>OZ010581.1:121813689-121913689 GCA_963932145.1 Acanthosepion lycidas
AAATACTATGTAGGTAACCAGGGGAATCAGTCTCGCACCTATTTTTAATGGACACTAGTTAGGATTTCTACAATTACACACATAATGGAAAATATTTTTAAAAAATCTAGAATTTGTAAATCTTTAAATAAACCTCTCTCTCATTAGCTCCATTTTTAATTGTCACCTGAAAGTGAGGCGCTAACCTCTATAGACGAGATAGATAAGATATATGATAAATTAGAGTGAAGTGGGCTAAACAGACTTAAATATGAACCAATTCTGCAATCACATGAAGGAAAGTATACACCAGATTGAACTCGGCATCTTGTTTTACAAATAAAAATAGCGGCTTAAATCGAAATGCTTGTTTAGAAGAAAGGGAAGGACATTTTAAACATGTGTTATGAGTTGTTGTGTTGGGTTACAAGGATGGCCTTTTGAACATATATGTATATGGACATTTTACCTTCTTTTAGTGTCTGGAACCCGCCTCCAAATTTTGTAAAAATATTATGATTGACACTGCGATTCTGTTTATCCACTTTCTTGGTCACAAAGTGAAGGAAAACTTTAGTCCGACTTACTCATATTTGTTTCTGTAATATTCCTTGCTAATAGAAATATATACTTGAAAAACACAGTGGATAAAATAAGTAAAGGTTTATTGTAAAAACCAATACAATAAGAATAAAGGTAACAGTTACGCACTATATCGTGCAAGTCAATCAAGTAGTGAGAGCTATTATTGGAAGGTCAGTAGTTTTCGCGTAATTCTGAGTCGTACTCAACAGATCCAAGCAAGACGGTATCTAGGAACTGCCCTACGCAGTCACATGTGGCATAAGGCTGTTTTTTATGTGGGATTCCCGAGCCCGTAGCCAAAAACTCCCCGTAGAACTCGCATAAACGGGATCGGGTCGGTCTACCTCCCCCGACGAGACTCTGCCCTTCGGCATAGCCTCGTCCGGCTTCTCTGGCCGAAGGCAGAGAGTTCGACTAGCACAGGTGGAAAAGATTCCAGCTAGACTCTGTAGTCCGTTGACTTACAGACACTTATAGGCAGTTAGTACCTATAGCGTAGTCACTCGTGCAGGTGACAGGTTATTCATTTACATCAGTTTCATCAGCTTACTTTTCCGTGCTAACTTAGAACAACTTGAAATAAGAAGTGTTAATCTGACACGAGGGTTAGAAAAACTGATTCACAGTGATTCCTGAATAAAGATTCCGTCCAAATCTAACGGTGACTTTACGCGTGTGAGATACGAACCTGGAATTTATACAGCCACAATATGTTAAGTTATTGTTTCGATGATTCTCTTTCTCGTAGGGACATTTTCCCACATTTAGAAAACTTCAACCAACCAATATTCTCCGGATATATCGCGGAGGTTTGATTTTTCTTTTCCTTAGTTGGACTCCATTTAAAATTACGTTACATCTATCGATCTATAAGTCGACCGAAATCAGGATCATAACGCCAATGCGAACGATACTTTATTTAGCTGTGATAGAATGTGTAACGCCAGAGTTACATACAGTTTCAATTCAGAGATTTACTTTGTCCTACAGCAAGGCTAGAGAATGTAATGGACTGGGTATTTCAAAAAACAACGAAGTTTTAGAGAAAATGCCAAAAAAGGAGACTTATGCATAGCATGCGGAAGAGACTATTGAAATTTCTAGACCACATAATGAGGAGAGAACGCTTGGAAAATTAGGTGAACATATTGAAAGCGGGAGATAACAAAAAGAGAAAATTGAATAAAGGCTATAAAGGGCAGGGAATTGTGGAGAGTCATTACCGATAACGCCGTGAAGAGTAGTAGTAGTAGTAGTAGTAGTAGTAGTAGAAGAAGAAGAAGAAGAAGAAGAAGAAGAAGAAGAAGAAGAAGAAGAAACGTGTCTTTTAAAGCGGTGGGTGTTGCAGCCGAAGACGAAAGACGAAAGTTCACTGAAATTTATGACTAATAACTGTCCCTCAGAAGATATTTTAAATGTTGTGCGCATCGCTGTTGGAGCAGTTGTGACTGTTCTAAACAGCCTTTTTTGTTGAATCTGATGTTAGGGAAATTGACTCACGGTGTCTGGTTAAATTCTTGATTTAATAAAAAATGAATCTGCAACCAGGACTGTCATAACGGGCTCAATTATTTTTCTCCTGCCGTAATATAGTGTCTCTCTATAAATATCTTCATTGTAATTTTTCTGATGAGCTTTCCTCTTTGGTATGTTGACACTACAAATTTAAGCGTACAACTTGATGGCTGGCAAGATTTCATCATTTTACTCTTAAAATGATTATATATAATCTTATGTTTTATGCTGACACTTTCTTCTGTCGCAATTCTAGTATATAGTAATTGATTTTGGCGTCTTGATTTCCAGTCAACCTCGATCATGAAAAGATTTAATTTCTGTGATCAGGAAATATTTCAATGTGATTCGTAATGTTCTCTATTATTAATTCCTGTTATTTTATTGTTCATTAATAATTTTCTCATATTCTTTTACACTAAGTAACTCCATGTTTATTTAGGGTTTATGGCCTTGCTTGGGTTAAATTAGTAAAACTTCCTAGCAAAATAACGTTGAAAAAAAATGAAAATAGACGAATTTGGATAAATTGTGATACAGATCACAGCTATTAATAAATAAAAGAATACTGAGGCGAGCCTTGGATTAGTGAGAAAAAATGCTGTCACTTGATCGGTATGTTAAGCCATCAAAATATGCTGGTTTTAATATTCGTTTATTCAAATACATGTAGAAAAATGTAAGGATCTTGATAAATGAAAGGAAAACATTACAACAGCAAAAAAGTATTGCAAAAATTAATTCAAAAAAAGAACTCTAAGATAAAAGAAAGACCAACGTCCAAATCCCTGATAAACAGATGCGATGTTATAAATGGCCTTGGTTTGAATCAAGTACATAAGGATGCCTACGGGATTAACATCTCTTTGTTTTAACATCAGATTTGGACGAACGTATTTCGTTGGATCACGTTTCCACTTTTCGTTTCGATTATGCGTTATTATTTTTTCTTAATTTCATAAAACAAATCTCATTGAACGCCCACTGTGTGTTGAAAATTGAATTCAAGTAAACGAAAGGTTCAGCGGAGAAAATCTTGTGACAATCATCCAATTTAATTCGTCAGCATGCATTACCCCTCAGAGATTTCCGGACAGGAAACCGTGCATGGCAGGAATTGCCAATAATGTCCTAATCAGAAGCAACTAATTCAACAAAAGTGAAAGCAAAGGAGAAGAATTGAACAGAAAATAAATAAAGAGCGGGGAAATAGTAATGGACACTGGAAAAGTTGGGATAAAATGGAAAAGATTAGACGAAGAAGGAGAAGGAAAGATAGAAAGTCATGATGATAATGCCGAAGAGAAAGAAGGTTATAAAGCAATTGATGAAAGGATGTAAAAGATGAAAAAAAAAAAGAACGAAATAAAAATTCGAAAGAAGACAACAGAACAAAAGAGATGGAAAATAAACAAATAACGAAACAGGCGAAAGGCAAAGTATCAAAAGTAAATTGACAACTACCTTACAAAGGTAAAAAAAAAACAATACGACAGATACACCAACATTTTTAAATCGATTGTCAGAAGATATTCTACCTAATTTTTTTCTTAAATTTCTTTTCTCAAAAGTTCAATGCTGGATAGAAAATATGAAGAAAAGTAAAGATTTGAAAAAGGAGAAATTAAGGGCAGTCTCAAAATGTTAGACTTGAAAAAATGTCGGAGTACAAGGTGGACGTCAATTTAAAGTGGTTAAAATATATAATAACACATAACTTTTAAACTTACCACGCTATAGTTTCGTATATATATATATATATATATATATATATATATATATATATATATATATATATATATATATATATATAGTCAAGGAAATATCCACCATTCGCGGCCTGACGATTGCGTCTAGCATGAAACAGCCTGTCGCCTCTGAGTGTTGACTTCAATGTTCACTTTTATATTTATATTTACATACGCTCTTTCTCCGATATTGAACACTTTATCCCATAAATATAATACACCTAAAAACTATATTTCTTCATATATATATATATATATATATATATATATATATATATATATATATATGGAACGGAACATTGTGGGTAATCTATTCTGGCGGTTATTTTGTGGGAGTGGCTTGTTTATTTATTTGTTTGGGTTAATTTATTTTATTTGTTTTTCATTTTCATTTTGCATTGTTTATTCTTTAACGTAGTAAACATATTGGGGTGGGGATTTGCTTAGGTCGCTTATTTAATAGTTGCTTTTGGTCAGGGAAGATAATTAAAGCTATTTATTTGTCCAATGTTTAGATTGCTTGCCGTATTCAATTCTGTTATTTTGGTGGGTATGCAGTTTTTAATTTATTTATCTAGATTGATTATTTTTATTTGTTTTTGCTTACTTATGTTTATTCTGATTAGTTCTGACTGTTATTTTAGCGGAGGCGATTTGTTAATTTGTTCATTTCTTTATTTATTTCGATTCATTATTATTATTTTTTAAATTTATTTATTTATTTTTTGTTTCGTATATTTTTATTTATACTATTTGGTTTTCGATTTTTGAGTGACGTAGTGAGGTTTTTATCGATATATAGCAGTTATAGCTGTTTTTTCGTCCAATTTTTGGATTGGTTGTTTTAGTCTATTCTGACGGTTATTTTGTTGGGATTGGTTTGTTTCTTTTTTTATGTATTTTTATCTTTTTATTTTTATTTATTCTATTTCGTCTATTCTAACGGGAGTGGTTTGTTTGGGTTAATTTATTTTACTTGTTTATTATATTATTTCAGTTTTATTTTACATTTTTTTATTATATTATTTCAGTTTTAAAAATCGAAAACTCACCCAAGCAAGGCAGGAGTACCACTAGCACAGAAGGGGTTACAAAGCATTGAGTACAAGAATGAAGCGGCGGGTTTGATGGAAGGATATAGAGAAGGACGGAGAACAAAATCAAGGTACCAAGATCAAGATGTCGATTGACAATACACTTTAAAATTATAGTTATCAGGAAGCAAATAAGAGAAAGGGATTCCCACAGACGGGAAGCGCGAGAGAAGCTACTTGAGTAGAAGAGACGGCTACATTTAACCGCTTCGACAGTGAAAGGGTGGGACCGAGATGCCAGCCTAGTAGCCTGCCCTCTATATTGAGACACTAGCCGTAATATTTTTCTGTATGCGTTGTACACATACCGATAGTTACCGTATATTGTATGGGTATAACTTAGCGAAAATTTTAAATTCATTATAGCCATATTAACTATAAAATATTAATAACATGGATTCCACATCATACCAGGTAGCTTTTGATTGTACTGCAACGAATCGCATATTATTATAGAATACAATATCACTAATCGCCATTTGCATCAGTAATGTCAACAAAAAAACTACGTGTGTTGTAGCATTAACAGAATACAGAATTTATATAATATTTTTTTATTATTTTATATTACTTTCTGTCTTAATATGTTAAATATGTTCACCAAACATAGGTTTAGTGGGATATATTTGTGTTATGCTATTGGAGGCACGTATGTGTTGTACATGTTAGGAGTGATGTCCCACTTGTTTTCAAGGTGTATTTCGGCAGCAATAATTCTTTAAACGTCTTCGGGTTGAATAATATCGAAAGGTTCTGTTTATCATTTTTTTACGTTGAAATTTACTGTGTTATTGTCCTTGTCTGCTGTAGGATTATATAGTTTAAATATGGCGTATTTTGTCAGCAGTAAAAAAAATGTAAACAAGATATGTTGATATTATTCAACCAAACATTCTTGAAAGAATTACTGCTGTGGAAATACGCCTTTCCAACGTTTGTAATTTAGTGTTTGCCTTCTCAGAAAAGGATTCGCTTCCAAGTTTAGTTTGTCCAATGCACACAGCTATTTAGCCCATATATGGGGGATTGATTAATGCTTTTCCAAAGGCCATTAAGGTGAAAGTGAACTCAATAAAAGACTACGCCGGTATTTGAAATCCATTCTTCGATTTCCCTTTTAGCATCGATGTTACGCTTCCACTTCTATCCAATTATAACAGTTGTAAAAAATGAAAGAAGTAGAAATATAAAAAAGATAGAAAGAGTAGGTTAGCGGTAAAAGCGGGAAGATATCCTCGACAACGAAGCAGATTTGACAAATAAAATTTAAACAGAAATTGTTTGCATGAATGAAGTATTTTTAAAGACAATATTTTGCAAAACGAAATGTAAATGTAATGTAAAAAATTACAATTCAATATTAAAAAAAAACATTTTCCTGGGTAATAAAATTAATCTGGCAAGTAAATAAAAACAAAATAATCTTAAGATCGCGAAAAACAGTGAAAGTAAAAAAAAAAAAAAAAAAACAGGTAGTAAGAAAATATAAGAGCCTTAGAATAAATTAAACAATATAAAACACAAAACAAAATAAAAATTTATAACAGAAATAAATGTCTGAACGAAAACAAATCATAATCAAATAAGGACAAAATGAATTTATCAGAAAATTTCCTGACATGAAAATATTTGGTTGAATACAAATTAAGGAAACGCGCGCGCGCGCGCGCACACACACACACACACACATACATATATATATATATATATATATATATATATATATATATATATATTGTGCTTTGCTTTTCGTAGGAGGAATAATCACTGCTTATATTATCAATCAGGCCAAATATTGGAAACGGCAAACAATATCGAGTTATTGATTTCATTTTGAGATCATTTGCCAACTTCACTCTTAATTCCCACTCCACTTTTCTTTCATGCATAGAACCTCTCACCTACATAAGGGATAGTCATTGTAAACACATCATGCAAACATCTTTCATTCTAAAAAAATGTCACAACTATTCTTCGTTAAAATAAAACAGCGCGTGAAATAATATAAAATAAATCCATACGTGATTGAATAATTCCCCGCCAATAAATGATTCATGAAGCTATCTTTGTGTGCTGTCTTTTAATATTTGTATTTCATCAAGTCACCTTTTGACAATTCTCGATTGAAGTTTCGTTTCATGTGAGTCTTTTACAATTGAGATTCTTATGAAACAACCACTGCATTTTCTTTGAATGTTCGACTTACTGCGAGATAAAATGTCTCAATGCATTAGTGTAATTTAGAAAAACCATACACAAGCAGAATAAATTACATAGTCTCATATTAGATTACACACTTTATGTGTCATATTTACTCAACTCCTTAGGCCTTGTGTCAGGAGAAATATAGAAATCCAATGGGAAAATCCCTTGATTTAGGAATCGTTAACAATATCATCATTGCAGTAAAAAAATGAACTGAGTTTAGCGAGTGAAAGAATTTCTGAAAGTATTGAAATGATTTCGAAAGTATTCGATCATGGTTCTCCACAGTTTCTGTTTCTTTCTTGTCTATAAATTGCTATGATTTCATGGGAATGTCCTTTTATATTCTTTCAGAACGTTAGCGGTAATGTCTCTTTACTACTTTCTGTCCTTTGAAGCAGTTGTGACACTATTTACGTCGCTAGAAAGAAAGAAGAAAAAAAAAGAAAGGCGAGAATTAAATTTAGGTGATAAGAAGCCATCACGAAAAGGATACTAAGCGGTGTTATTTTTCTGACGGGGAAGTGGTAAGATTTTTATTTCCATTGTCGAGAAGGTGAAACACAGAATTTAACCTAATTTATGTTACGGGGTGAAGAGTAAGATATGTCCTATCTGCCCATGGCAATGGTAAAGGGAATTTTCAAGTTGGACAAGTTACCTCCCGCAGAATTCTAAAGAGATAAAAATAAAAATTAATTAAGCACGCACTGTCCGAGAAAAACAAAAGTGTCCGCTGGGAACAGAAGAAGGTGGGAAGACGAAAGACTTCCAAAAATGGAAAATAATAACATTTTCCTGACCGAAAACAAAGAAGTGGATTGTGGGTTTAGAATTATCAAGGAACCTCAAACCCCGACAAGCCCACCACGTTTTTGGTCGGCGTCCATATAAACAGAGTCGCAACGAGTGAAAACCAGTTCAGTTCGAGTTCGAGTGAAGTTTGCAGTTGGAGTTGCACCCGCCTCGCAGATAGCTGACTTGAAAGATTCCACGCAAATCCCAACTCAATTACTACCCAAGAACAATTTATTTTTGAAGAACGACTTAGACTCACACCACCAAAACAAGTTTTACGAATATCACCTGAAGATACACCAAGAACCAGTTTCTTAAAGAACAAACAACTTAAGATGTTAAGACTTGCCTAACAAACACAAAGTGTCACGAATCCATATAGCGGGTTGGGAAGAAGACGCAGTCCTGTATTCAGCAACCAGATATAAAATATTGTTATCCATTTTTTAAACACATTTGAACTTTTCGAGTTATTATTTTCTTTTCTTTTGCATATACTTGTGCGGTGTTACCCTTGATCGAACTCGGCTTTCATTACGGCCCGGCGACTGATTGATTTCGTCTGCCTAAGATCAATTCACAACGTGGGTTGGTTAAACTGGAAATCAAAACAGTTACTTCGGTAACCAGACGTTGGAGGCGAGCTGGGAACGACGAGGCTGATACCGAATCTAACCAGATTCCCATCCGAATCACCAAAAGGTTAGAACGTCACGTTTGGTGCCGCGACCAATACCAAGCCAGTTGGTCGTCACAGGACAGGATAGCACGACGGACGCGGCTAGGCAGACGTCACATTTGGCGCAGCGACACCAGGGGGACGTCACACAGTAATGTTAGCTTTTTTTACTATCCTTCCAACTTCCTGAGCTGTCATCGATTTACAAATCCTTGTTAGATAAGCGACATGTCCATCTTACTTTCCATATGTCACTTGAGTTTCAAATTCTGCAACCCCTTACTTCATTAATTGTCTCAAATAGGAAATTTTTCATCTGATTGTAATACAGGTGACCATTTGTTTCCATTACTTTGAACTTCGTTGTGGCTCACAATTTCCTTCCAAATGATTTTCAGCATTTTCTCTAGAAACAAAACCCTTTCAACTTTTAAAAATGATTTTACCTCAAGCAAGTAATGCCCCTAGAACGCAGCGGGTGAGGTACAAAAAGAGAAGCTGAAAAAGAGTGAAGTATGTATTGCAGTATAGAGAGAATTGAGGGAAGGACAAAAAATGAATAGGGTTCAAAAAGATAGAAGATGACGATTGATGCTGCATTTAAATTTTTGATGGTTGTAGCTATCAAGGAAACAAGGAATCAGAAAAGAGTTCCACACGTTGGTTCCATGTTGGTGTAGAAGTGGTGGTTGCATTTAGTTATTTCAAGAGTAAAACCGTGAGACCTAATTGCCAATCTAGTCGCACGCTTAAATTTATGCCGCCGGGGTACCAGGGAAAAAGTTACCTCACAACATTTGGCATGAAAATATTTATAGAAAAGACGATGGGATTCCACATCACGCTAATGAAAAACTCAACATTTGATTTCTGTGAAAATTGCCCAACATCTATTCTCATATTGGTAGATTACAATCAGATAAAAGTTAAGTACACATTTCTCTCTTTCTAATCAAGTTTTGCTATTACTTAATAATTTATTTGGTCGTTGCGAGGCATATTTCGTTATAATTTTGTTTAGCTGCCTATTAACCTCTATGGGATAGTTAATAACAAAACCTAAATATTTTGAACACAATTGTTTGCATTCAACTACAAATAGAATGTATTGTTAGTCATTATGCGATAAAATGTGTTGCTGTACCTTTTTCTATAAAACTGTATTGCTGGGAATATTTCTATAAATATGTATTGTTAATTTTTCTCTAAAAGTAGATTGTTTGTAGTTGCACTATAAATAGGTATTGTTGGCAAGTTTAATATAAATAGATGTTGTTGGTAATGTCTTTACATAAAAATATATGGCTAGCAACTTTTCCTGTAAAAATGTATTATTATAATCAACCAATCAGTTTAACTTTTAAACAGTCGGAGCTACATTTTTTTCACCATGATGCGAAAAGTCTTCTTCGTCTACTGTCATGGCAAACCACAGATTTTCTCCATCTGAATTTAACTTTTGGAAATAATCGAAATTTTAAACCATATATATATATATATATATATATATATATATATATATATATATATATATCTGTTGGGGGGGGGCATGCGTGCTACACGCATAGGCGATCATGTATCTTTCGTACATGACAAATGGGGCACATTTTTTTCCCCGCAGTAATTTGCCATTTCTTTCTGCGGTAGACCAGTTGTCATCCAAGGCTATAGGACCCGGTCTGTCCTGCTATTTACCCATAACTGGGCGGAGAAAAAGAGGATTCATATAATTCCCAAGGTTATTATTACTTATTTGATTCGAATTAAATTCGAACACAAAACTCCAATTCCTCAATCTGAGTCACTATCCATTACTCCACCGTATATATATTTGTAAAGAAAGAGAGGAAGGGCGTTAAATAAATATTTATACTAAAAATAAATTTATATGTTATTTCCTTTTCTCTGCAACTCTAACTGTATATTTCATAATATATTAATTTTTTTTTTTTTCATTTTGACCCAATTTATTAATTTTCTCCTAAATAAATGAATTACTCAAATCTATCCTAACTGCAGGTTATAAAAACTCAGACTTCAACCAAACGGTGAGAAACAAATTCTTATTTTTATAGAATAAATTTTCCTCCAACTGCGTCTATTTTTCTGTCTATCTATCGATCTATCTACCTATCTTTGGGTTGGCTGCCCACGAAACTGACAACAATTCTAACATAAGAAATGCTACTTTGATCAAATGAGACATAATTTACTGCAACGTAAATGTCTAGCGAGCACCTCAGTCGCAAGATCATCTACAGTAAATTTGCACCCTAGCTTTACATTTACCCATTACTGACAGATCTTCTAATATCACAGTGTGAAATACCTATTTACAAAAGTAATGGAAAATAAAAGACACTAAATGAATTCGGCTAGATATTTAAAAAAAAATTCTAAAATATCCAGCAACCCCCTGTCGTTCGCAGGTATCATACCAACATAACAAATTCATTCCAATGAAGTACGTAATGTATTGCCTTTCACCAATAATGCTTACAAAAATATAACGTCCTTTTCTAAATGTTTTGGGAAATTAAAATGAATTAACAAAGCCTCTACGGTAAAATGAAAAATACTAAAAAAAATTTAGAACCTGTAAATCTTTAAATGAACCTCGCTTCTTTTGCTTAAATCAAAAATTATCCGATTTGCCGACAAAAAAATCTCTCAAAGATGTGAATTAACTGTTAATTGCCGACACAGTTTATCTTTTACCTTGAGATGTAGTTATTTTTTTAAAAAAATTCATTTCTTATGACCATAATTTATATGTAAGTAAAAGTCCACCGCCTACAAGTAATTATCTGATTTTTTTATTCAGATTTAGAAATTGCTGTGTATTGCCGCCGAGTTAATATTATTTAAATCTTATATAGATGGTTCGCATAGATGGTTCACATATTTAATTTTATCTACAGGTTCCTTAAAAAAAAAAAATTCTCTCTTTAGATTAACTTTACGTCTGATTAAACTCTTTCCTCCACCACCTCAGCGTCCTTTGAAACTTGAACATGTCATATTGTCTACAATCATGATACATTTTTTGCTTACATGTTTTCCGTAATTGTCATTGTCGACCTGTCTAAGTTACAGTTTCTCATGTCATAAAAAATAACTCCCCCACCTCCACGCTCTGAACTCAAATTTCTATTTAGCATAGATATAACATCTAATCGGTTGGTCAAGACAAACCCACAAGTCTATATAAATTTTGACTATGTGTTTTCTTAGCCTCTTGTTTAATTTTCGGAGAAGAGGCTTTACTTTTGAATTTTTTAATAAATTATTTAATCCCCAGTAACATAGCATTCGTTTTAATAGCTACAACCTAGTACCAAAACACGAAAGCTATTGTGTCGCGATTTCAACATATTTTTGTTCTAATATCTAAAATAAAATACTAATAATATATTACTATACTTTGTACTGCGCACATTTTTTTTAAAAAAAAAAGTAGATTCTATAAACAACGGAATTTTACTTCATCTGATTTTTCTCTCATATATATATATATATATATATATATATATATATATATATATATATATATATATATAAGTGAACGCTCTATCTCTGATATTGAGCACTTTATCCCATAAATATAGCACACCTTTAAACTATATTTATTCATATATATATATATATATATATATATATATATATATATATATATATATAGAGAGAGAGAGAGAGAGAGAGAGAGAGAGGTCGGATGGTGGAGTAATTGTACTACTGTTCATAAAAAAGTAAAACAGTAAATTAAATTACACGTCTCAGCACATGATTGTGACATATTAAATTTGTAAATACAAATCGATTTAAAAAATTGATGATTTCCTACTATGGATATATATATATATATATATATATATATATATATATATATATATATATATATATATATATATCAGTATATATATATATATATCAGTATATATATATATATCAGTATATATATATATATATATATATATATATATATATATATATATATATATATATATATATATATATATATATGGAATATTTCGCAATTGCATAAAGAATAAATAAGAACACTTAAATAATTAGGGGTAAAACCTATTTTTTCTAACGTAATATTTTAAGTAGAGATATCCGCGTGGATCATGATGCGGCTCGACTCGACATTATTCACTTTTTTCATGTGAAATAAAATTATTTTTCCGAAGACTCATCTTCTATGTCGAAATAAGTCGAAGTAGAAGTTTATAAAATTGATTTGCATATTTAACACACACACACAAGCACACACACATACACACACACACACACACACACATGTGTGCGTGTGCGTGCGTGCGTGCGTGCGCACATGCGCATTTGTTTGTTCCGTTGTACTCTGGCTCGTACTTTGTTTTAGTTCACAATTAATAAAGCTTCAGAAACACAACGTCTGTTTTAATAATCATGCGCCGGTGCGGCAAAATTGGATACGTACCTGGCCAAAATTTATTGATGGAGTAAGGCCACTTAATGTAGTTCGTCCGAACACTTTCCGTGGAAATAACGGTAGTGCAGAGAGAGGCTTGACATAAACCTTTGAGAGAAAGATTGAAGGATGGAGAATCCGAAATTTATTGGCGCCAATTTCCAGTATGATTTTTATTGAAACTTACAAGGATGATATACTCACAGTTTACAGAAGAATCTTTTAAGTGGCTGCGTTTTGGGATATCAACGAACACTGTCCCACTTTTGTAATTCTAACGAATACTCGTTGACACCTTCGTAATGCTCGTTGTTGTAGAGACTTTGTAATCGCAGATGCAACTATAGTAACGCCGTTGAACAATGCTGGTGTCAGACACCTTCGAACAACACTCGTACTAATAGTACTTTCTCGAGAATACTCACTCAAATAGTAACCACCAAATCGTGATCCGAATAGAGAAATATTATAGTGAATAGAGTAGAGAATAGCGGTCCATATAGTAAAATGAGATAGAGTGCGATTCGATTAGTGATAGAGGATAGACTAGAAATGTAGATCAATTAAATACGCTACCTCTCATATATGCGTTTCCTCTACGGTCACTTGATCTACTTAATTTAATAATGCGATCACCTGTGTTTGCTCACTGGTGATCTATGTTCAAACTCAAGTGTCGGCAGTGACACTTTATTCCTACATAATACTTTAATGCAGCAAGGCAGCGTACGTTTGAAAGGCGATAAAAACATTTAGAATGAAAGGTGGAAAGACTGAGAATACTTTAGTGAGGAGAAAAAAGACAATAAAATAACAGACGTGATATTTTATTGCCTTTTATCTAGGGTGTGGGATTGTGCATCCGTTGGATTGCGGAATTTTCAAATTTTCAAGCAAAAACAGGTGGATGCACATGCGAAACCCCATTTTACAGAAAAAATTGATATGTATATATAAACTCAAATATATCTTTATTAATGTGTTTGTGAATGTGTGTATGGTTGTATTTTTGTGTGAGTTTGTTTGTATATGTAGAAATGTGCATAATTGTGGAGGCCTAATCCTGCTACAACGGTTTGGAAGTAAGTTGCGTAGATCAATTACTATGGAGTAGTTTGTCCGTTAGTTAACCTTACTCCAAAATTGTGGCCTTGTGCCTGGTTTAATGTACAATGAGTAAAGTATATGTTTGATAATATATGCACTTGTCGGTTTTTTATTTCTATCAGGTCATCTCATAAGTTCTGTCCGAATTTTAATTTTTTGTTAAAATGAACGAAATTTAAAGAGTATTTTATAATGTCTAATGCAGCTGAATATTATTTTTATGTTTAGATGCATTTAAACTGATCAAATTTTGTTTCAGAGAACAATAAAAGTAAATTTTGTTTGATTAAACCCTGATAACATGGAAAGTACCCAAGAATCATTTGAGTCACATAATGCTTTATGAGTTCAAGAAAGGAAACTCAGTAGCCGAAGTGGCTAGAAACCTTCACTTAGTTTATGGAGAGGAATGTGTGAATGAATGAACTTGAAGAAGATGGTTGGCAAAATTCAGAGGTGGAGATTTCACTTTTGAAGATGAAGATCGAACCGGACGTCCAGTTGAGTTTGATGAAAAGTTTCTTGAAGCAGCCCTTGAAGAAAATCTGTTTTATCAGTTAAGGAATCGGCAGTGGTTCTCGGTTCAAACCATACAACTGTTCATCGTCATCTTCAAAAACTTGAAAAGTCCCTAAACTTGGAAGATGGGTGCCTCATGAACTGGCTGAAAACAACCTCAAATCCCGAGTTGACATCTGCTCTTCTCTCCATTTTCGCCAACTTGTTTCACCTTTTATGGATAGACTTGTGACTGACGACGAAAAATGGATCTTTTATCGAAATGTTAAGCGTCGTAGACAGTGGCTTGGTAAAGGGGAAGGACCCCAGCCACAGCTGAGAAGGGAACTTCATGCGCAGAAGGTTCTTCTTTCAATCTGGTGGGATCGCCAAGGAATAATCCACTTTGAATTGTTACCACCTAATGCAGCAATTAATGCTCAAATATACTGTCAGCAATTAGAGCGTTTGAACCAAGCTTTGAGGAAAAAAAAAGACTTGCTCAAGTGAATCGAAAAACACAGCAAGAATCACGCCTAAATGATCAAAAAACTTGGTTGAGAGAAAATTCCTCATCCATCTTATTCTCCCGATCTTGCTCATTCGTAGCTTACAGAATCATTTGGAAGAAACAGGTTTTGTAACACAGGAAGAGGTTAAAACTGGCATTTGTGAGTTCTTCGAATCAAAGCCAAAAGAATTTTACGGTAATGGAGTTAGTAAGATTGTTAATTTATGGAAGGCACTCATAGATAATCAGGGAAAATATATTGTTGATTGAATTTGTAATTAAATGTAACATTTGGTCCCTTGTTTTCTTTATTCAAAATTGGGTCAGAACTTATGGGATAACCTGATATATGTGTTCGCATATGTATGTATGTGTGCGTATCACTCAGTCACTCGTCGCATAGACTCCTCTCGGAATATGTAGCCACAGTTCTCAAGTTCCGTAGACTCCCTTTTCAGTTTGGCGTTACAATTACATTTTAGAAGATTTTAGGAAACCGGGAAGCAAGAAACCAGAAGAAGGTTCTACAGGTAAGAAGTGCGAACAAAAATTCAATAATAAGATATACGGTCATATCTATCTATTGCTACATTAAAAACTAGTCTAGTAATACGCTTAAATTCATGTCGTTGAGGTGGAAGGACATCTCATATTAACAACTGCCATGAAAATATTTATAGTAAAGCTAGGAAAGTGGTCGGTGGGTGGAAGTAACTAAAGTCGAGATGCCACGGCTACACCCAAAAAATTACAGACACTTTGGATTTTGTCAAGGATTTTGATATAATTATCGGAGCAGAAAACGAGATAAGGCAGAAATATTCATGTACAGATGAATGGTAGATTTATAAATATCCAAGAGGGAGTCTGATGAGAAAAACTGCCTTGCACGCCACAATGAGCAAACCTTCTTCACGGCAATCATAGCAATAGATTCAATAAAATCAGTCCACTTCATATTAGTAGAAGGCTCAGACAAAGAAGACAATAGACCTAGAAGTCTAAATGACTTGCTCTCCGGGAGGTTAGCTTCAGCCATACAAAGGAGGGCAAAATAGATCTCTATGATTATTAAAGTATACCAGCTTAGTATTGGAGAGTAGCTACAAGTTTTACTTTGTCGAAATTATCGAACTCACTATTAAGACAGGAGTAAATATTTGTGTCATCTGATTATATCAGAAGAATTATTGATGAGTATAAGAAACAACGTCCGTTCAAGGACAGAGCCCTACGGAATCCAGCCCAGTTAATAAGAAATGATCTAGAAGTTTTAGCTGTTCCACATGACATTAATGACATGATTTATTAAAAAAGGTTAGGAACGGTTGGATTCTTTCTATCTGCGACGTCATGGTTAAGACACAGATTAAGTTCAGATCTAAGGAAGAAGATTGCTGGAGATGGTTAAAACATATTTAAGAATTTCAAAATGGGTAGATCAACTGTTCGAAAAACAGTTGGGAAGCATCGAGATGCCGGCTTTTTGGAAAACAAGTGTGGACGCAGAAGAAAGAATATTTTTCCAGAATAAAATAAGCGGACAGCAACAATGATCCTAAGATAACAACTGCAGCAATGAAAGCCAGCATGACAGCTATCGGTTAACGATTACTCAAAATCTCAATAGAGATAGCTTGAATCTTTGTCGCCCCCAGTAGACGCCATTGTTGAAGAAGAATCACTTAACTGCTCATTTGAAGTTTGTGAAGAACATTCTGAAGAAACCCGGACATTTTGGGAGCATTGTTCTCTGTTCTGAAGAAACCAAAATCGAGTTATTTGTAAACAACGATGGGACTACAGTTTATAGGAAAAGAGAAGCCTACGATCAACAGGATACCATCGCGACCATAAAACATTTGGGAGGTAAGATAACGTTGTGGAGCTAGTTTTTCTGCTAAAGGCACTGGAAAATTGATTCGAATTGAACAAAGAATAATGACAATTATCTTGGTGCTTTGAAAAACCATGAAGACATCAGCGAAGCAACTTGGATAGTGACGATGTTAGACCTTCATGAAGAACAATGATCTCAAGTATAACTCTCTTTTGATTTAAATTTGGTTGAAAGAAACAGGGTAGGTGTATTCGGTTTGCAGGTTCAAATTCCTGACTTAAAACCAATGGAAAATTTGCGGTGGGACCTACATAAAGTAATCAAATCGAAAAGCCCATTTTATTTCATTTGTGCTGTCATCAACCAGAAGTTATTTATGTAGAGACTAATTTTCTTTATATCTGCAAATACATGAGGGTCCAACACCAGTTTTGTTGTTTATCCTATAGAAATGTCTTAATATATGGTTATACATGTTATTGGTACAGGAGTAGCTAATTTTATTCGTTTTCCTATTGAAGATCTTACTTAAAGGGTTGTTTTTATAAAAAAATATTTAGAATTTATTTACTATTTATATAAAATATATTTACTAAATTTAGAAAATACTGTTCGATATTAATATTTCACAGTTTGCATATAGGGGGTGATCCATATAATTTTACTTTTTCCGTTTCTGAGTCTACTTTTCAGTTTAGATATTTCAGTGTTATTTATGGGGGGGTAGTTAAATTATTTTATTTTTAAAACCACTTTTATGGAGAGCATTTTCATACAATTTTTGATTTTTATTATGTTTACGTTGGACGATAATAAACTAATCGTAGTCAGGACAGTGTTGGGTTTCTGTTTCCCAGTAACATTGGGGAGGTTAGGATTATCATTAATATAGGTGGGGGTGTCATTGTCTTTATGATGTGGTTTAGATGTTTAATTATGGAGGTTAAGGGTGATGTCAAAAATGAAACAAAAATATACTTTTGTTTAGGGGTGCCAATAATTGCGCGCGTGCGTGTAAGTCAGTAAGAGGAACATTCGATGAAGCCAACTGCGATATGAAGATACCAAAATAAAGCAAGGACGAAAGCTTTAATATCTGATAAGTGTTCTAATAGATGACGTATTTGGATGGAAAATATCCCTTCGCAAATCTAAACAAAGCAATAAGAAACAACAAAACTTCCTTAGAAAAAATATATAAGAATTTTGAAGAGCTATGTATTATCGCTCTTCCTATGCGGCAGCTAGACAGTCTCTTCACAGATGAAGAAGATACTTGAGTCAACAGAAAGGTTGTTCGCCAGAACGAGGCTGAGAATACCATAGACTTAAACACTGAGCAAGTAGGAAGTTATATAGATACAATGGAGGCAAAAAATGAGCTTACACTTAGAATCTGAAAGAGACGGATTAAATTTCTTAAAGATATAATGAGAAAAGAATGATTGGGGAATATGACACTCTCAAGACATATTGAAACCCGGAGTGAAAAATAAATGAGAGTAGTGAGTAGCCGATCTAGGACGTTTGTGGTAATGGCTTGCAGAGCTATTTGAAGAGATAACGAAATAACACAGCTTGCTAAGACATAACAAATTGGAAGTTTTGTAGAGCACGATTGCCCACGCCCTGAATAGACACGTCACATATAAAAAATATATATATATATAATTTTCAGTCGCGTTTTCGTGTTTCAAATTGGTTTTTGAGTATTTGAATGTACGCCTCGATGCTCAAAAGTGTTGTTAGCTTTTGCTAAAATTGTCAATGCTATTCTTGCGGGTGAATGATCTTTTCAGAGGTCGCAGTCTTACTTGTTTCTTTGAACGTAGATTTCTTTGTTCTTTTTCCGACATAGAAATATCGTTTAGATTTCGGTATAAATGTTGCTAGTGGGACCATGATTTTTTTTTGTCAGTTTAATCTAGTGTCTCATATTTTTATCTTGATGGATATGCCTAGGAAAATTCCCGATGGAACGTTTATAAATGATTTTTTCCTTTCCGTGTATTTTTATGGTAGGAATCGACGTGATATCTGATATATATATATATTCCATACTAGGAAATCATCAATTTCCTAAATCGATTTGTATTTACAAATTTAATATGTCATAATCATGTGCTGAGACGTGTAATTTAATTTACTGTTTTTCTTTTTTATGAACAGTGAATACGGGACTAAATAGAAAACTTATTAAACAGATCAGAAGTTCAGTTCTTGAGATTATACTCACATTTTGAGAGAAATATTCTAATATAGCATAACAATATTCCTCATCCGGTCAATCTTCTTCATTGTTGCGTTTCGTCTTCTTCTTCTTCTTGATTGCTGCGTATCTGCTTCTTCTTCTTCTTCTTTTTCTTCTTCTTGATTGCTGCGTTTCTGTTTCTTCTTCTTCTTCTTCTACCACTTCTTCATCTTCTTCTTGATTGCTGCTTTTCTTCTTCTTGATTCCTGCGTTTCTACTTCTTCTTCTTCTTGATTGTTGTTCTTGTTCTTCTAATCCGTCCTGATTGTTGCTTTTCTTCTTCTTCTCCATGTTTTTCTTCTTCTTCTCCTTCTTGATCATTACGTTTCTTCTTCTCCTTCTTCTTCTTATTGCTGTGTTTCTTCTTCTTCTTCTTCTTCTTCTTCTTCTTCTTCCTGATTTTTGCTTTTCTTTTTCTTCGTCTGATTTTCTTGCAACTAAATCGCTAGATTATCTTCCTACTTTCTTTACTCGATATTGATTTCTTTCATATACGCTTACTCTCTTTCTTCCAAACTCAGTGATATACACACACACACACACATATATATATATATATATATATATATATATATATATATATATATATATATATATATATATATATGTATCACAGGCATATGCATAAATCTGATACCTCTGCTATTTACATAGACATTGAACAGACAACGAATGATAAAGGTTGACAACTCCCAGACTCCATGTCTCTGGCAAATGGTCATTAAGAACGATCGGTGTGCAAGGCCAAGCCAGATGCTCCCAAAATTGCCTGTGTCACACCATCACTCAATGCATGCTAGGCACCAAAGCACTAGCAGCAACATGTGGCAAGGGGAACAGATGCCTTCACGGTGCAAAGCTTCATTGAATTAATGCGTAAATTCCGCATACAATTGGACATAAATTTATTTAAGCGTCTGTAAATGCCATTCGTGAGGAAAGGATACGAGTCCAATGATGTAGACATATATATATATATATATATATATATATATATATATATATATATATATATATATATATATATATCTTAATCTGCCTCCATTCGTTTAGCTCAATGTGTCTATATTTTATTGTATACGTATATCTCTCCAATTGTGCTGCTGGTAAAGCGGTGTGATGGACTGCTTCTTTCCATATATTTCTAACAGGTTATCACAGATTTGTAATGCTTATGCAGGATAATCAAGAATTACGTAGTCTTTATTGATTGATTTCTGTATTGATTTGTTGATTGGTTCGTTTTCTACGGCTCATCAGTCATTTGCAGGTTATTTAAAGGCAGAAAATATTTTTAGATTAATTTGTTTTAGAGAAATAATGTTTTTTTAATTATGCAAGTCATACTATTTAGCGCATGTGATGCAAGTCTTACTAATTAACGAGAGGGAGAAGAGGGTGATTCATAGCTTTCCTAAGAATAATTGCGCATGTGTGAATATAACGAACATATCGAGAATTGGGACTTGGTTCGCCGATAAACAATTCCAAGCTATTATCCATTACACCAGCCGCACATCCAAGCATTCCCAGCGGTCACCCATCTAGGCACCAACCATATTCTACGTTACCTAACTTCGATGGTATGGGAACTGCTGTTTCATCGTGATGTAGCTGCAAGTCTCATCGTAGCTTAAAACGATTTTAATTAAGACAAAAACCTATAGCCACTTTTTTTGGCTATATTATTTAACTCCTAAATCTAATTGATTGCTATTATTTCCTTAACAATTTACGATAAATAACCAGTTTATAATTCCAAGAAAAGCTACGAATATGTTGATCTACCTCAGTATCAATTTGTGCATCGCTGACAAACCTTATTTATTTTTCGTACATAAATGAATTTTGTCAATTTTGTGTAAAAATACGTTCCAGGAGACAAAGAATTTTAATTATAACATTTCTATATTTTGACCAAGAAGAACCGTCAAGAAAGGGCGCTACATTTTGAGATCATTGCTGAATATCTACTTTAGAATAATTGAAGGTTTAAATCCCTGGAAATCTTCTTATATTTTCCATGCAGTACCATCGCCAAAAATTCAAACTTGAATCATTTATATCAGATATTTACACCTTAGACGTACCATGCCAGTGTCACCTCGTCAAATCAGCATTCCTATTGCAAATATAAGCAGAAGGTTTCATTCGATTTTGCCTAAAAGTTAGTTCTTTGCGGAACGTGGGTGCCTTCGTTGAAAGTAACAATCTTAACTTCTTCAACTGAATGATTATTCTTTCTCTATTATCCTTCTTCTTATATTCTAATCTTTCTATTACCTTCTCTTTCTTTCATATCACAACCCTCGTTGACCATAACTATATAAACAGTCATCCTATGTTTCTAATGTGGTTTTCGAATCTTGCATTAGGATAAAATTTAGGAAAAGAATATTCTGGAAAGGAAAGTATTTTTTAGAATATGTCCTGATCGTTTTTGAAAACCTATTAGGTATCAGGTAATTTTTTAGAGTGATTTAGTAAAATGTGTGTAAAAATTATAAGTATATTCTGTTTTGTGATGTCAGTGAACACTCGTTGCTACTTATGTGATGTCAGCGAATACTTGTCACTTTCGTAATACGCGTTGTAGTCCAGACTTTCTAATCGCAAATAAAACTATAGTAACGCCGTTGAATAATACTAGTGCCATACGCCTTCGAATAACACTCGCACAAATAATACTTGCTTGATTATACTCGCTGTAATAGTACTTTCCCGATAATACTCGATCGAATAGTGATCCAAATAGTGAAACAATACAGTGTATAGTGTATAGATAGCGGTCCTTATATTAATAGAAGATAGAGGAGAAATAACGATTGAGATTGTATAGAGGATAGATTAAGAATAACGATAATATTTATTATATCAAATGTGGCACAAGCACAAAAAGCAAAAGGGGGAAAAAGCTGGTCTTCTTCTGTCTTACCGTAAAACTTATCTAGCCACAAACACAAAATACAACAATATTCCTTTCAACAAGAGAACGCATTCTTACTTACCATTCTTACCTCATCCACCATAATGCCTCACAATCTCTATGAAGTTATAACTAGTCCCCACATGTAAAATTTATTGTCTGTGGGAAGAGGGGAATAAATAAGAATTTAAAAATCTAACAACCCCAATGAGTATTTGCAAATGTGTACAAAAATAGACATACAAGAAAACTAAAGAAAATAGTGTTAGTATTAGGTTGGTGCAAAAATAATATCGGGTTTTGACGTTAAAAATACTTCAAAAACCGACATTATTTTTGCACCAACCTAATAATAAAAAAAAAAGCCCACAATCTAATAAATGTGGCAGAAACATCAGGTAACTGGACGACATCAATGCAGGAATTTAAAAATATAAAGCATTCATATATCCCATACACTGATTCAAACACACACTCATCCAAATACAATAACACTTAAGAAAATCACACCCGGCAGTAACATCAGTTCACTAGACGAAATCAATGCGGGGCTTTAAAAAATATATAAATCATCCGTACATCGCAAGCAGTCACTCAAACACACACTCATTCAAGCACAAAATCAGTTACGAAAGTCACACCCGAGACGAAAGACGCCCCGCACCCACCAGAGAACTGACATCACTATCCACCTAACGATGGGTGGGATGGGGAATTAAACCAAAGGAAAAAAATAACGATCATTAGCCGTCAGTTACTTCTTATATATATATATATATATATATATATATATATATATATATATATATATATATATATATATATATATGCGTTTTCTCTATGGTCACGTGGTCTGCTTAATTCAATTATGGGATCACTGACGATCTATGCTCGAATTCAAGTGTCGGAAGCGACACTTTATTCCCTTATGTGACATTCTGAAAGATTTATTTCACGTGATATATACGTGATGAATCTGATGGTAAAGTCCAACAAAGCATTTATTTCACTTTTCTTTTCAAAGACTTTAAAAGTATTTTGCGATGTTTGCTTTTCCTAATTGCTAAAATTGGGTTAAAGGCGCTATTTGTCGAGTAGCCAACCAGGTGCACAGATTGATTACGCCTGTGCCATTTAAGTTAATGAGCAGCTCTCACGTGACAAAAGAATCAGCTAATTAGTAATTGTTTTGAGGACTCGTGTCAGCATGAGAGAACACGTTGTTCCTACGGGAATTTAAAAAAAAATCAAAGATTCTTCTCCTGTATTTTATGCTATTTTCGTTGTTTCATTTAATCTCAAGGCAAAAAAAGCTAGTAAATATAATAAATATCAAGAGAGGCTAGAGTTAAAATTTGAGTTTTCTTTCTTTTTTGTATAAATATCCATTTTATTAATGTTGTATCATATTATTTAAAATGTATAAAGAAAAATATCCCATTATGTAATGTTTACATTCCGGAATTCATTAATGGGTCAGTAGAGGAGAATGATGAGTCCTACTTTGTATTTTAAAGGTTAATAGGCAAGAATCAACATTGAATCTAACGTCATGGGCACCAATTCGGCTGCCTCCACTACTGCCTCACACAGAGTTACCTCATTTTCTTCTGGCCCTTCCCTTCTACAGGGACCAATTGCAGGGTTCCTTTTTCTATTTTCTTCCCTGACATTAACCTACCCTTTCCCGACACCGCCGTTCTGGGGGGTAGCTTAACATCTTCCTCCACCACTATTGTTATATCTTCTTCTGGTGGGCATCCAAATGGCGTTCTCTCGCCATTCACTATCAGCACAGTGGGGTTGAACTCTATCTGAGCCCTCTGGCTCCGAAGCCAATCTTCTCTCAAGATTGCTTCCGTCTAGGCGGGTTCAGAAAGGCCATATTTTTGGCCGAGCCTACGGGCTCGGGGATACCCACATTAAAATGGCCTTGTGCCACATTCGATCACGTGGGTGGATTGATAAATACCGAATCTAACATCACCAATTTACAAGGAACATATTCTACTCTGTTGAAACTGCTTAGGATGTCCGAGTGATGTAACCGATACCTAAGCTGAAGTTCGAATCGTTATATCGAGTTTAAATTCCAGGTGAATCTGAAGAATTTAATTTCGCACAAATATACATAAAAAGACATGAAAACATAATTTTTTCTCGAAGCTAGAAGTTCAATAGCAGAGAAGACTTGACTTGAATAGCGATTCGACTGAAGCAAATCGAATTCGAACACGGAATGATGGTAAATGGACGCCACTCCACTAGTTTTCCCAAGGATGTACGGCAAATTGCAGAATGAAAATCATCATAATTTATATCCATTGCAAAAATATAATACTGACTGGGTAATGTAAATATTAACCTGATCTTTCGATTGATACATATTCAAGTCTTTCCCAAATTTAATATATAGTCATACTTACATATATTGGCGACATGACATTTCATTTTAATACCCTATCTCCGGATACAACTGACTTTCACTTTGATTTTAAGTTGCTTGGCTAAATGTCAGGCACACCTTCTTTTCAGTTTTGTAAAATTTGTATCACTCAATGCAAGGCAGTAAAGTGTTTACAGGTGCAAGATAATGAAGAATAGAAACATTAATAATGAGCGGGAAAAAGAAATTGTAATCAGGAGGTCAGTAGATAGTGATTGACACTGCATTTAAATTTAGGAAGGTTACAGTTGTTTAGAAAGCATGTAGGGAGTTCCACAAGAGAGAAATGCGACAAAAATAACTGTTATCACAGAATTTGCGGTTACATCTAGCTAGCCTAACTGTAAATCGCTGAGATCTCGACGCCAGTTTAGTACTGAGGTTATATTAAAAACTCTAGGTACTATAGCGAAGTGCGGTATATACTCTGTCCCACCGCTAGGACAAGATGTTACACAAGGTCTGTTTTTAAGTGGGGACCCGAGCGCCTACGACCGTGACAAGAACAAAAATCCCCCTCAGCCCCCGCAAACGTCGATTGTGCTATCCTCGGTGCGAGACCGGATCCCTCCCTCTGGGGAAATAGGACGTCGCGGCCTCGGGCAGCTGTTCCCCAGGGTTGGGCACCTCTTCAGTATTATTTTCCTCTGTTGCCCCTCTGTACTTTGACAGAGAAGCCCCTGAGCGCACTCTGTCCAAAGACAGAGACGCAACTGAGAGATGATGAGTAGACGTGTACTTTATTCAACAACAGTAATTTACGCGCTATAGCGAAGAGCTCATCAGAACAACTATCATGAAAGAGTATATAGGAAAGTCACAGAATTACAGCGGAGGGAAAATGACTGATATTACTTGAATAGTATATAAGTGAATAGTAAGCATAAAAGAAACAAGCCTCAAAGGAAAAGTTATTGAAGAAATACGGTATTTTTCAACAATAGATGATCATGTCAAGAAAATTATAAAATAAATGTAAATCAAATTAATATTAACAATGTTTCTCTATTTATAATGATGCATCTAGGAAAAGAATATATATATATATATATATATATATATATATATATATATATATATATATGTGTGTGTGTGTGTGTGTGTGTGTATATATATATATTTATTAAAGACATTTTTTTATGTTTAACGTTCTTTTTATAGATACAAGTATTTAAGTAAATGATCTGTTTATAATAAACAGTATTAAATAACATTTACCGGCCTGAATGTCCGAGAATTTTTTCATAGAAAATATTCGTCTATGAAAATGTCTTTAAAATGTCTTTAATAAATAAATTGTCGGACTTTGTCCATTTCGTAATATATATATATATATATATATATATATATATATATATATATATATATATATATATATATATATTAGGTTGGGCCAAAAGTAATGTCGGTTTTTGACGTATTTTTAACGACATTATTTTTGCACCAACCTAATACATACACACACACACACATATATATATATATATATATATATATATATATATATATATATATATATATATATATATATATATATGTACATATATATATACATATATATGTATATATATATGTATATATATATATATATATATATATATGTACATATATATATATATATATGTATATATATATGTATATATATATATGTACATATATATACATATATATATATATATATATATTAGGTTAACGACATTATTTTTGCACCAACCTAATACATATAATATACATATATATATATATATATATATATATATATATATATATATATATATATGTACATATATATATACATATATATATATTATATATATATGTATATATATATATATATATATATATATATATATATATATATATGTACATATACATATATATATATATATTCTTATATATATCTTATGCCGTGTTACATTAGAACATGCACATATCCGCTACAAAATTGTACGTGTTTGTTTCAACGTCAAAAAAGGGAAAAACGTTTTTGGACATCGCATCATGTGGGAAATTACGGTGTTACTTATATAACACCGTATTTCCCCACCTGCCGAAAGGTTGCAAATCGACCCCACCAAACTCATTTTTATGCAGGATAATGCTCCCTGTCACAAATCAAAATTGATGACGGAATACTTTGATGAGAAGCACGTGAGTGTTATGACATGGCCGCCCCAATCTCCTGACCGCAACCCCATAGAAAACTTATGGAGCATTATAAAGTGCAGTGTCTCGAGTAATCAGTTGAGCAAAGCTTCTTCTTTGGATTTTATATCGCTTATCCTTTGAATTTAACTCAATTTTCGTTTCCTCGGAGAAGAGAACATTTACTAAAAACAATCAGTCACTTTTATCGAATAACACTGTATATATATATATATATATATATATATATATATATATATATATATATATAGTGGTATTCGTTTGGAAAAACCTCGGATAGCTCAAATTGCAGTAGAACAAATCTATACCCGAGTAAAAATGGGGAATATAAAAAAGAATGAACCAAGAACATCAAAACAATGAGAAAATAATCATCAAGTTTTCAAGCTCCAAGTCCCCCCCCCAAAAAAAACCCCGAAACGAGTAAAAAGACCTCTACGTAATGTTCCCAATACACTAAATAGAGCGATAACCTAAAATAATTCTAATGAGCTAGGCAAACCTAGCTAGGTTTCACCTAAATGGATCTTTAAAGTCGGCTTTACCATGAAGATCCATTTAGATGAAACCTGGTTAGATTTGCCTGGCTCATTAGGATCTTTTTCATTATATATATATATATATATATATATATATATATATACTGCAAATAATCCCAACTTACCTCATGTGGGTATAGCCTATTTCAAATCGTCGCAGCTCTGTACCTAATTTGTCGCGAGCTCAGAGATTTTGAATTCAATTTAGATAGCAGTCGGTGAAAAGATAGAAACCTACCGAAAATGACGCTTCATCCAGTTAAAGAACCTGAGTTGTTAGTAAAGGGAGGGCTTTAGGTATCTCTATAAAGGGAGAGAGTTCGCTGCAATCGACCTCGATATTGACTTCATGATCCTAGGTTGGGCTTATATGAAGAGTAGGGTGTTGAATTGAAACTAAAAGTGGGTCCGAAATGGCAGTTTATTTATGGACAAAGCCTATATATATATATATATATATATATATATATATATATATATGTATATATGTATGTATGTATGTATGTATGTATATATATATATAAAGGTATTTAGGTTCCCACCAGGGAATGACAAATTATACCAAAACAATTGTTTTAATAGGAACATCTATAATTTGTTTTAGACAATATAAGGAAATAATAGAATTAAGGTTTTTATATTATTATTAAGTAATGATGGATTTAAAGATAACACAATTTAAATTTTCTCAATTCTATGATTGTACTTCTTCAGGCCACATAATCAATTCAGAGTGCAATGGTAACTTTCTGAGGCAGTTACAAAAGTCTATCCAGACGAATCCGCCCAGGTAAATGAAGAAATGGGTCATGTTTCAGGATAATTCCCCATGACACAAGTCCTTTGTTTCATCTGTTCCCCAACATGAAAAAAAAAAAAAAAACCGACTGGGAAAAGGTATTGCAGTGATCTTGACGTCATATCAGATGCTGATGACCTTTTTTGACTATCAGTATATAGACTTTTTTATAAAGGCAATCCAAGAACTGTAACACCATGGAAAGAAATATGTGGGCCACAAGGGTTCTCTGTTGAAAAATAAACCTAATTTGGTCATATTCCATGAGATTATCTTGGTCGGGCTATGGACTTTTCAGGCGACCATCGTAACTGAAATAGGATTTGTATTAAATCCACATGAATTTGCATCCAGGTTTTTACAGTATCTTACATTTCTTGCCATGTCACTATTATCACAATGTGGGTTAGTGGGACTTCTCAGTTTAAGCCGGTTATTAAATTCAGTGTTTAATAAATATAAAACTGTTTAATATATATGAAAAAACTGTTTAATAAATAGGAAAACTGTTTAATAAATATGAACACTGTTTACTAAATCTAAAAATTTCGATGAATCCTAAAGGGCGAAACGCCTCACACTAACAATGTTTTAACACTTTTTATAACATATTAAATTCTATGGATTTTTCTTTTTATACAAGTAGACCTTTGAATATACCTTGATGAAGCGATGTTTATTTTACATAATCCCTACGACTGAATTAGTTCCAATTTCTTAAGAAAATGCCAAATACCAGAAGAAAACCCACAAATTAAATTGGCATGTGGAGATAAATACAATATTGGGACATAAACAAAACGGCGAAATTATTGCTATACGGAGACTTGGATTAGTTAACGATACCGGCGAGGAATGCGCTGATTGGTGCATTGCCATCGGCCTGATAATATCTAAATCGTAGCTTGAAGAAAATTCACGGCCTATTTGGTCAATTCCTGCGGGAGATATTAAAAATAAAATCGACTATTTAACCATCAACAAAATATAAAGAAATTATATTTAGAACTCGAAAATATACGCAAGCTTTCGGGTTTTCGAGTGATAAGTTCGATTTCGTATCTCATCTTAATAGTAAAACAAACTAGAAACATTAAAGAAATAACAACAATGTATACAGTATAATTAGAGAGAACTGTACAGACATTCCATTTTCAAATAATCTTAAGTTAACAACAAATATGAAACAGGTCAGGAACTTAAAATGAAAAGACTTAATGGAAACCCTAGTAATATTAGGTTGGTGCAAAAATAATATCGTTTTTGACGTATTTTTTAACGTCAAAAAACGACATTATTTTTGCACCAACCTAATAAAAGTAAAAGAAGACCGACTGATAAAAGAAAACAAGAACAAATGAGGTGAATGATAATTAAAAACACTTGAACAAATGAATGAAATACAGAAATTTATTTCGGAAAAGGTCCCTACATTGATGAGTTTAACCATCAACATTTTAACATCGATACGTACAAAGCAAACAGAAGGGAAATAGCTTAATGCGAAATGTGGAGAGATCGAAAACCTGCCAAAAACTGAACCAATAATTAGAATAGAAAAATATGCTCTTTTGCATGAGGTATAAAACCTAAACAGAGGATGATAATAATTGTAACCAACAAGATATGACATAGATGGTATGATTGCAGTGGAGATCTCTTCCGTGATGACGTAGGGGACATGGCAACCGATACATAATAGCAATCACAAAACAGTAACAATCTTAAAATGGATCGTCATTGTTTACAAGGAAGTACAGATTCTATCAGAACTCTGACAAAATTGATTTTTTTTTATCTTTTCACCCCATGCAGGGGGATAATGCTACTAAGACGCAAAGGATTACATGAAGTGAAAGAGAATAAGTTGAATTTACGAGAAATGAGGAGAAAGGACAAGTTAAGAGTTAAGAAAGTTAAGAAGAGTTAAGAAAGACTGAAGCTGACGATTAATGTTAAATTCAAATTTTTAAGATTGTTGGTGGTCGGGAAGCAAGAGACCGGTAGAGATTTCAAGAGGCAAGAATTGCGAGAAAAGAAATTACTAGAAGACCGGCGTTGGATCAAGATAGTTGAACGGTCAAACCGTGAGCTCTGCCGTAACTCCACGTATTATGCGTTTTATGAATGAAAGTGTATTATACTGGAGGGGTCCAGGGCCAAATGGAAGCTACTGATGGACACCAGGAAAGTATTGTTTAATGCATTTAACTTGTAATTGGGGATTATGAAACAATTTGTCAGAGATCTAGATAAGGAATCTGCAGCTTTCAAGACGTTTTCCGTAAGCTGTCTCTGGCAAAATCAAAACCCGTATCATAATCGGTCCGCAAACAAAGACATCATAGGGTGCAAGGACTTCACGAAGAAGTTCACTATGACGTAGAAAGCAGTGTGGAACAGTTTTGCCGCAGTGTTTCGGGGATTCCTGGGGATTTTCTCGCCGGAGTCAATCTTCAGATCTACAAATCCACCATTCGCCCTTGCATGGAGCATTGTTGTCATATATGATCTGGAGCCCCTTTTGTTTGTCTTTAGTTCCTTGATAAAATTCAAAGACGGATATGCAATGTAATTGGCCTGATCTGGCATCTCGTCTGCAGTCTCTTTTTCACAGACGTTCCGTTGCCTCCCTCTGTCTTTTTATCAAACACTTTCACGGTAACTGCTCCGATGAGCTGCTTTCGCTTGTCCCCAGAATCCATGAATTTAAGCGTTCAACTAGGCTGGCATCTCGCTCTCACTCTTTTACTGTCGAAACTGTTAATCTAGCCGTCTCTTCTACTACAATAACTTCATGTCTCGCACTTCTCGCCTGTGGAACTCCCTCCATATTTCTTGTTTCCCCGATAGCTATAATCTCCAACTATTCAAATTCGACGACTCCAGATGCCCTGATCTATCCCCAAACCTTCTTTTCATCTTTTCCTCTATCACTCCTCTGTAACCCCTTGCGTGCTAATGGCTTCCCCCCTTGCTTGGTGTGGAATCCTTTAAAAAAAGCCGAAATCTATGGGTTATAGGATGTCCCTCAAAATCCATATCATTGACACTTATCTTGAAGAAAGAATTTAAAGAGAACACGGGGCCGTACTTAGAAGACCAAGACGAGCGCTTCCACCAGGATAGGCACCTCTACCAATGACCGTATAACGAAAACATGATGGGAGACTTTGGGGGCTGATTCGAGAAAATGATAGTGGTGAACTATTACTTAGAGGCAAATGAGTCAGAGTGGCTTACATCTGGTGCAAAGGAAAATAAGTTCCTTACCTCAATACAAGACACGTAGCAGCGGCCGTTTGTTCCTTGAATATGGCATGAAACTTACCCTCCCCCTATATTATTCCAAATGTATATTCTGTAATGATTGCTTTTGTACAACCTAGCGTAATACAGCCAATAGCAATTTGCGTACTGATTGGTCGGACTGGAAGATTCCATTTGACTGGGTAACTAAGAACAAAGCGAAAAACAATAATTGATCAGTCGGCATTGGTGTTGGTATGAAAAAAGAATGAGTTGGGAGAGCGATTTTTACGTTGGTAACGTGTGCGGGAAATCAAGAACGACGGATTGAAAGAGAAGTATTGTACGGGCAACCTCTGAGAAACACAACCACATTTGCAGTATAAGCGTAAATCATGAAAGTCTATACGCTTCTAACTTTTTTTTTCGGTCTTTCTTGTGTAATGGAAGAATAAATAACTACTATCTTTGAATCATATGTTCATTTCTTCCCCCTTTCTGTGGGAATGGAAAGAAAATCAGAATTCATATTATCCTGGTCACAAAAGCAAAGTTTGAAGTAAATATTAACCATTTTCCTACATTCTCGGCCTAAACATGTCAGTTGCCACTCAAGAAAAAAAATCCTGTTACGCAGGTTTATCTACTTTGTAATTACTGTTCATAGATTACGCGAAATGATAATGGTAATATTAGCTGATTCTTTATAAGGAAATATTCAGCATCTACAGAGCGAACAGGCAACATTAAAGTCGGTTGAAATCTGAGAATATTGTTTTTTAGGAAAATAGTTTTCTTTTATCACTCTTTGCAGAATTAATAAATTATTTAATTCGTATTATTTTGTTTAAATTTGTGTGGGAATCCAACCTGCCATTGTTTTCTTTTTAGATTATATATGCTCTCAATATTTGTTGTCGCTATTGTTGAAAATCCTCAATTTAGGGCTTCTTGATAAAATCCAAAGAAGACTCAGAAATAATATTCGTCTAAACCTGTCATCACGGCTTAATTCACGTTCCCACCAACGTAATATGCCTTTCCTTTGCCTTTTCTATAAATATTTTCATGTTAATTGTTGGTTTGTTTGTTTGAGTTTTATGGCATATCAACCACTGTGGGTTATTTAATGCCAAATCCAGTTTATATGAATTTTAAATGCCTATTTTGTATGGAATAAAAATATATATAGCTGGCAACATTATAGTTTAAAAAAAAAAAACAAAAAAACGTATAGCTGGCAACATTACTTTTTTACAAAAAAACGTATAGCTGGCAACATTACTTTTTTACAAAAAAAAACGTATAGCTGGCAACATTACTTTTTTACAAAAACGTATAGCTGGCAACATTGTTTCAAAAAATTTGAGCTGGCAACACTATTGTTTCAAAAACTTTGAGCTGGCAACACTATTGTTTCAAAAACTTTGAGCTGGCAACATTATTTTTCTGAAAACATTATCTGAGACCTTGCTGTTGGATGCAGATTATCGCCGTACACAGGACGCGGATGTAGTTTATCATCATACCCAGGACGCGGATGTAGTTTATCATCATACCCATGACGCGGATGTAGTTTACCGTCATACCCAGGACGCGGATGTAGTTTACCGTCATACCCAGGACGTGTTAATTGTTGGGGTAAACACTTTATGAATGTACATAAAACAAAAAGATTTGCAAAAAAGTTTCATAGATTTAAAGATGAATCGATTAGATGCAACCCTAAGTCCTATTCTATCAGTTACTTTTATTGCCCTTGAGGACTATTTTTAATAATATGAATGGTGAATATAACGAGATTGTTGATATCAACCACAAAATCATATGTACAATTTTGAGAATACATAAAAACCATGTCTTCCCAGTTCCGCTGAGGACACTTGGAAGACATGATAATTATTTGGAAACAAATAATAGCATATTTAACATGTATAAATGAATTAATTTCTGTCAACAGAAATAGAAAGAGTGAAAAATCTATTCAGGAGATCAGCGTTACTTAAAGTAATTTAATGTACGCATCATCCATAACGCTTGGAACATTTACGATTATCTCAAATGCTGTGGCACTTTAAGATGTAAATATTTAATATTTGTAGAACTAATGTATCGTTTATGTATCTGGTGATAAGAGTAGAAAGGGAACAATCCCAGATGTTTACAGCATCAACGGTAAACGAGAACTACTAGTTTTCGGAGAACGAAATGAATCCAAGGTACTTCTTTTGAAAAAGGGTACGTCAGAAAATGATCGCTGTTTGGCCTTTAAGAAGTAATGCAGAAATACATATCAAAACGATTAAGACTGTTAAAGGTGGAAGAATTAGAGCAACAACATATAGAACGTTGTGGAGGGTATGATCAGCAGCCTTTAACAAAAAGTGGAACAGAGAGAGAGAGAGAGAGAGTAAAAGAAAGAAAGAGAGAGGAGAGGAGATATAGGACCACTCTAGAGAATATTCAAAATGTTCGAATATTTTCGATTTTTCTTTGAAATATTAGTTCTAAGAACATTTGGAATGCATCCAATATCAGAACAATATCCTGCCTGTAGCTTTTCAAAAGGATCGTTAATATTTCAAAGTTTCTCGATATATTACAGCTTATTCAGATTACACAACTAAAAGAAGGCTGTAGATTAAATAGGTCGAAATGCCATGGTGATAATATCAAACACAAAGTAGTCATTCAATTATTTGAACAAAATTCTGTATCATTTAATCATTATAAGCGCTTTCCTTTTGCAAATATATACATATTTCTTTGTTCTGTCTAAACATTATATCTACTTGATACTCTGGGTTCTATAAGCGAATGGATCCGGGGATAATCAGAGAAGTGCCTGAAATATAATTTTATATGATTCTTAAGTGTTTGTTGTTTCTATGACCAGCGGTACATTCTACAAGGTAAGATTTTAAAGCTACAACCAACTGACCAATATAGAATAATATAAATCGATAAGTGAATGAACATTTTCAGGAACAAGTATCACTTAGCCGGAACCAAAACTTTCCGCTCGCAGATTTACAATTTAAGTAAGTTCTAATGATTTTTGCACACCAACCTGAATTATCTATTTTTCTCTATGCAGTATGCAGTTGGTGTCATGAAATACCAGAGTTATGAATCGAATTTTATGACAGTAAGAAAATTTGACCCTTGCACATCACAATATAAACTAAGTTCACTCACATATGTAGTATAGTATCAGTGTTACGTCAGAGCATCAGAGAGGTCAGGTGAATCAGTGGGTTTAAGTAAAAATGTGCAGAATGGAACCACGATGTATGTCAGTGACAGCGCCCTCCATGAAACTGAAACTCTAACCTGTTCACTTTCTACTGCAACAGAAGCCAAGAACAAGAAATATTGGAACATTATATGACAGATATAACAACTCATTTCGTCAGGTTACTCGATATTCATTTCGGTTGTCTGGGTGGTTTAACAATTCGTGAACTGACTTAACGCCCTGCCATTAAACATGTGCATGAAGGAAGAGAAATAGAAAAGACAGATTTAGCACCTACGAAAACCTGACAACGGCGGCGTGTCTCTGAAGTATGTGGTTTATTTCCGTACACAGTGTGAAAAGAGTAAAATACCGCCAAGAATTTTTGTTTGTACATGGACCCTGAATTTAGTCAGAAAAAATTCGGAAATGATAACTTATTAGCAACACAGTCGATAAGGAATTAAATATATTTCTGTTCCAGAATCCCCACCAGGCTATATACGATATATATACGGATTTTCGACTAGAGTAGTAGATTTTACACGATTTACATTATTCGGACTATTGACCTCATCTTTGCTGCCATATTTATCAAAACGTTTACATTTTTATACCAGAGCTCATATTGCAATAATAACAGAAAATATTGCAATGGCAGAGCGGATAAAGGCGTTGGTTACATCCAGTGACAGGGCCCAATGAGTGTGAGTTCCATACCTAGTTAAGGCAGTGGAGAACTTGGAGAGTGGAATTAACAAGAGATAACTGATAACTGATATCCATTAAAACATGGTACGTTGAACTAGAACAGTCTACCCCAGTGAGCAAAATAAAGGGCCCAGTACGACATTCCAACCACCTGCCGAAACGTTGTGATAAATATGGCAACAAAAATGAGGACAATATTCCGAATAATGCAAATAGTGTATATAATACTTCATCTCAGAAATATAGATAGATAGATTTTAGCATGTAAATTTGTAATAAAGATGAGCATTTTGCGTCCCTATTCGAAAACTTTCACAGCTTCATCCATGAACTTTATTTCAAATGTATCCCCGTTCAACGAATAACTCGAGAGCCTGAATAAATACGCGATGTGTTTTATTATACATGTTCCGGACAGTCTCAATACAATACGCTTTATGTTTTATTGTAATTGTTCCCCATAGTCTGAATAAAATGCTGTGTATTATTATACTTGTTCCCGATAATATTAATGCAATACAATATACGTATTATTATACTTGTTCACGATAATCTGAATATATACACAGATGAAGACGAGAAATGAAGTGACATAAATGTGGTTGTAACGACAGATTTTGAGATTGTGTTTGGAACTGCTAGGAAACATTGGAATATTTGGGAAGTTCATAGTGATAATCCAGAATTTATACTCGCAGTAGTATATCTGCATATGGAGAGAAAAATTTATTCAGTATCTTATCACCGTAATTGATCAACTTATACAGTAAGTTGACACAGAGAGAATTTGTCCTACTAGAAATCGTTATTAATGGTCATAATCATCATAAAATATTATTGCAGTGTTGCTAGAAGACATAGAAATGAAACTACAAGAAGCCCTTTAGAAAGGGAAAGCGAAGATAAACGACTAAACCTCAATTAGAAGATAGAATGCACGATTGTTAACAAATGTAAACTACCTAACATGCAAATTAAAAATTTGAGATGCCAAAATCAAACAAATACAACAATTTAAATAAGTTGAAAGTGTGTTAACAATGTGAAGAAAATGCGATTCTTAAAGCTTAAGACGCACTGGTATAGGGAAAGATGCTTTCAAAAGAAGAGCAAACTATTAAGAAAAAAAAATCTATTAGAAACAAAGGAAATATTACTGAACTGTTACATAATATCAGTCATCGTATATGACAGTGAGTGATGGACAATCTCCTCAAAGATGAAGAAGAGACTTGAAGCAACAGAACAAAGAAAAGAGTACTGGACTGTTACATAATATTAATGCTAATATATGGTAGTCAATGCTGGACAACCTCCTATCAGATAGCGAAGAGACTTGAACCAAGAAAAACGGGGTTCACTGGGACGCTGCTGAGGATAAAATGGGCCGACTTTTAAATAAAATGGGACCAAAATGAACACATATCAGAAAGAGAGCTCTGTAACTTCTAGGGCACATAATGAAGAAAAAGGGCTTCGAAATTTTGAAACTCACAGGTCAGGTTGAAGGCAAGAGGGATAGAGGTTTTGTTTGGTTTATTTTGTTTTACGGCATATCAACCTCAATGGGTTATTTAATGTCGACATTTTTAGGATAGAATCGTATGAATAGAATATGTATTCTTTCGTTTAGATTTGTTTGAGTTATTTTGTTTTATGGCATATCAACCTCAACGGGTTATTTAATGCCGACAATTTTTTTTTTGTATTGTCAAAAATCTGTTCCTGGAAATATTTTTCCTTCCAAATCGTATTGCTGGTAATATGTTTTTTCAAAAAAGTATTGCTGGTTATAGTTAACTATTTCTCCATAGCTGGGTCCCTAATAGGTGCTACCACCCCGGGTCAGGGTGGACCTGGGAACACCAGCAATTAAGATGTAGTTCCATGTTCCTCAAAACCTCCTGATCAGAGTCCTTGCCCAGGACGGGGATGTTGTTTAACGTCTTACTCAGGACGTAAGAGGAACACAACACGTAATCTATGTAACGGACTTGAGTAAATAGATGCCAGAACAGGAATTGAGGGACATAAAACACAGACAAAATTTATTAAGGTCTACAAAGAACATGAAATTGTGTATAGCCATAATCGTCAAGGTCTGGAATAGACGAAAATTGTTCAGGGCATATAATCAACAAGGAAAGTTTAATGAAAATAAGAACTAGATAATTTACAATCAGAAAACTTCAGAGGAAATTTTGTGATCACATAATGAGGATAGAGGGATTAGATTTGTTAAAACTCACAAGTCATACAAAAGGCAACGGAATCGTGGGAAAACAACTGTCAGCCACTAAACGAGTCTTTTTTTCCGAATAAATGAATGAACGGGGACTTAAAAACAAGGAGGAGAAATTTACTTAGAATAACAAAAGACAGGAAGTTGTGAGGAGCCATGAAGGCTAACCTCTTCAAAGAACGTGACATACAAAATTATTTATCAACGCTTTTACGTCATAACATTTTAATATAATTATTTTTACCACTAATTCAATTAGAGACAATACTTTTTAATGTTCGATAATTTGAAACCACTCCTAATTTTCAAGATCTTCCAAAATAGCGGACATTTATTTTTAATTGATGTCTATTGATTCCATGTATATAATTGGACATTTATTCTTCCATTGGCCTGGTGCATTAAGAAAGGCATATCTTTATGTCTTTAATAAACAGTAATAGCGTATCTAATCTTTTTGAATATCTCAATTACTGGTTGGCCGAACCTGGTTGCCAGAGGTGATATTATGGTGTTCAGATGAAAAGATACAATCCCCTGTCGTTATTCAGTCTGGCAGATAAGAATCACCATTGAGCAAGCACCATTACCGTCAGTCTCGTTTACACATAGAATGTACCTTTTGATTCGGACCGTCTCTTGTAAGTCTTATAGTATTTTTAATTACAATATCACATCACATGTTTGTCATCACCCAGAGATTTCTGTTTTTTTTTTTTTAATCCGATTCACCAGCCAGAAGCAATCGGGTCTCTCCAAATTTCAGTTTCTTTTTTAGCTTTGAGGAGATTGTCCAGCATCCACCGACATATAGGAAGACTTATATTGCACAACAATTAACTAATCTCTTTTTTGTTTCTAAGAAAATGTTCCTGTTTCTTAGTACTTTGCTTAGTTTTAGAAGACATCTTTCTCTATCAAAATACGTCTTCGTATTCCCGTATAGCACTTTCCTATCTCTGCTAACACACTTCCCAAGTACTTCAAATGTTGTACTTGATTTTGGTATCTCCCACTTTTTATTCACAGGTTAGGCTGTTCTTTTTGCTAACAACCATTGAGTCTTCTTAAAATTGATGTTTACTCCTTTCTAGCTTTCCTTCCTTAAATGTGTAGAAATTCTTGTAACTTCGGTTCTACGTCTGCTAGCAACACTATCATCTACATATCGTAAGATAGCGGCCGCCAATAATGAATTCTGGTTGGACTCCTAATTCTCTCAGAATCGCTTTACTGTATAGGTTGAATAAATCTTATGAGAAGACACTGAATTAATGTTATCTCTGAATGCAGGTGGATTACTGCAATTATAGGGTTTGGATTATTATAATATCCTTTTCAAATATTTCAAAGTTCTCGAGTAGTTCCAACCACAATCTCAAAATTCTCCGTTACATATCTCTCCATGTCTTGTTTTAATTATCTTCTCTGAATTTCTATAATGTCTTCGGAGAGAAAAAAAATCAATGGTTTCTCTTAGTCTTCATCGCTGGATGAGATGCAGAATTTGTCTCGCTTTTACAATGGATGCTGCGCAAGGTTAAATACCCAAGTTTACCCTACTAATTTAGCGAATAGGGGTAAATTAATTAATGCGTCATTTGCTAGGAACTTCAACTTGACTTGCAGTTTCATCTTCTTTTCCGATAACCTTTGCGCTTCCGGCAAGACATTCCTTCTTCCATACCTATTATGCATCAAGGGGTACGAAATTACAGCTCTCCACAATCTCCTGACTTTTGTTTCTCATTTGATGCATTATCTCACTTCTTCGCTATTATTCTGCCATCCATTCAGACAAATTTGTCACGTAGTTTCCCCACTGTTTTCCCTTGATGTTCTTGCCTTCAGTCTGTCGTGTTAGATTTTAAATAATCCTCTTTTCACATTATGTGTCTCGGTATTTTCTACTCTCACATTATGATTGTAAATATCAGTTCTTAGATTCCTTAAAACATTCTCGTTGGCTTTGATCACAGATAAAATTGCCGTTGAAAAATCTGGTCAAGATTAAGGAGAGCGTTACAAGAAAGTGTATTGCAACTTCAACAGACGAAATTTCAGATAGTTAGGAAAAATGGTAAATGTGAGTAAAGAAAATAATTCGAAGTGGATTAAATCGCCATTTACCCTACGCCAGCTATTTCCATAAAATATTAACACTGTAAACTTTCTTGGCAGTTTTCGTTGTTCTTCTTTTGTATGTAGATGACATAATACCTAACTTTATTCTATGACGTTCAGTTCTTATGTAATGCTACACTTATTTTGATTAAACTCAAAACCTATTTCTCTTTCGAATGAAGCGACGAAAGCAAATAACAGAAATTACTGTATGGTCATATGACAGATTTAAACAACTTTGTTCGACAGGTTAGGCCATATTCATTTCGGTTGTCTGGGTGGGTTAACAATTCGTGAACCGACTTAACGTCCTGCCATTAAACATGTGCATGAAGGAAGAGAAATAGAAAAGACAGATTTAGCACCTACGAAAACCTGACAACGGCGGCCTGTCTCTAAAGTATGTGGTTTATTTCAGTACACTGTGTGAGAAGAGTAAAATTCATCCAAGAGTTTTGTTTCTACATGGACCCTGAATTTAGTCACTGCAAGGTCTGAAAGGTTAATGTATTAGCAACACAGTCGATAAAGGAAGAAAGAGATGTCTACTCCACATTTATCACCAGGCAAGATATGGTATATACATATATATTGATGTGTGAGTCGCGTCCATACTGGAAAGCGCTCACTGCTTCAAACTCGATCTTTATTTCAAATATAACACATTCCATGAGTTGTTCGGTAGTCTGAATTCAATAACTTTACGTTTTTGTTTTATTACACTTTGAAGTTGGTTGAACATTGCATTAATATCCAGCTAACTGGATATTTGGTATACTGCATGGAATTATAATGGTTTGCGTAAATCACGTTTAACGTGTAGGTATCCTAAAGGGTGGGTGTTCGTCACAATTGTAAATTGACATCCCAAATCCTTAATTATATTAAAGAACATGTTTTCTAAAAATACTGAACAACTTTTTACTCACAATATTCACTAAGAATGATTGGATCTTCTCTACCAAGTTCATTGGGATTTTTTTGTCTATTATTTTACTCGTGTTCTGTTAAATATACAGTTCAACCAATTCACTGGCATTGTACCTGTCAAATGATCCCCAAACGATGTCAAATGATCCCCAAGTGACATCAAATCTTTTATTCATATTCCCTGTCATTTGCTACACTTCCTTATCATTATACGTCTATAGACTTCCTGGAATATTTGATGATCTCAATATATTCAATACTTACAGCGATACTTGAGCGAGTTCAGCCACCATATTGAGTATATTTTCAGTAAAAGATGTATAGAAATCTATTTGATCCTACTTAATAAATAAACTATAACTTTCAATTTCAATTTAATATTAATAAATCTAGTTTGAGTACATAGTTAATTCATACTACTTTTGGTATTCTATTTTAATCCCTGATATCCGTACACAAATGTGCCGATCTTAAATCGCCCGTTGGCAACTATAATTATGTCAGAACAAGTGGAGGTCCCATTTTCATGAATGTTAGAATTTTGGGGTACAGTGATGCACTAGTGAGCCAGTCAAAATGAGTTGACTCATTTTACAGTTCACCAATAGAAGGGTTAACCAATCAGAAAGCTCAAAACATTCAATGCGACGTGTATAAAGGCAGCCATTGGTTTTTTTCTCCCAAAATATCTTCACTGCCAACCTGAAGACTTGAAGAATTAACAGTCGCTATTTTCTCCAAATCTACACTGTCAACCTCTGATATTGAACAGATTACGGACTTCACTGGATTCCATATTCAGAGACTACGGCAAACATGGCCAACAATGAAAAGAACTTCAGCATTCTGCTACGATTCGAGTGACTCAAGTTGGTCTTACCCCTTCACGTACCTCACAGCTAGTTCGTGGCTTCTCTCTCTCAGCCTATTCTACTCCTTGGTACTGTAATTTGTTCCGTCCGCATTCCGCTATCTTTCGTCGTGCCACTCTACCGGTCGCTGAGGAACTACTCCCTTTATTCGGCTCGAATTGTATATATTAGAATCCCAAACACACTATCCTTTTACCAATTATCTCTTGTTACGATTGGACCTAACATTTCAAAATTACATGACATTTACCAACTTGTCAGGCTTTTTGGTAACTGATTTTCCTTAAAACTATTCTTCCTATGAGACATCCGTCAAATGATTTTATGTAAAACAAATATATCGGCTTTTTTATTGGTCAAGTTTTGTTTTGTTTTTTTCCGAGGAAGCCATTATTTTAAAGATCATTCAGAAGTTTTCTATTCTGGTTAAACATGTCAATTATAGCTAGTCACAATTTCTGCTTGATTTAATGCTTGTAGCGCATGCACAATGTATTCTACCTAGCTATACATATTAACTTATCTCCAATTAGTATTAGAATTCGTTTCCTTCAAAAGCTCTCATTCCATTTAATTTCTGAAAAATAATTCTTCTTTTTATGTGCCATGTCCTTTCAGGACGTTGGCGATCATGGCTCTCCACCTCGCTCTATTCCTTGCAGCTCTCAACAAGTTCCTTCCCTCTGCTTCCTTCCCCAGACCACGTTCTGTCATCCCCTTGCTTAAGTCCGTCAGGTATGTCACGCGTTATTTCCCCTTGTCTATCTTTCCCTCTATTTGACCCGTGTGTGTCATATTCTCCAGGCCCTCCTTCCTCATCATGTGTCCCACAAACTTCAGCTGCCTCTTCCTGATATTAAGTATAAGCCTACTCCTTTTTTGCAACCTCTCTAAGATCTCATCTTTGTTCACAGGCTCGGTCCATGATATTCTTAGCACCACAACTCTGTCGCTTCGAGTCTCTTCTTCATCTTTGAGAAAATCGTCCAACATTCGCTGCCGTAAAAGAACATTGATGTCAAGTATCAGTTCAGTATTCTTTTCTTTGTTACCAAAGATATCCTCCTGTCTCGCAATACTCTGCTCAGCTTTTGGAATGTGTCATTGGCCATCCCAATCCGTCTTAGGATCTCAGTGTCGCACTTACCGTCCTCTGTCAAGATGTTTCCTAGGTATTTAAACTTCTGCGTCTGCTTGATTCTAGTGAGCCCGTCTTTCAGATCGTATGCATGCTCATCCTCTTATGCACTCCGTCTTCGTGTAGTTTATGCTTAGTCCTTTCTTCTCACTCTCCATCGCTATATTCTGTAGGAGATTTTGTAATTTGATTTCCGTGTCTGCTATCAGTACTGTGTCATCTGCGTATCTTATGTTGTTAAGATTGGGGTCGCCAATGTTAATTCCCAGTAGGCTTTCCAATTCTCTAAGAATTGTCTCGTTGTATAGGTTGAACAGGTCGGGCGAGATGACACATCATTGCCTTATGACCCTTTCTAATTTTGTATATTCACTGAACTCGTTCCCTATGCACATGCATGCTTTTTGCTGCCAGTATAGATTCTTGATTATTCTAATATCCTTCTCGAATATAACGAGGTTGCTGAGCAGTTCCATCAGATCCTTGTGACGTACTTTGATGAAGGACTTTGCGTATTCAATGAAACATTGGTACATGTCCTTCTGCATCTATATCGCTCGTTCTGATAACATTCTGAGCATGAATATCGAGCTCCTTGTTTCAGTGTGTTTAATTATTTATTTTATACAGGTTTTATTCTAGTAGCAATTAGATGCAGCCAAGAATTCTCGTTTTTTCTACATCTCTACTATAGAAGCCGAGATTTCTATAGTCATCTCCGTTCGTCTTTCGCTGTCATGGCGGACTGGACAATATTTACATCGTATGAGTTCTATACCGTCATGTTTCCTAAAGGTTATTCGTATAATTCCAATATTCCAGACTGTCAAAGGTAGCACTACGCAAACCACACCAACTGAATGGTAACGTCCTCATCCTCTAGGTATTCCACTGGTAAGATAGTCGTTCAGTTCAGAAATTTTCTTCCACAGAACTGTTATACAGTGGAACAGAGTTTCGAATTGATACTTCCCGGATCACTATGTAAGACTTAATCCCGCCTTCAAAAAAAAAAAAAAAGAACTCATTTAACTTGGTGGATAATTGAACTTGTATTGTCTGATCAATAGTAAAAAAATACTTTCAAAATGGTTTCCTTTCTCAAGCAAATAGCTTTCATAGAATTTGTTTTTGAAAGGAGTTGTAGGAAATATCCTTGTGATGTTAGTGAATGTTGACAGAAAGGCCCCACTTGTTGTCAGTAGAATAAACGAATGTTCCATGGGATATAATGGGAGATATAGAAAAACCCAAATAAATGATCTTAGGGTCAGGCTTCACAGTTGCATATCATCTGCTGCTGGCAAATGTAAAGCGATAAGCAAAATGACATTCGCATTACAGCTGACAGAACTACTACTATCGCCAGAACTTTCTGGCAGCCGTGATATTAGATATTTAATTACTTGCAATTTTTCTGCGGTTCTCTTTGCAAAGTGTATTCACAGAATGCCGAAAATTTTCAAGAAGAATCAGAAGCAGGACAGTATAAAATGGAATCATTCAGAGGGCAGCGTTTCGCAAAAGATGATTGAAGGAACCCGCACGTCTACAAAAGTAATCAAACCTTTCCTACTAAGCGTTTGGACATATCCTACTTTTGTGAGAAGGAAGACGACTATTTTGATGACAATATTTGGAATACTAATTCTTCTGTATTCATTACGGTTACGTTTTGTGTGCTTCGAAAGAACATGCTTACTATTTGAACGGGCCTCGTAGAAATGGCCAGCAACCGTATCTACATATCACCAATAATTTCTCAGCAGGAATCCCAGTATTTCTGACAGGGAATCTAAGGTAATAATATTAACTTGGAAATAGTTTTGGAATCCAAAATATTGCGGTTGTCAGAAGGTTCTGGATATAGTAATAGTTGTTTCAGCTGTAATGAGAACTCAGTCTTGCTTAGGTCTTCTCATCACCAGAGGCGGGTGGTATGGTACTGCGGCCCCTGGCTCTAGGATCACTTCAAAAATTAAATAAATGACATAAAATTAGAGGATATTAAAATGAAAACCAAACCACGTAAAAACAATATATATATATATATATATATATATATATATATATATAGGGCGTCCATAAAGTCTGTGTGGAATTTAAAATACTCAAATCTTTTAAAAAGCACACAGTCTATATAGACATATTCTCTGTCTCTGTCTGTCTCTCTCTGTCTCTCTCTCTCACACACACACACACACACACACATATATATATATATATATATATATATATATATATATATATATATATATGTGTGTGTGTGTGTGTGTGTGTTATTTATATAGGCAAAATATTTACGTAAATGCTCTGTCTATAATAAACAGTATTAACAACGCCAATAGTAAATAGTTTTTGTACTACTAAACGATGGAGGACTTAAATTTAAGTCCGTTAATATTAATGTAAGTGACTTCAGTTATGGATTTATAGATTGTGAGTAATTCCAGAGCACACAATGGAATACCTCGTGCTGTTCAACACACTTATATGCGCCCAATCTTCATACATACATATATGTGTATATTTACATGATCATACGTATATACCACTATACGTACACATATACCCCCACATATACGCGCCTGTATTCTTATGTAATTCTGAATTTATTTGTATGTCTACATTTCTTGATTATTTCTCTCCGTTGATTTAATATAGGTATCTCCACGAGATCGCTAAAAAAGGAGCATAGCATGATGAAAATGACGCCAAACTTGACGACAACAAAAATTTTATTCTCTAAATGTTTGTTATTATTAAGAGGAATGATAAAAATATTTTCGTGGTATTTTTTTACATTTTTTAATCGTTCTTAGCACGTCCGAAATTTTTGTAAAAAATTTTGTTTTTTTGAGTCAGCAAAATTGTCAGATAATCGATCATGGCAACCATTTTCTTCCATTTTATATAAAAAATGAAAATCTCAGTTTGAAATTCTTTTAAAACATTTTTCAAAACTTATTTTAAGAAAATCAAAAAATATAATGTTTATTTAAAATATTTTCAACCGAGGTTGACTTAGCTTCTGCGAGGAAAAGATGTAATTTGAAAATAAAACAAAGGAGGCAATAAACTTCCGGTGCACTTGATAGGTGATGAATAACATATAGACGGATTACGTGAGGATAATTCCTTCTACGGAAGGAGAGAAGTGAAGTTATTTACATATAAGTGTACAAATTATTTACCTCGTTATTTTAAAGGAAAACTTCCATCGCTCTAACATTTTTTGTACTTAGCTTTCACCTTTACTTTTAGGATGCTTTATGGAAAAATATATTATAAAAAAAATTAAAATAAGACTGTTAAGAGTGAGATTAAATTTCATTAGAAAGCTATCTAATTAATTTATAGGTAACTTTCTTATTAAATTTTTTTATTAAATTTATCAGATGTGTACGTAAAATATTATAATTTTATGTACATTTACTACATTTTACTGTGTTATTTATATTTCCATTCATTTTATTATCAATTTTGATATTTCATTCATGGAAAATGTCATATCTGAGATTAATATAAAAATAAGATCATATAAATTTCATAAGATACTGATACTTGTAGTTACCCTTTTCGGTTGAAATTGAAAAATCAAATTAACTTCTCCACACGTGTTTCGCAAAATAAACGCCTTAATAGCGGAGAACAATGCTTAACTCAAATAATTAAACTTAAGTGTATTTCGGTTGGTCTTCTGAACTTAATAATTACAGCCCGATTATAAACACAAAATTACATTTCTTAATTATTGCGGGTTTTCTGATTAGTCAAAACGATACAATTTACAACGCGCTAAAAAAAGATCTGTCTCATAAGGACACTTACAAAATCGGATGCAGCTTTTAACTAATTTTTATAATATTGTAACAACTTACATGTAAAAATCTAGTATAATTAAAGAAATAACAAATAATTGTAATAAAAATTCATTTTTCATGGAAAAAAAATTTTGCTTTCAGAAAACATTGTCCATATTCATAAAAACAACTAAAAGCAAATAAAAGAGTTTGAAATTAAATAATATCTTTGTTTTATTGAGTTTTGTATGTTACAATTCAGAGCTGATTTTCAGGTAGGTTGGGTCCAATTAAAAACAAAAAAAACTTGATTTGCATTCCCCAAAGCCTTCCGTTTTTGACTATTGTAATCACTAAAGTGGACTCGATCGAATTTCTAGGGTTTTCATAAAATTAGTTGTGGTGGGGTAATAAATATTAAAAAAAATTCTGCTATTAATTTAATAAAAAATATTTATAATAATTTCGATCATTTTTGAATAGTTTCTAAAAGTTTTATTGACAACAGACAATGATTTTTATTTTTGCAAGATTTGTGTCATACAAAAAATGTGCTAAAAATTGTATATGTTATTTTAATAGTTTCGGTGATACAAAGAGAAACAAGGTTTTTTTAATCAAAATTTATAATGTTCTAAAAAGAAGGTAAAATTTTAAAAAAATAATTAAAATAAACTTTGATCTTTCTTCTTCATAATAACATAAACATTTAGACGATAAAATTGTGTTTTCGTCAAGTTTGGCTTCTTTTTCATCATGCTATGCTCTTTTTTTAGCGATCTCGTGGAGCTACCTAATTTAATAGTTTGCATTGATCTTTTTATTATCCTATTTTTTTTCTTCTAAACACAACTTGTACCTGTCCCTAGAACTATTGGTTGTGATCGCGAAACCTAGAATTTTCCAATTCATTTGAGGATCCAGAACCTTTTTCCCAAAATCTTTCAATAGGGCTGTTTGGTGTTTTAATTTTTGATTGGTGAATGAATATCTATGAGTATTGATTCTTTTTTTAAACTCTCTTTAGGGATAATGCTTGTCTAGTATACTATTCTAGTGAATCTGCACTTGCCCTCTATTGGGAAATTTTCCTTAATTCTACAATTACAGGGGTTTCCATGTTAGATTTAGTTTTTTCTCATGGAATTTATTTAAAATGTAGTTATGGGAGTTAATAATTTGGTTCTTATTATCAGTGCAGGAGTAGAGCTAATTTTGACTGATTTCCTGTTGAATATCTTATTTAGTTTCTTTTTTGTTGTTGTTGAAGTTTTTAGTAATTAAAGTTAGGAAGTATTGTCCGATGTTGATACTTGACAGTTTGCAGAGGGGAAGGGGAAACCAAGTGATTTTTTTCTTCCTATGTTTACACTTAAATTGTACTTTTCCTGTATCAGTATTACTAATGGTGGTTGACTAAGAGAGTTTAGTTTTTTGGATGGCTTTTTCGTATAGTTCTTTATTCTTATTAAAGGTTTATTCATTGGACGATGGTCTACTAATCCTGATACAAACGGTAGTGGGTATTTGTCTTAGGATTGCACTGAGGTTGTTAGAACCCATATGAATATAGTTGGGTGTTTCGTTCTCTTTATGGTAGGGTTTAAAAGTTTCATCATTAGGATTAAGGGTAATATCTATGTAGTCATCTATTTTAAGGTTAGAAGAAATCTGGATCTTAAACCTTAGGAATCTGAATGCCAAGGACGCAAAGAATTTGAGTTCAATACCTGGTTAAGGTGGTGGAGAACTTGGAGAGGGAAATTAACAGGAGATAACTTACAAATGACATCCATTCGACATGGCACGTGGAACTAGAACGGTCTACCCCAGCGAGCAAAATAAAGGATTCATTTCGACATTCCAACGACCTGAAGAAGGACGGAGCGTACAACGGCCGAAACCTTGTGATAAATATGGCAACAAAGAATAGGACAATAGTTCAAACAGTGTAAATAATTTTTTCCTAATATGATTTGTATTCCTATGATTGTGAAGCTATGGAATATTAATTAGAAATGAAACCGTTTTTCTTATAAGGAAACATCCAACATTGATCTTACTATTAAACAATTTTCAGGAAAATAGGTTTCTCAAGTCCAACAGTGGTTATCGTTCTTTCCATTACGGATGTGGGCTTCATTCTTAAACTTTCGTTTTAAGTAGTGTTCATTGTTAACATCATTTTTTTTTCATTATTTCCTCTTGGAAATACATACGTTATTCAATTTACTCGTTGCTGTTACTGAAAGTCTTCAAGTGGGGTGCTTTCTGTTATTTGGTGAATCTCTTTGCTTAAAATTCTGCGTAACTAGTCTACGATATCTGGTGAAGGATGGTTCTCTCCAAAAACCTTCAAGGTGTTTTCACTCGAAATCATTTTAATCATTAATTTGGGAAAACAGTCGTATAGACCTGACAGTGTCGGCATTTATTAACGAGTTAACGGCCAAATATGACATCAAAGTGAGAATATAATGACATGGCGCATATTCTCATCCTAATGTTTTCGCTTTTATTGTTTTGTTTTTTGTTTTTGTTTTTGCCTTTACTAGTAGTCTTGGACAAAATTACTCTGATCGACATAGATCGGCTGCATTTTAATATTAAAAATGAATTCAGTCATCTTGAAGTGTAGCTTAGCTCGAAGTAACATTAATAAGCATTTAAAAATAATCAATAAATGTATGAGCCCCTTCTAGAGACAAAGCAATGCAATTGTCATCTTCAGTTTATCATTTCTTTACAGAATTTTACTGTGTTTACATCTAGTATATAGTTTTCATAAAACATCACGGTTTTCTGAGTTTTCCACTTCAAAAAGGAAAAATTTTGTAACAGCAATTTTTTACTACGTATGTTCAGTGGCAGAAGGGAAGACATTTTAAAAGATAATTAGGGAGAGGGAAAGATAGATGGGGTACAGAATAATGCTTTAAAATGAATTTAGATCAATATTACATTTTGTGTGACTCACGGTGTTGCAGCGACCTGGATACGGCGATAATCTACAACAGGCAGCAAGGCTTCTGATCAGGAGGTTTTGAAGAGCGTAGAACCATCTATTGATTTCTGTTGTTCCCCGGTCCACCTTGAACGGGAGTGGTAGTACCTGTGAGGGTCCTAACTATGGGTCAATAGTTAACCCCCGCCAAACTGGGGTCAAAACACTATGAAAATATTAAAATAGATTTGTATTGAAAATAACAGCAATACATTTTTACAGTAAAAATTACCAGCAATTTATTTTTGTAAAATGCAACAAATATCAGCAATATATATATATATATATATATATATATATATATATATATATATACTAAAAACTCATTAAAGTTAATTATCCCGTGTACAACGGTGTACACGGGATAATTAACTTTAATGAGTTTTTAGTAAAAAAAATTGAGCATTATTATTTTACGTATTTTTTTTACGTATTATTTTTATTTTATTTTTATTTTTTTTTTTACATATTTTTATTTTTATTTTTTCTACGTATTTTTTTTTTACGTATTATTTTTTTTTAACCATTTTGGTATTTTTTCATTTCCAATCCTACAAAGTCTTTTCGCATTAACCATCTTCATTTGCTTGCGATTTTGTACTCATTATAATTAATATTTTTAAATGTGCTTTATATGGGCAAAATAATTTTAGCATGATCACCGAGAGAACCATCTTCACCAGTGATAAAATGTTTTTTTTTATTATTTTTTATTTTTCCTTGCTTTAGAAAATTATTTCAGAGAGAAAATTCATAGTAAGAAGAAATCAGAATCTATGACAATATGATAAACAAGAATTGTGTCAAATTATTTTCAGTCCCGGAATTATCTTACAATTTATCGGTTTCTATAATAAAAAAGAAATACACAACCGTTTTCATTGGGTTCTTATATCAGTTATGACTTAAAAGTGAGTACGATCCTCACTAGTTAGCCCATGCTTTCGCCCTTTTGCCACATCTAAGCTACGCTTAGAAAATAAGCATAAACATTGCGTTTACGAATTTGTCTGCCTGCTACATTTCAAAGAAACAACAGTTTTTGTACTATATATATATATATATATATATATATATATATATATATATATATATACATATGTATATATATATATATATAATGGTTTTAGTCCGAGAATTATTTTAATATATACATTGCTATATGTTATTTATAAAGATAGAAATATTTAAGTAAATCCTCTGTTTATAATAAACATTTACTGGCCTGAATGTCGGAAAATGTTCATAGAAAATATGTGTTTTCCGACATTTAACGAACCTGTAGCCAGCACGGAACCGTCATTTAGCCTCACAAGCTATACCATTTAGATACGATACTACATTAATACATACATGCATACATATAGCATGTGTTATATATCTACCTACAAATAATTAAAACAAAATATTGCTCATTAGCTCTTCATATATATATATATATATATATATATATATATATATATATATATATATATATATATTATCGCATATTGCTGGTCTAAGTAAAATAACAGAGCCATTATTTATATATTAATAAAAATCACAGCAAATAATATGGAACTCCCCACTGTTACAATAGTCCGATATATATCTCAAATTTTAAATTATATATCGGTCAGTCTTATCTTTGCAAGTGAATTTTGCGTCCGTTAGGATATAATCCGAGTGTATCCTAATAATATAAAATATTAAAACTGATCCACAAAAAGAGCTTGATGTATTTATTAAAACAGTGCATATAAATTAGATAATAGAGAAATCTATTATTGCCTTATGAGCAAAGACTATTTCAACTGACGTCAACTAACTCATTTGAGTCGAAAAATGCTAATAATAATAAAAAAATGTTTTCAATATTTAAATTATTCGGACTGTTGTCCTTATCTTTGTCGCCAGATTTATTACAACGTTTCGGCCGTTGTACGCTCCGGCCTTCTTCAGATGGTTGGAATGTCAAACTGGACCCTTTATTTCGTTCACTGGGCTTCTAGTCGCGCGTGCCATGTTTTAATGGACGTCAGTTACCAGTTATCTCCTGTTAATTCCCCTCACCTAGTTCTCCACTGCCCTCACCAGGTATTGAACTCACATTATTCGGATCCTGTTACTGGATCTAACCGAGCAACGTCTTTATTCACTGTACCATGTGTTCTCGAGCTATTAAGATAGCTATTTTTTTTCTGCAAGACATGAATTACATCTAACGCTTTTCGTTTATATCATCATCGAATTAATTTAATGCACTGAGATATATATATATATATATATATATATATATATATATATATATATATATATATATATATAGATAGATGTGAGGTTGTGACCCTGGCTTTAGCGATCGTCAGACATATATATACATAAAGACATTTTTATGTATATACATTTTTTTATAGATATAAAAGCAGTAAAATCGACCTTGCTAACTAAACGATCCTCTGTGGCTCAATCGGTGAAGGCATGTTAGGTTCGATTCCTGTCGGAGAACGAATATTTTCTATGAAAATTTCTCGGACATTCAGTCAGGTAAATGTTGTTTAATACTGTTTATTATAAACAGAACATTTACTTAAATATTTGTATCTATAAAAAGAATGTTTAAACATAAAAATATCTTAAAACAATTGTCGAATTTTGTCCATTTATATATATATATATATATATATATATATATATATATATATATATATATATATATATATATATATATATATATGAATAGCACTGCTCTCGCCCGATATTTCTGGAAATTAAAGAAGGGTGGTAATACATTATCACTTTGGATAATGTAGATAAAGCAAGTCTTACAATTGGAAAGAAGTGAGGAAAAATCCCTACTTATTAATATATATTTAATAGTTCTGTTATATCGACCACTATTTAATTAACACCAGCACTCAATGCTTTCGTTTTAGAGTTATCAAGTTTAAACTAAATTTACCGGGGATGACCTTCTATTGTAATGTAGACTAGGTTAAGTTTGTCATTAGTTTACATTTGTAGCTGGTTTGTCTTCAACGATTAACATGGGTACTAGTGATTTAACTGAGAAGTGTTCCGTTTAAAAGAACAGGATATTTATATTAATTAATGCGTAATGGTAATAGATGCGAGGTTGCGCAGCTGTATCAGACATCTTTCCAGACAACGACGAAGAAGAAGCAAAAGAAGATTTTGTTTTTTCTGACAGCGATTTCAGTGACTGTGAGATCGAAACTGAGAACAGACGAGCCTGGTTTGTGCACCGAGTATCAAGAGCGGCAGTTTTTGGCCCAACTATCGGTCACTGATATGAGAGCATCGATAGAACATCAGCAATTTTCGGCATCCTAGTGTAGCGACGCCGTTAGCAGCGTACCTACTAATATTAGAACCTATTCTATGCCTAGCAATTTCGGTCATTTCAAAGCGATATAACACAGATTCAGTCAATCTTTTTTTAAAGTTACATTTTCAATACTACAGCCGTATTATCTGTCAAGACTGGCAAGAGATGTAGCAGTTATATTTCAAGTAAATGTTAGAGACTGAATAACATCAAGTACGTTCTAAGACATTACTTTCCTTTCCGATGGAGCGTAGAAAGATAAAAATGTATTTATTGTTGTTTTATTTATTCTTTATAATTTCACGTTAAGAGAAACGATAATGTCACTGAGACGCAAGCTTTTACTGGGACTGAAAGAGAATGAGAATATATTAGTGAGGAAAAAGGCCAATAAAATGACAGAATTCAGGAAGATAGAAGATGGCGTTTGGCTTTGAATGTAATTTTTTTTTAAAGAAATCGAAAGAGGATTCCACACCAGAAAAAAACAAATCGAGTGTAACCTCGGTTCACGGATCTAATTCGTTTAAGAAGCCCGCTCGTTACCCGATATGTTCGTAAACCGAAACTATTTTTCCAATAGGTATCAATCTAAAATGAATTCGTTTCTGGTCCCAAGATGATTGTTAAATTAAACTTTAACAAAATTACTTTGAACATAAGTTTATACACAAAACTAATGAAAATCGTATAACATAAAATGAAAGCCATTACATCTAAGAAAAACAAAAAAAAAAAACCCAATACTACGCGGACAATTATTGATGAACACTTCAATTTTACCGGAGGAGATTTGATGGCTTAAGTGGAAGTGGAAGAAAAATAATGATATTATTTGGAAAAAGGAAGGAAAGACATGATGATCTCTTTATTTATAAGAATTGTATAGATCGTTGATTTTGCCATATGAAACTGAGTAGGAAGAGACAATATCATTATCATAGAGACAATATCATTAACAATTGATTTTCTCTTTTCTTTTCCCCTTTACCAGTATCACTGCTAGCTTTCCTTGGAACCATGACTGAGGACTAATGAAGAGAAAAACAAATGGTACAGTACAATAAAATCTGAAAAGAAAAACACATCATAGCACACGAAGGTATACAATATGGCAGTCTACTCAGAAATGATTCCGTTCGGGTTTAACTCGGATCGGCTCGATTCGGCAATGTTGTTCGAGAACCGAAATTTTGTTTGATAACCGAGGTATTTTCAATTCGAATATTCTGTTTGAAAACCGATTTGTTACACATGTGAGGCATTTAAGAAGCGAGTTTGCACTGTGATTAAAAAAGAAATTACGGCTGCATTTAGCTAGAAAGATATTAAATTGGTAAAACCTAGTTACCAATCTAGTAGCAAGCTTAAATTAATGAAGTCGGGGAAGTAAGGGTAAAAGCTCATCAGAACAATTGAGATGATACTTCGAAACGATCCTGAGATAACTCGAAAACCTTCGACGATTGATTATTGGCGGACAAAATTATAAAGAGTAACAAGCATTATATTGATTGATAATTCAGAACTACTACACAAGGTAGTCCGACGGAAAGATTAATTAATAACTGCAAAAATACATCAGGATTGATTTATTTTTACGGCTTATCAACCCACTGTGCCTTATTTAAAGCGGAAACATCTTTTTTCCAAATTGTGAGAATAAATATTTTACGAGTGAATATTCTTTTAACAATTTTTCTTAAAAATAAATTTTTCGGGTACAAGTCCTACTTTTAACTTATGGCTGGTGGGGGAGATAGATTCATGCAATTCGCAGATAATTTGTGCGTAAGGGAATGGGACGAATTCAACTGGAATACGAACTCGGTACTCCGATTTCTCATTTCATACTATCTAACTATTGCACCACCCGTACATACGCGTAAGAAGACCGAAAGCGTAAGTTGGACAAGACTGAAAGTTAAAGGTATGAGATACGAATTTAAAACATCAGTATATAGCAGTTAGATATATTTAACTATTTGGGTGACGTAGTTGCAGATAACATAAAATCTGACTCAATGAAGTTTGGGTGAAATGAAATAGAGAAAGGTCGCTTCCAGAAACCAATAAATTATTTATTGATAGTTACATTTCATTAGAAACAAAGAAAATAGTATCGAACTGCTTTTTAGTGTTTGTTCTCCTATGTCGTATTAAATGTTGCATATTATTTCTAATAATAATATAATTGTTCTGGTTCCTCCTTTCGTTTGTTTTCACGACCCTTACGCCCTGCCAATGCCTCATATGTATTAGGTTGGTGCAAAAATAATGACGTAATAATGTCGTTTTTTGACGTATTTTTAACGTAAAAAAAACGACATTATTACATCATTATTTTTGTACCAACCTAATAATAAACTATTCCGTTTTTATCAGTCTGTATTCCTGAGATGAGGTATTGTAATTAAATTATTAACATTCTTCGGACAGTTGTCCAAAGACACATGGTCCAGTGGATAAAAGCATTGTTTGAATCCAGTGACTTGCCCCCAAAAATTTTGCCTAGATACGGCAATGGTAACACAATTTGGAGAGTTGTGTTAAAGGGAGATAACTGGGACATTCGAAGAAGGATGACACGTGGAACAAAACAAAGTGTTCAGTTCGAAATTCCACTCACCTGAAGAATGTCGAAGCGTACAACGGCCGAAACGTCGTGAATATCGCAATGAAAATGAAAACAACAGTTTGAACAGTTTAAATAATTTAAATTATTCCGTTTTCATCGTCTGGAAAGAGGGAAGACACTACTTGATTTCAGTGAGAAATAGAAAGAAAGAAAGGAAGAAAAGAAGATAGAAGTGGTTAATGTCTCCTTCCAATACGTCAATAATAATGGACTATTTGATCACGTAGAAAGAGAGGAAAATACACTATTTAGTTTCAGTGATAAAAAGAAAAAATAAACAAAGAAAGACAAAAGTGTTTAACTGCTGTTTCAAAGAAAACGTAGTCAATTTAAAATCTTTTCATTTGTACCCACCTCTTAAAATCAGGAGCAGCATCCATATTATGATTGTTATTACAATATTTTGTTCAAGTTTTTGAGCTCAAGCATATAACGATGTGATTTCTACGGCTATTTTATTGTCGTAGATCTCGCAATAAGCTTACTCAGTCATTAACTAAAAATTAAAATTCATCAGAATATTAAAATGCGAAAAACGTGAAATTTTCACGGGTTAAAAATAATATTAATAAGAATCAAAGGGGGAGATGAGTTTCTATGGAAAGAAGCTGAGTATACTATGGATGGAGGGAGTAGTCTACGAATTAGTCTAAAAGGAAAATGGTATAAAAAACATGGAATCAGAAAGAGACAGTTGAAACGTCTTCGACACATAATGAAGAAATAGGTGAACTAACAGAATATAGATAGGGGAAATTAGTGAACCGCTTACCTGATGAGTGAAGAAATGGCAGAATTAGGGGGCATAAAGCTTAGCAAAGGAAGAAAACCAGCGTTGGCTTACAATTGATAGGACCTTTTTAAAAAGTCATGATCGCCCACGTCCTGAAGGTTTACAGCACAAAGAAATCCAAACACTGTATTGAACGTCTGTGAAAGAAACAGGAAAAAATAATGAACATAGAGAGTAAAACAAAACAAGAGAAGAAGAAGAATGATTGTGGTATTGGATGCTATGATTTCCGGTAAATGCAATTGTTTGTAGTGAAAGTTCAAATGTTTCGCGACCTAACGATTTTTTAAACAGTTACGAAATCATACAGATAGTAGGACATTTATTCATACATTAGAAATCTGTTGGCCACATAAAGAGGAAAGACTGTCTGGAGAGATTAACTCTCACTGAAAATAATTCAGAACTGGAGACTGAGAGGAACAATGAAAAATAAACATAATGGGATTATTTGAATGGATGGATGTTAGAACTAGAAAAAGAGTGATTGTAAATAATCTAACGTTGTCTATATCCTGAAGGCCCAAGGCAAATTTGAAAAGAAAGAAAAAGTGTCCGATAAATAGCCGTTCTCACAATTGACATTTTTTACTTATATTTTTACTGATACATTTTTTTCCATTTTAATATTATAAAGTCTGTTACTATGTTCAGTAAAACCGAATCTGTATCTGTCTATAGTTTTTAGATGAGTTATTGTGTACACTATTTACATTATTCGGACTATTGTCTTAATCTTTTTTCACCATATTTATTACAGCGTTTCGGACGTTGTACGCTCCGGCCTTCTTCAGGTGGTTGGAATGTCAAACTCAAGGACACATGGCAGAGTGGATAAAGGCGTTAGTTAAATCCAGTGAGAGGACCCAAAAAGTGTGAGTTCAATACCCGGTTAAGGCAGTGGAGAATTTTTAGAGGGAAATTAACAGGAGATAACTGATAACAGACATCCATTAAACGTGGCACGTGGAACTAGAACAGTCTACCCCAGTGAGCGAAATAAAGGTTTCAGTTCGACATTCGAACGAACTGAAGAAGGCCGGAGCGTACAACGGCCGGAACGTTGTAATAAATATGGCGACAAAGATGAGGACAATAATCCGAATAATGGAAATAATGAAAGCAGAATCAGATTTGCTGAAATAGATAAACAGTTTGATTTGGAAGCAAGAAAAACTCTGTCTAGAATCCTGAAACAAACGCAATCAAAGCTAAGCGTCAAAATTCTTTTTTTCTTTTTTTTTCACGTTTAATACAGCAAATTATTATTATTGTTATGTCTTATTCTTTGGTCCACTGATAGGAAGATTCGTTTAATGTGTCTTGCTAGACAATTTTCTCTCCAGAATCTCTCTTAGATATTTCTAAGTCTACCATTCATTCATGCTTTGAATATTACTGCCGGATATGGTCTTGTGCTCTTACTATATATTCAGAGATCCTTGCTAAATTCCAAAGAAGAATACGCAATATTATTACTCTTGACCTAGCATCTCGAACTTTACTTTTATATCAAACGCAGGGTTAGATTTCTGTGGCTGCATGATTTTGACATCCCAATATGTAGATCCCATCTTCGGCTGCATCTTTGTTGGCAAACACGTGTTTTGACTTCACCCAATGCAAGACTTAAGGGTCACCCAAGGTAGAGACTTACTGAGTGATATTTTTGTAAGGCTGGAGAAAGGAGGAAGGGGTACATAGGAAGATATGTAGGATAGATATTAATTAACGCTAAACTTGCTGTGGTCAGGGAAGTGAAATCTCTGGAATCCGGCTCACAAAGTAACAGTTCTTGGTCAAAAACTGTATAAGTGAAACGTACCCATTATCAAAGACTACGAAGGGAATGTGGATGATTTGGCGCCATGTACGCACCATGACAAGTTCTAGCTGTGAAAGTCGGAACTATGTGAAATTAAGAGTTGAGGCCAATTTAAGCATTTGCTAGAGTAGTAGAGATCAAGTGGTGTGTGCGTAGCAACGTTTCGTCTGTGGAAACAGATTGCAGTGTTGAAAATTATTAATTACGTATAAGCTGGGTGATGGGTGTTGAACACTTGTGGCGTTGGACGGTATAAGCTGGGTGACACCATTCTAGATACGGTAGTAATTCTTGGTGGGATTTTACTCTTAGGAAGGTACAACGGGTAGGTAGGGGTTACTTCTATTCTTCTAGATGTATGAAAGTGTCCTTTCTTCTGGCAACGGTACCAATATATGTGGACTAGAGTTTATCAATCTCACTTGGTTATTTAATGCCGAAAAGATTCTTCAGGTGTGTTCGCGTGAATAAAATATGTATTCTTATTAAGAAATCGGATTTGGATCAGTTTTCATTAGCGTATGAAGGTTTTTGTCGAAAGCCAAATATATTTTGCTGGTAATAGTTTTGTTTTTTTGGTTTTTTTTTCAAAAGTTTATTGCTGTTATTTTACTATATGTTGAGTTGTCCTCCCCTTTTTACACAAATGGACTCACCCAGTATATATATATATATACTACTGCTACGTGAAGAACCGGGAGTGAAAGGTTGTAAGTAACCGTAACCGGAAGATGAAGATGAAGATGAAGATGAAGATGAAGATGAAGATGAAGAGGAAGAGGAAGAGGAAGAGGAAGAGTGAGAGACAGACAGACAGACAGACAGACAGAACGTAGCGCGCAAGAGTCACCGTGAGCGAGCACGTAGACTCAGTAAGAAGTCATACAGCGATACTTCAATACCAAAGACTGTATAGATATTTTTCTACTAACCCATATTCCTGGAACTACTAACCTGCATTACCAGTTTGTATTATTACGTTGATACATTATTTTCCTATATTCATTCCTGGCGTTTGTTATTTATTGATACCGGATTTCATCCCGGAATCCACGACACTATATAAAAAAGTATTTTTCTACTTTCATAGTGTTTTGACCCCAGTTTGGGTATTAACTATTTGCCCATAGTTGGTTCTCTAACAGGGGCTGCCACCTCGGGTTAGAGTAGACCTGGAAACAACAGCAATTAAAAAGGTGTTTCCACGTTCCTCAAAACCTCCCGATCAGTGGCTTTGATGTCAGATTCAGTTTATCGTCATACCCAAGACGATTGGAGTGTTTAGACTGAATACACATTTGCGGCAAGGGACCTCATTGAGTCCGCCCATAGGTGCTGGGGCAAATTTAGGATTAAATTTATTTCATGGCAGTGTGTTTCTTTTTTCTTTCGTGGGGGGTGGATTTAATTATTCTCAGGGTTTGTTTTTTCACGCGCTCAATCTGTATTGAACAAAGATATCGTTTTATTTGTTCAATAAATCCTGCCCTTGATATCTGCTTAGGCTTCACAGTAACCATTAATGGGACCCCAAATAAGTACCGTTTACACATCCTAGTTTAATTATTAGCATGGCTATCTTGCAAACGCTGTATAATTTATTCTCTTTTATAATTTATTCTCGTTAAGCAAAAACCCTGTTTGAAGAAAAAGAAGATACAAGAAACGGGAAAGTAAATTTAAAAAAAAAAGGTGAGCAGCGCTTGAAACGCAGATTGCCTGAAAGTAGTTTAAGAAATAATTTAGATGCAAAAAAAATTTGAATACTGGAAACATGATTAATCTTTGAGAGAAACGCAATACTTTTTCGTTATTTTTGATAATTAAAATAAATGAGGTGCACTAAACGCGATAAACCCAATTAAAACCGGCGAATTGTAAGCACATTATAATTATTATAGAATGTTAATTTCATATCAGTTTAGAGTATAATACAATTTTACAAATTTTGTAAAAACTACATAACTCGTTTCTTTCTTTTTTCTTTCCCTCTTTTCTATCTTATTTGCTTCTTTCTTTGTTCCTTTTTCTCATTTATTCTTTCTTTTTTCCCTTATTTATTTTTTGCTTCTTCGTTACTTTTTCTTTTCTTTATTCAAAATTTATTCCATTCCTCGTTCTTATACCGTTTCTTTGTTTCAACTTTTTTCTTTGTTTTCTTTTTTTTTTCTTTCTTTTCTTGCATTCTTTCCTTCCTCCGTTTACTACATTCGTTCCATTATTTTATTATTCTCTCTTCGTTTCTTCCTTGGACTGGAAATTTTAATAACATTAATTTGTTATTTTTCTTTTTCTATTCTTTCTTTCTTTCTTTGCTCTCGTCTGCCCGCGCTATTATATTTTTTTTTCGTTTATGTGATTTGCATAGTTTGGTTGCTTCTTCTTTTCTTTGTTTTTTTTTTTTATTCATTCTTTCTTTCATTATCTCTTTATTTCATTTTTTTCGTTCTTTACTTTGTCTCTTTTCCCATTCTTTCCCATTTTCGTTAAATCTCAATCTTTTTTTTTATTTGGTGTTATTTCTTGATTATTTTTTTTCTCATGTTTTCAATATTTTTTTTCTTTCATTATTCGTTATTTTTTTTAAATTTGGTTATTTTTTTTCTTATTCTTTTTCCCTCATAATTTTGTTTTCATCATTTTATTTTGTTTTTTCTCTTTTTGCGTTTGCTTTTATTTTTTATTCTTTTGCTTCCTTTATTTATTTTCTGTGTTTAATTCTTTTTTGCTTCCATTTTCTCTTTACTTCCTTCTCTCGTTGTATTTTGCTTATTTCGTTCTTTCTTTCTTTCTTTCTCCTCTCCTCTCCTCTGTCCCATATTTTTTTTCTACGTTTCATACGTCTTTTTTTTTTTTTTTTTACTTTTTACTTCCCCCGTTTTTATTTTTATTTTCATTTCAGTCTGTTGTTAAATTTCACTCGTTGCGTTTGTTTTAATTTCGTCTTTCTAATTTTTTTCGCGTTTACTCTCTACTATTTTACTCTTGTATTTCTTATTTCTTATCTTTCTTTTTTTATTTTCTTCTGTTTTTCATTCTGCTTTGTTTCTTTTTTCGTCCTTCATTGCCTCGTCGAGCTGTATTTTTCTTTTTCACGTTTTTCTTTATTTCTTTCTTTACCTCCGTTCCACCTTTGTTTCCTTATTTCATACGATCTTTCTTTCGTTCTTTCTTTTGACTTCTCTCTTTCTATTTTTATTGTTTCTTACTAAATTGCTTCAAAATTCCCTGACTCAAAAGAAGAATGATGAATGTATGGAACCACGGTTGGCAGTTTCATTTACATAATTGCTGAGCACAAAGCCGACTTTCGTCTTTCACTGACCAAATTACTTAAACGTTTACGAATTTAAATAATTTATTAAAATAGCGTAAAAAGTTTTCACCTGTAACTGCTATTTATGTGTAATTATTTTTATTTGTACACAACATTCATCCGCAAATACTGACGCTAGTTGTTGCAACGATTTACCCTGGATTTTCTCATGAATTACCGTTATGACTAAAATCATTAAACAAGTTAAAATGTTTGTTAAAACTGACATGATCTCTTTGTAATAACCATTGTTTACTTTAATAGCATCATATATTTCACCTATTATAGAACCAAATCTGATTTTGGTCAATTTATGTTATATTCTACTTGGCTTTTTCGATGACAGTTTATTCTGAAAAAGGGTGTAGGGTGCCCAGGCCACAACAGAGGTTTTCCTGCAGAGTTGAAACAGCAGCAGCTGAAAGTCGTCTTTACAAAACAATACTTAAAAAAAAAAAAACACCCCTTCTTTCCTTCACCTATGCGTATGGTCCCAATCTTAACGAGAAGCAAACTTTTCCAAACGTATAGTTATTTTGTTTTTTCAAAAATCTAGACTTTTAAATTAGAATATTTATTGTTTCGTTGGAATTTTTTCTTGGTACAGAAGCCGCATCGATAAATATAAAAGGTGTTCCAGTAAACTGGACTGATTTTAAATGTGAATTAAGTTTAAGCGTCTAAGGATTTTTTTTTAATTTTCTTTCAGACTTGGAGGATATTTGGGCGATATTATTTTCACAGATAATTGTCCAGATTTAAATGACATGATCCAATAGAGAAATAATTATATTTTCACCAATAACACTGATTTATTTACTGATAACGTTGATCCGTCTTAATGAAACACCCTTATATATAACCCGTCTTAATGAAACTCCCTTTATATGTCACTTCAAAAGTAAAACTTAATATTAATTATTCTAATTGTCATGTTTGCTTTTTTGGTTTCGTAACATTACTTCAGTTTTGAAGTCAGGTAAGAAGGACGGAGTTAATTTGAATTTGTTTTACCATATTATACATCTTACCTACTATATACTTTCTTTCAGATGAAAGGTGTTTACCGTCCCATCGCTGTGGAATTTGACTTCTCCCGAGAAAGTGATTATCATTTTCACATCTGGTTTGGACGGGGTAGACTGCTGTGACGCCTTTTGTCGAATATCAACAAATTTTATCAATAAAAATATAACTTCTCGTTTAGGATATGCTTACAATAATTCGATAGTCTTCCTTTTGATTCTAATATCATCCATCTTTGTAAAATTCTGATTGAGATTCAAAATAAGGCATTTATTTCTGGGCTAGCGAAACATATTTATTTTCATGGGATAGTTTATTTATTTAAGAAGACAAGAGAATGAATATCCAGAGATTTTAAAGAGGAATATACTGCAATAGCCGTATATTCCTTTTTAAATCACACTCGCATGATACAGCGTTCTACTATGTCTCTGTGTTAGACGACATGCATAGCATTCATATGAAAGTAGTCATTGGTATTGTTAAAACAAGCTTCGTGATACTTAGGTTTGACGCCATGCATAGCATCCATATTAAATTATCTACATAACACTGGTCTTAAAATAAGATTCATGTTTCTTAGTTTTGACGTCATATATAGTATCCATATTAAAGTATCAACCTATCACGGGTCTTGTTAAAACAAGATTCATATTTCTTAGGTTTGACGCCATGCATAGCATCCATATTAAAGAATCTACCTAATACTGGTCTTGTTAAAAAAACAGATTCATGTCTTAGGTTATTGTTTTGGTTTTGTAGCATCTTGTGGTATTGCGCGAAACAATCTCTAGAGCAGATTTTTCTGTTTATTTCCTCATGTCATACACTTAATTTGTCATAAATCATCCATACAATGAAGTATTTGAACTTAACTAAGTATATGATGACTTCTGATAGAATGGATAAATTTGTACCGTTTTTAATGTTCCCCTACTGTTTCCCTACTGTTCCCAAATGTAGGCATATGAAATTTCCGCTCTTTGTGACTAAAATAATTTTCCCGTGGTCTCAGGCAATATAGATTTAAGAATAAAACTGATCTTATCCCATGTTCTTCCAAGAAGTCTTTTGATTCAGTGTTCTAGGAAAATCTACGTATTTAATAGCCTTCACTGCTGTTAAGTGTCTATCCATTCAGTTAAACTGATTGGATATTCAATCTACATTCTGATAAATTGCCTAAACTCTTCCCTGTAAGTATTACAATCACAAAGCCTCCTTGCCTCATTATATGCTTCAGAGATCTCAGCTGTATATATCGGATTATAGGTAATACCTTCTTAGTCTTTATATATTACATAGTTATCGGTAGTATTCTGTGTATTCGTCGATAGAACCCTGCCTGTGTTGCTTCAAATCTTTCTCCATTGCTCAATATACACTAACATTTAGATAATTTGATAATACACAGGAGTTCATCATTCTTGCCAATCTTTTTAGGAACATTTTTCTGTTTCTTAATGCTTATTTTCGGAAAAGCATCTTCCGTTCTTCTTATGCGCCTTCGTTTATCTGTCTGGTGTGTTATGCGTGTTCTTTAGCGCATATATATTTTGTATTATTAATGATTCAAGAAAACAACAAAACTCCAAATGTGAATCAACAAGTATATATAGAAATAACATACAAGAACAAAATATACAATAATTTGTATTCATTGTATAGATTAAGGGAAAAGAAGTTGCTTCCCTTTTACAGTATTTTGATTTGTAATTGATTGTTTGAAAGAAAGTTCTGTTTAGAGAGAAAAATTCAGGAATCAATGTTAGAATAAGTGTGCTGTTAGAATAGATAACACAAGAATACAATTGATCAGAAAGTGTGTTGTGTTAGAGAAATCAACAGAGTTTTAGTTGATTGAACTTGGCTGAGTCACAGAGAGATATGTATATATGTATTACAAAATTCTTTTTCTGTGTGTGCGTTTGAAATGTTGTGAGTAAAGTCATAGGTTTGTGTTGACAGGCGAAAGTTGATGGACTCTCCTGACGGCTTAAAAGTCGCCTCTTTTAAAACTACAGATACGCTCCCAGCGAAACCGCGGGAAAAGTTGATTTTTGCACAAAAATATGTGATTGGTTAAAATTTGACCAATCGCTAAATTTGCACTAACGAAACAAGTAAGCAAGTTCAAAACCGAAAAATTCAAAGCAACGACTGCGATGACTAAATTGTCCTATAGAAAGGCAGTATTTATTTATTAGCCAATCACAGACGAATAAAATCTGGGCGTGGAAAAACAGCAGTCTCTTCAGATGCATTCTGTTGTCACTCGTTACGATATTTACTTATGTTTCTCTATCTGATTTATTTGGTCATCTCAAATATGTAGCACATATCAGCGGCTCTCGCTTTTGCTGGTCGCCATGTATGCTGTGTTGTACAAGGGAAAGTCAAAAATTATCCGCACTCTTGTTATATTATAAGTTATGACGAATGTGCGGATGATGTTTTACTTAGCCTCGTAACTAATGGTTAAGTCTTTCTTTCTTTCTTTGTTTCTTTCTTTGTTTTTTCCTATACTTCTTGTCTTACGGCCATACAACGACGAAACATCGATCCTTTTTCGTTCACCGAAGTTAAATAACGTTGAATCTGGTCAGTGTCTAGATAGGTGCCCGTTTGAGAATATCAAGTGTTATACGATCAGATGTTCGGATGGTGTAATAGATAAAACTTCGCGATGAGAAGTCAGAGCCGAGTTTGATTTCCATTCGGATTCGGTATGTTCACTTACTCGAAAATATCCTTGAAAAAAGGTATACATTCATCTATTCTGCTCCAGCTATGGGTGAAATATTAAGATGTTTATCAGAAAATCCTTATTATCATCAAAAACTCTTACAATGCTAAAGTATGTTTTGGCTTTAAATAACCTAAAATGGTTTGATAACCCATAAAAAGTAGATCAGTCATTATTTATTCTTCTTCTGTTCCTTCAGGCTGTTTCAACCCACTATAAGTTCTGGATTATTTTAACATCTTTCTCAAATGAATCAAGTTTACCTAGCAGTTTAAAAAATGCTATATGCTATATTTTACCAATCGCTTTTGCACAATCTATAAACATTGTTATATGTCGTTCTTCATTTTTATTACACTTTGTTATATCATACTGATTTAATGAATATGCATACACCAGGGTTATCCCTCACAGTAATATGATTGGCTGGTGTCAGCCATAAATACAGACTGATGTGGAGGTACAGGACGACGCCTATAGTCTTCGTCTATTGCCTACCACTACGACGAGGACCAGTCCATTACGGTCACCTGCTAGATTGTCCTACTCGGTTACAGTAGTCAACAACCACTTTGCTACTTCGAACAAATATATCCCTTGCTGGGACATATCACATACTGAGGATAAATATTGCATTGCTTGTTCCAGTGTCTTTAAATAAACTGAAGGGTTATTTGCCTAATTCCTGTCTAATTCTACTAAATACTATAGTCAACGGAATTTGTGTTTTTGTTTACTTTTGTTTAATAAAAGTTAATAAGAATATAAAATTATATTACAGAATTTAAAATCTACTTAACAAAAGATATTTACTTCAGGGTCAGTTTTTTTTTTTTTTTTTTTTTTTTTTTTTAATATAATAATCTTCAGAGAGACGTTGTTTTCTTTCAGGTTTTGGCCTAAGAGCAATGTAAACACCCTTGGAAATAAATGCTCACAAATCTCATTTCTCATCTATTGGTACAAATGTTATCGTCCTCTGTAGGCTAATTACACTGCTTGAATATAATTGACTGCAACAATATATTACTTATTTCATTTCTGTTATGATATGGCGTATCTACAATATTTAGCGGGATTTTAAAGATAAACATATTTTTTTCTATATGCAGTGTTTCTACTGAAGATTTATAATCTTGGCTTTCCACAGTTTTCTGTTCTTTGTAGCTCTTAATATATTTTATCCTTTTCCTATCTCTCCTAAACCTTGTGGCAAAACCCCTTTACTCAAGCTCATTAAAGAGGTTATGCGTTGTTTTCCTGTCCCTCTTGCTTCCGATCTATCCCGTGAGTATCAATTTTTCCAAGCCCTCTTTCTTCTTTATGTGCCCTAGACATTTCAACTGTCTCTTCATGATGTTATGTATAACTGTCTTTTTGTTTCGTTTTTCTCTAAAACTTAGTCATTGCTCACTTGTTCGATTCATGCTTTTCCCAAAATGTCCTTCTGTAGAACCACATTTTTCTTGTTTCAAATCTCTTCTTTATCTTTGAATAAATTGTCTAGCGTTGAAACATGGAGCTGACATTCATCATTTTGAGATCTTTTGGAAGAGTCCTGAATGAATTTGCATAGAACAATCATTCACCTGTATTAAGGAGAAGACATACTTTCATTGCAGTTCTAGTGGTAACTACCAAAGGTTAATGGCAATAACTAGATAAGCCGTTTCCAAACAGCAAACATTCGACATCCATTAATATTTAGTATTGTTGTTGGTTGTCATTTATAAAATCGTTCAAGTAAAATATTTTTTTCAGGAAGATAGGCTTCTCAGTTCCACTGTTAAAACTCTTTCTACTATAGTCGGGAGTCTTTCCTTAGCTTTCGTTCAAAGTAGTGTCGAAGTTCGTTTACATTAGAACGTCATTACTGCCCTTCTATTTACATGTGCTGGCGATTTTAGATGTTGCTCATGTTGGAACTATTGGAATAATAAGTTCTTCTTGTGTGATGCGTAAAGCTTCTTGTTTGTGATTGTGTAGCACCATTCTATAAGCAGTATTATCTTTATTAAAACATAGTTGATCCCTTCCTTTAAAGACTGTTATATCCCGTGCTAAGGGAATAAACACATAACACCAGGTGGATACTAGAAGAAAGGTTTATTGTACACAACAAGCAAACTATAAAATACGGTACAGTTATACACAAAGGTCAGTCTAGTAGAGAGTGCCACTAATTGGAAGGTCGGACGTGCCATCTCTATTACACTTCCACTTCTTCTAGTCTCTTGTAGACGGTTGACTTTATAGGTACTTGCTACCCATAGTGTAATCATTCATGGAGCTGACTGGTTATTCCATTACATCAGACATTTTTAATAATTGATCTGATGAAAATTAGGCCTCTCAGTTTTACTGTTATCATTTTTTTTTTACTATTGAGGGAGTTTCCTAACATTTATTAGGTTGGTGCAAAAATAATGTCGTTTTCTCACATATGTTACTATGTGAGAAAACGACATTATTTTTTCACCAGCCTAATAGTTCGAGGTAGTGTGGAAATAGCTTTGAATTATTATATCATTAGTTTTATTCTAATTACAAGTGCTGTCTTCAGTTAGTGTTGTTGGAAGTGTCCAACTAATGACGTTTTTTTTTTTGTTTTCTTTTGTTAAGGGAGTCTTTTTGTTTTGGTTCTATAGTGCCGGATATAAGCAGTAATATCTTTATCAAAACCTAGAAGATTCATTTGTTTAAAGCCATTTTCAATAATAGATCTAGGGAAATATCTGCATATGGCTGATAGTTTCTACATATCTGAACGGGCGCTACGCCATGTGTGACATTCATATGAAGTTTTCTATCTTACGAGATTAGTGAGGAACGTGTTTCGAGTTCTCAGGTAATCATTGTTTTTGTAGAATCTCAGGGCTTTGGACAAAATTCCTCCCGTAGCGTCATCTTTTATGCATTCAATTTCGTTATCTTTTAAATTTCATGATATAAATACTAACAATAATTATACGCACATAAATTTACAATCATGGACATTATTTTAAATCACTCCGCCTTGAAAAATGTCCATTTTACGATCCACAGATTTTTAGTCGTTTTATGTAATTTATGTGGTTTCAATAAACGCCGTCAAAACTAAACTGGGCCAAGAATTTGAAAATCGAAAGAAAAAAAGAAAAGAAAAAAATCAACTGATAGAAAGCTAAAGTTAGTCTCTGTAATTAAAGTTATATTCAAATATTTCAGTAGCGACAATTTGTCATTTTTGGCCTGCTTAATCGGCAGCAAATAAACGATTATTTTTCAAACCGATAGGAATCATCAAATTTAAGATTTACGACATGAGGCCCTGTTGCGGAAGATAATCGTGACAACCAAGCAACATTTAGCATGGATTCGTTGGAGAAGACAATGCAAGAGATATGAATTTATTTATTGAACATTACTTTAGTCATTTTACAAGGAATTACTAACGCTTGGGGTATCGTTAGGCATTAGAAAAGTAAAAGTTCTCGTCACCATTAGTCTTAGATGACTACATCACATGAATAGGACTCCGCGGGAGAATTATGCTGACTAGACTGAGTGGATTCTAGGTTGCAGCGTTCGATTCGTACTAGGTGGCCCTCAGTTGTAGAGTTCTAGCATAAATTATATAAATTCGAATAACAGGTTGTCATTAGCAATCATTCAATTGGGAATTGAATAACTTCTTGAATGAGTGATGATAGGATAGGTGTTTTTATACGACAATTTGAAGAATGTTATTTTGCCTTATATATATATATATACTTATATACATATATATATATATATATTTATTTATTTGTAAAACTTGGGATAACCCATGCCATTTATGCCTACATGAGAAACTACACATTATTAAGTTTCTAAATAATAAAAATCTATTAAAAAAATAGACATGAGTTAACGGTTTACCGACATCATCAAATCTTTGCATTGAATAATTAGCACATAATTTTTTTTTTACAATCCATAGTCCGAATAAATAGCTTAAATAACCTTCAAAAAAAGATAACCCTGTATGAAGTCGGATAAAAACAAATGTTACGGCAGTTTGTTTTTTTTTATATATACACAAAACCCTTTCAGAAAAAATAAAATAAAAAAATAAATAAATCTCCATAGACACGTAAACCAGACTAGACGAAAACATCTTCCGTTTTAAATTTAGACACCCCAACCTTGCTCTGACTTGAAATCTATGAATGTAACTCTATACTGATACAAATTATTAACAGGCTGCGCCCCTCTCTATATGAACAATCGCGCTGGCCGTTACCATGGAAATTTTGATTTCAATAATGTATATGCTACTAAAACACGTAAATTTCAGAAATAAGTTATTCAAAAAAAAAATTTCGCTTGAAGATGGAACAGAGCTTACTTTAATTCAATTTAATTCAAATAATTATATTGAAGTTTTCGGCTCTAGATTTGAAACATGAGAACTCTTACGTAGCGTGTTGGAATCATATTTTTGAATATATAATTATATATATATATATATATATATATATATATATATATATATATATATATATATTACTTGAAACGTTATTATAGTGGATACTTCGTATTTTAAATGACGTCAAATATTAGGTTGCTGGAAAAATAATGACGTAATAATGTCGTTTTTTGACGTTAAAAATACGTCAAAAAACGACATTATTACGTCATTATTTTTCCACCAACCTAATATTTACTTATTAAACGATATGTACTATGCGTAAAATATATTGAATGCAAACTCAGTCTGTTAAATAAACAAAAATGTGGCGTGTATTTTAAATACGAAAAGTCCACCACACACACATACACGCACGCGCGCACACTCATATATATATATATATATATAAAAGAACCCCTCATATCCAGAATCCCGCATATCCGTAAACGATGTGTATATTTGAACTATCTGGGTGATGTGTACCTGATTTCAAATTTCTGTTTTTCAGGAAATTTACGTTGGATATTTGCTTATGCTTATTTCACACTAATGTCTTCCGTTTGTGCAAAAAATGATGGGAATAAGAGGTAAAAAGCAACTTTGGAGTTATCGCAAAAAATGAAAATTTTAAACAGACAAGACGCTGGTGAATAATTATTTTAACTAATGTCTGAGTTCAACATAGGAAAGTCAAAACTGTATGCATTAAAATGTTACAGAAAAACTATTCTTCAGTGTTCACGCTGTTGCAATTATCAAGGGAATAAAAACATAATTGTGATGAAACTGAAAACGTTGAAAAGGTTGTTAGTTTTATGGACAAAAAGCCAGCCTTCAGTTATGACGATTCCAATAATGCACACAGAGTTAAAAAAGTGTCTTTCGTTTAAAAAATTTCAACAACAAATGCAAAAGGAAATGCAGAAAAAGTTGAGAATGACATTAAAAGAGAAAGACTCATCATGCAACAACGATTAAAAATCCTTGTTACATTAATCGTTTTGCAAACGTGGCATACTTAATTTAATGAATTTTCATTAATATTACATAATTTATTGAAAATTATAACATAAATATGTTGTGATTTTTTTAACATATATATGTTATAATTTTCGAATAAATTATATTTGCGCTACTCTGTATTGAGCACTCTTTTAAAAATAATATTTTTTTGGTTATTTGAATTTAATCCTATACTTGTGCGTGCGTGTGTGTTTACAGAGAGAGAGAGAGATGCAAGGATGTTTGCTCAAATACAACCGAAATGTTCTGTTTATTTTTTTATTATACGCTTATAATTTTCGAAGAAAAAATGTTGTCTTGAGTTCGAAATATCGAAGTTGTGGCTAAATTGTCCGAATTTCATGTTTATACTCTTGTGTTCTTCGAGTACTTTCGACCGCCTTAGACATTTTCAAATGCAAGAAAACATCACATAACATTTCAAGATCCATATTTTGCCTGTATGGTAGGCAAAAATGCTTTGGTTATATTCAGGTATTCTTTAAAATCTGAAATCTTAAAATAGTAACGTCATGTGTGAAAGCTCTCGGGGCTAAGAGTTCACCTAAAACGATACGTCGTTTTTGTTTTTCGTTTCTTTTTTTTAATACACAGCCCAAGTCACCATCTCCTGTGGTGAAAGACATTTAATTTAATTTCAGTTGTTTATTTTGTTTAATAATAGCTTCTGGGTTATTCAGTCTTTCCTCGCGTTGTGTGCTGTACAATATTTGGCATTATTCACAAATATTTGTCTTATTTGGATAGTTGCCCTTTAGTTGGTCGTGATTTACCAAACAATATGTGCATGTTTTGCAACGAGGTGATATATACGAGCATTTCGACGTAGGGTAATGTTTACAAATGTAGTAATAGGTGTTCCATATTGCGGGCCCATCCTGGGTATGACGATAAACTACGTCCAACAACAAGGCCTCTGATCAGGAGGTACTGAGGAGCCTGAAATCACCTCTGAATTGCTGGTGTCCCCATGTCCACCCTGACCCGGGGTGGTAGCACCTGTTAGGGTTACAGCTATGGGTAAATAGTTAAACCCCAAACTGAGGACAAAAACTATAAAAATTGAAAGATGCGTTTTAATCCCAGAAATACTTTGTAAAAATATTATTGCCATCAAATTAATTTTATAATAAAAATTATTACCTGCTATACATTTTTTAAAATAAAATATTACCAGCAATAAAAATCTTGTTGGCATTAAATAACCCAGTGAGGTTGATGTGCCGTTAAACAAACCATACCAAACTATATATTTAAAAAAAAAAATTACCAGCTATACATTTTTTGAGAACATATTCCTATCAATATTTATTTGAAAGGGAAAAAAATACCAGGAATACATTTATGAAGAAGATTATTGCCAGAAATAAAAATTGTCAGCATTAAAAGACCCAATATGGTTGATATGCCGTAAAAGAAACCAAACCAAACCAAACTTACGGGCTTTATGCTATATCTAAGCTCCGCTTAGTAATATAAATGGTCTCTTATACGTGCCATCCCTGGTAGAAGTCATTAGTGAGTCCTTGGCACTGTATATATGTCGTATTGTCTCCTTCTCAACGACACCCCAGAAATAATAATCCCAGGGGTTTAAATCCAGATAACAAGGAAGCCAACTATTACAAATAACAGGACCTTAAAACTACTGTGTATCATGTGAAATTCAAAATGTCTTCTCCTGTAATGAATGACATTTTATTTATTGTATGGTGTTTAAATGTATAATACTATATTCTACTTTGATTTTTTTTTTTATCTTTCTGCCTATTCAGCGTTTTAGAGTATTTTTGTATTATCTCCTAATACATGTATTATGCGAATATTTGTATTAAGGTGATACGTGATATAGTAGATATGTATACGAATTGAACAGAGGTAATATATATGTGCACTTCGATTTAGTGTTATGGTTAGCAATGTAATAATAGTTTTCCCCATTTACGGCTTTTATGCCACATGTCTCCTCTTTGTAATTTAAATGGTCGATTATACGTGTCATCCTTAAGGCAGTCTTTTTGGCATTGTTAGAATGTTATTTGGTCTCCTTTTCAACGACGCCCCAGAAGTAATAATCCCGAAGGTTTAAATCTGGAGAACTCGGAAGCCAATTGTTAGGGATAACATGATCATGAAAGTATTTTGTTTAGCAAGGTATTCGACTGCTTCACGTGGTTCTCCCGAGTACTACTGAACGTGGCCTGTCGTCTCTTTATCTGCATCTGACTTCTTCGTGCAAACACACGTTTGATTTTTGACTCCGAAACACGGAGCTGATTGGCAATGGCCCTCATAGATTTACGGGGGTTCACGTAAATAATAGTATCTACTTTCTCTACGAACTCAACATTCCTGACAATCACCATCGAGAAAAAAGTTTTTTTTAACTGTATATAAGTATGTCATTAGCATGGACATACCTTACTATCAGTGCGCCGCCCTCGAAACGAAAGGAGGAACGCTGTTTTCTATTAGAGAATTTGTTGGTTGAATTAATGTTGAATGATCAGTTCCAGTCTCTTCATATCTACTTGTAAATGCGGCAAGTATAGCCTAGCAAGTTACAAATATGACTGGAGCTCTCGTTTCTTCCTTATCGTATGAGGTTTGCAAGAGCTCGTTTTTGGGGGTCTTCCCCAGAAATGTAAGATTTTGTATGCCGATATATTTCCTCTATCAGGTCTGTACATTCACTGGAATCAGAACTTGGAAGTTGATTTCTAATGAATGAATAAGTTTCTATTTGTGTGTCCATATACTGCCGCGAGGTCAATATAGTCTGTAGGGAATTTACTATTGGCGAGTGTGTGCCCTTTCATGGAGATGTCTAATGACATACGTATCGTTATTTCACCCTTACCAGAACAACAGCTAAACGGGGTGATAAGAGATTGTCTTTCATAGACATTCATTGAATCGGAGAAAGGTGAGTTTCCTAGTACTTTCCCCATAATGGATTCCGTTCAGATGCCCCTGTACGTAGACTGGTGCTTTCATATATAAAACTTGCTCTTCTCGAATATATAACCATTTTCCTTCTAAATTTCCTGAACGCGAAACCATCATAGAACGCTATGTGTGACCGCACTAGGGGCTAAGAGTGCACCAAAAAGCGATACGTCGTTTTTTTTTTGTTTTTGTTTTTTTTTTTAATACACATCCCAATACACATCCCAATACACCAACTCCTGTGGTGAAATACATTTAATTTGAGTTGATTATTTTGTTTAATAATAGCTTCTGGGTTATTCAGTCTTTCCGCGCATTGTGTGCTGTACAATATTTGGCTTTATTCACAAATATTTGTCTTATTTGGATAGTTGCCCTTTAGTTGGTCATGATGTACAAACCAATATGTGCATGTATTGCACTGAGGTGATATATACGAGCATTTCGACGTAGGGTAATGTTTACAAATGTAGTAATAGATGTTCCATACTTGCGGGCCCGTCCTGGGTATGACGATAAACTACGTCCAACAACAAGGCCTCTGATCAGGAGGTACTGAAACCATCTCTTAATTCTTGGGGCCCCCAGATCCACCCTGACACGGGGTGGTAGCACTTGTTAGGGTTACAGCTATGGGTAAATAATTAACACCAGGGTACGTCGGGTAATATTTCACATCATGGATCCCACCTAGTTATTTTATATTGTCTTGACATTGTCTATGGTTCGAACAGATGTTCGGCGAGCTACGGTCGTTGTTTCGCAGTGTTTCCCATCGGCTATCTTCAGGTCATTACCATAGAGCCGCACCGTCTGGATTTCTCGGTGATAATCAATTGCAAGCAGTTCGGCATGCGCAAAGTTTTCTTTAATTAATAAATGTCGCAAGGCGAATGACTCTGTGTTGGTCAATTTTAATGGTGCCACCTTTTAAATGTTGTCGACTGTGTGCTGGTGACGGAAAATGTACAGTGAGTGAAAGAACTTCTCTATCCTCATCTGCTCTCTAACAAGCCAATAAAAATCTCTTGAGAATCTTGAAAGGAAGAATAGGAAATCGTGCCTTTTAGCTTGTAACTGACAATTCACGGTCAGATGCATATATCCCGCCACATCGTGCTTTTTTCTTCTGCCTTGCGGAAATTGTGTCCTTCAACTGATACTGTTAAATAAATCGTATTGCAAAAATACGATATATTTTCCACAACCTGCGTGAGTTTTTATTAGTTCGATATTTTTCTTCTTAATCTTCAATTTTAAATCATTCCCCTTTTTACATTATTCGGATTATTGTCCTCATGCTTGCCGCCATATTTATTACAACGTTTCGGCTGTTGTACTCTCTGTCCTTCTTCAGGTAGTTGGAATGTCGAACTGAACACTTTATGTCGCTCACTGTTCCATGTTTAATGGATGTCAGTTATCAGTTATCTCCTGTTAATTCCCCTCTCCAAGTTCTCCACTGCCTTACCTCGCGAGCTTTGGGTCTTGTCACTGGATCTAACCAACGCCTTTATCCACTGTGCCAAGTCTCCTCGAGGACATCTGTGTATGAATTTCAGGGTATTATAAACTTAATGTCTTCAGCAACCATTTTTGTCATATTGCAATTTTTTCTGTTATTATCGATTTTCTCTGGCAGAAGACCCAAAGATTGTGAGTTCAATACCCGGTTAATGCAGTGGAGGAATCGGAGAGGGGAATTAACAGGAGATAACTGATAACTGACATCCATTAGACATGTCCCTTTTGATCTACACCCACAATATTACAGTAAAATATTTTCAAAAACTTGCTGAGAAATGTTGTTTATATCAGAAACATGATTTGCAGATATACGTTTACATGTAATAAAATTGATTGTACTCAGAAATGCTAATGTTTTTCGTAATTTAATTCGAAATATAAATTTTCGTATATTCTAAATTCATACGATGTAATTTAAATATTAGGTTGGTGCAAAAATAATGACGTAATAATGTCGTTTTTTTACGTATTTTTCACGTCAAAAAACGACATTATTACGTCATTATTTTTGCACCAACCTAATAGTTCAAGTTATTTTTAACTATTTTTATGATTATGGTTTATAGCAAAAATCTCGAAATATTAGAATATTTGAACAGAAATGGTTTCCAATAGAGAAATACCGATTTTTTTCAGATATTGTAATTCATTTCTTCACTAAACGTTCTGGGCTTCTTTTACATGAATTACTACATCAATGATGCGTGGAATGGCGTCGACCAACAATTCTGAATTTTTTTATCGAAGTTTTAATTTTTCATAATATTCTTCATCTCATTTACATTGTTGTGTTATTTGGCCCTCATGTAAATTGTGACGATACCCCATAGATTTTCTATGTGGTTCATGTTAGGCGATTCGCCTGACAAGTCAGGCATTGTAGGATCATGGTGAGTAAACCAGTTTGCGTTAGTTTGGGCACTCTTGTTAGAGAATGGGTAGGCTGTCCAAAGATGGTAAGAAAATACTCCCGCGAGTATGTTTCCCTGTGTTTTAGCCTCTTCAAGTCGACGTGCAACCTTCATCCACTTTCAACAACATCATTCAGTAACTCTCTAACGTGAGTTCTTGCAAATTGTACTGTGTGAACATTAAAAATAATCTCATAGCTCAGTGTCTGGATACGTTTATATTTAGAGGCTCGATGCACTGACTCCAGTCACGGTCCACTCCTTGGAAATCTCCCTGTTCCTTTACCATCTACAAGGAAGGAATCATTGATCGTCATCTGGACAAATGTTAAGCCATCAATTTTCCTATATTGTTATCTGTCTCTACTGAACCAAACTAAGAAATCCATGATTTTATGAATTTATTGACATTTATACGAACATGAAATGAAAGATTTTAATAGGGATCTTATTTTTCTTGTCCTTTTAAGATGTTATCCATATTTATCGATTAAAAAAGACTGAAATAATCTAGGTTACATATAAGAATTACACAATTTACACCATAATCAATTTATGAAATAACTGACAACATTATAGTTTTAATTATTAGTAGTATACAAGTAACAAAGTTCAATACCTATAGGAGGTCATCTCAGAATTTTATAATTTTTATCACTCATCGGAACACTGGAGAAGAATGATTGCAAAGATAAGAGAAAATCTACTTTATAAAAGTATATTTATGCTATACCTTTCGAGAGTGCTTATAAGTGATTAAAAAATTACTAAACTCAGAGTTGAATTTTGATAAGTATTAAATGTTTTTCTCTGTGAATAATAATTATCACTATAGTCTTAGATTGAGTAATTTATTAACTGCAATTCCTTTATATTTGATATACATAAAATTATATAATTCTGTGTATATTATTTCATAGGTATATTTTTATATTATTTTATATCATATTATAGATGTGTGTCGATGTGTCTGAACTAACTAAGAAAGAATATTGAACTCTTGTATGGTATTCTACTTATTTATTTTTTTTTACGCATGCAGCTTTACATCATCATGAATGCTTTGGGAATTATGTTGAAGAATCATTGTTTTTCTCATGTGTCTAGATATCTTCAAGCAATGTTTTTTTTCGATATCTTTTCCTCATTGTTCAAAACAAATATATGTATTATACATAATTGTGAAGTACGTATACATTGACATCACAAGTGAAATATATGTATAAGAAATAACTGTTTCCTAATCTTTGATTTCAGTTCAAATTTTGTTTTTAGAGATACTCTTATTCAAATGCGTGAAATCGCATATATGCAAGAAAGCACACACACATAGACACACACAGACACACACATATGTGTGTGTATGAGTATATATATATATATATATATATATATATATATATATATATATATATATATATATATATACATATATATATATATATATATATATATATATGGTTGGATAGATGTGAGCTTGTGACCCTGGGTTTCACGCTTTAGCGATCGTCAGACAAAGTGATTAATTTTTTTAAAAATTTTCACATATATATATATATATATATATATATAGACAGAGACAGAGACAGTCAGACAGATAGATATCTATCTTTATCTCACTCATTTAAACCGTTATTTAACTCATCTCTTTAAAACTTCTCTCTGTTAAATTTTAATCCCCACCTTCACATTTAGGCCTTGCTGTTCTTCTTTCTTGTGTTACCCCTCGCTAGAGTTTTCATACATTTCCATCTCACACTTGTTTCCCACACTCACACTCTCACTAAAATTTTGTTTTTTATACCCGGAGTTATATTTTCCGATTTCTGTTTGAATTTGTAGGTCTGATGAATTGGATCATGGAATATTAGTGTTTGAGCCTTTTATATTATATATATATATATATATATATATATATATATATATATATATATATATATATATATATATATATATATATATATATATATATATATGCGTGTGTGTGTGTGTTTCTGCGGAGAAGAGTAAAGCCAAACAAAAGAGATACAATTTTTCATGGTAAAAAAATAAGTATTTATTTTTATTTAACGTTAACAATAAATTGTAATTTATGGTCTTACAGCGAAGCTTGCAAACGATAATAATTAATATAAAAAAATAAATCCACTTAACAGAAAAGTGATACGAAACAATTTTATCCCCATAATGAAAGATCTTTTTATTTTTGTATTTTATCAACTCACCCCAAGCAAGGCGTTAATGCTCCTTAGATTCAAGAAGACGACTGAGAGTGAAAGTAAAGGAAAAGAAGTTTGAAGGAAACGGAAAGCCGATTCTAAAAAGCCGAATTTTGTCCATGATTCTAATTAGTATACACAAAAAAGTTTTATAGAACTAAAACTTGCTTGGATATAGTAAAATGATGATTTTTTTATATATGTGTATATAATTTTATACTGTTTTTATTCACGACCTTACGCTTATCGAATATTAAAATAATCTATAAAAGTTATTCAACACACGGCAAGGAAGTATCTGTTACTCGACTGTCTCCGTGACCTGTTTTCGTATTTTCTGACTTCGTTTCATTCGTCAAATTATTCATGTATTGATCTTTTCTGTCGACCTATTGTCATACGCCGACTGTTTCGTAATTTTAAAGGCCGAAAACATGGTTTTACTGAGATGAAAGAAAATGGTTTATGCTTTGTTGCACAATACACAGTAGTTCCAAAACGAGAATAAAGATCTCATATTGAAGAAAATAAATCGGGCCACGTTTATTTCATATACAGAATGAATAAAGAATATATCATACTCACACGATAAATTTAATTAAAGATATGATGGAAAACAAGAGGCCTGAGTGTAGCAAACTATTGTATGGAAAAGTCATGCCTTATTCAACGCAATAAAAAAACTTCATAAAGACAAGGTTGACAGAAGAGGATTTCCAACAAGCGAGAATGTAAGAAGAGGCAAGAGACTTATTGCACTCTTTAGCGAGAATAACTTCTACTTCGGGAGTACAAATCTTAAGCCCTATTGAAGGGATACCATCAAGTCCACGTGTCTCTTTTGACCGACATATCTGAAATTATGGCTGGGAAACGTACATCGGCTGAATAATACATGGGAAAATTTCGAGTTACTTACATCAAATGAATATTTGATAAACCTAACAAAAATAAAAGTGATGTCAACGGCGATCTCATTCTGAGTGTGTTTCACAGCTGTTATTCGACTAACATTAACGTTCTTTTTTTACATTAAAGTTCACTCTTTACAAGGCCCGAGGGCCACTCGAGGTAGAGGGTTACGATAGGAGGCAGTGTGTTCGGACAGAACTGAAAGATAACGGTTAACCATTTTCGTAAATCACTTGGTCAATAAATTATTAGAAATAAATTATTATTGGTAATAAATTACTTTTGTGAAGCAGCAACAAGAAAACTGCTAACCCGGCCCTTTATAATGAAAATTCGCAACAACTGATCAGTTAAATCACTAAAAAATTAAAGCAGTTAAGTTATTATGGCTATGGAAGAAAGAAGCGTTTAACTATATCCTAAGTAGAAAACAAGGAATAAATCTCTAAGAGGAAACCAGGAATAAACATGGAAGAATACTAGCTGATCTATCTACGCCTATTAATCTGTTCATGGCCCAAGAAGATGGGATCGTTTATGGAGACACTATCTGTAGGAAGGTTGCCGAAAAAGGCTGCGGAACCATTCCAGGCCAGGAGAAAGAACTTTATAAAACCAAGAGTTGAAATCAAAGTAATATAAATATAAAATTAGATCACTTAATCCAGTTTAAATTCATAAAAATATAAGGTTTACATACACCCGCCTACACAGATACATGTATATTTTATATTGGGTACAAAAATAAAGAGTTCCTTGTCATATTGAGCACTTACTCTTTCTATTAAAATATTTTCTATTTAAATTATATATAACTGAATTCAATAAATAAATATGGTGGTTGAATAATATCATCCTCTATAGGTTTTTTAATGTTAAAATCTAAATAATTTCAACAAAAGTTTTTGTGTTCAACTAAATATATTTTGACCGCAATTGTATGTCTTCAGTTACAGATAAAATGGATTCGAGGCATTTTGCTTTAAAAATGTATCTTTGGTAATTTTACTATAAACAAGTATTATTGCTACTTTTTATATAAAAATGTATTGCTGGTATTTTTACTTAGTTTTGTACATTCATAGTGTTTTCTATTTGTTAGGAGTTTATTATTTGCCCATAGCTTGGACCCTAACAGGTGCTACTGTGCTATTCGGGACAGAATAGTTTTAGGAAAATCAGTAGTTAAGAGGGGGTCCCAGGCTCCTCAAAACTTCCAATCTCCCGAACAGAGGACTTGTAGCCGGATGTAGTTTATCTTTATATTCAGGACTATCAATAGATATGAAAAGAATATGATATATATATATATATATATATATATATATATATATATATATATATATATATATATATATATATATATATATATGTGTGTGTGTGTGTGTGTTTGTGTGTGTGTGTATTTAATAACTAGTATAGGATTATTGCAAAATATATATATTATAAAGCCGTTTTTATTATTGTTGTTGATAAAACTCACACAGTCTTCATAGAAAAAAATTAACAAGGAAGCCCCAATCACTATTTGAAAATTCAATGTTATTTAATGGACTTGAGATACATATTTTTTTAAAAAAATTCAAATGACAGATGACCGTGCAGTTCGATCAGTGCAAATCGAAATATTCCTTGTAAGGAAAAGGTAATATTACCATTGCCTTCGTTCAATGTCTGCTTGTTCATCGTTATCGCTCTAATGACTAATAAGATATAAGTATCTAAACATTTCATTAGTAAAATTACCCTTAGTTTTAACCGTGAAAATTTCTCGGTTTTCCTATTTGAAATTTTTTCATCAATCTTCTTAAGTTAATGATTGAGCAAGCTCATGGCGAATTCTAAGACAATAAAATATCCGTAGAAATCCCTCCTCTCACAATGTTAAATATTTGAGCTTAACAACATTAATAACATATTGCTATGACAATCATATATATGAATGGTGATCGATATTTAAGAAGTAAGGGGTACAAATTAAAAGATTTAAAAAATTAAAAACTTTATCCATTTCTCTGAAACAGACGTTAAACACTATTATCTTCTCTTTTTTCTTTAATTGTCTGACTGAAACCAAGTAGCCTCTTTAATATAATTTCAGGCTTCTCGCTCCATCAAAATATAGTAGCCCATTGTTTAAGAAGTCTTAGCAGGAGAAGATAAACACTTCTTGCGTTTTTTTCTTTTTTTACGAAAACCACGTATCATCTTTGGTATGTATTTCCTCCATTTACGCGATCAAAACGAAATACTTCATTATTCATTTTGGCATGGCGTAACGGTCGTGCAAATGCAAAATTATTATATGATAATTTTCTGAATTTCAATTTATATCGCCGTGAAGGTGTTTAGCTTAAAATGCTTTCTCCGTACGTCGAACATCTCGTAAGTACATGAAATATTCTTTGTGTATTTCTGTTCCTTCGACAAGGTACGATTGAGTAATGGAATGCGTTTCGGATTGAGGAATCAGAGAGTCGAGTTCGAATTCCAGTCGGATTCATTGCATTCACTTACGTGCTAATACCCTTATGAATAGAATAAATCCATCTCTTTTTCTTCCTGCTATGGGAAAACTGACTGGTTTCTATAGTCTTGGGTGGCACCCGGTCTAGAAGAAGGAAAAACTTTGTTATCTGTCTATATCTTTGAGATGACGTATTATGATTATTTACATTACTTACATTATTCGAACTGTTATTTTCATCTTCATTGCTATATTCACAACGTTTCAAACTTTGTACGTTCCTAACTTCTTCAGGTGATTGGAATTTCATACTGAACCATTTATTTCGCCCACTGCGGTATATTGTTCTAGTTCCAGGTGCCATGCCTCTTCCAGCTATCTCAGTTATTTCCCTTTAACTCAACTCTCCATGGTTATGGTTCACCACTGCTAGAGCCTGATATTGAACACACAACTCTTTGGGTCTAGTCACTGGTTCTAACCAACGCCTTATCCACTCGTCCATGGACGGTAGACAAAATAGAGGTTTCGGTTCAAAATTCCAATCACCTGAAGAAGGCTGGAACGTACAACGGTCGAAACGTTGTGAATATTGCAATGAAGATGAGGATAACAGTACGAATAAAGTAAATAATGTAGAAAAGCTTTGTATTGAATCCAGGCTGGAGAGGGTTGAGCTTCGTCAAGCTATCTTGCCCTAGCCACAACACTTCTATTGCGGCTGAAGTACATGTGATATCCCGACGACTTTGATGAATTACGGGATTCGTGATCGTAATCAAGAGTTAGCTGTATCGGCCACCTGTTTACAAGTTGCGCTTAACCACTTTTCTACATATTGGTTTCATCGAAGCTCAACGTGGGAGAATATTTCCTTATTCACATTAAATTCCATTTAAATTTCTCGTATTGCCTATCACGAATCTCGCATTCGCGACTGTTGCACTATTAAAGTTCCATCTAAAGCATTTGCCGTCAGACATGTGGGTCCTTAAAAACAGAACGGTAGTATAATAATCTCATATGATGTCAAAATATACCTGGAACAGTGATGGATTAGCCCTCTTCTTTAAGACCTTAAACCCTTATTCCAGCGCAGATTCCATTTTTTAAGTTTCTTAAAACTCCTGCTTAAATATCTCTATCGGTAGGATTGTCTGAAGCAATTGACTTTGGACAATATTTTAAGTGAAAGGCCTCGCTGATTCTAGTGATTTTCCAAGCGTAGCTTAGATGTGGCACAAAGCCGAAAGTATGGGCCACCCAGTGAGGACCGAAATCTCTATTCAGTCGTAAATGTTCTAGCGAGACAAGCTTGCTAACCATTACACCGCCTCGTGATGCCAAAGGCGTCGTTGATTATATTTTTTTCCAAATATCGTCCCTGTAAGCTCAGTCACTGGTAATGCTAGATTAACACAAATCGCAGGTAACTGAATAACCTCACATAGGAAAGTATCTTTGGGAACATGCGCAGAAACGTCACTGATTGATTATTAAGTAATGCTGAAGCCGCGTAACCGCTCGCGTTGCATACAGAATTGATAGCTATGTTCTTAAAAGACACCTTGTATCGTATAGCCAGTTCTAACTAAATCGACAGGCAAATTTTCTTGCATTACATGCTATCCTCAATTACTTTGACCATCTCATGTAATTGAAGCGTTGCAATTTAGTGGATACGTCTTGCATTGTGCAATTATGGTCAAATTGTATCGTTAATTGAACTTCTACGTATCTGTAATTGTTTAGGTTTGACATCTTATAAGGAAAAACATTAGACGAAATAATTTTACTTGGTTCAAGTTGTAGTAATTCAAACAAAGGAAGTTTTTTTTCTAAAAGCAATCCAATGCCTTAGACGAAGCCAATATCATTTGAGATTGGGTGAGAGCGAGCATCTCAGATATCTTCCTCGTTTTCAGAGTATGAAATGAAAACTAAAACACGTTCAGGAAAGCTGCTGCTGTGAATGAGTCTTAAAAGAAACTGATGCACTTTATTACAGCTGGCAGAGTAAGTATTATTTTGTGACTCAGGTGACTCATGTTAATGACTTAAGTTATTTGCTGTATATTGCCTGTGTAAATGTATGGACAATATATGTGAAACACGACGTTATGTGTGTTTATTTTTCTCGTACAAGTGTCGGTGAAAAAGTAAGAAAACATTTGGATCGAAATTTCTGACACTGGTTTTGCTTTGCGAGAATTGAACGTGTTTTAATTTTCATTTCTGAAGTTATATTTACGTATATCCAATGTTATATCTTAAATTACCTTTTAAAGTATTTGACATCATAATTTTTCATTTTTTTTTAGCGATATTCTACAACCCCAGGATGGAAATATGATTGATTTCACCTGAATTGTCCTACATCCTCTTTTAAAAAGAACACAGCATAAGATTTCTTCTATTAACAAAATGTCGAAAAGCTGCAGTTGTTATACTCTCAGGTGTAAGATGTGTTAGCGGATTTAAAGGGAATCCAAGAGAAAATGTATGAAAGTGACATTAGTGACAGGACATGTAGCGGCAGGAAAGCTGCTGCTGTGAATGAGGATTAAAAAAAGCTGATGATCTCATTACTGCTGGCAGAGTAAATATTATTGTGTAACTGTGAAATCCTTCAGATGAGTCATGTTAGTGACTTATGTTATTTGCTGTATATTGTCTGAGTAAATGTATGGACAATATATGCTAATGGGATGCTGGCATATACTCCAACTTACACTCTTGAAATGTTACTCTGAGATTTTCCTCTGTTTCGATAGATGAACACGAGAGCTACATGGCAGCGGTTCTAAAATTTTGATGTGGTGAAAGAGGCAACTTTCAAAACACTACGAAAGCTCTAGTTACATTATTCGGACTATTGTCCTCATCTTTGTCGGGGAAAATTCCACGTGCCATGTATAATGGTTGCTGAAGACATTAGGTTTATAATATCCTGAATTTCATACACAGATGTCCTAAAGGACATATAGCACAGTGGATCAATGCGTTAGATAGATCCAGTGACAAGACCCCAAAAGTTTGAGTTCAATACCCGATTAAGCGGCGAACTTGGTGAGTGAAATTAACTGGAGATAACTGATAACTGGCATCCATTAAACATGGCACGTAGAAGTAGAACAATCTCCCCCATTGAGTGAAATAAAGGGTCTAGTTCGACATTCCAACCACCTGAAGAAGGCCAGAGCGTACAACGGCTGAAACGTTGTAATAAATATGGCGACAAAAGATAAGGACATTAGTCCGAATAATGTAAATAGTGTACATAATACCTCATCTTAGAAATATAGACAGATAATGAAATGTTGCAATAAATATGGCGACAAAGATGAGGACAATAGTCCGAATAATGCATATAGTTTACATAATACCTCATCTCAGAAATATAGACAGATGCTACGACAGCAGCCATCATGCTTCGAAGATAGAAGATCGCAACTGAGGAAAATGTGTGACTATATTAAGGAATATATTTAGAATGCAGAAACGAGGGTCTTCATTTTAGTATACGCTTTACACTTATATGATTTCATTTATTCAAATTAATACAAAACGGGCAATACATCTGAAATGATAACTTATAACAAGATTGCGAAGGAAGAAGAAAATTTTTAAGACTAGATTTGGAGTCTTAGTAAAATTTTATTATGCCTTTTTGTGCTGACGAGGGTAAACTGGAATTTCATATGCTGACTATGTAGGAGTGATGCTAGAGTTCTGAAATCTTGCAAGTATTAATTTCCACTGTTCTTATTAGTAACTGCTAGTAAACTGATATCTAAATTTCAAAGAAGACTTTAAGTTAATTTGTAGCAAATTCTCTGAAAAATTAACCCAATTTGATATCAAGGTGTTATTAAATACCTGTCCAAAAAGGTGTTTAGCCACCAAGGACATTCATGTAAAACATCCGTAACACATCTGTTTTAACCTAGTGCATTATTTTAGACGTTTCTAAGTATTACTGTGGAATTTTTGTCTGGATAGTACATCCACGTGTGGAATAATGTTCCCCTTTACGTATATGATGTCGAAATGAAAGGCCATGAGTTTTATAGCCCATCTTAAAATTCTAGAAGATGTGACTTTTCGTAATTACTTTCTGGGTTTAAATAAGCTTTGTGATCTGACTTTAACAAACATTTTTGTCCTAACAAAAATTGTCCATGTTTTCTGTGCTCCATACCATTAATAACGTTTCTTTCTCAATATTTGATTAGCTAGCTTCAACTGGCGGTAATTATCGCGAAAGGTAGATTATTCGATGACGTTCTTGAGAGAAAATTGCGGCTACAGCATGTTAACTTGCATCCGTAGTCAATGTCACTTTTTGTATCAAGGTTTCTGCAATCGGTTTTCGAATTAGAGCCTTTTTAAAGCTTTCAAAAGTTATATATTTGACTTTGAATCCAGTTAAATTCTGTATTATTTATGCCCAATTCAAAAATGGTTCAATTAGGTCGCCGTATGTAGGTAGATATTTGTTATAAAAATTCGTCAATCCCAAAAATGATTCTAATTACTTTTTTTTATTATTATTTTTTGGTTTAGATACATCCTATATTTTATTTATCAGTTTCTTGTCTGTTGAAATCCCTTCTTTGGATATTTGGTATCCCAAATACGATATTTTTTTTCAATTTAACTCACGTTTATCGAAAATTGTTGTCATACAAGTTGTTTTTTTTTAAATTTGTTTAAAACTTTGTTATTATTTTTTTTTAAATTCCTCTTTACTATAAGCATGTATCGTCTTGATATTTGATTATATTTTTTACCCCCCTGCTATAGAACTTTTTCAATTGCCCCTTGAAAAATATGGCCTGGAGCGTTAACTCTAAATGGAAGACGAGTTCATCTTAGTAAGACTATCGGGGTATTAATTATAGCGACTTCCTTAAATTTTCTGTCAATTTCTGTTCGCTATGCCGATTTCAGGTCAATCTTGGCAAAGTATTTAATTCCTGACTTGCTGTTTCTTTCTTAGATAAGGGGAATGTATCAGAGCATATCTGAGTATTTACACCTACTTTGCATTCCTCGCATATCCTCAAATCGCTGTCGGGCTTTCGCATCGCTACAATTGGTGAAACCCAACTGATACCTCGTTGGGTAACTTTTTTCCAATATCCTTTGTTCTAGCATTTTCTTTATTTTTGCAACTACCATGGTTAGAATGTGAATAGGTATCATGTGATTATTTTCTTTTAGACCAATACTTGATTTATATCGTTTTAATAGTCCTATGTCAGATTCTTCGGACATAATACAGTGTATTAATTTCGCCGTATCCACTTTTAAAAAGTCTATTCCCATGAGTCCATAATACTTGTAAATTCTACAACAGTGATGGGAATAATCCCAAAACAGTCTTTTGTATCGAAAGTTCTTTCATGGGAGCTTAGAATTTTGATGACAAATTGTTTTTAAATTAAGATAACGTTTCCTTAATTTGGGTTTATTAGGAAAATTTATACCATTTACTTTTACCCTTTGTCTAATTTTCGAAGGTGTTCTTATCGAATATACTTCTATATATTCAGTTTGAGGGTTTATATTTTCTAACCTTTCTATTCTTTTTTTTGTATCCGCACAAATATTAGAAATGGTCTTTTCTTTTACAGCTTAAATATAATTTCCCTAGGGCTGAAGATTTGCTTTTGTTTCTTACATGTTCTTTTCTGCAGTATGTGCATTTAATTAGAATTTTAGTTATGTTGCATGCTCCTACATTGTTTGTATAATTATTAAATTCATTAATTAATTATAATTGTTTCAAGAATTCTACATTTCTAAATTCGTAGCCGTTCTGGTATCTTATGTTTGTATGTAACGTCACACAGGCCTTCAATTAGTTTTAAAAGGATCAATTCATCTTCTATAGACATTTTTCTAGAACCCAGGTTTTCAAATTCGAAATATCTTGATGCTTCTTTCAATATGTGTAAATATTTTCATTACGGTTTCTTTTGGGTTCCGTCTATTTTCCAGAAAATCTGTTCTTTCTGCAATAACCAGCATTTTTGGTGGCATGTTTCTTTTGATAATGGTTGAAATTTACTCATATATTAAGTCTTCCAGTATTTTGGGGTACATCATAATTGATATTTTCTTTAAGGCTTCACATACTGCTGAAGCCGAAAATAAATCAGTAATTTCTTTTTCTCTTCCAGAGTCGTTCTTGTTTTTCAGTTTCTTTACCCGTTCCAAGGGTGCGAAACATCTACTCTAAGTTTCTATGTTCTCCTGTTCATTCAACGCGATTACGGATCCTATCGGCGACCACATATTGTTATGTAGTAGAGTAATCCCTGGAATAGACGTTGTTAGGTCAAGAGATGGTAGCTCGACTGGCATTCGCTGTGGCGTTCTACTTTTATAGCAGTATCTCATTGATATACATTACTACACTAACATTAATTGAGGCAGATCAATCTGGTTTCCTTGAATGTTATCTAACCGTGGATGATTCTACTGTGTGGATTGGCACTTTGTCTCTGACTCAAAGTGATGAACTCATCAATGAGCTTGGGTTAGGTAACGTTCAATCAAACCAGTTAGATCTGCCTCGAACAATGTCAGATGTTTCTGTGATCGATCAGGAGGAGAACTGACGAAAGGGGTCTTGTTTCACCAGGACAATGCTCCAGTATGCAAATCTTTTGTTTCACTGCTTGCCCTGTGTGACTCTTACTTTGGATTGTTTAATCACCCTCTATATTCTCCTGATTTGACTATCATTTTTCACCCAACGTAAAAAAATCCATTATCGCAAGGATGTTGACGTCATATCTGCTGTTGATGACTATTTTGACCAGCATTATAAACAGACTTCTTTGAACAGTTAGATATCGGTTTACCTGAAGAGAAGCAATGCAGTTATTAATAAGGTTTGAAATAAAGGCGTGCAGGATTTTACAGCTCTAACACCAATCATTCCTAATCAACCTATGAACCATTAAACCCATTTTCGTATAATAACGGATGTTTTTGAATTAATGAAACACAGGCAATACATTTGCCCTGATACTTGTAACATTGAGATTGATTGATATTTACGTTTTCTTCTTGTTATTTTACTATTAGATCTTTTGTAATTGATGAAAAAATAGTCAATACATTTTGACTGACGATCTGAGCGTGATTGAAAGGAAAGACATGTTAAAAATTAGACTTGGATTACTAAGGATGTTGTCTTTCAATTTAATATGAATTATGTGTGCAACATCCTTTGCTGATTTGCAACAGAGAAGCCGGCAAACATAGCTACATCATACTAACAGTAGACTATGTTTTTGTTTTTTTTTTGCAATGGTTATGGTTCAGAAGAGCAGACCTGTGGATAAAATGGTGGTTTGTTGAACAAAAAAACGTTGCTTTATTCAACAAAGGCCCGATCGTCTAATGTCAAGAAATATATTGAATATTGAGCAAATGACAGCAATGTATAGGCATATCAAGAAGTGGTCTAATTGAGGAATTCTCATTGGTAACATCTTAAGAAATATTTCCAATCTAAAATGGTATTTAACGATATTATGAAACATTACCGATAAAATTTTAATGACCATCTATTATTTTCCCATGTTATTGGTCATTAAATATCAAAATCTGAAGAGATTACTCCTGGTGGGTTGCAAAGTCGTCGAATTGCTCGATATTCTGAGATTACTGTTTGGATTTCGATTCTGTTTGAGATAACAGATAAGAACATAACATCGTAAATACACATATTTATTAGTCTCAACACGAAAAGTATATAAAACGCATTGCCAAATTTACTATAGGAACAGTTACAAATTTGAACGTTGTTTATAGCAAAAATATCCAAGTCCTATCAGCTATTATCACAGCAAAAGACTGTGACAACTATCTTAAGCCAATTAAAGAAATGAGGATGTATCACCTACGAGACAAATTTCCCGTAATTAGACATAATATGTGTAACAGTAAAATTGTCCAAACCGTGTAAAAACAAATTTTTCCAATTGTTAGATTAAGATTTAAAGCGTTGTATGTTAGAAATAATTAAAGATATATTACTGGAATTCTCCAAGATTTTTATAAAAATATTGGACTCTGATTTGAGCAATAGAAATGTATAATTACTCTCCAATTTTAACAGAAGATTTGTGATGAAATCCATCAGAAACGAAAGTGACATGTTCAACATTAATTCGTCATAGCTAAGGATCGAGTGCTCATAAAGAATTGAAATTTAGTTCACACACACACACACACACACATACACACACACACACACACACACACACATATATATATATATATATATATATATATATATATATATATATATATATATATATATATTCCAGGATCATTTTCAAACTCATTCAAGATGATTTTCGCCCTCTCAAAACTTCTTACTCTCTGTCCTAGAGGAACAATGTGCCTCACACGTCTCAAGTATGTTTTCATTTTCAAGGTTTTCTTTTCACTGCTCTTTGGACTATCATAGCTGAAACTCCACTCCCTTGTGACAAACATCTTATTGGGTTGAGTTGATCATTTTCCAATTGATCTATTAGTTGAAACGATGATGCCCCTTGCTGTTGTGATTTATTTATTCACCTTTCTTTTCTACTGTTCCTGCTTTTTTTTAAAACTTATTCACCGTTCTCTTGATGGTTCTTGAACGGACTTTAAGATAGAAGCCAGAGTTTGGACGTTGGGACTGTTACTGCGTGCTTGAATGATCTTTTTCCTCTCGCTATTGCTCATTTGGGAAGACAGTGGGACTAACACAAAACGATTTTAACCTTTTCTTTTTCTAGCTGAATGACTCTTTGTGTTTTTCAGTGATTATTATGTAAAATAGTGACAATATGGCTAAACTTCTTATCTGAAAACATGAAAAAAAGAAATTTGAGTAGTTTATTGATGTTTTAGATATTATATATTTTGTGGGATGGACAATTATGCAGTTACAAGATTTGGAGAATGTTTTTGTTACATCCTATATACTGAGTTTGAATTGTATTTAAATAATCTTAAATGTGATGGCTATGTTTTCGCAAAATTTCAATTTTGAAATTTATTCAGAAGTCAATGATTACAGGAAATAAAACATGTGTCGTTTTATTCAATTTCAATTTCTAACAAGACAAATTCATGATCGAGATATTATTATGGGGGCGAAATGTTTATTGGCAGTTTAATGAAGACACGATATCATGACTTGCTTTTTTTAACGAGATGAATATAAAATTAGCATGTCATTTTTATTAGGCATTATATTGTACATGGTGCTTTATGAATTTTCCGGAACCCCTGGGTATGTAATTGTATCATTCACAAGAAAAAGTCAACACTGATAAATCTAACCTGAGAATCAGTAAACAGGGTCACCCTGTTTATAGGCGAGGCGATATCTGCTCTTCTTTAGTTAATACAAAATGTCATTTTTAACGTTTCGGCGTTACGACTCTGCAAACTTTACGATTGATAATACATTAGAACGATTTTCTTGAATTACAGTTTGCGTTTAGTGTGGAAGAAATTTTCTAACAGGATCCTCGAAATACTGCATCTAGCTTTTAGCAAACATCCTGCATACTGGATATAGGATTTTAATTAGCATGAGGCCAGTGAAATATCGGTTGAAGATAATAAGCATTCAGGACAACTAATCACAAGTGGAACAGCAGGGAATGCGGAAAATAAATCATGATTCCATCTATAGACAGTCGCCGCATAATTCATCAACTCTCTCAAATGACAGGAATAAGATACGAAGATTGCCAGGGGGTCTTAATCCAGCAATGTTCTGGTATCAACTCCTCTATATCAATAAATATTCGATGCCTTATGGAAGAGACTATGTTTTAAAATATTTAGACCCCCCAGGAAATGTTCTTGATTACTTACATAACGATGTTCTAACGTATCTGTCTATATTTCTGAGATGTGGTATTATGTACACTATTTACAACATTCGGACTATTGTCCTCACCTTTGTCGCCATAATTATTACAACGTTTCGGCCGCTGTACGCTCCGGCCTTCTTCAGGTGGTTGGAATGTGGAACTGAACTTTATATTTCATTCGCTGGGGTAGACTGTTCAAGTTCCACGTGCCATGTTTAATGGATGTCAGTTATCAGTTATCGGCTGTTAATTTCCCTCTGAAAGTTTTCCACTGTCTTAACGGGGTATTGAACTCACACTCTTTGGGTCCTGTCCTCAATGACACATGACACAGTGGATAAAGGGGTTGGTTAGATCCAGTGACAGGACCCAAAAAGTGTGAGTTCAATACTCGGTTAAGGCAATGGAGAACTTGAAGAGGGGAATTAACAGGATATAACTGATAACAGACATCCATTAAACATACCACGTGAAACTAGAACAGTCTACCCCAGTGAGCGAAATAAAGGGTTCATCTCGACATTCCAAACACATGAAGAAGGCCGTAGCGTACAACGGCCGAAACGTTGTGATAAATATGGCGATAAAGATGAGGAAAATCGTCCGAATAGTGATGTTAATACGTTTCAAATATATTTGCGCTCTTTAATTTTATGAAAATTGCACCATTGAAAATAATGTTTCTTATATTTTCCGGTTGATTTAAAAAAATGTATGAATGATTCTCAGACGCCTCTAATTTAAAACATGTTTTTATCGTTCATTTCATAAGATGAATAACATAACTCTATTGGTTGTTAAATGTTCATCGAAATTAATAGGTTTATGGGGATATCATCTTGAAACACCAGCTTCCGGAGGATCACCGAATAAATACAAAGTTGAGTTTGGTCGTTACCTAGATGAGTGCCAGATTGGGAATAGCAGGTGATGTAAGCTTGGATGTGTGGTTGGGATGATGGTTAATGGCTCGGAATTGTTAATCGGAGAGCCAAGTTCAAATTCCCGTCGGGTTCGTCATATTCACTTAGGACAAATACCGCAGTACTTTTACCCTAACTATGTGTTAAATAGTAGAACTTGTATAACTAAAGCCTAATTATCCACCTCCCTCAAAACATTATTAAAATCAGATCATATTCTCTTGGCTAAACATATTTCCTGGCTTTACATAACCTGCAATGGGTTGATAAACCGTAGAAAACGAACCAATACAAAGCAAACAAATGAATATTTATCCATAGCATGTGTCCCGTAAACCATTAGGGTCGTAGAGGCACATGTATGTATACATACATACATATATATATATATATATATATATATATATATATATATATATAGATAGATAGATAGATAGATAGATAGATATATATATATAAATAAATAAATAAATATATATATATATATATATATTGACCACTAATATTATCAATCTTTCTCTCTCTCTCTCTCTATATATATATATATATATAGATTGATAATATTAGTGATCAATATATATATATATATATATATATATATATATATATATATTATCATCCACAAACTGACTATGGCTAGACATCAGTGTTGCTAGACACCCGATTGCCTCTATCTAGGATCGATGCTACCACTAAGCCGTTGGCGCACGGCAGGGATGAAGGTGAATTTAAGCGTATTCATTTTTAGATAAACACACAGTGACTAAGAGAACTCGATTCGATTCACCGAAGAGTCTTGCATTATTACCCGTAATATCGCCACTGTTTACAAACGCACACTTCCTCCTCCATCCATCCATCTATACATACATACATATATATATATATATATATATATATATATATATATATATATATATATATATATATATATATATCTGTGTGTGTGCGTGTGTGTGTGCGTGTATATATGGAATTTTCTCATGAGTAGTAATCAGTGTTTGTATACTCTCAGTATTAAACAAAAACGAAACTATTTCATTTTTAATAGAAATAACCAGAAAAGAATAAAATATCATTTGTAAAAAAACAAAAAAAAAAACAAAAAGAACGTTGTCAGTGAAAACAATTATTCCCAAATTACCAATCGGACATTTGTTTATATTAACCCCCAGATGTTTGCATGACATTGGAATATCACATTACTAAGGAGTGAAGTTGTTAATGTATGTATTTAATTTCTATTCCTTTGTGTCTCCATTCTTTATATGTTTATATTTTTAATAATTCTAATTGCAGCATTCACATTCAACAACAGATGTAATCGTGTTGGAACGTCATTGAGTGCATATACATAGAATATAACAGGTACAATTGCGAAATTGACACTTACATATGAGCATGACATTTTGAGATGGATAAATTGTCGTCTATATAACGCAAAAATGAAAATTATATTGACATCTCATTTTAACTAATATATTTAACCAAATTACAAAAAAATGTCTGGAAATTCTAAGAGAAAATTCATTCAATGAAATCGCCATTAGCTTCAACCATGGTGTCCAAAAGAATTCGGATTTCCTGCAACTCTTCTGGGCAGGCTACTTGTATAAGTTGGTGAATACTGCCATGATCCTAGCATTTAATTCATCTTTGGTGTTACACTGTTTTTTTTTTTGTTTGTTTGTTTTTGCTCTCTCCCTCAACTGCAGTCATCACATAATAAACAAGCCGGTTGGAATGTGGTGAGTTAGGTAGCCATATGTACGACGGGTTGATTTTGGTATTTATAACTTGTTGGTTTTTCCTTCAAAAAATCTTAAGGGCAGCGGTTGCGTATTCTCTTTGAAGGCACAAAACCCCTTTTCAGTGGAATTTACTTTGAATTGCTGCTTTCAGAATACTGAAGAAAGGATATGAGAACGAGATCTGTGGATAACATCCGCTTTTCCGGAAATTACCGGTTATGTCAGCTATTTTTACATATATTATTTGATAGTTTTAATGGCTAACAATTTTCTGTTCATAATTTTCTATCATATTATAGATATGTGTGAGTGGGTGTAAAACAAGAAACCGTTCAGAAGAGATGCAAAAGATTCCGATGTTGTCTGGAAGACGTGATTGAAGCCAATATTGATTTTATTTAGTATTTCAATATATTTTTTATGTAATTTTCGTAAATATATCTTTTAAAATGTGATGTCAGTGTTATTCTCATTTTTGCGTAATTTAAACAAAACATCCCTCCCCGTAAAAGTATATATATATATATATATATATATATATATATATATATATATATATATATATATATATATATGAATGGAAGAGGTTATAGTAGTTCCAGCGAGATAAAAGTGTGTAAATTAAAAAGAAGAGAGAAATTGCAAACGTTTTTGTTTGTAATGTGATTTTTTTTTTCTAAATAGTATGGTTTATTTTCCATAATTTTACTACACGGGTTTCCGATCTCGCGACCTTCATCAGGCAAAGGGTTGAGATTTCCACATATTATTAAAAATAATTTTTTTTTGTTATGTTTTTCGATGTTAAATATTCTGGATATGAGACATTCTCTTTTTAGTGTGTTAGTGACCAAAATTTCTTTCTTGGAGTTCAAGAAAGACATTTGGCTCACTAACACACGACACACCACATTACAACCCAAACGTTTACGGTATTATTTCTGCTTTTAAATATATATATATATATATATATATATATATATATATATATATATATATATATATATGTGTGTGTGTGTGTATGTATATATATATATATATATATATATGTGTGTGTGTATATATATATATATATATATTCTGTTTATATATATATATTTTCTGCTTTTAAATATATATATTCTGTTTATATATATATATTTTCTGCTTTTAAATATATATATATATATATATTTTCTGCTTTTAAATATACATATATATATATATATATATTCTGTGTGTATATATATATATATATATTCTGCTTTTAAATATATATATATATATATATATATATATATATATATATATATATATATATATATATAAAAACCATCGTTGTACCTCAACACAGCAACTAATAAAAATGTTAAAAATATCCCCTGATTACTTCTATACACGCATAAATTCCGTCTGATCATTGAGTGGTGGACCTTGTCAAATCCTCCCACACGGTGTTTTTTATTCTTATATATATATATATATATATATATATATATATATATATATATATATATATATATATATATATATATGAGTATGTATGCGTGTGCGTGTGTATAACAACAATACCAATGGAATAAACTAAATAAAATGTCATATAATTCGACTTACTAATTCCTTAATATCTACTATAGAAAATAATTCATCCAACCTTAACAATATCAATATAATTACAACCATATCTAAAACTATTACGAATATGATCAGAACCTAAATTATTCATAACAATTATAATTTTTCAGGCGGGTATATACATATAAACTGTTACAACTGTTTCTTACAATATATTAGGAAAACGTATTTGTGAATACAAAAATGATTTTATAAACAACAATGTATGTATTACTCATACATAGAATTAATTTCAGGCACAACTTTGATCTAAATGATTCCACACTTATTGTGAGAAAAAGTAATATACTCAGACGGAAAATTCTTGAGAGTGCGGGTATGGAATTTTATGAAAATATAAATCTCCGCCCCGGAATTTTTCAAATATCTCCTTTCCTGGAAGAAATACTACTTTGTCATACATACTTATAAAAAAAAAAAAAAAATTAAAAGATAACGGTTAAATTCGAAACAATTTTTTACTTACTATCTATATAATAAATCTCAAACTAATATAATATATATATATATATATATATATATATATATATATATATATATATATATATATATATATATATATATATATATGTCGGCCATGTTCATTTCCCTTTGTTTTTCAACCTAGCTACCTAAATGATTCTTATCAGATAAACTAATCGTTCCAAGGAGACAGATTATAATTTTTGTTATGGATTTCGTTAGATTATTGGGGGTGGCGGTACTGTGATGATAGGAATACCAGTTTTGTGGGCTGTAGGGTGTCCTAGGGTGATATCCTATGTGTATACCAAGATATAACAATTGTTGGTATCGAATTAATTTCTTGATTTATTTGTTACTTTTTGTGTTTCATTGTTTATTTTCTGTTCGTTTATTTTTCCTATGTGTCGGTATCGTTGAGTAGTGATTTATTTTTTTCTATGTATATATTCTTGTTCATGATCACAATCCCCGCCTCCCTTGTCATATGGATTTCCTTATTTCTCGCTAGGTTCTTTAGTGCATTCAAGTGCATCAGTGGTAATGCATTTTCGTTGGTGTTTTCTATGGTAGCAGGGATTATGCCTTGAATGAAACCTTTGGTGAATTCGAAGTCGTTTTCTATGTATCTTTTTAATATAATGTCTACTATGTCTCCTTTGTGGATTCCGGTGTCAAATTTTAAACTTAATCTGAGGGCTTCTCGTTCTGTGTTGGGAGGTTTTTTGTCTAATAGATTTTCTATTAGATTAGGCCTTACAACTTACTTCCACTTGCTTTTGATGCATAGATTGCTGATTTTTTGTATCAGTTTGTTGTTTTGATTGTCACTCATTTGTTTGGTCGTTTGCTGTAGTTGAGCCATATCCGGCTTTGTTACAATGTACTTTTTGTGGAGTTGCAGTCCAGAAGTTTTAGTGATTATGTTTTTCTAAAACTTCTAGTTCTTTGGCGGATGCTTTTAGGAAATAGTCTGTGTATGTTGGGAAAATGTTTTGTGGTGTTCTCAGTATATTTTTTGTGCATTGTGGGATGACTTTTTCATCAATGCATTTCAGTAAGAAATGTTTTCCGTTTCTAAATGAATTGGCCGGTGTTAAGATTTTTTTTTATTCTTTAATAGTTTGGTGTTTTTCCAGATTGATGGTATGAGATGATATATATTCTTATATATCAAGAACAGTATTGGTGAATTTCTATGACAGAGTTGGAAAAGTTTACTTGTGACGCGTTTCGCTCTTGAGGACTTGATCGGACTATAATTTATGCTGGTATGTCGTTGGTGCGCATGTGTAGACTTTCCAACAAAATAAAGTTAGTCTGATGAAGTCCTGAAGGGCGAAACTCGTCACAAGAAAACTTTTCCACTTTGTAAGACATTTTCTCCAATATTGGACTTGATATATAAAATATACACCGTTATCTCAAAATATATATATATCCATAGAAAGACTGTTTCACAGCTCATCAATGTGGCTAGACGTCGGTTGTATCTAGCTAGGATCGAAACCCGACTGAATTGGCGTCAGTCGGGGATTCTACCACTAAGCCGTTGGTTCGCGGCTGGGATGAACGTGAATTTAAGTGTATTTATTTTTAGATATACAGTGACTGAGAGAACTCGATTCGATTTGCCGAAGATTTTTGTATTATTAGCCGTAATAGTCACTGATTAAAACCCACACTCCCCACACCCCAGAGAGCTCAACTGAAATATTTTTTCAAGAGCATATATATCATCATCCACAGAGTGATTGTTTATTTGGACAACAATCCCTTTTCATACAAGTTTCGTCAAAGACTGTCAAAGACTGCCAAAGCAGTGCGATTAAGCATTTTATTTAATTTTCTTGCGTTCGTATAAGAGTTTTCTTTTCTGGACTCAATTAGGACTTATTAAATAGACACACTCGGAAACCTACCAAACTCCATCCGTAACATACTACTAGAAAATACAAGCCTAACCCACATGTAAGTATAAATTATTAAAAATAATGTAAGCACCAATAATTTAAAAAAAAAATAACTCTCAGTAACATTAACTATGAACACGGTCATATCGTAGTGACCGTATTTGTAAAATAAATCAATCCTATAACGTCAGATACATACATTAAAAAAAACACACATTCAGTTACGAAAAAATTATCCTTGATAAAGCCTGAAGGTATAGCCAAAAGCCCTCGTACACGTAGAACTTTTGGATAGTTATTACACATTTTTTGTCCAGAAAAGAAAACACTTGTAAGAACACAAGAAAAATTATATAAAATGCTTAATCGTCGTGCTTTTCAATTGTCGTTAATGAAAGTGACATATATATACATACATATATATATATATATATATATATATATATATATATATATATATATATATATATATATATATATATATATATATATATGTGTGTGTGTGTATATGTATGTACATACAAACATGTGTGTTTGCAACTTAGATGCATACACAGTATTCAACATAGCTAATTAACGTAATTTACAAGCTAAAATTCGCTCAGTACAAATTAATTCAATTAATATATTTATAAAAAATCCCGAAACATCTTAGGTTTTGATATTCAATATATACGCAACCCCTATTAATATTATCAAATTAGTTTTTCTTTCTTTCTTTCTTTCTTTTTTTTTTGTCCCTCCGGGCGGAGGTATATGGAGGCTGAGGCCACTAATTAATGTATTGAATTAATTTTGGTGTTTGATGTTGAGCCTCAATAGTCCCATAAGCAGCCATGATTAAAATCGCTGGATTAATTGAAACGGGAAACACAAACGAACCACGATCTCTAGTCGTTTGTCCGATAACCCACAGGTTAGATTTTTCCTGATGGTCGGGAAAAAATTCAAAATAAAGATGGGCTTCTGCCGTTAGAATTTTAATAATTAACAGTTGTAAAACTTAAAGAACCATATTGAATAATGCATAATTCGGTAAGCTATATGTTGGGAGAGCAAAATCAACAAGTACAAACACTTAAATTTTTAGGAGGTGTTCCTACAGAGGACGTCAAATCTGACACTGGAATCCGAGGTAAATTAAAACAGCGAAAGGTACCTTCCAAAAGCTAAGCAAAGTATGCAAAAACAGAAATATTTATTCGTGATAAAAAGAACCGTTATGTAATATCAAACCTCCTATGTGGCAGTGAATGATTGACAATCTCTATATTAATGAAGAAGTAACGTGAAGAAACAGAGATCTGTTTCTCCAGAAGGATACTAAGAATAACCTGCCTTGAACATGTGAGTAATAGGCAAGTTTTTATGAAAATGGAAACAAAATCATACTTATAGTTACAATCAGGGGCACTTGAAAATTTTTAGAAACAATGTAGAAAGAGGACCTGGAAAATTTGACATTCACATGGCGTATTAAAGGAAAGATGGACAGCGAGAAAGGATAGTTAATCTATCGAATAATTTGTATAAATCGATGGCAGAACAAGGATTCGGAGAGAGAGTGAAAATACAAAAAATACAAAATGGATAGGAGATTTTGGGAGAGCCATAATCGCCCAACTATAGACTTGCCATGACAAACAGAAGAAGAAGAATGATATACTGTAGGTCGTGAGTTCCATTGTATTGCATATTGTGTTTTTCGAATTTTTGTACCCTAACTGCTTGAAAACGGATAGGAAATATGAAATCGTTATATTTGAGTTTAAATTCATTTCTTCACTTGAAACTAAATTATGGTGAACTTTTATTTCTAGTCAAGCAATATATCACTTTATTTCACGAATAAAGATATGAGTACCCCCAGGAT
>OZ010581.1:121916189-121928689 GCA_963932145.1 Acanthosepion lycidas
GACGAGTCTATGTCAAAGGGCAGAGTCTCGTCTCGGGAAACAGCTACTCGACGCCTTTTTATACGGTGTCTACGGGGAAATTTTGGCCGAATCTCCGGGCTCGGATACCCCACATTGAATTCGGCCTTGTACCACATCTGACCGCGTGGAGCGGTTAGTAGATATCCTGCATTTGGATATTCATTGTGGAATTCGCTTGACTCACTTCTAGCAGTTGACAACTACTTCTACGGACTTCTGGCGAATCTTATATGTGTTGTTCGTGCCCTAAGTAGTATCGTTCATTACCAACCTTCGTTTGATTATTCGATTCAGTAACATTCTCTGTGTTACAACATATATATATATATAACAATCAGACAATTTTCACACACTTTATATCCAGAAAAAGACACTTATACGAACACAATAAAATTTAGTAAAAATCTTAATCACAGTACCTTGCCAGTCGTCTTTCATTATATATATATATATATATATATATATATATATATATATATATATATATATATAACAACAGCACACTTATACATACATATGTCAAGTCCCATACTGTCCATATATGTTTATGTCTGTATGCGCCCCGGCGAACGAGCGAGTGTGTATGTGTGTCTGCCTACCTCAAGGGGTATACGGACATGCATCTATGTTTGCGCTAGCATGAGTAACATCACGACGACGATTTCCCCCACCAAAGTCAATAATAACACCAATACACGCAATCTAGATAAATCCAAAATTTTTAAAAAAGTTAATCAGTATGTCTGACGATCGCAAAAGCTTGAAACCTAGGGTCACAAACTCACATCAATCCAACCAAATATGTTAGCTCTATCTCTGATATTGAGCCCTTTCTAAAATGTACCGTACATATAATATATAAATAATAATATATGTGATATATTACACATATATTTATATTTATATACGCACACTTTTCATATATATATATATTAAAATAATGTGAAACAAGAAGAAACACGAAACTAAATTGATTTTTACTAATAAACTTTATAAATATGTTCAACACCGATGAAAAATAAAATATAATGCAATAACTTTATGTTAAATCATTATTAGTTTAGTCATGACTAAGAATTTTCGCCATCGTGTATATACTTAATTTTGATTAAATCTTTTAAAACATGTTCATCCATAATAATTTTCTTGAATGCGCTTAAAAGATTTTTACAGTATTAATAAATCATAGGTTTCGAATGATGCTTTTAAATTTTTATTTTTACGTTTTACAAATAAGTTTCCAGAGATTTAATTTTAGTTAAAATTTACAATTTTATTTTTGCATTAATCAAAATAAATGATTTATAATTTGAAACAGAATTAATATAAATAATATTTATCATTTTACTGGTTGATTTATATTAATTTCTTAATTTAAAACTTATAACAATTTTAATTTTCACAGTCTATATATTTACACTTATGTATGTTGCGTTTTATACGTTTTCCGCGGACCACAAGTGTCTATTATAATGATGATGTCTAGTTTAATTATTCGAAAAGCATTGTTTATAATAATGAAGTATATTTAATTAAAAAATAATATTTACAATTTGCAATTCATTGTACCATAATTATAAATTACTGTTGCTAGAATAAATAAATTGTATGCTATAATAAATTTAATTATGGTAATCAAATATTCTAAGGCGTTTTTCTTCATTATGTGCCATAGAAATTTCAACTGTTTCTTTCTGGTGTTATGTATATGTGTCTTTTTCTGTCCCTGTTCTCTAAAACTTTGCCGTTGCTAACATGTTTGACATCTGTCAAAACACAGTTATGTTAATTCAAGTCTCGTTTTTATCTGCGAGGAGATTGTCCAACATTCACTGAAGTCTAATTTCTTGAAAAAAAATAATAATTCGAATAAAAATTTTAAACAAAAATCTGTGGACATTAAAACTAACGGACCCGTTAATAAATGCCAATATTTTCTGTGGATAATGACTAATTTTAAAATTCCTGTAGTGATATGCAAATTAGGTACTGTATGAAAGGCAGAATCGCCACTCCTACTAGGGAGTAATCTTCTCTGGACGAGACTACATCTGAGAGAATAACTATTATAACAAAATGGCGTCGCCAATCGGATCCTTAGTCACATTGGAGATTCCTGAATATGTGGAAACCTGTGATTCGTACCGTCGGCGAGAATTAAAAAATGTTAAGGCACGAGCGATAATGGAGGAGAAAATAAAGTTACGGATTTGTTTTCGATCTCGGTGGGGTATGAGGCCATAAAGAAATCTATGTCATAATCTTATCCCAAAGTAGTGGAAGATTTAACGTATGAAGAAATTGATGTCATTATAAAAGCAAATGTACGACCGAAATAAAGTTTGATCATACCTGAATGAACTAAATTTCTCAAAAGTCAACAGGGACCAAAGGAAAATATTATGCAATATGTACAGCGATTGAAAGAAGCGTCAAGATATTGTGAGTTTGAAAGAATGGGTTCGGAAGAAATTTTTATCGAAGACAAGCTAATTTTGTTATAAATGATGGAAGGAGCGGATTCAAGCTCATAATAGGAATCTGGAAGCATGTGTGAACTTCTTAGAACAACTGGAATTGATTAAAAATTTTAATGCCTCTGAACGCAGCATGGAGACTTACATTGCTTCTAAAAGCTTACTTATATACAGATATTGTAATAAGGAACATGAAAAGAACAAAAAATATATGTTCGGCCTTTGGGGAATGGTGTTGTAAGTGTAAAAAGAGGTGTTATTTCTAGACGGTATGCACATATGAAAAGTGAGTGGAAAAAAGTGGAAAATATAGACCAGCAGATTGAAAGTACGGAAGTATTTGAGACAAAATCACAGGATAAAGTTGGGAAATAGCCCAGTTGAACGGAGTAACTTTACTCATGCAGGTGGATACTGGAAGTAATGTTAGGTTCATACGAAGGAATTTTGGGGAAAGAGTGGGTAGCTCAAAGTTAAAGAAACTTAATCTCCAGTTTAAACAGTTCCATGGGTCGATCATCAAAATTTTAGGATCATTTGAAGGCACATTTGAGACAAAAATATATTCGAGATAATACACATCATAATGGTGGAAAACACCAAAAGCCACGGTCTTCTAGGAATTGATGTGTTAAGATAGATACATTGAAGCCAATAATTTCCTTGAAATCTGTAGAACCGGTTGTTGGATTCTTAAGTGGATACAAGGCGAGTAAAGAAAGCCGTCAGCCCATGTATTTTCAAGCCCCAAAGATTCCTGGCTGCATGATACCCTTGGTAGTTGCTAAGCTGAACAAAATGGTGGAACAAGGAATACTAAGAAAAGACAGCCAGGTTGGTTGCAATTGGGATTAGCTCATTACTCAAGCGCAATGCAGATATAAGAATTTGTGGCGATTATAAGGTGAATCACCAGATCTGTTCGGACTCATTCCTGTTGCCAAATAGTGTGCTATAAATTTTCTGGTATGAAATACTTTGCTAAATTTGAACTTACGTCAGCATAAAAATTGATAGCAATTTTCAAGAAATCACCACAATGAACACCTCTATTGGATTACTACGATGAACTCGTCTATCGTTTGTAGTAAAAACGTCAAGTCACATTTTCCATAAAGTTACTGAAAAAGATTTAGAGGTGATTAAAAATATAATTGTATATAAGGACGACATTGGCAATTGTGCGTGCAATAATGAAGAATTCAAAAGTATAACGGAACATGTTTCAAGAAAATTAAATAGCGCGATAAATGCAAGTTTAATTGTGAAAAAAATTAGTACCTAGGATATCTCGTCCTGGGTAAGACGTTAAACTACATCCGCGTCCTGGGTAAGACGATAAACTACATCCAGAAGCAAAGACTCTGATCAGGAGGTTTTGAGGAGAATGGAACCACCTCTTAATTGCTGCTGTTCTCAGATCCACCCTGACCCAGGGTGGTGGCGCCTGTTAGTGTCCCAGCTATGGGCAAATAGTTAACTATTACCAGCAATACATTTTTGAAAAAAATTATTACCAGCAATATATTTTTGAAGGAAAAATATTACCTGAAACAGATTTTTGGCAAAACAAAATATTACCAGCAATAAAAAATGTTGTCGGCCTTAAATAACCCATTGAGGTTGATATACCGTAAAACAAAATAAACCAAACCAAACCAAACCTAGAATATCAAATATTTAAAGACGGTATATCGCCAGATGAGAAACTTATTAATATCAGATAGCGGCACCAAGAAATAAAAAAAAGAGTAAATCATTTTTAGGTTAACAGATTTCTATAACAGATATCTACAGCGATATAGTGACCTTGTGGAGCCATTTAAAGAAATAATCAAAAACACCGAGTTTCACTGGACAAAAAAAAAAAAATTCAAGTAATTAAAAAGGCACTCATAAAAAAAAAAAAAAAAACAGTTGCTAAAATCTTCGACCCAGCAAAAGAAGTGACATTAACTACTAATGCCAGTGACTGTGTTATAGCCGCAATATTGTCGCAGGAGGATTAGCCTGTAATGTGCTTATGTAGAAAAATAAGATCAGCGTAGGTGAATTATTGAGAAGGAGGCATTAGCGATTGTGTGGAGCACGGAAAGAACTATAAATATTTGGTTGGGAAAGAAATTCTATTAAAATTTGCTCATAAGCCTTTGGAATTTATATTCAACACCAGAAGAGATTTGCTAAAGTCCACATATGCCAGGATATTAAGAATGGCGATTAAGCTTCTGTCATTCGATTTCGACGTTGTATATATTAAAGGAAAAACTATTCCGCATGCGGTTATCCTGGTTAAATTTTGAGAATAAAACTGTTGAAGCAAGTGAAAATTGTGAAGATAGGATTTTCCACTGAATGGAAAAGTAACAGACATTACCCCTAAGTCGGTTTAGGATGGGAATCGGTAGGATGAAGTGTTGAAAAGAATTATGGAGAGAAAAATGTGGAATTGCTTTATGGCTGAGAGGCCTTATAATAAGTCAAGACACAAATTAACAATAGAAAAAGGAATAATATATAATGGAGATATCATAGTACCTTCACAGTGTCTGAGAAAAGAAGTAATTAAAGACGTGCACGATGATATACATGGAGGTATATTGGCTACGCAATGAGAAGCAATCATGGTGGTCAAGCTATTTGTTAGACGTGGAAGAATATGTCAAAAAACGTCCAATGTGTGCAAAAATAATAGAATTTACGGAAAATAAAATTTACTCTTGGCCAAAAGAAATGGAGGTATGAACGTGGGTACTTATGGATCATGCCAAGATTAAAGTTATAGTACTATGTCTGATATTAGTCGACTCGTATTCAGGTTGGCCTGAAATTATTAAAGTCGTGGAAAGAAAAGCAGAAGCGGGTGTCGAAGATAGTGTTTTCGAGAAATGGTGTTCAAAAAGCCTTGGTCTCCGACAATTCACCTGAGATTTGTGAACAAAGTTTATGTGCATCGTTAAGACATACTGGCTGCATTCCAGGCATAGCACCACCTTGCCACTAACAGGCAAATGGATTTGTGGAAGGAATAGCTCAAATGGTAAAAATGGGATTAAAAGCATTCTATTCAGCTGAATGCGATATAGAGAGTTATTTACCCAAACCTCTCCTAAGGTATAGAGCTATTCCACACGCAAGCAGAAAAAAAGTCCACCAGAATTCATGGGAAGACAAATAAGAGCTCTGATCCACATGTCATTTGCAACGAATGAAAGTATGTCGTACAGAAAGGACAAGGATTCAAGTTCTGAGGAGCGAATTTTGTGGTGCAAAAGGAATTTAACAAAGCCTGTTTTAACAAAGGACTGACAGGGCGTACTGACTCACGAGGACCAATTTAGAAACACAAGACAGCATGAAAATATGGAAAAGGATGAGGAAACGGAAGAACAGACGATGCAAGAAAGGATGAATGAATCCAGTACTGACAGTGATCAGGAAGACCACCAGATATATGAAAATGAAGACCAGGAGAGGGAGGAGAGAATGAATGTATCCAGTAGGAACGATCTGGGGATAAGAGTGATTGAAGTTATTACGATAATTCAAATCAGGAGAATCAGTTAAGAACTAGATCTCCTATAAAAAGAATTAAAGTGACTCCCAGTCTCCCAGGATGGTTCGTAGAAATCAAAGATCAATTAAAGGTATAAAGCCTTTTAGGCTCAGGGAGATGTAGTGATATGTAAATTAGGTACTGTATTAAAGACAGTATCGCTATAACGACGGGAGAGTGATCTTCTTTTGACGAGACTACATCTGTTAGAATACCTATCATAATAATTACTATAACCATTAGTATCTAGAAGTATATCTATTGAACAAAACACGGAAATTTATCTAAGTCACTATCGAGGAATAATATATTTGGAGTATCATTTGTCGAATTTATTTATTTCATTTCGGTATGTCTAATAGACAACATTATTTTAATAGATTACTCTTTTTTGCGAAGAGAGTTAAATACTTTATACTAGAACTTAAGCCAGGCCGATTTCGCTAATTGATGTTGTCTCTAAAAAGTAGCTGCTGATTTTTGTCCTAGATGATGGAATCCCTGATGTAATAGCTCTTCTAAAAACGCGAATCAGTATTTTGCCATATTAATCAACATTTATCTCTAATATTCTGAAAATTATTGAACATCATTTCCCTTTTGATAAACCTTTATTTTACTCACTTATATCGCGCGGCTGTCGTGTACAGCTTCTATTATTAAACTGATTTGTAAATAAAAACGTTTGGCTTCATATTCGAAATGCTTTTCCCAACGAAAAAAAAAAGGCTACCTTTACAAACATAAAGAGGCACAGAGGAAAAACGGCCTTTTAATTTCAATTCCTGGTGTCAACAATAGCTTTATACGTATTTAAAGCATGCATTTCATGGTTCTATATTTAGTAATTGTCTCACTATGATATTTCTGTAAAATAGTACAAATTTAGACGGTGAATGCAGTAGTGTAATACTTCGGATAATAAAATTACAGGTCAGGGATTTTATAGAAAAAGGCGCTTCAGCTGATGAAACAATATTACGGAATATTTATTACGAATTTATCATTTAAGCAAAGTAATTATGAGGGAGTGCTGAAAATATTTCGTCACAATCAAAAAGGATGCCTAAATAAATATGGACGCTTGGTTATTCCATCAGTACTTGAGTAGTAAAATATTTAAAGAAGTATTCAATATTTTTATTATTATTAAAAGTAATAAAGATAATACTATTAATAATATCAATAAATGAATAAGATATAAAATATTAAATACAAAATTAAAAAGTTGTTTTATGTCGATAGATTAAAATTTTTTTAGTGTCGGCATAAAAACAAATTTAAAATTCCCTAAAAATATTGACTCTGGAGAGATATACACTTGAAATGTTGATTCTTATTTTAAATGCGTGCAAACATACAGGGTTTGGACAAAATAATTGGAACAGTTGTAAAATCCACTCCTATATTTCAAAGACCTATTATATTAAGAAGTTTAACTAAAACTTTGTAATTGCAGGTTATATCTATTGTAAATACGTTTATTTATCTAATTTGCTGTCTTTGTCTTATTTATTTTTAGAATTTAGTAAAGTTTAAGCTAAATGCGTGACCTCTCCGAGTTCGAAAAAGAGCAAATTGTCGAAGCTTGCATGGCAGGAGTCTTGATCACTAAGGTTGCTGAAATGTTGTGTTTTTCAAGAGCTACCATATCAAGAACACTGATGCAATTCGAGAAACATGGTAAGACCTCTAGCAACCGTAGCAATTCGGGCCGGACTTGCAAAGTTACTGACAGGGATTGACATGCATTGAAACGCAATGTGGCAAAAAAATCATCGGACAAATGCGGCCAAAGTGACTGCTGAGTTGAATAACCATCCTAATAGTTCAGTTTCTACTAAAATTGTTCACCATGAGCTCCATAAGGCTGCATATCATGGAAGAGGCGCTGTGAGGAAACCTCTTCTCTCCACTCGCAACATTCAAAAGAGGTTGAAGTGGTGCAGAGATCACAATGCCTGGTCTGCAGACCAATGGAAACAACAAGTACAGTTTTTCTCTTTTCCCAACTTTAAGGCGAGTTTATGTGTGGAGGCCCCCAAAGAAGCTTACAACCCTGACTGCCTTCCTCCAACAGTGAAGCATGGAGGTGGATCAGTGATAGTTTGGGCCGCCGTATCATGGAAATGTCTCAGTCCAATAGTTGCCCTGCATGGTAGAAAGAAGAGAAAAAATTACGTGAACATTTTGGGAGATCATATTCATCCAATGGCCAAGACTTTATTCCCTGATGGTGACTGCATCTTTCAAGACGATAATGCTCCAATACATACCGCCCGAGTGGTTAAAAATTGGCATGAAAATGAGGTAGAACACATGGAGTGGCCTCCACAATCTCAAGATATCAATATTATTTGGTGCATTGTGGAGAAACAAGTTAGGAACCTCTATCCTCCACCGTCGTGTCGTAAAGAGCTGGAGAAGGTTTTAATGAAAGAATAGCTAAAAATTCCTCTGGATGAAATCAGGAAGCTTTATGATTTCATTCCTAGGCGTATTAAAGCTGTCAATGAGGCTAAATGAGGACCAACTCCAAATTAAATAAATTTTCTTTGAATTTAACAAGTGTTCCAATTATTTTGTCCAACCCCTGTATGTGTGTTGATGTATTCATATGTATGTATGTGTATATGTAGTTATATTGCTTGTCACACACTTTTTTATATATACATCTGTAGATATATTTAATTATTTATGTGATTATCTTGCTGATGACGACATCATTTTTATTTTTATTTTACATTTCACTTATTTATTACTATTATTAATAGTATTATTTTTATTATTTTTGATCGTTATGTTTTTATATTCTAAATTTGTTTCTTATAATTATCTAAATATATTAGTTTAATTTAGTGATTTTTTATTAATTTATTATATTATTTTCTTCATGTAGGATATTAATATTATTATTAGTAGTAGTAGTAGTTTAACATGATAATTGTATTATGTGATGCTGATGACGTCTAAATTGACAACAATATTACTGACTTTATTAGACACGTTGTTGTAATAGTTAACTTCCTATTTCTTTTTCTTCGCATCTCTCTACATTGTTCTCTTTTCTTTTTGTAAGCACTCTTAATGAAATTTTTCCTGGTCGATTTATTTTTGTTACCATGGGTTGACCCGAGAAGTTTTAGTGAAGTTGGATAGACGGAACTCTTGTGGGCCGTGGATTGTTTTGCTAGCACGAAGCTACAAGTCATCATGGTCGAGGGTTTGTGCGTGTTGGCCTTCTTAAAATTGTTGATCTTGCAAGAAAACACGCTCTCTTCCAGTAACTGTAACTAAGGTCTGTTCACCATAGTTGCATTAGAAACCACAGGTGGGCTCTGTGGGTGTTGAACAAAAACAAATGTGCCTGCAATAAGGATTGGCTAGCCGCCCTAGTAAACGGGTATCCTTGAATGTCAGCTGATATATATATATATATATATATATATATATAGATATATATATATATATATATATATATTACGAAATTTTGGGGCAAATTACTCAAACCGGAACACGGACAAATGTTTATATAGACATAAGTCCGCATATTCTTCGTTTTTGAGTTATTGATGTTAAAGTTTATGGAGGACGCTGTTAAATGTACAATCCACGATACAATCCAATATAGTTTACAAATTTTGGGGTGAGTTCCTAACACCAAAACATGATGAAATGCTTATATAAAGGCCATCGTTGTACCGCAACACAGCAACCCATAAAAAATGTTAAAAATGTCCTCTGCTTACTTCTATACACGCATGAATTCCGTCTGATCATTGAATGGTGGAACTTTTCAAATCCTTCCACACGGTGTCGAATGGTTTCGCAGGCCCCCATGACACATTGATGAATCATCTCTAGATTGTTAATGTCTGCTGCATAAACCAATTATTTTAGGTAGACCCCACAGATAAAAATCAAAATGATTGTGGTCAGGGTAACCTCCAGTCTATGGAACCAGTCCTTCCGTACCTATCCATTTTTTATGGTAGATGCCAGACAGTGCATCGCGAACAATGTGACTAAAATGTGCTGGGGCCACATCCTGAGTGAGCCAAATGAGTCTTCGTAATAGAAGGGGTTTGTACTCTCTCAGGTCTTGAAGTTCGTGCGAAATAAAGTCCCTGTAGACAGCTCCTGTAAGACGTATTGGGAGAACATATGGACCTACCAATCACAGTTCCAACCCACACATTAATAGTAAACGGATGCCTAGCCTGGATTGTACGATGAGGATTCCGATCCGTTCACAAATTTTGGTTGTGTATTTTTTTTATTCCATCTCTTCCAAATGTTGCCTCTTCCTTAATCAAGACTGAAGAGACGAACAACGGGTCAGCAGTTTGTGCAATAAACGATCGGCAATCGTTCTTCCGTGCTGAGTGATCAGAGGTCGAAATACCCTGCACACGTTGCAAATGATAGAGAGAGAGGAGCTTCTCTTGAAATACCCTCCATGTGGCTGGTAACGATGTTAAATTTTATTATTGCTTCCACAGAAAATCATTAGAAATTTCGTTTCTGCCCTCATCGAATGACTTTAAGTAATATAGAATGCAAAAACAGTACCCATCTTTCCAAACATTTCTGGTATTTAAAGAATGACGGTAATTCACCTTTCATCAACTGGGATATTATAGCAAGTGCCAAATCTTTTAACGGGAAATGAAATAGATGCTGTTAATAAACTAGTTATCTTAAAACAATTAAATAACCCTAGGTTATTAAACAAGACAAATGAATTGATAGTTACATCTAGTCATAAAAATAATCATCTGCTTGATCAAGAATAATTCTTAATATGAATTACGGTTTATTTTTAATATAAATCACAGTGTGTTTATATAAAAAAGAAATCTCCCTTTCATTTAAAAGTAAATATATAAATAAATATAATTCTAATAATATTTTATTACATATATACACAAATCCAGTTTAAAATTAATATATATATATATATATATATATATATATATATATATATATATATATACGGACAGAAGATTGCGTTTAAGCATGAAACAGACTGCCGCTAATGTGTTGACTTAATTTCCACTTTTCCATTTACACATTCTCTATCCCTGATATAGAGCACTTTAATGTATAATTATAGCATGCCTTAAATCTGTTTCCCATACACACACACAGACACACACACACACACATATATATATATATATATATATATATATATATATTAGACAGTTCTTACACACCCTTTGTCCAGAAAAGAAAGCTCTTGTCAGAACACAAGAAAAATTGAATAAAAAGCTTAACCGTGGTACCTTGTCTGTCGTTTTTAATGAAACATGCATATATATATATATATATATATATATATATATATATATAAATATACAGTCAGCTAAACTTGTGTCTGTAGAGAATTTTTGAATTTATATATATATATATATATATATATATATATATATATATATATATATATCAAGAGAGAGAGATAGAGAAAGTGTCAGAGAGACTCATACACATTCACATACATGACGAGCTGGCTGTAAGGTAGATTTTTATTAATCATAGTAATAATAGCATACAGAGCATTTTAATTACGTTCCAAATTAATAGAAATATACCTTATCAAAAAGTAACGAGCACCGTAGATATTTTAAAATTTCTATGGTTTTATGACGTATAGTTCCGTTTTTATTATTTGGCCCGAAACAAAGTATGACTAAGCACCATTGGGAGGGAGTGAATGTTTGTTTCCTGGAACTTTTGATTTTTTTTTAGATGCAAATGTGAATGCGCTCGCAGAAAAAAAATTCTTGCATCGTCATTGTTATCATTGAGGAAACTAAAAAGATTAAAAAATAAAACTTTATTTCTTCAAATAATTTTTGTCTTAATTCAACGAAGTATTCTAATTTGGCGAAGAAAAGAACGAAAACAATGAATAAACTTTAAGGATACGATTGTACGCTTGCGTTGAATACCTCATACAGTGTCGTCTTTTTTACGCGCACGCGCAAGCATTCAATGTACTCATCTATTGATCCAGCATTTTGATGATTTTTATATTCATTTTATTTGTACGCAACGATGAATTTGTCGTGAGATATTCGCGTGTGTATATATATGTCTCTATATCAATGTATTAATGTATATGTATTCATATATATGTATGTGATACATTTATATACATTGATACTGTTTCTAGAGATTATTGGCGGTTGTGCAAGAATGTGCTGAACAACAGAAATCATCAATCTCACCTCTCTTCAATCATTTCAAGTCCTGACATCGACAACAGATAAGGTTGAAGGCTTTGTTCAGAAAGTCTCTTCCAACTCAACACTTGACCTATTTGGAGTATCCCCAGACGCTCTACCGTTTGATATATGCATAACACCGTCATTAGTCTCGGGCATCATTTTTATATTAGACTCCCATAAGGCAAGTGGAGGTGACAGGATCCCAGCTATCGA
>OZ010581.1:121933689-122098689 GCA_963932145.1 Acanthosepion lycidas
GTGCGGGTGGTGTAATTGATAGCGTCGCAATGAGAAATCAGTTGGTTGGTTGGTTGGTTGGTTGGTTGGGTTTTATGGCATATCAACCACTGTGGGTCATTAAGGTATATATATATATATATATATATATATATATATATATATATATATATATATATATATATATATATATATATATATTCATGAATTATTCATAGATAAAACAAATACAAAGGTTAATGTTTTATGTATGAATAATTCATGAATTTGTAAATTAATTGCACTTTTATTGAAATATATATATATATATATATAATATATATATATATATATATATGCACACACACACACATATATATATATATATACACATATACATACATACACATATACCTATACATATACTAAATATGCAGTACTATTAAACTCATAGTTGAGTTTATTGTTTAAAAAAAACGTATAGCTGGCAACATTATTTTTTTCCAAAAAACGTATAGCTGGCAACATTATTTCTTTAAAACACTCATACCAGGCAACATTGTTGTTTCAAAAACGCATACCTGGCAACATTGTTGTTTCAAAAACGCATACCTGGCAACATTATTGTTTCAAAAACGTATAGCTGGCAACATTATTTTTCCGAAAACATTATCTGAAGCCTTGTTGTTGGACGTATTTTATCGTCATATCCAGGACACGGATGTAGTTTATCGTCATACCCAGGACGCTGAGAAATCAGAGAACCAAGTTCTTATTCTAGTCGGCTTCCTTAAATTTACTAACGAAAAAATATGTTAGCGATAGGTATTAATTTATCTCGTCCAACATTCAAGTATGAATTACAACGTAGGTATTGTATTCGCAAATAAATACATGAATAAATAAATAAAAAACAGTATCAAATGTACGGTTTCTCCCTTGAAACGGCTATTATTTTAACTGCCTTCATTCCTTAGTATTGTTCTAACTAAAAGATGATTAAAATTTTAATAAAACCTAAACATATAAAAGTGAATTTATACAAAAATCGACTTTCTATAGGTGCGTCCATTTTCTGTTTGCCTCGTACTGTGTGCTCATATATATATATATATATATATATATATATATATATATATATATATATATATGTATGTATGTATATATATATAATACCTGATCTTGTGTTTTTTTTTTTATTTATTTAATTTTATTTTTGGCTTTCAAATATAACAGCGAAAACTAATTTTGAATTTACAAAAGAAGATCCATGGAGATCTCTATTAATCTATTCATTTGTCTAATCCTCTTCTTTTTTTTTTCTGTGCATTAATCTTCAAATATGTATACCATATACGACCCAGCGTGCAACCCTGTCAGTAAAAAGCAAAAAACGACATCATGCCCTTGTTTGTTTCTTAAAGAATTATATAACTCATTCCGATTCAACGGAATGGTTTCGAATAAAAGAAAATGATAACAAGAAAGAAAATATATATTCGGTATCATTGAATAATTATTAAATACCTTCAAGTATATTTTAATGATTAATAGAGAAAAAAATGCTTTAAAAAAAGAAGAAAATTTAACAAAGTCATTATTCCAATGGGATTCGACTTGGTTTATCTCCCTTGCTTTTATGCAGAGCAGCGTTTGACGAAGTTTATTTTTTTCAACAGAAGTACCTCTTTTCATCACTTCCTTTTCACTACTTTATTTTCAATACATACTTACATACATATAAGTAGATATAGATATGATATGCATATGCGTGAATTATATATTTCTATATAAGAATGCATCGTCCACATTATGTGTCTGCATGTATTAGCTTGGTGCAAAAAATAATGTCGTTTTCTCACATATGTTAATATGTGAGAAAACGACATTATTTTTGCACCAACCTAATATATATATATATTCACACAGACAGAATGAAATACAGACCTCTGGCATATTGCATATTGATTTCTGATAAGAAAAGTATATATATATATATTTAAAAAAAGAAGTATACAGGCTTTACCGTGCTTGGAAGAGAAAGCCCATTTAGGTAATATTTTATTCCTGTTATTTATTTCCTTGAATTTTATTTTATTTATTTACTTAGTTTGTGGAAAGGGTTGATGGGGAGGAAGTTTATTTTCTGAGGATTTTCCTCTAACTTTTTAAAACTCAGTATAGAAGTTTTCTTTGAAAGGGCAATGTGACCTTTCAGCACGCACAGAGAAAATCTGTTTTTTCATGTATGTCTGAGTTCAAGGGAAATAAGAAACATGTTTGATCGTAATCGATGTGCTGATATATGTATGAGGTTCTTCAGAGATCGATAGATGCTTATCCGGCCCTTAGTCCTTTGTGGAGTCGATGAAATGATGAAAATTATGCATTTTACAAACATTGATTTATGTATATTTCTGTAATATATCCTACAAAACATTCTCATGATCATCGCTCTCCACAATTTCCTATATTTCGTATCTTTACCAATGTTTGTGATTTCACTATCCTTTCCACTCCCTGTTAATATTTAACAGCCCCCAGCCCCCACGAGGGACGTATGTGGCACAAGGCCGAGTTTACCGTGGGTTCACCGAGCCCGTAGGTTCGGCCAAAACAATTCTCGTAGTACCCACATAAGCGGGTCCGGGTCTATCTACCTCCCCGGACGAAACTTTACCCTTCGGCAAAGCCTCATCCGAGAGTTTGACAGGCTATTGCACTGTTCCCTGATTTTCTAAGCCTAGCTTCGATGTGGCACAAAGCCGAAAGTATGGGACCTTCAGTGAGGATTCAACTCACTATTCAGTCGTAACTGTTTTACAGAGACAATCTTGCTAACCATTCCACCACGCTGAGGTACCCTTTCCACTCCCTTTGGTGCTATCCTTTTACGCAAGCTGGTTATGTAGGGCAATCGCCGGTTTCAAATCTTTCCTTTTCATTATGTCTACCAGAAAGCCTAAATGTATCTTACATGAAAACATTTCCTCACATATGAAGAGAGGACTTGGGACAACGGACAGAAGATTCACAATTGTATTCTTCTGTCAGTTTTCTCAAGTCCTCTCTTCATATGTAATGAAATGTTTTCACTGTTGTATTGAGGGATTGATATTTCGTAGATGTCCAGCAGTCTTTGGCTTATTTTAACGACATTTTCTTGTTTCTTAATGCTTATTTTTGTTTTTGGAGGGCATCATTTACTAAACAAAAGGCTTTTTCTGTATCTGTGATTTTAACAGGGAGACCTGAATGAAATTCATAGTCAGATGATGATGCAAAGCAGAAACGACATCACAAAAATGGAGAAAATATTTGCTGGTCCCCCTTGTGAGATCCGCTATTCCATTTCTCTTTCTCTCTCCTTTTCTGTCTCTCTCTCTCCCCCCTCTCTCTCTCTCTCTCAGACACACACACACACAACACACAAACCCCACGTCCATGCGTCTGCTTCCGCCAAGAAATTACGAATATTACTCCCTGTCTAACCAAGAAACAAAGTGAGATTTTAAAAAAGAAGCAACTTTGCCAGTCTTGGTAAAATAGACAAAGATGTTTTTTAAGCTTTTATTTTTTTTTAACGGACCCGGTAAAATAGTCACCCGGGCTATTTTGCCGGTAAATATATTTTGTTATTATGAAAACAGGTAATATTAAAAATAAAATCACAGAGATTTAACAGAGAAGTCTGTTTATTTTCACCATCAAGTGTTAAGTGAATTTAAAATCATTCCCACTATCAATTATTAAAGCACAAGTTAAAATCATTTATTCATATCAATTATTAAAAGAAATATTTTAAGCACTTCAGTTATAACATTTTCTGCAAATATAAAACTTGCATTTGACCATGATTCTGGTGCCAATAAATTTCAGGTGCACCCACGGAAGACCCCAGTCACAGACCACAAAATCCATGTCCAAATCCCCCCTTCAGAGCTCACACAGTCGTAGCGCTGACGATCTCAACGCCCCATAAAATGTTTTTTTTTTTTGTCTCGTACTGAGTGCATATATATATATATATATATATATATATATATATATATATGGAAAAATATATAGAAAATAGGAAAGAACTTGTTAGGTAAATAATCCAAAGTTCTTTAGTATTTTTGTTATTATTTTTTAAAAATAGTGCTCGAAGTGCTCCTTCAACAATATTAATAAAAGAAATCAGACATCTCTATCTAAATATTTTTGGCAATTGAAGGAAATGAATAAAAAACCAAAAGTAAAATGGAAAATTATAAACAAAACTAGAACTTGTAAAACTCGGGATGACCCATGCCTTTATGCCTACATGAAAAACTACACATAATTAAGTTTCTAAATAATAAAAATCTATTAAACAATAGACATGCGTTAACGGTTTTTTCTGACATCATCAAATTTTCGCATTGAATAATTAGCATAAAAACAAACAAATAATAAAATAATTTTTAAATTCCATAGTCTAAATAAATAGTTTAAATGCCGTACAAAAAAAGGATAACCCTTTATGAAGTCGTCAAAAAAACAAATGTTAGCGACTTACGACAGTTTTTTTATATACACAAAACCCTTTCAGAAAAAATAAATAAATCTCCATAGAGACACTTAACCAGAGTAGACGATGTCATCTTCCGATTTAAATTTTAGACACCCCAACCTTACCCTGACTTGACGTTCTGTGAATGTAACTGAGATATTGATACAAATTATAAGGCCTTACGCTCCTTTTTTTTAAACAACTGCTCTAGCCGTCACCATAGTAATTTTAATTTCAATAATGAATATGCTTATAAAACGCGTAAATTTCAGGAATAAGTTATTCCCAAAAAAATTTCGCTGGAATATGGAACAGAGCTTAGTACTTTAATTCAATTTAATTCAAATAATTATATTGAAGTTTTCGGCTCTTGTTTTGAAACATGATAACTCTTATGTAGCGTTGGAATCATATTTTTAAATATATATATATATATATATATATATATATATATATATATATATATAAAGGAAAAAGACAGTTGGAATTTCTGGGGCACATAATGAGAAAAGTAGTTTTCGAAAATCTGATAATCCCAGGACAGATTGATGGCAAGATAGACAGAGGAAAACAGCGCATAACATATTTGATGAGCTTGAGTAAATGGATGGGTGGAACAGGGTTTAGGAGAAATAACGAAAAGACATAATTTATTAAAAGCTACAAAACGTGAAATTATGGAGAACCATGATTGCCTACGTCTTAAAGGGGCAAGAAATATAAAGAAGAAGAATCGTAATTAATCAGTCAGTTATGTGCCATGCGTGATACACACTTAGGTGATCATGTATCATTCGATACATGACTGACGAAACAGATTTTTCCTCTCAATAGGTTGCCATTTCTTTCTGCGGTAGATCAGTTGCCACCCAAGGCTATAGAACTCGGTCTGTCCTGCTATTTACCCATACCTGAGATGAGAAGATAAGGATTCATACCTTTTACAAGGGTTTACCACGTAAGTGAATATAATGGATTCGACGGAAATTCGAACTCGGCTCTCCGATCCCTAAATCCGAGCTGCTATCCATTACTCCACTGTCCCCCCTGTATTGTATTATTATCCCCTGTTGCATTGGTTATTTCTCTAGTTTTTGCTGTAGCGCGTAATATAAATAGAAGTTGGCGTGATAATAATTCATAATGAAAGATTTGAAAACAAAATGTATAAGAATTTAAAGATAAATTCCTAGGATCTTCCATTAAAAATGAAAGAATTAAGAAGATCGACGCCATAAGCTTGGATAGTTGATGAAAGTTCATCTCATCCTAAAAATAAATGGCCTGGCCACCAACCTGAAACAATAGTAGAAGACCATGAATCCATTCCTCTCAGGACTTTTCCCCCTGCTTCCCCGTCTACATGAATTTTAGCGTACGACTAGATTGGCATATAGGTCCCACGGTTTTACTGTTGAAATAGTTAAATGCAACCTGCACTTCTACTCCAACAGTTTCTTTTCTCGTACTTTCCGCCCTTCTCTTACTTCTCGCCTGTGGAGCTCACTTTTGTTTACTTGTCTCCTTAATAAATACAAAATGTATACTTTAAATGTTAAAATTCAACGTCAATCGCCATATCCTGTCTTCTTGAATACTGCGAATCTTTTGTCCTTTTCTCAATCCTCCCTATATTCAGTCTTTTCTCTCACTTTCACTCTCTGTAATCTCCTGCGTACTACTGGCATTGTCGCCTTGATTGGGGTGAAATGATTAATAAAACAAAAAAGCAATCCATTCTGACAGACGTACAAAATCTAAAATTTTAAAATTTTGATTAAAGACTAAAACGCAAAAAATATATATATATATATTTTTTATAAATATGGAAGCACCATCAGATGAAACTATATCTGTTAAATTTTACAAAATATTTAAATATAAGTGTTTCTAAATAGAAATTCGAATAATGTGCTGCAGTAATATTACTCTATTGCCGATAATAAATGGAGCCCTGTGTACGATGAAAAGCAGTACCGGCAAGAACATTAAGAAAATTCCGGTTAGACACTTTTTACAAGAATTAAAAAAAAAATCGCACCTTCATTCTCGGTATAAATATGACCAAAATGATCGTTAAAGGGAATAATGTTAGGGACATTAATAAAAGTTCTTTAATATTGTGGGATTCATTTTTAGAGGAGACAGAGAAGAATGTTATTTAAAACAAATCAAATCTCATTAAAAATATTTTAATAATAAATTCCACAGTCATAATTATATTGGCAATAAGGCTATCAACATATATTCAGTCACTTATGTCTCATACGTGATACACGCTTTGGCGATCATGTATCTTTTGATACATCAGTGACAAGGCAGTAGGTTGTCATTTCTGTCTGTGATAGACCAATTGCCATCCAAGGCTATAGAACCAGGATAGAAGAAGAGGATTCATACCGTTCCCAACGGTATTAACACGGAAGTGAATATAACATTCGACTAGAATTTGAACTCGGCTCTCCGATTCCTCAAACCAAGCCGCTATCCATTACTCCACCGACTTCTCAACATGTATTACCAAAATAAAATGCATCACAATTACAAAGAAAAGGAGAAGAAATATTAATAAATATTAAACATACCTACACCCTTGAGCAAATTAATGGAAACAAAACGAATAATTCCGTTATTATTTATCTTAGTACTTCGTATATCCATTCCACGAAGGCTTTCCTTACGGACTGACCATATCTTCTCAATTGGATTTAAATCTGGAGAGTTTCAGGGTCAGTTTAGTACTCTTGTAAGCCTTTCCAGTGTGTTCGTGCAGCGTTGCAAATTTTCATACGCTTCCTTGGAGCAAAGACCATCGCAGACAACGGCCATAGGACAACTAATCGACAGTCTAGAAAATAGTTTCTGGTCGTGATAAAAATATTTGATGCAAACTCGGATGACGCAATATTTTTCAAGGCCAAACAAATTTCATCACACACCCCGAAAATAGATTCATATTAATGAACACTACTGCAAATGACATAATCTGAAGAAAAAATAGAAATCGATTACTTCACTGTTACTCCAGTCGATCTAAAACTGTGAAAGACAGGAAACTGTAGCATTTCTTTCAATTAATTTGCACAAGGATATAAATATATAGACCATATAAATATAAAGCACCCGATAAAAATGAATATATAATTCATTCTTTAATACAACATTTTCAAAGCTAGCAACTTGGAATTTCTACCGTTGCCAAGCAGATATAGCACACCGGATCAAATGGTGGTTTCTCCTGCAAAGCAGGACGCAGGTTCGATTCCTGCCGGTGTTCATATTTTTTCTCGATGAGGCAGTCTGGTAATCGAAATAAATACTGTTAAAAATAAAAACAGAACTTCTATTTAAATACGGTTATCCACTATAGCGTTTTAAGCATAAAAATATGTATTTGATTAAAAAATAAAATATATAAATTCTTCATGTGCAGGCTGTCGACTAAATTATGTAAAAATGAACATAACGCTGACATCCCATTTTAAAAAAATATATCTATTAAAATTACACATAGATATCGCTAAATATAAGGAATGATGTGAACGTAGAAACTGTCTGATAGCCCTGACAGTGTTCTCTTCCTTGTGTGGCATGGTTCAGAGCCCTTTTGCCTGATAGGTTTTCCAGCATCCACTTTCTTGACCCCGGGCAGCAGTATCTCATCAAGGCACTTGATGTAGGCCTCACTGTTGAGTCTGACGCTCTGTGTGAAGATGAATGGAGGTATAACGTCGCCATCACTATTGATCACGGCGAACATATTCGTAATCATCATTAGACTCATCCAGCTCTTTCCGAATCCTCTACACTGTCCTTAGATTGACACCCAAACACACTGAAATCTATGTATTAGAGATTCCGGTCCTAATGTCAAACTGTACGACACGGCGTTTCCAAATTTCTAATGGAGTGAATTGCGTCACTGTGCTTTTTTCTCACAGACGGTGCCCAACTGACCCTGCTGTAATGTGCAGTCGACAAAATCAGAAACAAACAACGCGCATGCACGAAATGAAAAATATAAAATGGTGATAAGTTCCCCATCACTCTCCGTGTCACTCTTATTATATCTTGAGGAATCGGAGAGCCGAGTTCGAATTCCAGTCGAATCCATTACATTCACTTACGTTCTAATACCCTTGGGAAAGGTGTGAATCCCCTTCTTCTCACTCCATCTATGGATAAGTAGCAGGACAGACTGGGTTCTATAGCCTTGCATGGCAACTGGTCTAAGAGAAGGAAAACTCTGAATTCAAAACCTGCCTAGGGTCATTTGGGGACCTTGTGGCACGAAATCTCTGTATTTTGCCCTTACAAAAAGTGTTGATGGTCTTGCACGAAACCTACACCACTATAAGCAAATCTCACGTGCTGTTGTCGGGCTACGAATTGATCTGCTTGACCCTCATACGTCGAGTCGACGGGGAGAGTTGAATATATATATATATATATATATATATATATATATATAACGAGAGTTTTAATCGCTACTCGAGTTTAACACTCTGGCGATCTTCAGACTTGAAGATGTGAAGCGTTTTTTGCTCTGAGCTTTGAGCAACTTAATTTCCTGAAAATATAGGTGTTTGCGTTTTTTTCTTTCTTTCTATTTTCTTTCCTCGGGATTTTTTCTTGTCTAATTTCTCTTCTGGCAAATTGTCTGTTATATATATATATATATATATATATATATATATATATATATATATATTTGGTTGGATAGATATGAGTTTGTGACCCTGGGCTTCACGCTTTAGCGATCGTCAGACAAACTGATTAATTTTTAAAAAAATATGGGTTTATGGAGATTGCGTGTATTGGTGTTATTGTGGAAGTGGTGGGGAAACTTCGTCGTTTTTTCATCATACTAACGCAAACATCGATGTATGCAGACACATATACATACTTGGTCGTCCGTCGGGACTCATACATATATAAACATATGTGGGCAGTTTCGGATATGACATATGTATGTATACGGGTGGTGTTGTGTCTATACATACGCATTTGTATGTTGAAATTTACAGATTGGAAGTGTGGCCGAAATTTCTCGTGAATATCTCGTGAATGTATACATGTCATATTTTTATTTTTCCGATGAATAATATTTCCTCGCATGTATGTATATACGTGTGATGGGGTTTGTGTAAAATTATGATAGGTAAAAATTATTATTATTTATATTTATTTTTAAATTTTTGAAAAAAATGGGGGTTTATTTATTATATTTAAAGCTGGTTATTTGTTTGTTTTTGATGACTGTGTATATGTAACAGGTAGAAATTTGTAATCCTTATTGGTTATTGTATATGGTGATGTTTAATATCTAATATGCTGGGTGAGAGTTTAGTTTAATTTAATAACGGGTCTATAAGATATGATGTGATAGTAATGTTGCAAGGGATAATATAATTAGCTAATAGTTATTGTAAATTGGTAGAAATTGTAAATTGGTAAAAATGATTAGTAACGGTGGTGGGGGAATGATAAAACCATGAATGTAGTTATAGTGGTGGTAGCTTGAAATAAATTGTGGTTGTTGGTGTTTTATTTTATTTTATTTCGTTATATGTATTAATTTATTTTGGTATAAATCCTGATAATAGGTATTCTGTGTAAAATTATGGTAGTTGTAAAATTATGGCTATAATTTTTAATTTTTAATTTTTGATTTACAAAAATATTATTGTTTTTATATTAAAGCTGGTTATTTCCTTGTTTTTTTGTGACTGTGTATGTGACTGGTAGAAATTTCAGTTTGTAATCCTTATTGGTTATTTTTATGGTGGTATTAAATATGCTGGGAGAGGAGGTAGTATACGTTAATAATTAAGGCAGGATTATATGGTAATGTTAGATATGGTGTGATAGTAATATGTAAGGTGGATGATGGCAATAATAATATAAGTGGTTAATATTTATTGTAAATTGTTAGTAGTGATTAGTAATGTTGGTGGGAGAATAATAAAAACCTATAAATGTAATTATTGTGTTGCTAGCTTGAACTAATGGGTGGTTGTTGGTGTTTTATTTTATTTTATTTTCTATATTTCTTTGTTTATTTTTATTTATTATGAATCCTGGTAGTGGGTGTTTATTCTCATGTTACATATGGAAATTATATCTGATCTTATTTTTTTAAGGTATTAAATATGCTGGGGGAGTAATATGCGTTAATGATTGTAGTGGATTTATATGTTAATAGTAGCTGTGATGTGTGAGTGATGGTGCTGGGTGTTGGTGGTAATGATAAGATTATTAGATAATAGTTATTGTAAAGTGGTGAAAGTGATTACTAATGGTGGTGCAATGATAATGATAGATGCAATTATTTTGATGGTATCTTGAAATTAAATTGTGATTGTTGGTGGTTTGTCTATTTTATCCGTTTGGTATGAATTCGGATAATAGGTACTTGTTCTCATGCCTACATTTGGAGATTATCTCTTATTTTTTGTTTAGTAAGTTCTTTTGCGGTTTATGTGATATTATTGCTACTTTTTCGTGTAGGCAAAGTAGGCATTTTTTTTGTAATGTTGCTGTAGGCAGGGGCTTTTTTCAATATTTCCCAACTTATTGTTGGTGTGATATTTTTGTCTTTTTGCTGCCATATGTATGTAGAAAATGTTGTGCTGTTCGAATATTTCCAGTTGGTGAATGAAAAGTTGTGATTGTTATTCCTCATCTTGAATGGACCTTCAGTGGCACCAATGTAGTACATTATGTTGTTGTTTACACTTACCATGGCTTTATATAGTGTGTTCGTAAGTTGGCAATTTCCCTGTTGTTCTATTTCTGCAGTTGCATATTGGATCCTTGGTTTCATTTTTGTAGGTTGTCATTTTTTTGTTGTGGCTTTTGATTATTTCTGTTATGTTTTTTGTGCAGCTGTAACTGATCTTTACGTTATTTTTGTTAAATATTTTTGATAATTTGTTTGTTTCAGTGAAGTGTTTTTTATAAAGTTTAGGAATATCTTGACTATGTTCGTTTTAACGGTTTAATGTTTCTCTTTCTGTTTTTGCCTTTTGGCTGTGGATGTATATATTGTAGTTATTGTGTGTAACCACTTGCTTTTAGTGATTCGTTGTATGGTGCTTTTTTGCTATTGAAAATGTGTATGTTAGATGAGTTCTCAGATAATCTGCGGCTGATTGATTTTGGTATTTGCTTGATGATAGAAGGTGGATGGTTGGAGGATGTGTGTACGTAAGTTGTGGTGTCATTTTCTTTATTGTATGGTTCATATGCGTTGTTGATCAGGTTAAGAGTGACGTCGAGGAAGTTTACTATTTTTGTGCCTGTATTTATCTCTATTTTGAATCCAATATTTCTTAGGGCGTTCACTATTTTCTTCCTGAATTTGTCTATTTTGGGGCCATTGGATTCCCTTTTTAAGATAAGACCGTCATCTCTGTATAATCCTGTGTCCTTACTCTCCAGGATTCTGGCCAGGTATGATAGGATGAGTATGCCTACTAATTCGCATATATTCGCTCCATCGTAGCTATCCATTGTTACGTCAAACAGGTTGTAGATTTGTTTCTTTGCCGATGGTTCATTGTTGTGGAACGGCAGGGATTTGCGGCAATGCTTGATTATTTTTATATCTCGGTCCGTGAGTTTTACATTTAGTTGTGCCAGTTGTATAGCTTCATTTAATATGCTTTCTGTAATGGTAGGATAAAAATCCACAATGTCAAATTGGATGAAAATGGATTTGTTCTTGTTATCTATCGTTTTAAACCACTCTATGACGGCTTTGGTGTTAAATTGATCAGTTTGTCTGACGATCGCTAAAGCGTGAAACCCAGGGTCTCAAACTCACATCTATCCAACCAAATATGTTAGCTCTATCTCTGATATTGAGCGCTTTCTAAAAAGTACCACGCATATAATATATAAATAATTATACATATATATATATTTATATACACATACTTTTCACACACACACACACACACACACACGTATATATATATATATATATATATATATATATATATATATATATAATGCTCATGATTAACACGGGATGAAATTACACGGAATGGAGAAATATATGATATATTAGAAACAGATTATTATTATTTCTCTGAGTTTTAAAAATGGAATATATATGCACCAAATTGCTAAAAAAGAAATTAGACAATACACTCTACACATTGATGATAAATAAAAACAACCTTTATCATAATTTTGCTTTTTTAGTTGGTTCTTTTTTTTTTTTTTTTTAAGCGAATATAATTTATTCCGGCGAGTATATATGAACATTACTATCATTTATGATCAATTCCTAATTATTGATATGCGACAGTGATATATTATAAATACCTCCAATGAAAAGTGACACTTAAGGTTTAAAATTCATTTCTGAAAATGATTTTTTTTTTCATGAAGCTTTTATTTTAGTTTTAATTTCAAGCTAATAAGATAAATTTAATATTTGCAACAAGCAAAATACTTTCCTCTATTTCAAACTGAATTTAAACTGATTGGAATAAATTATTTTGTTGTCCGTTAAAGTGCTAATATCATCCATATTGACAAATCTGTCAACACACTGTAATTATCTTTATTAGAAAAGTTTTCAAAAATAAAATAGACTTTTATAAAATTTTATTTGAGGAATGATGGCTGATTTAACGTTGACTTCATTTGATTTAAAACAAATGCTGTTTAAATTTAGTTTCAAATATGACAGAAATGTATTTTTTAACACAGAGGTGTGTATTTGTATGCGCTATTGACACATCTCTCGATAGTTTTATATATAGAAAATATTTTTATGGGGTGTATAATTGCAACACAAGTTTCCTGAACGTGAACGTCATTTCTATGGGATTATTTAACTACCCTGTAAACTTACAAATTTAAGAAAATGTCCTATGATAATTGTACTTACTTCGCACATTTACAATCAGCTAATATCTTACAAATAATGGACTATTCTATTTTGATCATATTGAAAGAGGAGCAATGACACTACTTGGTTTCACTGAGAAAAATCCATGACTGAAAGAAAGAAAAATGTTCAATGTTTGTTTCAGTGAATGGGAAAAAAGTTGTTAATTTCGAATGTTTTCATTTGGAATATCTTCTTAAAATAACTTCAAAGACTCATATTTAATATTATTATTGCAATTTTTTGTTAATGTTGCTAAGCTCAAATATTTTATGATGCGAAAGGGATATTCTATACTACAGATATTATATTGTTGTAGAACTCGTCATGAGCTTACTCCATTGACTTGAGAATTAAGATTCATCAGAATATTAAAATAGGAAAACCCTGAAATGTTCCCAGTTTAAAAGGAGTTCTAAGTAATCTAGTATCATATTGAATTTAGATAAGAGTTAATTAAACCTAAGAATTAAGAAGCTTATTAATCTATTAAATCCAGACGGTAACTCAGATGTTTTGATCTATATTGAATATCAATAATATATACTATTATACTATTTATTTAAATATGAATAATTCTCGAGTGCTATAATAAAATCCGTCACAATAAAAAGAGTTATTGCAAATATTTGTAATGAAAATCAAAGGGTATATTTATCATATGAATAAAATTATCTCCTGAATGTTCACACGATTGGAAAATCAGATGCATTATATGGAAAGCATATACCTCGTGATAAAAGCTACACTGACAAATGTATAATTTCTTCATGGAATTCTGGACAAGATGTTGTTTATGTCGTATTGTAGAAGTTGGAGATGGAGTGAGAAAATATTGCTGCTTTTCAGCAATTTTCTGAATAAGCATGCGGATTCAGCTTGTCACCTGCAGTGGACGCATGCGCAACCGTATATGATAATTATGTGTGGGTGCTGAGTGAGTTTTGCAATGACTTGATTAAGGGACATTTTTTGGAGCTTCTCTTATCTGAAACAGTTCTATTAAATAGTTTTCCTTTGACGACATTTGAATTCTATAAAATGTGTTGTGATATGCAGTACAGAGAATATATATATATATATATATATATATATATATATATATATATATATATATATATGTGTGTGTGTGTGTGTGTGAAAATATATAGAAAATAGGAAAGAACTGGTTAGGTAAATAATCCAAAGTTCTTTAGTATTTTTGTTATTATTTTTTTTAAAATAGTGCGCCATACAAAAGTAGAGCATACATATAATTATATATTTAAAAATATGATTCCAACACGAATACGATATATATATATATATATATATATATATATATATATATATATATATATATATATATATATATATATATACGCTCGCTCAGGCACATTTGTGTTTCCTCAACACCCACAGAGTACACCTGTGATTTATACAGCAACTATGCTGGGCAGGACTTAGTTAAAGTTTCTAGGAGAGAGCGTATTTTCTAGCGTGATCAACAATTTGAACAAGGTCAGCACGCTCAAACACGCAGCCACGATGAAATATGGCTTCATGCTAGCACAACTGTTTACGGCTCGCAAGAGTTCCGTCAACCAAATTTCCCTGACAGGCCTCTGGTCAGCACGGGGTATGACTTTCTAAAAGTGCCGCACGCCGGGAGAGACCTCGATGCAGTACGATAACATCAGGGAAGTCGTTTATGGTCAGAAAGCGAACGTTCTAACCAACGTGTCCTTATATATATATATATATATATATATATATATATATATATATATATATTATGAAATTGACAAAGTCCGACAATTATTTAAAGACATGTTTATGTTTAACTTTCTTTTTATAGATACAAGTATGTAAGTAAATGCTGTGTTTATAATAAACAGTATTAATAACATTTACTGACCTTAATGTCCGAGAAATTTTCATAGAAAAATTTCGTCCTAGCAATGTCGAATTTACTGTTTTAAACTTCAATCTTCCATGAATCTCTCACGTACATTCATATCTGCTCATGGCGTATCAAATGTAAACAAATGACTTCACACATTATGAAATGGACAAAGTCCGACAATTATTTTAATAAAAAGAATGTTAAACCGAAAAATACTTATATATATATATATATATATATATATATATATATATATATATATGTGTGTGTGTGTGTGTGTTTGAGTGTGTGGGTCTGTGCGCGCTTTTGTGTAACAAAAACAAACTTTGATTTGGAAAGGTAGTGTTTGAACAACTTTTCTTTCATATATATGATTTATTTTTTATATTTATTATTTACACTGACTGCTTGCTTTCCAAACGTTATCTTCTCGAATTGCACTGATCATGTTTTTCACGATATATAATCTTCATTATATATATATATATATATATATATATATATATATATATATATATATATATATATATATTTATTATCCCGACCGTTATACTGACCGTTATTTATAATTAACAGCCTGTATACACTCAGCAAATGAAGAGTGCGTTTGGCATGAAATTTCGATTCGCGCAAACGGTGTGGGATAATATGCATATTTATTAATATATATATTTATAGATCTGATTATAACAAGGAACACTGTTTCAATAAAAGCAGCCTTTTATGTGCAATTTATATATTTTTATACTTGTACACACACACATACACATATGTATGTATATATGTATACGTGTTTTTGTGTAAGTGTGTGAAAGAGAGAAAGATATAATTGTATCAAATCTGTAAATGTTAATGATACATAAAGTAGGCTTTTTTGATATAAAATACTAAAAAAAATAGATGCATGAAGAGAGTTCAATGTATTTATATATACTGAGCAATATGTCATACATCAAGACGGAAAAAAACTAACACGTCATCGACGAATTCGGAAATAAATTTATTTCGACAATTAATATAATTTTTTTTAATATCTGTCTTATCAGACCGAATTACAGAATGGTTTAAATTTATCCAGATAATTTATTTAAAAATTTAATAAATCGTTAGAAATAAATTTAAACCATTAAACACTTATTAAACCATTTATAAAAATTTAATATATTGTCTACATAAATTTAAGTCATTTTGTAATTTCGGTCTGATGGGGCAGATATTAAGCATTTATATGTCGAAATAAATTTCCTACCGAATTGTCTGATCATGTCTTATGTTTTTCCTTCTTGATATATATATATATATATATATATATATATATATATATATATATATATATATATGTATAAGTATATATATATATATATGTATAAGTATATATATATATAGATATATATATATGTATTAGTATATATATATATATATAGATATATAGATATATATAAGTTTATATATATATATATATAGATATATGTATAAGTATATATATATATATATAGATATATATATATATAAGTTTATATATATATATATAGAGATATATGTATAAGTATATATATATATAGGTAGATAGATAGATATATATATATAAGTTCATATATATATATATATATATATATATATATATATATATATATATATATATATATATATATTAGGATGGTGCAAAAATAATGACGTAATAATGTCGTTTTTGACGTTAAAAACACGTCAAAGTAAATTCATATATATATATATATATATATATATATATATATATATATATATATATATATATATATATATATATATATATACATTAAGAAATGGACAAAGCCCAACAATTTATTTATTAAAGACATTTTTTTATTTATTTATTTTTTTTTTATTTTATTGTCGGACTTTGTCCATTTCTTAATGTATGACGTTATATTTGTTTACATTTGATACGCCATGAGCAGTTATGAATGTACGAGATTCATGGAAGATTGAAGTTTATAAGCAGTAAATTCGACCCTGCCAGCTGAACGATCCTTTGTGGCCGAGCGGTTTGGCACGTCAAGCTAAATGACGGTTCCGTATAGGATGCAGGTTCGAATCCTGTCAAAGGACGAATATTTTCTATGGAAATTTCTCGGACATACTGTTTATTATAAACAGAGCATTTACTTAAATACTTGTATCTATAAAAAGAACGTTAAGCATAAAAATGTCTTTAATAAATATGTGTATGATGAATTTATTTTTAACATTTCTAGTTCTTTGATTCTTTTATTAACCATGTTATTATTAGTTATATTATAGCCATATTAATTATTGCAAACATTATCATCCTTATTAATATTATTATTGTCGTTTATATTAAAAGAGTAATAAGAAATCTACTTTATATTCATTTATTGTCGTAATTATTAGCTGTATCTTCTCACGAAATGTAACTATTTTTTTCTTGTACGAGTAAAAAAAAAACATTTATACGATATTTCTATCTTATATCAATGTTAATGATTTTACCACATTTCAAAATGTTCTCTTTTTCTTTTTTTTTTCTTCGTTCGTTGTTATTTTGTACCCCATTTTTAAGGGAATCTAAAGTAGCATCTCATGTAATCTCTCCAAAATTCATTAATGTATCTATTTTTTTATCTTACTCTCTCTCTTTCTTTCTCTCTCTCTCTCTTATCATATATATATATATATATATTTATTTTATTATATTTTATCTCTTGCTATATTCCGATCACTCATCATGATCATTACTATCATCAATATTACTCACTGTTGGTGTCCTCGCCTACGTCCTGTCCACTACCACCCCCAAACCGCGTCATCGGCATACGTATAAAGTGTAGTCCGCGTCGCATTTCCTTCGTCTTTGACATGACGACATCACATGAACGGAGATGTCGTGAGGAAGTAGGCATGCAGCTAAGTAATCTGGAGACACCAGCCGCGGGTCTCCGTACCGACCTCAATCGATAGAATCCATGATCTGGCCGCTAGTCAAGCGGTGGTCTTCTGTAAGAACAGAAGCAGGAACAGAAGAAGAATAAAAAAAAAAGTGCCAATAGGAAATGGCATAGCGAGTAATTTCTCTTGTTGAAAGGACAGAGAGAACTTGGGAGATAAAGAGCCGACGGCGACGAATGACATCAACGTAGCGATTGGATTAAGCAAAAGATTGAAATAATGGGGCGCACAGTCATGCAAGTTAATATACATACACACACACACACATACATACACACACACACATATATATATATATATATATATATATATATATATATATATATATGTATGTATGTATATATATGCGGGTGCACACACACAGACACACATACACTTCTACGTATATATATATATAATGAGAAAAAGAAGGATTCGTTTAATGTGTACACGCATATAAGTAAAACTGAACATGTACAAATACACACACACACACATATATATATATATATAAAGATTTATATATAATTATAAACGTGTATATAGTCTTGTGTATATATATATATATATGTGTGTGTGTGTATATATATATATAGATAGATAGATAGATAGATAGATAGATAGATAGATAGATAGATAATTATTTCTGTATATGTAAAGCTATGGTCATTTTTTTCAATAAATAATTAACAGTAGTCATATTTCGATCAATACTTGAAGACTTTCGGTGATAGGCATCAATTAAGTGATATAATATTAAATTCAGTTATGTAGTTAGACAATTACTATACAAATTATCTCCCATGGAGAAAACTATGTAAGTAACACAGGAAAACAATAGCAAAGAGAAATATTCTTCATTTATTTTAATGTAACATGCATTAAAGATGTATTGTTGCCTGAATACATTACTAAATATATATCATGTTATATATATATATATATATATATATATATATATATATATATATAAACACGATTTAGAGGAAAACTTTCATTTGAAAGAATTCGTAAATAATCCGGTGTGAAGTTAAAATAAAAATTTTCAAAACAGAAGTTGTTTGAATTGCCGAAATCATTAAGTTTTAGAAATATAAATTCATTTTTTAAAGAACATAGATTGCTCTTTGTATTTTGATCCCGTTTTTTTCTGTTTTAAATTTACTACATTATTTCAGTACTAATTTAAGAATGTTTACATATATATATATATATATATATATATATATATATATATATATATATATATATGTGTGTGTGTGTGTATGTATACACATATATGTATACACATGTATATATACACACATATATACGCACACATATAAATATACACATGCACACACATATATATACATACATATATTCATATATAGTATGTAGATATAACATAGATATATAGACACAAACACACACGTACGCGCGCACCCACACACACATACATATATATATATATATATATATATATATATATATATATATATATATATATATAGAGAGAGAGAGAGAGAGAGAGAGTGACGCATATATATATATATATATATATATATATATATATTTAGGTACCCTTAAAAATTCGATAAAATTGTGCCTACATGCTGAATAAAATGCCTCAAACTTACAAACGAATTTTTTCGTATAAATTTCTATTAAAATGAAAGACGAACATTTTCTTTATTATTAAATCATAGTTTTGATCTTTTTTCGCAACTTCGAATTTTTTGCTAAAAGATTTTTTTTTACTTGCGTCATCGGTTGGCCATAAATTAGTATGGAAAATTTAAGCGTGTTTTTGCAAAGTACACTGATTTGGAAAAGCACACTTATTTTTCAATTGCAAAAACTCACACATGAATTCGGTTATTTTGAAAATATATATTTTTCAGAAAATCTTTGCAATTTTTTTTTTTTTCTTTTCATCTGTTAACTCCCACCTATTTAATTTGTGACTTCGAGAAATTCTTATTTTGGTCCGTTTAATTTGTTTATATTAGTGATATGGACTAGTCTTAGGAGAATTTAAATAATCAAAAATATTTTGATTAAACAGGGCTCCCAGTTACAGAAAATCTGCTCTAAACCGTAAAATAAAAATATTTAAAACTAAAACATTATTCAATTAGAGAAAGTTTTAATTGCTTTCATTTACAAAATATATTAGTTTGGTACAAAAATAATGCCGTAATAATGTCGTTTTTTTTGTTATTTTTAACGTCAAAAAACGACATTATTACGTCATTATTTTTGCACCAACCTAATATTAAGGGCGATATTTTCTTCAGATAAAATTTGAATAATGACATTTTACAAGAATTTTTTTTTAATCACTATTTATATTATTCAGACTATTGCCTTCATCTTTGTCGCCATATTTATTACAACGTTTCGGCCGTTGTACGCCCCGGCATTCTTCAAATGGTTGGAATGTCGAACTGTACCCTTTATTTCGCTCACTGGGGTAGACTGTTCTAGTTCTACGTGCCATGTTTGATGGAAGTCAGTTATCTCCTGTTAATTCACCACTGAAAGTTCTCCACTGCTTTAACCGGGTATTAAACTCGCGCTCTTTGGGTCCTGTCGCTGGATCTAACCAACGCCTTTATCCACTGTGCCATGTGTGTGAGTGAAATAAAGGTTTCAGTTCGACATTCCAACCACCTGAAGAAGGCCGGAGCGTACAACAGCCGAAACGTTGCGATAAATATGGCGAAAAAGATGAGGACAATAGTCCGGATAATGTAAATAGTGTACATAATACCTCATCTCATAAATATAGAGATATTTTTTTAGTGTTTTACAACTTTAATTAGAATAATTATTTTTTTTTTAATCTTTTAAAAGTCTGTCTTAATTTGCATCGATCAAGTGATATTCTCATTAAATTATTTCTGTAGTTTCTAATCATAATAGGTTAAGCTCAATGACTCCTGATATTTTTAAATATAATCGCTAATATGGCTGATGTTTAGTAATTTTAACGATTCAAAAACATATTCAGATCAATTTAAATTAGGTTTGAAATGCAGCAAATTAGGTTGTTTAATGGAAATATGAAATTGAATCTATTAGCTTGGAATTAAAATTAAAATAAAAAATTTAAGATATATTTTTATTTAAAAATAAATGCATTTTAAACTTTATCTATCGCATTTCTTTGGAGAAACTGATCGAATAATTCTCATGATCAGCTCATAATTACGATATAAAATGAAAATAGAAAAATTATTTTTATTGTACTTTTAAAACACAGACAAACACACACAGACAGATATATATATATATATATATATATATATATATATATATATATATATATATATATATATATATATATATAGCTGGCAACTCGTATTCGAGGATACCCGTCTACTACTGTTGCAGACGCTTGTTCAGGCGCATTTCTGTTTGTTCAACTGCAATTATGCTGAGCACACCTTAGTTACACTTTCTGGGAAAGAGCGTGTTATCTGGTGTGATTAACAATTTGAACAAGGCCGGCATGCTCAAACTCTCGGCCACGATGACTTGTGACTTCGTGCTAGAAGAGTTATTGTTTGACCTCAAGCGTTCTGTATAATTTTACTCACAAGGCTTTGGTCAACCCGTGTTATGGCTTTCCATACCCCACCAGTCCGGTAACAAATCGACCATGGTGAGATTTGAACCCGGGTTATATGGTCAGAATACAAACTTTCTAACCACTCGGATACATTGTGCTTTTAATATAACGGACAATAATACTAATAATAAGAAAAAATAGTGTTTTCTTATAAATAATTTTATAATTTTTCACAATGCATTACTCATGTGCCTGCCAGGGAGTTTATGACACACTTACTGTCACTTGGTTTACAGTTATAATTATTTAAAATAAAATCTTATTAATGAGAAGAAAAATAAAAGCTAGACAAAACATCTTCAAATTTTATTTCTGCAAATAATTCTGCCTATTTATTAAACCTTTTTGTTTGACACTGTAGAACAAAATGTGCAATCTCAAGCAAGCAGTAGTCAAAGTTAATAAAAGAAAATGATAACCAGACAGATCAGTGGATTTGAGACGATCCTGATATGGTTAAGAATTAATAGTGTCTGTCAGATTCTGGGTGGGGTTATTTGAACTGACCTCATGGTGAAACAAAAATATATAAATAAAATTATATACAATATCAATTCCATAACAGATGTAGTAAATCAAATTAACACTCTTTCTGAATATACTAGCGTATAGTTTAGCCTAGATCAAAATAACCCACATGTTACAACTGCGGTTGGCTTACTTCATACCAAGCAGTATGAAATAGTTTAGTCTAAAGTCTGTCCAGCTAAACTAGTTTACACATATATCCTTTGATGATACTAATAGTAAAATTAATATCAGAAAACAATTGGGTTAAATATTGGTTGGACAAAAAATTAATTCGGCTTAAGTAAATTTTCTGATTAATAAGCGACGAATATTTTTTTACCAACCCAAGAGAATGTCAGGTAATGGCTGCGATGAACTCAACATTAATCAGGTATTGCTTGAAAAAAAATCTGTATATATACTTTCCTTTGTTTTAAATCGAGTTCATGCCGAGCAAGGAAATAAAGCCACTAAGTTACAAGTGGTTACTGCGTGTGAAAGAATTAGAATGAAAAACATTACTAATGAGCGAGAAGAGAAAAGAGTATTCAGGAGGACAGTTGATAGCGATTGGCATTGCATTTAAATTTTTGAAGATAAATAGTGGCTGGAAAGCATGTAACCGAAAGGGAAGTCCTAAAGCGAGAAGTGTGAGAAGAGAAACTGTTAGCATAGAACTTACGGTTATATCTTGCCAGCTCAACTGTAAATTGATGAGATCTCGACACCAACCTAGTACTGCGCTTAAATCAACAAAGGCTAGGTGCCATAGTGGAAAGTTCATCCGAAAAGCTATCATGAAAGTATTTAAAGTAGAAATAATCTTGTTAATCCAGTTCAGGCACGTGGATGTGCAAATCCAGGAACCAGAATAAAATTGTGTTCCGTAGAATGTAGACAAGAAGGGTCTGCGGTTGTATGACATTGCACTTTCAATATTATTAACGACTATACAATAATATCCATCTTATTACATGGCAAAAAAGAAATATTATATACTAGCATACTTGGGAGATATATTCTAGCAACCACATCCCATTTTAAACCATGGGACACAGACTAGACTAGCATAACCTATACCTCAAGTATAAAACAACCTAGCCTCGAATGTCCTCGAATAAATACTGGACTGTGACACCAGGAATTATCATTTTTACAAACATACCTAGATTTGAACAGATTTTAAATATTATATTTGTAACCGTGTTGTAGCGTGCAGAAAGGGGCCAGAGAGTGCGACGGACCCGGACATCCATAACAGGAGGGCAATTCAATCGAATCAAAAATTTAGTTTTTGAAATTTGAGATTGTCTCTGATAATTTCGTTGTACAAACGACCTACAGTTTCAAAAGATGGTGTGAATGTGGATCCGTGTTTTGATAAGCGAGACCGGACTAGGCCAACACCTACATGAATTTTACGGGGCATACAATCAAGGAGTTGGCCCCAAGCAACACTAAACAGCTGCACGTCACTGTAACTGAGACACAAAGAATAAACCGAAATTAGATGACTCACATACAGAGACAATGATTAAATTGTTCAGAGCGTATTAATGCCGACGTATTGAGTGGGGCGTAAATGTTGGAAATCTAGAATTTTTCCATCTCAGTTGCCTATCATAGTTTACCTTCTTTCAGATGCATGGACGTTCTCACATTTATTAATTTTTAAAAATACGATGAGATTTTACATCTATTCATTAATACATGTTGCAAAAGAATATCCTAAAATTAGACTTAAGTCCATCAAATAATTTTTACATGTCTATTCATATATATATATATATATATATATATATTGATAATATTTGGGGTTAATACACGCACACACACACACATATATATATATATATATATATATATATATATATATATATATATATATATATATATATATAAACATATAAATATATATATATACATACATACATACACATACAAACATATGTAAAAATTTCCAATATGATAGAATCCAGGTAAAACTCAATGTCTAGGACAGAGTAAGAATATAATAAAAAAGGTTTTAAAAACTAATATTCCATGATTATAATTCATTACATTGAAAATATGATCCAATTCATCAGACCTGCAAATTCAAAAAGAAATCAGAAAAAATAAATCCAGCAATCAAAAATAAAATTTAGTGAGAGTGTATGTCTGATGAAAATAATGTATAAACGGAAAGTATATTCAAATATACGCACACATCCATGTATACACACACACACACATATATATATATATATATATATATATATATATATATATATATATAGAGAGAGAGAGAGAGAGAGATTTAATTTACGTAAATTGTCAGTTTTTTAAATAGAGAGTATAAATAAAATTTACCTAGTATATATTAAAATAATTGAGGAATTAATCTCTTCCATATATATATATATATATATATATATATATATATATATATATATATATATATATGTAAGCAAATATATGGATATAGATCCGACAGTATGAAGAAAAATATACGGAAAAAACAAACAAAAATCCTTATATGCAATAACATTAAACATTAAAACAGCATTATTGCATATAAGGATTTTTGTTTGTTTTTTTCCGTATATTTTTATTCATATATATATATATATATATATATATATATATATATATATATATATATATATATATATATATGACATACCAGACAAAATGAGCTAAATGCAAATTTATGCAGTAATGGAATAATTTTGTTTTTAGCATTATTACGAGATGAAACACTTCAGGAAGTGAAAGTCTCCACTGACCCGAATTGACCACGTAAATCATTTTGTAAAAAGCACGTAATATTAAATTTGTAGATGATTTTGGAAATCCAGAAGGTGAACCCTAATATTTATCCTGTAGCCAAATATATATATATATATGTATATATATATATATATATATATATATATAAAGAAAGAACAGTAAGATATATAATCTCGTGTTCTGATAGATATTTTTATTTTCACCAAATTTTGATGTGTCTTTAAAAGCTAGTAATTTTAAAAGTTATTCCAAAATTAACTTGAGGATGAAATGGAACTAATGTCTTTAATTTAATTACAGTATCAAATTCGGAACTTTCAGCTTCCATTTTTGAAACATGGTTAGAACTGTGTAGCGAAAAAAACATATTTTAAATCAATTAATTTATAATATATATATATATATATATATATATAGATAGATAGATATAGATAGATAGATAGATAGATAGATAGAGAGAGAGAGAGAGAGAGAGAGAGAGAGACCAGGAAACACTAATATTAAAAGGGTCTCCATACCCCTCAGAAAAATTATAATGAAAAAAAAAATAACATGCACATCTTTTAACTTTGAAAATAAAATCGACTGAGGATATCGTCCAGTTGAAACGGAGGTAGCGGATTCTACGGATCTACTAATTTTTATTTTTTAATTTTATATAGATATATAAATATATATATTGTTTATGTGCAATAATATATATATACATATATTGTTCTGTTTAATATATATATATACTTAAAAAATTAGGAGATCAGGAAAATCCGCTCCATTCTTTTCAACTGTACGATATCCTCAGTCGATTTTATTTTTAAAGTTAAAAGTTCTACATGTTTTTTTTCTTATTTTCATTATATTTTTTCTCCCGTGTATAGAGCTTTTTTTAGAATTGAATCGAATATATATATATATATATATATATATATATATATATATATATATATATATATATATATATATATATATATATATATATATATATATTCACATTATACCTCGTTTTTACTTCCCAATTTTAATAAAAACAAATTTTATCGTGAATATGTTTGTATTATTATTAAGAAGAAAGACCAAATATTTTTTTTATTATTTAAAAATAAATCTCACTCCTTTCTAACACTTTCGAAATTTGTGTAAAATGTCTTGTTTTTTTTTTGTTTTTTTTGTGTGTGTGTTTTTGTCGAAGGTCTAACAGAGCTTATAAATGGAAATTTTCCCGTCGTCTTTTACTGTAAAATAACAAAATAGCACAGTAATTTTGAAATTCTTGCAAAAATCAAATACTTTTTGGATTTTAATGAACCTTTCAGAACTTATTCACAGATGAATTAATTTATTTTTGAAAGTTTGATTTTTTATAAAATCTTAGTAAATACATGTTTTTTTTTTTTAAATGTTACCCCCGACCCTTCCTTAATTTCATGAAATTTCCTAGAATTTAAAATCGTCAGATTAGAACCAATAATATTACTGATATTTGATTTGATTTTCATTTTTTAGATGACGTACTGTCAGTCATCATTATTATGTTCTGAGTCATGTTTAGTATCCTTTGCATTTTACTTAGATAAGATATATTTAATCATTATTCCTTTTTAATTAGCATTTATTAAATCTCCATATTTGCTGATGATGTATTGACAATTATTTTATATCCATTTTTTCATATGTTCTAACTTCTTTCTAAATTTTAATAAACGACGCTTTTCTTACAAACTAATATTACACACTGCGCGACCCAGGGATTGAACTCACAATCACTACAACAAATTCAAAAAAACATCGCTTTTAACCACTAGGCCATTGTCCCGGGATTTTGATTTCAATCCCTAGACCAGGCAGTGTGCACTCTTATTCAGTCGAAATGAACTAGTAATGACTGAACCGTAGCAAGTAAAAATATGAACTAAACGATATCCCTAGATATGAGCAGTGGAACGAGAACAGTCTACCTCCGTTGATTAAATAAAGGGTTAGGAATTTCCTGTGGGTTACCCAGATCGATATACACATGTATAAAGCCGGAGGGCACATCAACCGAAATTTTGTATTGGCAACAACAAAGATGTGGACAATAATCCGAATATTAATAGTGTAAATAATTACAAATATATGTATAGTATTTACTATCAATTTATTCTATACTAAATTTCAGCTCAGTGAACGTCATTATTTATGGGTTGTATCGTCAGTGGTACCTTTGCAGCGAAGCGGTCGACCCTATCTGTCAGTCACCAACCTGGGTGTAGGGTCTACACCTCAGAGGTCAATGGCTTTAACAGTGGGTGGAGAACATTCTGGGTGGAGGCACGAGAGTAATTTCAACATTCCCGTTGCAAAAGAACCGACAAGCGATTGCATTATTCTGCCTTGAATGTTACCATGAATCAGAATTTCAACAGAAATAGGGGAAATTTCAACAGAAATAGGCACAAAATGCGCTAATTGAATAAACTGAACGAAAAATCTTTAAAAACAAAAAAAAAAAAAAGCGCTTTCCGGTAGAAGAAATTTTAGCAGAAGGATTTGTCATTAGACCCGACACGTTTTAGACCGACTAGGCCACGGATTGAAACGTCGGTCAAACTAAGTTGCATAGTGACTAATAAAGGAAAATCTTTCTCCGATTCTCGAAACATTCAGATCTGCTCTGTATCTTTAACGTGCGTTAGTCACATGTGATGTTTTGTTACTTCAAAATTTCTACAGTACTCGTAATTCCTAATTGGTAATTTCTTTCTTTTGCTCCCTCCCACTACCCTCTTGTCTTGACTCAGTGACGTTGTGTAGTACGTGGTGTGTTGCAGTTGTAGCTCACTTGTCGTAGGAGAAAGACATCGATTTGTCTTCATTGGGGCATCCAGTCACCCTACTTTGCTAACGCAGGTAAGTTTTCATGATTTATATTTATATTATTATTATTATTATTATTATTATTATTATTATTATTATTATTATTATTCCTCTGATTTCTGGTGTGTACTCATTTCTTTCCGGGTCCCGTCCAGAGACCTAAGGTCAGAAATGCCATCATGAAACTTTTTCACTGAGCAATTTAACCGCGCGTGCGCGCGCAAGCACACACACACACACACACACACACACACACACACACACACACACACATATGCACACATTTTACATAGATAAAGGCTTTCGTAAGATGTGGGCTGTACTCCTGAGAACAATTTTTATTTAAGGCATGGGCTTTCAAGATTCCCTTCAATCAGTCTCCTAGAATCTTTTCCAACCAATCCGAGTGCTCCAACTACAACAGGGGTTGTTGATATTCTCATGTGCCACATGTTTGGGATTTCGATTTCAAGCTCCTTGTATTTTGATAGCATTTTGAAGATCTTCAATGATACATTGCAGTCTTCTGCAGGGACTGCCATATCAATAAGGAGGCATTTTTTTGTTTATGGTTTGTTATTATTATTATTATTATTATTATTATTATTATTATTATCATCATCCCGGGAAATATATTGTGGTTGTTTTCAAATAATATAACTTTCTCTTGTCGGAGTTAGCTCCTTCTTAGTTCCTTAATCATTCACCAGGGGTCTCACTCCCTTTACTTGGTGACTTTTTGCCTCGATCTCATCCCCCCCCAAGGCCTTGGACCGTATCTCAGCTCGCGTGGAGGTGAGGTAATTCTTTTCACGTCTTTCTTCATTTCAGCTAATACCAATATGTGAGCTCTCACCAATACAGCGTTTCCCAAATTCTGGGAATACGCTAAGAATAATACCAATACACGTACGTACGAACACTCACCACAATACACACACATAATATTCACCACACAAACTCAATGTAACTGCCCATGTGCTTGTAACTTGTTGTTAATACATATATTTATTTGTATATAATTATCGGTCTTGTTTGTTTTCTTTGTCTTCTTTGGACTTAATTAAAGTCCAACATTCTCATGTAGCTGGACCGGCCAGCAGGAAATTTTAACCCACGTGTGTTCTTTATATCTTCACCGCCACGGTCTTCTACTCTCTATTATTGTATTCACGTGTTTCAGTTACAAATTACAACATATGTTTATGCAACACATTTCTTATAATTTTCATTTCAATGAATAATTATATCTTCAGTTCAAGTTTTGATTTAACGCATAGTGTAACGGAGATTACCTGTTACATTATCTTTTCAGCAGTACGACAATATTTTACCAAATTGTAACACTATAAGTATTTATGTATTGGGGTGTGTAAACACCCCAGAGGACTATCCATTTTCGGAAATCCAAGGTGACTAACGCAGGGTTAATAAGATTTCTTGAATATTCCAACCAGTATACGAAAATAAATAAATATATTGTTTAATAAATAAAAGACAATTTAATAACATTCATGTGTTTGTTTTTACGCTAATTGAAAGATTTAGGCTAATTATAACATTTTAAGCGCAAATCACAATGTAAATAATATAATTTTATTAAGTGTATTCATCATATAGAACTTTTAAAACAAGTAATGTATATAAAATGTTTATATACGTACATTATGTCCCAAAGGTTGCTGTCTCCTGTGTTGATAGTGGGACAAGATCTCACTGTCCATAAAATGCTTCTCTAGAATGCGTCTCAATAGCTTGTAACAACTAAGTCGAGCTCCAAACAGGAGAATCATCATCATTATTCGACCGTAGTCGGGATCATCGAAATAGTGCAAACGATTCTTTCTTTAGCTGTGTAGTATGTGCTACGCCAGGGATACATACAGTTTTGGATTCAGTGTTACTTTCTCCTACACCAGTTGTCCCCTAAGGCTAAAGAACCCAGTGTGACCCGCTATTTACACATAGCTGGGGGGAGAAGAAGAGGATCCATAGGAAATTAGGCGAAGGCGGAAAACTGTTACACCATAACCAACTGCTCCGGTTAGATGGAACTCCTCACACCAGGAAGGAGAAAGAAAACCCTGATTATAAATTTCCACTGCTGTGCGGTCATATCTAAAACACGAAAATCCTGACAGAACACACGTATTGAAGCCCGGAAGGTGGTTGGTTGTCAACACTGACAACTTTCCGGCAACTCTTGCACCTGTTGAGGTTGAGGACCGGGGGGTTAATGTGAGTTGTTGTATTAGAAACACGTGTGTAACTCCTGGTAAAATATTAAAAGGTCCAACTACATGAAAATGGCCGAACTTGAATTAAGTCCAACTGAAGATATAGAAGACAAACAAGACCGATATATATATATATATATATATATATATATATATATATATATATATATATATATATATATATAAGTGTGTTAGAGGGGGAAGAGGCGAAAAGCAAGGGTATTGGAATATATATCTGTGGTTGCAGGGTAAATGAAAAGTATATACATTCTATTCATCCTAGTACTTTTCTACATTACATTTAACGACCCAACGATACATTGCCATTACCCTTGCTTTTCTCTTCATTCTCATCCACTTCTATCAACTTCACGTCGTGTGTTTATTTATTTTAAATAATAAAGCGTTAATTAATTTTTAAAATAAACCAAGAAAAGGGAATGTTTCATAAATATACATATGCCTCACCGATAGACCAAAGCATTCTTCAGTTGCTGACCGTTACGCAAATTAAATTTTAATAAAAAATATCTGGTTATCCCATTGTTGGCGCAGTTATATATTATACAGAGATTAATGTTTGTAATTTTAGAAAATATATTTGCTATCCAAAATAAACAGGATTCATATATATATATATATATATATATATATATATATATATATATATATATATATATATATATATTAATGCTATGTAAATTTTCATTGAGCACTATTTTGTAAAAATAAAAATATCTATAAGAACACCGGATTGTATATCTTACTTTTCTTTCTTTATATATATATATATATATATATATATATATATATATATAAAACAGACCCCTTTAAGGTTCCATGTAATAGATTATTTCACCACAGCCCTTTTAAAAGGACTGCGGATCATCAGACTTTACTTCCAAAACAAAAAATGAAAAGAAAATTTACACATTTCTGCCGGGCCGTATTAAACATATGTAAATTAACGAAGTGAGGAAGTGAGGGGGAAGAGAGAGAAGAGAAGACATGAGTGAGTTAGCAGATATTAACACATTTAAACGGTTAACTTAACGGAAGTTATATATTGAAATCGAAGGGGTAGAGAACTCATAGAGCGAAAAAGAGAGAAGGAAGTTAAGAGAGAAGAGAAGAGAAGATGTCACTAATTTTCTTTGTAAAAAAGCTAGAAACAGACGCTATTATTTTGCTTTACTTTGAAAGTGTTATTTTTGGGGTTCATAAAGTTTATAATGTTTGATATAAATTTGAATGTCTCTAGACTGTCTACAAATAATTTAACTTGATGTTTGTTAGTGATTAATTTTTTTTTAAATTTTGGGAATTTTCTATGAAATAATCGATTAGAAAAATATTCATAGAAAGTACAAACTTTTATTTTAAAATATAAATTTACTTCTAGTAATCGTTTTTAAAAAATTATAAAGAAAATTTTTCTATTGATTATTAAGTTGACATCTCTATCCGTTTGAATTTTGTTCATGAATTTAACTCGTGACTGTTTCTAGATAGGTAATCTCTTTTACTTAAATTTTAGTTAAGTTAGTATGGGGTAATATTTGAAGGTAGTATTAAAGATCTTGCTCTGTCATATACTGTATACCCACCCATGGAAATATCACATATACACACGTTCTTTTACATATCCAACCACTCATACAGGTACCCATGTGCCGAAATACACAGGTAACTTTATATATTAGTATCTACCTAAATATCAAAAATTTTTCCAATTTAAATATTTTATCATCAATAATGATTATTAAAGGGTAATATACTTCAATTTAAATTAAATTATCAATTTAAAAATGTTTTTCTCCCTATTATATAGAATTTTAAACTCACACTTCCAATTGGAGAATATTAAATGAGAAAAAGAGATAAAACACTAATACCAAGACTGTAAGTCCTACTTTTATAATATTCTATGTATCCATAAATATACCATAAATATATGTAGCAAGGTTAATGATTATTATTTAAACTTTGTTAAGTACATACATTCATCATACTAATTAAATAAAACATTGTAATAAATTATTTTAATTTGTATATCATATATGGTTGAATCTTAATTTTTATGAGAAATATAGTCAAGCAATATTATTAGTTTTTATTGCTTTATCTGATGAAACATTTATCAGATGAAATATTTTGATCATCATCTTTAAATTTTAAGTAGTACTTTTGCTTATTGTCCAGTTCACTCTCCTAATCGGCCTTTTGAACAGGAGTAGAGGTTTATCCCTTGTTTCCTGTTTAGAATTGAGTTTCCAGTTCCTTCTAAAAATTTGTCATTCACTTTCATTCCTTTGCATCTTAGTGGCATTATTGCCTTGTACTTGGCAAATTGATTGGAGATCTCATTATTTCAATTTTTGATTCAAATATATTTTCCTCGTATTTTTATAAAATGAAGCATTTTTTCCAGTATTAATTTTTATTGGTATTTACTTTTACATGTAATTTTTCATTTTTATAAAGTGTCTCCAAACGTTATTATCAAGCTTTGCCTAATATTTACTTTCATCGTAATATCTCATTAGATTATATATATTGTTAATTAATTTTATTAATTTAAAGCTGATCCTTCCTTTCGTGTTACATGCATACATATTAGGTTAGTGCAAAAATAATATCGTTTTTTAACGTATTTTTTAATGTCAAAAAACGATATTATTTTTGCACCAACCTAATATATATATATATATATTGTTTTTCATAGTTGAAAAATTGCTTTCTTTTCCACTTACATATTTGATTAATGAATTAATACAAACAAATAGTAACTATTCACAAAAATAATTCTTTTCACAATGTTTCAATTAAATGTATTTTTATTAACCAGTTATATGATTATTTGACTATAAAACAGATGGAAAATCTTCATAGTGCTGGGTCATTTTTTGTATTTTTAAAATTTTCCATAAACATAAATTAGTCACTCATATACCTATTGATGTTTTTTTTTTTAAATAAGATACTTGTTATTGCATGTTAGTCACTAATGTTACAATTCAAGGTTCATACTTTGTTGTCTTTTAGCTTAACACATGCAGCACTCGTATCCATACAAAAGTGATTCTTGGTGGTTGATTTTATATACTTTATGTCATGCCATATTTCATGAGATCATTTCACTGACTCTTTTTGTTTCACTAAGAAGTGTATGGTGGGTCAGTTGCTAACCCAAAGATCAGTGGTTCATCCTCTCTGAATTATAACTTACATTTTATTAGATGATGTGCTTTCAACAATTATTAACTAGTGTTTGATTTTTCTTTATTTTTCTTAATTCATCAAAATTTATCATTCATTCATTTAGTGGCATAATATCACCTCTTTATGTTTTAAAGAACTATAGATCTTTATACGGATTTTTTATATTATATATAATTTCCCTATATTTTTATATTTGAATAAACCGTTATCAAATATTAACTTTTGAGATAGGCATATTCATTATAATATTTTATTATATAAAAGATTATATTTAACTTCCCTATTTAATGTTATCAGTGATTATAATTGTAGCTTAACTGTTTATCTTAATCTGATATTTCATTGGATAAAGCAATTACATCCATTATAATTAAAATAGTACTAATGCAAAACTTTCTTGACTTTTACAAGTTAGTACATGGAATATATACAATAGTTTACAGGCGTATCCATTATAAGTGTTGCTGGAATATGAAAAGGATTAATTTAAATTAGAAGAATGATTTTCCATTCCATAAACTGTTACACCAATTTCATATATACAGATTTTGCTATCAAAGTACCCATTTTCTAAAATAGACTCATATTGCATACAAAATAATTTATTTAAACAACTGTTATAGCAATTAATATTATTAATATTTTTATATTTACTTAGAATTTAATTTTTAAGATTTTAGATTTTAATTTTTTATTACATGAATTTTCTTCATTTATTAGCAATTTTATCTACATTTTTCAGTTATTGTTAGCCATTATTATTAATTTTTGTTTTGTATTTGCTTTCATCTTCATTTCCTATTAGCGGAAGTATTGTTGACTATAATAAAAATATGACTAATTTTTTTCTTTTATGTTCATTGTTTTTATTGCAAAAAGCATTGCCATCCATTATTATTAATCTGTGACTAGTATTTACATTTATCTTCATTTCCTAATAGATAAATCATTGCCAACCATTATAAGAAAAAAATACATGACTAGTATTTATAGTATTATGTTCTCTTTTTTTATTAGAATAATCATTGTCTGCCATTATTTTTGATTTTTGACTAGTATTTACTTTCATCTTCATTTTTATTCAAGAACAATTTGTCAGATTTTGTTATTAATTTTTGGAATGTATTTGCATTCATATTTATTTTTTTAGATGACACATTATCAACAATTATGAAAGATTTGACTAGTATTTTCTTCCACCATCATACTTTATTAAATGAAACATTGTCAATATTATTTTTAACTCAGATTAAATTTCATCTTTTTTTTTGTCAACCATTGCTTTAATGAGATTTTCATTTGAAAATATTTTATTATCTATTGACTATAATATAAGGAAATTCTATTTTTTTATATGCAATATTGTCATCCTACATTATTAATTTTTGATAAAATGATTTCATCAATTTTTTACTTGATGAATAATGATAACTACTATTTTAGAGTATATAGTATTATTATTTTGGAAAAAATATGTAATTTTTCCATATTTTTATCTGATAGTCTTTGTAAAATATTATTAAATATTTTATATTTTCGTTACAATGTTGTAATAAAAGAAGTATTATAATAGTAATTCTTTACACATGTTTAAGTACTGTTCTTCATCTTCATTTCTTTTAAATTAAGCCGAATCATTTTCAAAAATTAAAATTATTATTCCTACATAGAAAGTAGATATATAATATAAATGAAATTGTAGTCCCATAAAATATTTTTTTATACTTTTAGAAAAATCAAATGCAGAATTACATTAATAAAAATTAAATGGAAATCTTTTTAGCAAAATACAAATAAAAATATTAATTTGAGGGAATATATTTTAAAATGAATTTGCTTAATATACAAGAATCAATTAAATTTCTTTTCTATTCTTATTTATTTGAATCTGAATGAATTTATTACAAAGAAATTGAGTGTTATGAGGGCAATTTTTCATTATAAATATATGAAGATATAATGCCTTAATAGCCCAGAAATGGATTTCAAACTAAGCATTGTTGATTTTCAGACAAAATATATATATATCTGGCAAAATATGCATACTAAAAAATAACATTACAATGAATATTTCTAATGTTATAAAAGATATTTTCCTGAGAAAATATATTTTCTAAAATAGCTGTATATATATTTTAAAAAAGTAACATTACAAAACAAATAATACTTTAAGAATGATCAAAATTTGATATACAGTGCAACCCGGATATAAGAGAGTTGCCAGGACCGGATAAGAATTCTCTTATATCCGGGTTTATCTTATATCCGGGTTTGGTCTATTTTGTTTAGGTAAGTATGGCTCTAATTTGGGACCAGATAGAATCTCTCTTATATCCGGGTTTCTCTTATATCTGGGTCACACAGTATATATGTTAATATATTTTTATTGAATGAAAAGTGTGGCAAATTAATTTTTATTTGCAGAGATGAAACTTATATTACAAGATTCCTTTTCAAAAATGTTTATGAATTTTTTTCAGCTGCATTTGCTTAAAGGATTTTTAATATCTTATCTACTAACTATGATTATTTTTGATGTTGACCAAATAGATATTTTAATCTTAATTTCTAAGCAGAAGAAGCATTTCAATTCTTATTTTTCATTTTGTAGTAGTATTCAATTTAAGCTTTTTAATCTTAATTTCTAAGGAGATGAAGCATTTTCATCAATATCGTTAATTTTGGACATGTATTTAATTATTTCATTCAATGATTTTAATGTTGGAGTACTATCAATTAAAATCTTTTTTAATATAAATTTCCTAATGAACTGTGAATTGCTGTCACTATTGTTAATTTTGGAGTAGTACTTACACCACGTTTTTTTAATGTTAATTTCTTCGGGAATGAAGTATATATTTCAATGATTTTAATTTTGGAATATTATTTACATAACTAATATTTATTCTTAATTTCTCAAAGAATAAAGCATTGCAATCTTTATTTTTTTAATTTAGGAGTAATATTTAATTACAGTTTTTTAAACTTAATTTCTTACTGGATGAAATACTGTCATTATCATTAATTTTGGAGTAGATTTTAATGGAAGCTATATAATCTTAAGTATTTACTGCATTAAGCATTGTTGTTAATATTGTTAATTTTAGAGTAAAATTTACTTTAATCTTAATTACTTAGTGGCTGAAACATTTCTATCAAAATTGTTTATTCTGGACTAGGACTTAATTTAGGGTTTTCTAATTTTAATTCTCAGTGGATGAAATATTTTCATTCATATTTTTAATTTTGGAGTAATATTTAATGTAAACTTCTTTAATCTTAATTTCTTACTGGATAAAGCAATTCTTTAAATATTGTTAATTTTAGAGTAATAATTAATTTAAATTTTGTTAATCTTACTTTCTTAACTGGATAAAGTAATTCTTCAAATATTGTTAATTTGAGAGTAATATTTATTTTAAGCTCTGTTAATCTTAATTTCTTTGTAGACAAAGCATTTTAATTAATGTTGTTTTGGAGTAGTATTTACTTTAAGCTTTTTTTAATGTTTATATTTTGCTGGAAGTAAATATTTCTGTCAGTATTGTTAATTTTGAACTTGAAATTACTTTAGGGATTTTTAATCTCATTTTAGGAGTGGGTGAAATATTTTTGCCACATTTTTAATTTTGGAGTCATATTTAAATTAACTTTATTAATCTTAATTTCTTTGAAGAATTTTTCTCAATGTTCTTAAATTTGGAGTTGCATTTAATTTAAGCATTTTTATTCTTAATTTTTTAGTGAATGAAACATTTCATAGTTAATTGTGGAATTTTATTTAATTTAAGCTTTTTTAAGCTTAATTTCTTCGTGGGTGATGCACTTCTTTCAATGTTGTTAATTTTAGTACAATATTTTAATTTAAACGATTTTAATTTTAAGTTGTTAGTGGATGAAGCAGTACTTTCAATGTTTTTAATTTTGTTGTAATATTTAATTTAAGCCTTTTTAATCCTAATTTCTTAATAGAAGAAGCATTTCTTGAAATGAGGTTAATTTTGGAGTTATATTTACTTTATTTTATTTTAATTGTAATTTCTTACTGGATAAAGTATTTCTCTCTGTATTGTTAAATTTGGTAGGGCACCTTGAGGTGGTGTAATGGTTAGTAAACTTGTCTTGCTAGAACAGTTATGACTGTAGCAAGTTCAATCCTCATTGCCCGCCTCCCTACATTTGGATTTGTCCCACATCTAAGTTATGATTGGAAAATTCTATTTTGGTGTATTATTTTATTTAAGCCTTTTTTTTTTTATCTTAATTTCAGTCAATGCTGTTAATTTTTTAACAGTATTATTTCAATCATTTTTAAACTTAATTTCTTTGTTGATGAAGCATTTCATTCAACAATGTTAATGGTGGAGTATTATTTAATTTAAGCCTTTTTAATATAAATTTCCTAAAAGTTTCTATCAATAAAGTTAATTTTGGTGTAGTATTTACATTACACTTTGTTAATGCAATTTCCTTAGTGAATGAAGCATCTTCTTCAATGATTTTAATTTGGGAATATTATTTACTTTACTGCTTTTAACTCTTAATTTTTCAGAGAATGAATCATTTCAGTCATTATTGTTGATTTTGGCATAGTATTTAATTTAAGCTTTTTAATGTTAATTTCTTTCGAAATGAAGCATTTCCATCAATATTGATAATTTTGGTGTAGTATTTTATTCAACCTTTTTTTTAATCCTAATTACATCAGTGACTAAGCATTCCTTTCAATGTTGCTAATTTTATATATGTTTTGAAATAAAGCTTTTTAATCTTAATTTCTTACAGGTTAAAGAATTTCTTTAAATATTGTTAATTTTGGAGTAATATTTAAATTGTGATTTTTTACATCTTAATTATTTAATGGCTGAAGCCGTTCAGTCCATGTCTGTAATTATGATTAATCTTTAAACTTTTTCAATCATAATTTATTAAAATGGATGATATTTGCCTATATTGTAAATTTTGGAGTACCAATAATTTAAGCTTTTTAAAACTTATTTTCATCATAGGAGAAACATTTCTATCAATATTGTTATTTTTGAAGTAGTATTTAATTTGGGAGGCACGGTGGAGTAATGGATAGCAGCTCAGATTGAGGATCAATGAGCAGAGTTCAAATTCCAGTCAAATTCACTTAGATGCTAATACCCTAGGAATGTTATGAATTGTCTTCTTCTCCCCCAAGCTATGAGTACATAGCAGGACAGAAAAGAAAGAAATGACAACCGACTGTGGGAAAAAAATCTCATCAATCATGTAACAAAATATACGTAATTGCCTAAGCATTTATCACACATGGTACATAAATGAATGATTTAATTTAAGCTTTTTAATCTTAATTCCTTACTGGATGAGAATATCTGTCAATATTGTTAATTTTATTCTCTTATTTATTTTGTGTTTTTTTAATCTTAATCTCTTACAAGATTAAATATTTCCAAGACTAATGTAGTTTTTTTTGTATTAAGTTGATATTAATTTCTTTATGCCTGAATTATTTCCATCAATATTGTTCATTTTGGAACCATACTTACTATATGTCATTTAATCATAATTTATGAAATATTTCTTTCAATATTCTTAATTTTTAAGCAATATTTAACCTTTTCAATCTCAGTTTCTTAGTTGATGAAGTATTTCCATCAATATTGTTTATTTGGAAATAATAATTACTTTTAAGTTTAATTTCTTAATAGATGAAGCATTTCAGTCCATATTGTTAATTTCAGAGAAGTATTTAATTTAAGCATTTTTAATCATAATTCCTTGGTTCGTAATGTTTTTCTTTCAATATTGGTAATTTGGGAGTAATATTTAATTTAAATTATTTTATACTTATTTTCCTCATAGAAGCATATCTGTCAATATTGTTCATTTTATTGTAGTATTTCATTTAAGTTTTTTTTTTTAAACTTATACTGGATGAAATATTTCATTGAATATATTAGACTTTGGAATAATATCCATATTAAGCTCATTTTAATGTTAATTTCTTTTCCAACTATATTTTTAATTTGGGAGTTTTATTTACTTTAAACTTTTTAATCTTTATGTGTGAGTGGATGAATCATTTCTATTGATATCGAAACATTTTCAGTAGAATTTAATGAAAGCTTTTTTAAAAATTAATTACAGCAGTGATTTAGCATTTTGTTCAATATTGTTTATTTTAGCATTTAATGAGCTTTTTTTAATCATAATTACTTACTACATGAAATACTTTTTTCAATATTCTTTATTTTTGAGTAATATTTACTTTGATTTTTTAATCTTGATTTTTTAGTGGATGAAGCCTTTCTTTAAATATTCATAATTTTAGAGCAACATACATCATAAGATTTTTAAAAATTATTTTATGGATGAAATATATCGCTCAGTATTGTTCATTTGAAGTAGAACTTAATTGAAGTTTTTTTAAATGTTAATTACTTATTGAATAAAGCATTCCTTTCAGCATTGCTAATTTTGGATTAGTATTTACGTTAAGCTTTTTAAACTTAATTCGTTAGTGGATGATGCATTTTAATGCCTATTGTTAAATTTGGATTAGTATTTCATTTGTCATATTTTCTCTAAGGTGTTCCTTATTTAATTAATTTTTAAATAACAGACAGATACTTTCTATTATCTGATTATTAGATGAGTAGAAACTATTGACTAATGCATATTATTATATATATATAATATTATGCATATATTATATTTTTTAGATGAATTTTCCATTATTATTACTATTATTGATTATTATTTTTATTGCCACTAATATTATTACTATTACTAAGACTATTAATATTCCTATTCTTATTAATATTATGATTGAGTTTTCTACACTCCCATGGCAAACGATGTAGGAGAAGGTAGCTTTGAATTCAAAACCAATCTGAAGATTAATGGGCTTTCTCAGTCTTGCTGCTAAGGCTGCAGTAGTTATGGTTCTAGTACAACTATAATGGATTTTGGTCCTGAGGTAACATGATGGGTATATTATTTGTCATATACCTTTTTATATAAACCATTAATTTACGCTGTATATCTGAGTTTAATTTTATATTACAAAATTATATTACAAAAAATAAATTACAATACATTATTCATTTTGATGTTTATATCCTATCCCTTCAGGACATGTGCAAACATGTATTTATTCATATTTATTTTCCTTACATTAGGGGTGCATTTTCGTGAAGCACTAAGTATATTTGTGTATTTGTTTCTTTTTTCATTATCCTTGATGTGGATTTAGTGACATCAGAAATTTAGACTGGTTCACTCCTAATGCTAGATATCCTGTACAAATGATATTTATAAAAAAAGAAAATAGTTGTTAATAATAATAGGTTTATAAGAACACATACAATTAAATATAAGCTAACGAATAAATGACTTTGAGTGAAAGAAGTTGTTATCAAGGGTTCCTCTTTGTTCCAAATTCACTTAAAAATTTAAACAGTAAGTAGCCCATCAATAAATATCAACAATTTTTTATCAATTTTAGTTTAATAAATTAAATAGTCACATTAATTTTTAAATGTTTTAGTAAATCAATAAATGCCAACATATAATATGGAATTTATTTTAGTAAAGGATATATTTGTATTCAAATTAAAATGATATTTTAAATCCATAAATGTCAACAATTATTAGGAAATTTATTTTATTAAAGGATATAATAAATATATATATATATATATATATAAATAATCTTAAAATGCTTTATTAAATCAAAGTATTATGAATTTTATTTTAGAAAATGATATATTTGTGTTCATCTTAAAATGCATTATTAAATCCATAAAAGTCAACACTGATTTTGTTCATCGTAAAATGATTTATCAAAACTATAAATGTCAACAATTATTACGAATTTCATTTTAGTAAAGGATATATTTGTGTTCATCTTAAAATGATTTATAAAATCCATGAATGGCAACAATTATCATGAATTTTATTTTAGTAAATGTTATATTTGCATTCATCTTAAAATGATTTATTAAATCCATTAAATGACAACACTTATTGTAAATTTTATTTTAGTGAAGGATATATTAGCATTCATATTAAATTTATATTTTAAATACATCAAATGTCACCAATTAATATTTAATTTATTTTATGAAGGGATATATTTATGTCCATTATAAAATGCTTTGTTAAATCCATAAATGTCACCATATAGGAATTTTATCTTAGCAAAGGATATATTTGTATTTATCTTAAAATGATATATTAAATCCATAATGTCGACACTGAGTATGAATTATATTAGTAAAGAATATATTTGCGTTCATCTTAAAATGTTTTATCAAATCCATAAGTGTCAACAAAAATTACGAATTATATTTAAGTGAAAAATATATTGCAATAATCTTAAAATGATTTATTTCATCCACGAATGTCAACAATTTTTATTAATTTTACTTTAGTAAAGAATATATTTGCATTAATCTTGAAATGATTTAATAAATCCAAAAATGCCAACACTTATGAATTTTATTTTAGAAAAGGATATATATGTTCGTTTTAAAATGATATATTAAATCCATAAAGGTCACCAGTTATCATGAATTTGACTTTAGTAAAAAAAATATTTCTGTTCATTTTTCCATGATTTATTCAATCCATGCATGTCGACAACAAATTATTTAATTAATTTTAGAAAATTATACATTTGCATTCATCTTAAAATGATTTATTAAATTCATAAATGTCAACACTTACTGTGAATTTTATTAGTGTTCATGTTAAAATGCTATTTTAAATCCATAAATATCAAAATTTATTATTTATTTTAGCGTAGGATATATTTGTGTTCATCTTACAATGATTTATTAAATCCATATACGTCAAGACTTATTACAAATTTTATTTTAGGAAAGGATACATTTGTGTTCATTTTAAGATGCTTTATGAAATCCGTAAATATCAAAAGTTATAAGGAATTTTATATTAGTAAAGGATATATTTGCATTAATGTTAAAATGATTTATTAAATCCGTAAATATCAAAAGTTATAATGAATTTTATATTAGTAAAGGATATATTTGCATTAATGTTAAAATGATTTATTAAATCCGTAAATATCAAAAGTTATAATGAATTTTATATTAGTAAAGGATATATTTGCATTAATGTTAAAATGATTTATTAAATCCGTAAATATCAAAAGTTATAATGAATTTTATATTAGTAAAGGATATATTTGCATTAATGTTAAAATGATTTATTAAATCCGTAAATATCAAAAGTTATAATGAATTTTATATTAGTAAAGGATATATTTGCATTAATGTTAAAATGATTTATTAAATCCGTAAATATCAAAAGTTATAATGAATTTTATATTAGTAAAGGATATATTTGCATTCATCTTTAATTGATTCATGAAATCCATGAAAGTCAACAATTATTATTAAATCAATAAACATGAATACATATTAAGATTTTTTTTTCTTCTAATGATTTATTAAATACCTATGAATTTTATTTTAGGAATGGATATATTTCTGTTTGTCTTAAATTGATTTATTAAATCCATAAATGGCACCACTTATTATGAACCTTATTTTAGTAAACGATATATTTGCGTTCATCTTGAAATGATTATTATATCCATAAATGTCAACAATTAGTATGAATTTTATTTTAGTAAATGATATATTTGCTTTCATCTTGAAATGATTAAATCAATAAATGTCAACCCATATTATTAATTTTATTTTAGTAAAGGATATATTTGCATTAATCTTAAATTGATTAATTGAATCCTAAATGGCAGCACTTATTATGAATATTATTTTTGGAAAGGCTACAGTTGTATTCATTGTGAAATGATTTATTTAATCCATAAATATTGACAATCTACAAATATCATCACTTATTATGAATTGTATTTTAGTAAAGGATTTATTTGTGTTCCTCTTAAAATGGTTACTAAAACCATAAATATCAACAATTATTATGAATCCTATGTTAGTAAATGATGTATTTGCTTTCATTTTAAAATGATTTGTTAATTGCATAAATGCCAACACATATTAGAATTTTTTAGTAAAGAATATAGTTGCATTCATCTTAAAATGATTTATTAAATCCATAAATTTGGATATTTATTAGGATTTTTATTTTAGTAAAAAATTTGTGTTCATCTTAAAATTATTTATCAAATCCATAAATATCAATTTATATTATGAATTTTACTTTTGTAATGAATACATTTGCATTCATCTTAAAATTATTTATTTAATTGATAAATGTCAAAACTTATGAATTTTATTTTAGGAAAGGATATATTTCTCTTCATCTTCATATGAGTAATTAAATCCATAATTATCTACACTTATTGTGAATTTTATTTTAATAATGGTTATATTTGTGTTCATCTTGAAATGATTTATTAAATGCCGAAATGTCAACACTTATTATGAATATTATAGTAGTAATGATATATTTGCATTCATTTAAATTTATTTATTCAATCCATAAGTGCCACTCCTTATTATGAATTTTTTTTTTTATTAAAGGACGTATTTGTGTTCATCTTAAAATAATTTATTAAATCCATAAATGTCAACACTTATTATGACTTTTATTTTAGTAAAGGATTTATTTGAGTTCCTTTTAAAATGCTTTTATTAAATCCATAAATGTCAACACTTATTATGATTTTTATTTTAGTAAAGGATTTATTTGCGTTCCTCTTAAAATGCTTTTATTAAATCCATAAATGTCAACACTTATTATGATTTTTATTTTAGTAAAGGATTTATTTGCGTTCCTCTTAAAATGCTTTTATTAAATCCATAAATGTCAACACTTATTATGACTTTTATTTTAGTAAAGGATTTATTTGAGTTCCTCTTAAAATGCTTTTATTAAATCTATAAATGTCAACACTTATTATGATTTTTATTTTAGTAAAGGATTTATTTGCGTTCCTCTTAAAATTCTTTTATTTAATCCATAAATGTCAACACTTATTATGATTTTTATTTTAGTAAAGGATTTATTTGCGTTCCTCTTAAAATGCTTTTATTAAATCCATAAATGTCAACACTTATTATGATTTTTATTTTAGTAAAGGATTTATTTGCGTTCCTCTTAAAATACTTTTATTAAATCTATAAATGTCAACACTTATTATGATTTTTATTTTAGTAAACGATTTATTTGCGTTCCTCTTAAAATGCTTTTATTAATTATATAAATGTCAACACTTATTATGATTTTTATTTTAGTAAACGATTTATTTGCGTTCCTCTTAAAATGCTTTTATTAAATCCATAAACGTCAACACTTATTATGATTTTTATTTTAGTAAAGGATTTATTTGCGTTCCTCTTAAAATGCTTTTATTAAATTCATAAATGTCAACACTTATTATGATTTTTATTTTAGTAAAGGATTTATTTGCGTTCCTCTTAAAATGCTTTTATTTAATCCATAAATGTCAACACTTATTATGATTTTTATTTTAGTAAAGGATTTATTTGCGTTCCTCTTAAAATGCTTTTATTAAATTCATAAATGTCAACACTTATTATGATTTTTATTTTAGTAAAGGATATATTCATGTCTATCTTAAAATGATTTATTAAATCAATAAATATCAACAATTTTCTTCAGTTTTGCTTTCATAAATAATATATTCATATTTATTTTAAATTATATTCAAACATACACGCCTGGAAATATGTCAGAGTGTACAACATATGAATCTATTTCAATATGGCAATAAAGATGATGACAGCTGTCCAAATGATGTAAAGATAATAAATAATTACAATACCAATCAAAAATATACATCGATAATTGATTGATTGTTTATTGAAATATTGGCAGAACGCCAGCTATTGTCAATTGATTCAAACTTTACAATATTTTAAATAATAAGGTTGTTATTATAATTGGTTCAGATATTTTAATAATTTATTGATTGTTTATTGGATGCAGAGTGGAGTAATGGATAGCATCTCTGATTGAGGAATTGATGTGCTGAGTTCAAATGCCAGTAGAATCTTTTCCATTCACATTTTTGCTAATACCCTTGAGAAAGATATGACTCCTCTTCTTCTCCCCCAGCTATGGTACATAACTGACTAACTGAAATGTTTACGAATAAAAAATGTTTTCTTTGTGAATGATTAATATTGTATTGCATTAATTTTATATCATAAAATTGTATTCGTTTTTTGGATCTTATAATTATAAAATTATTCTGTAAATAAAAAATCCAATAAATAAATATTGTTTATTTATTTTATCAATTCTCAAATAACAAAGAAAATACATAAATTCACTTACATTATATGTTTAAGTTTTATTCCACTTACAATCATCACTTTTTAAAACAATAAACATTGCCGAGGAATGGACGTTGTTAAAACAATAGCAGTAGCAATATGCAAAATCCTTTTTATGCACCAATTTTTCTATTTTGTAGACATGAAGGTCCAAGTTCACTTCTAAAAGGAATTCATGTTTTCTGTTCTACCTGTCAAAAAAGAAATCTAGAATTAAAATTGGGTTGACTTCAGTAAGCTTTGAAGTGTAGTAATTTTTTACACTTCACTACAAGTTTCAACTAGTCATAACTTTTTTAACTCCAACAAAAGAGCTCTACTTTGAACAACAAGGACATTTCTTGATTCTTCCTTGGCAGAGATGATAATTGTGTTGTGCCAGTTTTTGAGACAGTTTTATTTCCTTGTGATTTAATCATGGAGCAGACATTTTATGGTAATTTTTACTTTGGACTTACAATACTTTTTTTTTTATACACTATCATCCCATGAAAGAATTAGGAACAGGGTCATAAATAATGAGCAGGAAGGAGAAAGAATAATCAGGAGAACAGCTGAGATCAATTGGCATTGCTTTTAAATTTTGCAGATTAATGTTAGCTGGAAAGCTTGGAGCCGGAAGGGAGTTTCACAAGTGAGAAGTTGATTACTTCAACCAATGCTTTTATCCACTGGGCCATGTGCTCTTGTGGAATATGTCAAAAAAGATGAGGACAACAGTTCGAACAATGTAAATAGTGTAAATAATTACAAGTCGTCATCACAGAAATATAGACAGAAGATGAAGGTTAGATAGCATGTTAAGAAGTAAAAAGAAATGAAAAGGAAAATGAAGAATCTTAGGTGGGATTTGAACCCATTTTGCTGATATTACTTCTAAAAGGCAAATAAAACATGTTGTACGTGTTAGAAAGTATCTTGTGAAATATATGCAACAGCAAACGATATGAAAGCATCAAGCATCTGTTCTTATGTCCGAACCGTTTTTGTTGCATCATGTCAAAAATTAGTCAATTAACAAGATCATCGACGAATTAATTATTTTTTAAAAACACGAACAAACAATCAAATACTAAAAATAAAACAAATGAAATTTTAAAAGAAATAGAACAACGAATCAAATGATTTTTTTTTTTTAATATTAAACAAATGAATCAAATTTTAAAAAAAAAGAATTATTCTTTTAATGAAAAGATAAATTTGAAGCAAAGGTGTGGGTTATCACACTGGGCATTGCCGAAAAATAACCGTTGCTAGAGTGCGCCTCTTAAGCCTATGAAAAAGCGTGCATCTCGCTACCTAGCCTCTTTTAATTTTTTTCCACATTTTTTTTCAGATATAGTTATATTTGTATATTTGGAAAGCGGCCGCTAGCCATACGTACGTCTCTTCGTTTTTTTTAACTGTTGCACAATCACACACACGTCTATCGCATTCGTTTATTTCTCGCACATTCACATATACACACGTGTCTGTCACGCACACACATTTTGCAGACGCAAAAACGTACATTCTATTATAGCTACTTTAAATGTTTTCTATGTTCCTAGTTTTAACGTTTTCTTTTTGACAATACTAATTTAATTGTCGTTTGTTTTATATTGTTTTGTGTTAATAATATTTTTTTTTTTACTTGGGCTCACATTGTGTCCGCCATATTTGTTGTGGGATAAATATTCCAGAAGACATGATTCTACCTAAATATACTCGCATCCCTGCAACAATAGGACAATGGATGATTTTTCAAAGTGGGACAAGGAAAATAAATAAGGGTTCAAACAAGAATAAAATTTAAAATTATCAAATTTCTTAAAAAGTCAAAGAAAGAATTTTTGAAAAAAAATGAAGGACAACAATCATTTAAAAAAAAATTCAAAGGAAAATAATTTTTTATCGCAAAACAAAAAAATTCTTTAAAAAACTCGGATATTAATTGCCGATATTATTGACCTTCTTTCGAATACATTATGTCGCCTATAAGATAATAATAGTATCAGTTAGAATACGATAGTATAAAGTAGGTTTGTCTTTACATATAAAATGTGTTGTTGCGCGTGCGCCTGTGTGTGTGTGTGTGTTAGGCTAAAACTAGAAAAAAACTATAATGATTCACTACAAAATCGCTAAAAAAATAGCATAGCATGATGAAAAAGTCGCCAAACTTGACGAAAACAAAATATTCTCGTCTAAATGTTAATATTATTATAAAGAGGAAAGACCAAAGTTTTTTTTTAATTTTTTTTTAGATTTTTTCTTTCTTTTTAAAACATTCTAAATTTTGATTAAAATAACCTTGTTTCTCTTTGTATCAGCGGAACTAGTAAATAACACAGACAATTTTTAGCCCGTTTTATTTTTTTTTTTTTTTTGGTATGACATGACTTAGTTTACAAAATTAAAAAAAAAAATGGCTGATATCGAGTTTTTTTAGTAATTTCGCTGACAAAAAAAACAAGATTTTTAACTAAAATTTTGAACATGCTAAGAATGAGTAAAGAATTTTTTAAAATAATCAAAAAATACTTTGGTATTTCTTCTTAATAATGATATATATACTTAAGCAGATTTTTTTTTTATCAAATGTAAGGCCGTTCTTGTCATGCCATGCCCTTAAAATATATTCGTAAATACAAGTCATACGATGATATTTTTTATTATGTAACTCCATGAAAATCAATTTTTATTGATTTTCATGGAGTTACCTAATAAATATAATCGTATGACTTGTATTTACGAATATATTTTAAAATTAAAAATACGTAATAATTGCATTAGAATATAGCCAGTGTTCTCAGAAGTAAAAAGTAAAAATGAACGGTAATAATTTTTATTCCGTTCGTTTTTACTTTTTAATTCTGCTGATAATTTCGAAACGCTCTACATATTTAAAAAAATTTCTATTCTCTTGAATCTATTTCCATATCTATAGCAAATAAAACGTAACTTTAAAAAATCAATATTAAAGCAACAAAGTAAATTTAAGAGGGGAAAATTAATTTTAATAACATTTTTGGGACATCTTATGGAAAATAATGTTTTATTCAACCTTTAAAAAATAAGCTTCATTGTTTTGTTTTTTTTTGGTTTGTAATTAACTTAAAAAGTAAATAATTTCAAATTAAGTTTTATTAAAGCAAAAAATATAGCGAGCCTTATTTTTTCAAAAATTAATTTAGATAAAATATAGTTAAATTTATAAAACAAATATTCAACACGACGAATGTTAACCGTAACGTATGTTTGTCTCTTAGTCTTAATTTTCATTTAACTAAAGTTTTTTCTTTTATTTTCCTATACAAATATATTTTGAAATTTATAAACATAATCGATTTTCAAAACTAAATTCTCAATGTTCTTCTACTTTCTTTCAAAATAGCAATTAAATTCATTTTTACGGAGAAATGTTTGCTTCTTTTATTTTCTTAAAACGTAAATAATAACTAATGTAATCTTTATTTACTTAAAAAATCTGAATTACCTTCCAAATAAATAGTAAATAATTATTTTTAGAAGTAAAGTTTGCTATAGTTTTACTTGAATAATGATTAAAATAAATATGTTTAAATGTATCTTAATTTAAGTTTATTTACTTCTTTACTTATAATAATTTGAAAAAGCTTTATGAAATTAGATAAATGATTTATCTAATTTCAAAACATCATATCGATTTATCATAAATCGATATGATGTTTTGAAAACAACATTAACTGTGTATTTATGCTAGTATTTAATTCGAAAAATAAAGTGTCTTTTTGAATAAAAAATATGGCGATCCTCAGCACCCTAAGCCCCCACCTAAGCGTGGTATTTGTTGTGTGGTATTTTCCTAATTTATTTATTTTGTAATAAACAAAAAAAAAAAAAAAAAAAGAAAAGAAAAAAACGAAAAAGACAATGAAGTTTATTTCTTAAAGATTGAATAAAAAAAATATTTTCCATAAGATGGCAAAGATATCAATAAATTTTCAATAATAAACTATTATTCAGAGAGAGGGATCGGTGCTCGCACCCAGGCCACTGCAACCGGCGGTTGCGGGGGCTGTGGGCAATTTTTGTCCCTTGCCCTGTTGTTCACGCTCCGGTCCCCACTTTTAAACAAAGCTTGTTATCTGGTAATTAGAAGTCAAGGTGAAACCTAAGTGTACGTAGTTCGTATTCCAAATGTTCTTTGTAATTCTTTTTTTCCTGAAGCTATTTTCTCCCTGATGAACTTAAATATGTTCCCTTAAATCATTTGGCTATCCTTGCGTTGATCAAGGGAGGAAACAATTCACAAAGACAAAAATGCTTAGAGAGTTCCCTGATCGCAAGGTCATGCATCCTGGATCTTACAACAATGACCATTCCTTGTAGATCTTCACAGATTATCACTGTGTGGAAAATCTAATAAAAAAAAAAAATGATGGCAGCAAAAAGAAAAACAATCTAAAGGAAATCGGCTATTTATATACCAAATTAAAAATAAAAAAATAAAATTCCCAGCATCAGTGGTTCGTGCGCATGTGTAGACGCACCAACGTAACACATTTAATCCAGTGAAGTGCTAAAGGATGGAACGCGTCACACGAAAACTTTTTTTCTACTTGGTTACACATTTTTCTGCCAATATTACTCAAGATTAAAAGAAATCATATAATTTGGGTCGGGGCGGGGATTCGTTTGATTTTGATTTTTCAAAACTGATTCGGTATTTGTTTCACGTGACGTCATTGATTTAGTTAAGTGGACTCTCCCTTGACCCGTCAGCATCAGTTTTTATTCACTGTGTATGTAGTAGTTACTATCGTATCTTATATTATCTAATACTATCATATTATATTATATTATTACTATTGCATTTTATCTTATACTTATATTATTACTATCTTATCTTATATTATCTTATTCTATTATCACTGTCTTTTCATATTTTATAGAATCTTATTATATTATAGTATATTATATTATTAGGTTGGTGCAAAATCAATGTCGCTTTCTGACGTTAAAAAAAACGTCAAAAAACGACATTATTTTTGCACCAACCTAATATTATACTATCTTATTATATTTTCTTATATTATTACTATCTCATATTATAATATCTTATTATATTATTACTATCTTATACTAGCGGGAATACGAGGCGTCGCTCAGAAGATCTCTGAATAATAGTTTATTATTGAAAATTTATTGATATCTTTGCCATCTTATGGAAAATAATTGGCTTTTGAACTCAGTAACTGACCTAGGACAGTCAACATGTTAATGCTTTTCTGGGATACATCAACGACATTTAATGAAATGTTGAAATAACGTTTACTGGCACACGAAGAAAAGCAACCAAGCGAAATGAGCTGAAACATTAAAGTTAATATATAAAAAATCTTGCTTCTCTATAGTTTTTATTAGATGTGACCAAAGGTATCCAGCCGAAATCCACTTTTCAAATGTGTATTTTGCTTAAAAAAAAAATGAGTCGAGAACGTCTGCACACATTTAATGATTTTAACGCATACCCGTAGCGCACCAATGTTTCATTTTACACCATAAACAGCAGAAATTTAAGCACCTTTGAATATACGCTCATTAGCGCTAGAAGGCGTCGTCAGTGATGATCTGAATTGGGTCATTTGGCAGTTTCGGGTCTTTCAAACATCATACTCCCCCTCAACATGTCGACCCTATCAGAGCTGATCAGTCTCCGATGCGCCCCCACCATCTAAATTAACAGCCTGCAGACACTGACTTATATTAGGCAAATCATAAGATTATTTGAATGATATAAAAAATGTTTCCACCAGTAAAACTTCCTTCTCTTTACTTGCTTCCCTTATAATTACGATCTACAACATTTAAAGGTAACTTCAATCGCCATCTTCTGTTTTCTCGAATCATATTCCTGTTTTATGTCCTTTCTTCAATCCTCCCTATTTTCTCATTCTCTTTCACTTTAAATCCCATGTACCCTCTTCTGCGTTCTAGTGGCAATATTACCCTGTGAATAATAAAAAAAAAAGAAAAAACCCCAAAAACATGAAACATACATATAAAAATTATATAATTACTAGTTTCTATGCTGAGGATATGTCATTATTTGCACTACTTATATTCGGACTATTTTCCTCATATTTGTTGTTGATGTCACAATATTTAAGCCGTTGTACACTCCCGCCTTCATCAGTTGTATATGGATTTGTGTAACCTATATGGAATTCTGAACTGAAGCTTTTATTTAATCTTCAGGGGTAGAATGTCCTTGGTCTACTGCCCATGTCTAAGGATATCTCGTGTAATTCTTATTTTTAGTACTGATAATTTCCACTAAGTCAAAATGCCCGAACTAGGGATTGAACTCACAATTACTATGTCACAAAATTCACGAGCAAACTCTAATTCCCTAAACTAGTTTAACGTAGACATGGGCAGTGAAACGAGAACAGTCTATCCACTTAAATTAAATAAAGGATTCAGTTCAGAATTCACAGTAGCTTACCCAGATGAAGGCCGGAGAACAAAACAACCGAAACATTACAACAACAATGAAAATGAAGACATTAGACCGAATATAAATAATGTCAAAAAAGGTTATTATTAGTTTAGCATATCTCCTGTCATTGTCCCCCACCTCAGTGGCGGAATCCGAAGTAACTTGTCTTCATGCAAGGTACTTCTTGAGGGTATGAATTCTGTAGCTTTGCCCTCCCACCGATCTCTTTCCCCTCAAAAATAGTACCGTTTACCGTTTGATGGCTTTTACAGCATATTTGTCTGAAGAGAAAAAATCCCATCTGCCGTAACCGTAGAGGTTACGGCAGATGGATTTTTTTTCACTTTAAACAAATATGGGTCCCAAACTTTAAATATATCTATATTGCCTGCTTGCATAGAGTATTCTTTCTATCCGGCTGTGTATCCAGTTTAATATATGACAATATTTAATCAGAAAGTTTTTGATGTCTTTCATGTTTGAAATTTTATGTTGTATAAATCTCTGCAAAACGTTAATGTAACATAGATATTAAAAAAAAGAAGCCGGTTCTCTGTCCTCAAGCTCTGCATAAGCGATGATTGGGAAAGATTAAGATGACAAGCCAAGATATTTCTGCCAAACACGGGGATTATACTCTTTTCAAAACATCTCATCAAAGCAACGGGGATTTAACCGAATCTTAAAATGTATCGTGTTCATTTCTACAAGAATATCAAACGTAAATAAGAAACCATTAAAGAATTTGGCTGCATTCAAATATTCAGCCATTTTAAATTTTCACTTGTAAGGATATATTAGTTTTCTTCATTATATTTGTAGCGATATGTAAATGTATGTCTAAGAAACATAACTAAGGCACTGACTAGATAAATGCCTAAGCGATAAGGGTAGACCAGCTATCGGTATACGGGATAAACAACTACACCTGGACTGAGAAAATACGAAGTAAATCTCACTTCATAACAATCTTATTAGCAAATCTGTTATTGTAGATTAATAAAAGAATTAAAGAGGATTAGGCCAAATCTGAAGAAGGGTTTCAGTCAGATTGTTTTTTTCTTAATTGTAGTTGCTGTAACTTGATAAGTATTCTCTATTAGATACTGTATCCTGCATTACCACAGAAATGTGCGACCTTGTCATAATTGTGTTAAAGTAAAGATATAAATCTTTAATATACGTAAATGAATACGCAGTTCACGCCTATGCAAATTATAAAAAGGCAAAAACTAACCGACAAGGAAATTTATATCCCTCCCTATTTACCAATTATAGGTTATTAGATCCAACTAGCAGTGCTCGTTAATATTTTACGGCTTACATATTTGAAATTTGTGATGATTTTTCTTTGTTTTATCATTTTATCCCAAGCAAGACTATAATGCCACTTGTCCGCCGGGGGTTACAGGAAGTGAAAGGGAATGAAAATAGGTTAGTGTGGAGGATTGAGGTAAGGGAAATAAAAGAACAAGGTTCAGAAAGACAGAAGTTGGCAACTGATCGTTTCTAAATTTAATGACTGATTAAGCACCTTCCTACATTTCCTACTATAAAATATCCTTAGAAATCCCTTTCATTCATGTTTAAATAATTCTTCTTAACAACTTAGCAATATATTGAATTAACAATCATAATTTTGAATACCGTCCATTATTAAGGAAGAAGGTACAAATAAAAAGATTGACAAGGTTTACTTCTTATTAAGGTAAACTATAAAAGCATGACGGCGTTATTTATCACCTATATTTTGCCTTTTTCTTTCTTTCTTTTTTTCTTTCTTTCTTTTTTTCTTTCTTTCTTTTTTTTCTTTCTTTAACTCATTCTTTCTTTTTTTATTCCTCTTCCTTTCTCCCTTTCTTGATCTATTTTTTTCTTCTTTTCACTCTCTCTTTCTCTCTTTCTTTCTTTTAATTAATAATTTTTCTTTTCTCGCCAAAACGTCGCTGATATATCAATTTATTCGGTCTTTCTTTGCAATCAAAGCCGAAATGTTCATTATTTATCTGCGGCAATGACAGAGGGTAACTTACAGAGGAAGAAGCAGAATGATAATAGGATTTGTCCAGTTTTTTTTCTTTTGCGATTGATCATTTCATAAGAAAGAAGCCAGTTTTGGTATAACCATTGATTTCGTAACATACAGCTGTAGAACAATATAATGATATTATTAGTAATAAGAAAAGAAATAAGCTTAAATTGATATATTCAAACATATTTAATTTAATCATTTTTTCAAGCAAAATCTACAGCGATACTTCGTCGAGAAATAATTATATATCATTTATTTCGGAAGGGAATTTCGATTTTTTGAAAGAGAGTAGAAGTAAGATACATTGAGAATTTACTTTTGAAAAACGATTATTTTAAAATTTCAAATCATATTTGTATTTGAAAAAAAGAAAAGTTTAGTTAAATAAAAATTAGGAGACAGACATGAGTTATGATCAACATTTGTCGCTTTGAATATTTGCTTTACGAATTTAAATATATTTTATTTAAATTACTTTTCAAAACAATAAATCTCGCTATAGTTTTTTGCTTTAATAAAACTTAATTTAAAATTAGTTACTTTTTTATGTTAATTACAAACCAAAAAACAATGAAGTTTTTTAAAGATTGAATATTTTTTTTTTCCATAAGATGGCCGAAAAATATTAATAACATTAATTTTATTTAAATTTACTTTGTTGTTTTAATATTCACTTTTTTAAAGTTACGCTTTTATTTACGATAGATATGGAAATAAATTTAAGAAAATAAAAATTGTAAAAACACATGTAGCGTTTTGAAATTATCAGCAGAATTAAAAAGTAAAAACGAATGGAATAAATAACAGAGGAAAACGCTGAATGGTGATTTCTTTCAGTTTTTCTTTTGCGATTGCTCATTCAGAAATAAGAAATAAGCCAGTTTTAGCATCTCCATTGATTTTTGTAAACTGCAGCTGTAGAACGATAAAGACGCTGAACGCGACATTGCTTCTGTAATGTCCAATGATGGTGATTCCTATTGTGCAGCTAACTTAATGTTTATCAACGCGTACAATTGAATCGGCCGATTTCCCTCAGCACCCTTGACCCTGGGAATGACATTAAAACCCATCCTCTCTTCCAGCCTTTTCTAGATGTTTGGATGACTGCGCTTTCAAGATCTATGACGAAATGACCGATTTTACTAGTTCAGTCACTGCATAGCTGGACACATAAGCACCTGATCAGTTCCCTCAATATTAGTCGATTGCGTGCAAATATCTGAGTTTCTGTGAATGATCTTCCAGTTCATTTAGCGATCATGCCAACCCGTCTTTCCTCTGACTGCTAGTTCTTCTTTTTCCTAATGTAGAATACTGTAGAAATGGGGATGGAAAGATCGTTCGCTCTTATGGCATGGCCATAAAATTTCAACTTTCTCTTCTTGATTGTGGTCTTTCAATGAGCATGTTTCTAGATTGATGGTTCCGTAGCATCACATATCTAATGTTTGATTTATTCGCTGCAAATCTGTCGTTAATGTCCATGATTCTCAGATCTAGAGAAATATTGAGGATGACAATACAGTTTAATATTTCATTTCGGGCAGATGTTCTAGTCTTTAGAAATGTTGCTAACATTATTTTTATAATGACATTTTATATTCTGGGACACTCTTCCTTAATAATCGAACAAAATATTTTAATTGGATCACTAATTTAACTCCCAGACATCGAGTGATATCATACGTGAAAGCTCATTCGCCTTGCCTGTCTTGAGTTCGGGTTAATCGATATTAATATTGTGACATACCTACGATTTCATTAACCATATAGACATAAAGCTAAAAAGACTGCAAAAAATACCAAATTCTCCAAAAATAGTTAAATATAAAAAAATAAATAAATACGTTTTCAACTTGCGTGCGGATATGTTCTATGATCAGCTTTCTTCTTTTCTCTTCCGATTATTTTTGTCTTTCCTTCTCTTCCACCCTCAGGCCAAGGGCCCGTGAACTTTGGAGCGATCCGATCCGAGAATGACCTGGTTCCAAAATCAAGCGACCGATCATAAGATTACTCCAGGCACCATCAGGCTCTCCTCCTGTGATAAGGTGATCAGACCCTACAGAGGGATGCTTGGATCTTTGGCCATCACGATTTGAATCCCTTCGTCTTGGGTACCCGGTCAAGGACGAAGGGTAACCAACGTGGGTATCTTTGGGAATCTAAAAAAAGGACGCTGTTTCCTGTCTGACCAGCGCCAGATGAACACCGCCAGTGAACCGTTCCAATTCTAAATGAACTACACATCGGAATAAAGAAGACATCAAAGTATGTCGACTACAGAATGAAAGGACTACTACAAAACCGAATCGACCAATGAACGCCTGTATGCATGGCTATGGATCCCAAGGCATTCCGGAAAAAAAAAAACTGCCGGTCGACAAAATATAGTTTTCGCATAAGGACTCTGTGTGGAGATATCAACTCGACTGACCCATCAAGAGAGATAAGTTGGTTTCTCGTATATATATATATATATATATATATATATATATATATATATATATATATATATATATATATATATATATATATATATATTGCAAGGAATAGATACATATTGTTTCCTAAAGGCATTATGAAAAATAAAAAATAAGAGATGATAACACTTACAGAACAGATCAACCGGTTTCGTTCCCAACCTCATCAGGGTCGACTGGGAACAATTTAACAATTATTGCAATATGTATTTTGACTCACACAAACACCCTACATACAATTAAAACATTAAAAAATGAAATGATTAATGGTATGAGGGAAAAAATTCAAACCCCGCGAATTTGCACACCACAAAGGAGAAAAAAAAATGGGGAGTGTGAGAGGAATGTATGATACACACTAGAGTCTAATAACGTGAAGCCCAAGAAGACAGTCTTTTTGCTTGCAAAGAGACGGCTCCCTGGAACGAATATACAGAGACTCAAGTGTCTCCTTGGGCTTAACGTTTGAGCGACAAGTTCATTCAACTTTAGTGAGCTCGGACAAAAATATTTCATTATTAAAAACTTTAATTCAGTCAAAGGGATATAATATCAACAAAAATGGTAACCGTTTTGCTTGTACATCATTTTATAAATATAAATCTCGTTGTTGTTTCCTTCATGTTGTTTCATATTTTGTGGTATTTTGTGTTAAATATGAATTCGAGAGGACATATCAACAGTCAACAACAAATGCTAACCCCGACGTTTCAAAAGGAAATAGAATAAAAAAAAGTTCTCTACAATGTGTCGGCACAGGTTTTATTCAAATTCCAGACGATAGTTTGAGCTGACCCTATCTAATTTTTAAGTAACAGCGGAAAATATGCTATTAATGGGTATCGGCAGGCAGAGTGGAATCGATGTTTACTTTCGGAAAAATTATCTTTGGAAAATTAAGTATCCGATTCTTTTCTCTAGCTATGGGTTAAATAGCGCTACCGATTGAATTCTCTAGATTTTGGTAGTAACCAGTCAAAGAGAAGAACAAGAAGGGATTCAAAATTAGTCTGAAGAAAGATGAGCTTCATCAGATTAATTCGCCCTAGACACACCCCGTCTGCTTCAGATGTAGTAAAAATAGGGATGAATGATTTGCACGATTCATGATCACTCCTTTTATTTTTGTACTTTCCATAGAATTTCCACGTTGATCATATGCTCTGCCTATGGTATTCTAAGCGTCTGTCGGTAAAACCATTTCTTGGCTGCTTGGTGTCATGTTTTCATCTGTAAGGAAATTGTCCAGCTTTCATGTTTTATTCATAGTATTTAAATTGAATTTATAATCGTTTAAATCCTTTATGGAAACTGAAATATTAAATTTGAATAAAGTTCATGTTCTATTGTAACAATGCACAGAGTGATTAGTTTATATTTCTTAATTACAGTAACGACATAAAACAATTTGCTTTTTGGTGTTTTATATGCTATAAACCCAGTTAAACTTTTTTTTTATTATCATTACGGTTCAAATTCAAATGCTGATAGCATTTGAATTTGAACCGTAATAATAATGATAAATAACGAGTCAATAAAATATACGACTTAATGCAGAGAAAACCTTGTCAGTTTAGTGAAGAACTCCTCGTTAGCGAAAGATGGAGATAAGAATATTTTAGATAATCCCTTTTTATGCAAGTGTCTCTGAAATTATTTGTGCATTGGGCTAAAAGTCAACTGTAAGAAATTGCATCAACGTTCGTGTATCGAAATGGGTGATTATGCAAAATGTGCAAATTAATTTACATAAATAAAATTATGTAAACACACACATATACACACCCATTATATATATATATATATATATATATATATATATATATATATATATATATATATATATAAGGTAAAATTTATATTATTATTGATATAAGCATAGAGAAAGAGAAAGAGAGGTAAACACACAAAAGTGGCGAATGGCATATAAAGTATACATCAGTACATAATTGTACTTTCATGGATATCTGTTCCCAAATGATTCTTCTTAGTGAAGGTCATTTATTGATTTACGTGTTCAAGTGCTTAATAAGAATTTAGCAAACCATTGAAAATGTTTCGCATAGATTACTGGAAATCCCAAGACAATTTACAGCAGCTAATATAGGATTCATCTTGCTAACGGAAATACGTGCACAAGACGAAATCATTATTGCATCTATTGTAAAATCAGTTAAGCTAAGCAGTGTGCGTCAGAAATATGCAAACCAAAGCATGCAAAAAGAATTTTGATCGGGTACATAATTTACAAATGGCCACTAGGCGATTATAACATGAAATGAAAAACAGACATGAAGAAATCTAGGGAAATAGACTGTGCTGCGCCAATTGTATCAAAGGAAAGATTAAAATGTTCAAAATCTTTCATTTTTTTTCCAGAGATGAGTTAGCGATTTTGCCTTAATATGAAAATACACTCCATCAATATTTTACTCTATTTTTTAAAATCATTTCACTACAAGCAAAGCAATAAAGTCGCTTAGATGCAGTGAGTTACTGAATGGGAGTTAATATAAGAAAAAGAAAACTTTACTAACCAGGGAAAGTAATAAAAGAACAGGAATTAAGAAGGCCGAAGTTAACGATTGGCATTGGATTTAAGCATTTTAAGATCAATTTTTGACGAGCGAGAGAAGAAACAGTTAACATAGAACCTACGGTTATATCTAGTCGTTTCAACTGTAAACATGAAGAGATCTTTCAACCAATCTAGTTGTACGCTTAAGTGCATAATGTCTAGGTAACAAAAACGAACGTTAATTAGAACAATTACCATGTAACTATTTATAGAAAATGCACAGATAAGATACGTTACAGTGCCAGGTAAAATGACTGAAGACGTGATGCCACAGCAGGAATGATAATATTGCAGATTCTTCCTTGGAATTTGTCAAGAATTTCTAAATATATAGCAGCAGCACCAAACCAGATCTGACAGCAATATTCAATCCGTGTATGAATGGTTGACTTATAAATGTGTAAGAAGGATTCTAGCGAGAGAAAATTGTTTAGCAAGACAGTTTGAAGCAAGCTTTCTAGCAGCAGAGCGAGCAATTGATTCAATATAATATGTCCGCTTCATGCCAGCAGTAAACATTAGCTCGAGAAGTATCAGGAGAGGTTACCACCAGTCATGCTGATGGAAAGCAAAAATAAGTTCTCTAAGGCAATTAGAACAGATTCGTTTGGGAGGTTTTTAAATCATTTAAAATGTTAAAGGAATTTAAAATAAATCTAATTCCAATTGTTTATGAGTTATTTTTCTGCATTTCAATACAGTTCCAGTGTTATTCATTTTGGAGGTCTGTTATAATTATTTTTTATAAAAGTGATGAAGAGAAATATAGTGTTCTGTAATTATGAGAAAAATCTGAATAACAATAGTTTAAAATTAACGTAAAATATTTAATAAATATTACCGTATTTCCCCATTTACAATACGCACCCCTAACATTCTGCTGAAAGTGGGAAAATGCGTCTACCCACGCATAATAAAAGACCCCATATTTGTAATCAATCCCTATAAATTGTACGTCGCAAATTGCATTACGTGTTATGGTACAAGTTCCTTGTACCACGGTGATGGTCCAAGTTTAGGACCAATGAAAGAATAACACGAACACAGGTATGGAATACAAAGATATATTACAACAGAAATATAATACAAAGAAGTAGAAGTATTAGTAATGACTATCAGATTTGGTTAGAGTGAACTATGTTTTCTCGACAAATATCACTATTCCAATGTCCTTACAATATGCTCTCAATTATTTCTCCACGTCTTACAAAATCCTCATGCCTCTTCAGAGGCGCAGTATTTATAATGTCAGGAATAGTCCATTATTATTATGGGTAAGTTCCCATAACATGACAGCAAGCGTTTCCCACTCTTATTCAAGCTGTAATTGAAGATATTTATCAAACTTTTCATCACGATTCAAAAAGGAAACGGAAATACCTATATTGTGTCTACTGCGGAAGTACATTAAACTGTTAATTGTTCGATAAAATGTGTAATCTGCCTAATCTGTATGTAATTTTTCAGAAAAAATAGTTTTAAACATAGAATAATATTATTCTAATTTAGTTTTATGATAATTCTTATTTTATATTTGTAAGTATTGTTATGTATATATGATTGTATTTGACATCCTTATGGGATCGCACTCGCCGACTATTGGTGTCAAATTGTTGTATGTTTCTGGTGAGTAGTCATTTCGTAACTGACGTATGAAACGGCAATGTTTTTAAAGATTTTTGTAGCTGTGCATAATACGCACCCCTAATTTTGCTTATTATTTTTTTCAAAAATTGCTTAATATACATGGGGAATTACAGTATTCATTTTGGAGGACTTTGATATTTATTTATTTTTTTTAAGTGTTGATGACAAATACAATTTTCCCTAATCAAGAGAAAAATATGAGAAACAGTTTAAATTAGCCTAAAATATTTAAATTTTATATTTTATTTTTTTGCCCATTTACCTTCCAAAAACCAAAGTTTATATGTTTTTTTATTTTTAATTTAGAAGGATGTTTCACGTGTAGACATAGTAGACTCAAATATAAGACAATGGTTGTTGCCCCCGTAGAAAAGTATTACTGGGGAATTATTAGGTTGGTGCAAAAATAATGACGTTTTATCACATAGTAACATATGTGAGAAAACGTCATTATGTTTGCAAGAACCTAATAATATAAAGAATCATGACAACGAACATCATTACAGATGAAAAGCACTCGTAATTGCTAAACAAGGAAAAACAGCCAGTATGCTAAACATGTGAAACGGCATATGTTATTAAACATATATTAACGGAAACCTTGATCTCTCAAGCCAAAATTGCTATAATATGAATGAACTCTTCGAAAAAGCAAAAATGGATGACGTAATATTATTTCTTAAAACAGGTGGCCTATACCAAAAAATATAAACGAAATAAGAAGACCAACAGAACCAACTTCCGTATAAAATAGTAGATCTGAAAAATATATCAATTAAACGAAACTCTCGACAAAGTTTCTTTACAAAAATACGTCAATGAAACCTGATCCTTTACAAACTGATTTCTTACATATATTACAGGATTTCTGTCTATATTTCTGAGATGAGCTATTATGTACACTTTTTACATTATTCAGACTATTGTCCTCATCTTTGTCGCTATATTTATTCCAACGTTTCGGCCGTTGTACGCTACGGACTTCTTCAGGTGTTTGGAATGTCAAAGTGAAACCTTTATTTCACTCACTGGGGTAGACTGTTCTAGTTCCACGTGCCACGTCTAATGGATGTCAGTTATCAGTTACCTCCTGTTAATTCCCCTCTCCAAGTTCTCCAATGTCTGAACCGAGTATTGAACTCACACTCTTTGGGTCCTGTCACTGGATCTAATCAACGCCTTTTTCCACTGTGCCATGTATCCCTGAGGGTTATTAAAAAAGAATGAACTGATTTCATGGCCCATTGCTTCAGTTATCAAGTATCGCCATGGAATGAGTCAGTGACCAATGGAAAGATGATTTTTCTAAGTTTTTAATCGCTGACAAAGGGAGGAGGCTGTAGTCACAGCAACGTTCATTAATCCACCATCTTCTAAGAACATTCGACGGCGGTTTTCACAGTTTCAAGAGAGTGGGTGCCTGTGTAAAAGAAAAAAGTCTAGGACGACCACGGGTTTCGGTGGAACAAGTGGAGACAATCCGCGCTGCATTTGTAGGAAGTGCAGGGAAGATCACAAATCGAGTTAGCCGTGAGCTTGTGTTCTCTCAGACCACAGTCTGACGTGGGCTAACAAGACGTCTACATTTGAAACCTTATTATGCCTCGTTCAGGAACTTACCAAGACCCTGCTATTTGTGCTTGGCCGCCGAGATCCTTAGACCTCACATTGTGTGATTTTGTGGGGATACGTAAAATATCGTATTTATTTTCCACCGTTACCCACTAACCTCGATCACCTTAGCTCATTAACTGACAATTTTTTTTAATGCGCATTTTTTGCCCAGGCATATGTCTTAGGATCTAAAACAACATACAATATTATTATTTTTTTTAATAACTGGTACTTTGAAACTTTATAGAAACTAGGACATCAAATATATATGTGTATAAAACATCGAAAAATAATATTGATTAGAAATAATAAAAAAAATACTTTTCAATATAGTTTTTTTTTATTTTTCTACTCTTGAAATGTAAAATTACGACAGAAAGTGTTTTCTAAGATTAGTTACGGCTAATAATAAAAGCTTTAAAACTAATGTTGTCAAATATACCTCTGTATATATGCAATGTAAATACAAAGAAATAACATGTAGTGAGTTTAATTTTAACAGATCCCCAAACGAGGCTGATGGCAGGTAATGGGTTAAACATCGAATAACAACAGTGATCAACTCAGTATTCTGATACACATCTGGGAGGAATTCTCTTATCGGATTGATTTTGCCTGAAGGTGATGGCCACAATGAACACTTGTAAGATAGGGAATAAAAGGTGATTGTCAGTAGAATACTTGTGATTTATTTGGAATTTTATATTGCTTTTGCTTATCAAAATATTGTGTAATTAAATCATTTAATTCTTTTTGAATAATCCTGTACATATTTTATTCATACGAATCTCTTCTAAAATCTTGTCATTAAATAATCCAGTGAAGTTGATATGCCATAAAACAAAATAAGCCCAAATCCAAAGAGATGAAAAGTAACAACTGAAATACGAAATATTTCTAATTTCAAAATGGCAACACGCGTTGAATTTATGAAAGATCAACATTTTTCCTTTCTTTCCTATTTATTGATAGCTCTGTATTTCACCTCTGTTCAAGAGTTTAATTTTCTTTTAATTCTGTCAATATTCAGTTAACAATAATTAGTTAGTGCTGCTAACAGCAAATAAAGCTACCCCAGGCCGAAATTCCTCTACCACCAATCTACGAATCCTTTTCGGTGTATTTAATCTTAGATCATACCACTGCTCTCAGAAAGCTGTACAAATCCCACACTTTTAATACTGAAATGCTTTCCGTCTTTCTTCTTAATTTTCTGCTGATTAAGGTGATACTTGACCATGATTTTTGCATTATTTATACGGCTTAAAGCTGAGGATCAAGTGGAACTTTGAGAAATTGTAGGGTAGATCAATTTTGACGGTAAAGATTAAGGTTAAGATTTTAGTGGTCAAGAAAGAACCTTCTCATGTATCCGTTCTACAACGCAACAATTCTGGCTAATAAATGGAATATAAAGATAATATGGATTAAAGACCGCACCAGTATTACATAATCGCCTCATATATATTTTTTATAGATGTTGGACACAAAGGAATTGGTTTGGCTTGGTTTGTTTTACGGTATATCAAACCCAATGGGTTATTTAATGCCGACAAGATTTTTATTGCTGGTAATATTTTCTTTTCAAAGATGTATAGCAGGTAATAACGTTTTTTTATAAAATTTGTTGATGGCAATAATATTTTTACAAAGTATTTCTGGCATTAAAACGCATTTTTTCAATTTTTATAGTTTTTGTCCTCGGTTTGGGGTTTAACTATTTACCCATAGCTGTAACCCTAACAAGTGCTACCACCCCGGGTCAGAGTGGATCTGCGGGCCCCAGCAATTAAGAGGTGGTTTCAGTACCTCCTGATCAGAAACCTTGTTGTTGGACGTAGTTTATCGTCATACCCAGGACGGGCCCGCAAGTATGGAACATCTATTACTACATTTGTAAACATTACCCTACGTCGAAATGCTCGTATATATCACCTCAGTGCAATACATGCACATATTGGTCGGTACATCACGACTAACTAAAGGGCAACTATCCAAATAAGACAAATATTTGTAGGTAACACTCAATGCGAGGAAAGACTGAGTACCCCAGAAGCTATTATTAAACAATTTTTTTTATTGCTGGTAAGATTTTTTTTTAAATGAATAGCTGGTAATATCTTTTTTTTTTCAAAATTGTATTGCTGGTAATCTATTTTTACTTCAAAAATATATTTCTGGAAATATTTTTTTCTTTAAAAATGTATAACTGGTAATATTGTTTTTTCCAAAAAATGTCAGCTAATAATATTTTTTTTCAAAATTTTATTGCTGTTAATATTTTTTTCAAAAATGTATTGCTGGTCACAATTTCTTTTCCTCACAAATTTATTGCTGGTAATAATTTTTTACAAAATATTTCTTGTATTAAATCTAGTTTTACACTTTCATAGTGTTTTGACCCCAGTTTGGGGTTTAACTATTTGCCCATAGCTAGGACCCTAACAGGTGCTACCAACCCGGATCAGGGTAGACCTGGAAACACCAGCAATTAAGAGGTAGTTCCACACTTCTCAAAACCTTCTGACCAGAGGCCTTGCTGTTGAACGTAGTTTATCGTCTTACATCGGACGGGGATGTAGTTTATCGTCATAGCCAGGACGGGGAATTGGTTTAAATTACAAATTTAATAATCATGGAATAAATCATATTAAAAATACATCTACAGTTCATTTACACAGTGGAAGTAATCTTCTAAACGCAAAACACATCATTCAACCATTTAGTAATTGTTCTCAATGTTGATATAGTTTCTTGTTTTAGTTCATTTTAGTCAAATGTAAATAAGAATCTATTGTTTAGACGCAAACTATTTAAAGTCTCTGAGCCAGGTTTAACTCTTGGAAGATCAAATCTTATTTTTGTATTTTGATGAACAATCATGATTGCAACCTAAGTTACAATTTTGCTCTACAATCTCGAAGCTGACGTTGCAGAACATGCAGAATATTTAGATCACTTGTAACGAGGTGATGCAAAAATGAATGCATAGCATTCTGGTTAGAAGACTGCTGTAGCAGTTTTAATTTATTCACCAGTGAAAGCTTTGGTGGAAGTTCAATTCAGTGTTTGGATATTTTTCTAATTTTCTAGAGATGTTCGTGAACAGTTGAACATGACACATTAAGCTTATTTTGTCGAAAAATGACTGCTACTTAGATTTGTATCCAATTCAAACCTCCCTTTCAAATGCTTTTTTCTTCGGAAAGAATCGTCAGCGGGAAGAAAAGATTTGTTGGATATAGCGCACTTGAGATTTTAATACCATTTAAACCACAGCTGACATCCACAATCCTTCAATGCACCCGTGTTCACATCAAATAGGTTTTAAAGCTACAGTAACATTGCTACACTTTCGGAAATTATATTGGAAGCCAAGGAGAATATGTTAGTGTTTAAATGTAAAATACCCTATCAAACACTGAATTGCACTCTAAACGACACACTGTCGCTTTGAAGAGATTAATTAATTTGCGCAATGTACTGCTATTTAACTTTATTTCTACTATGGTTGGTTAACACAATTCACAGCGGTCTGATACCTAACTTCTTACCTAACATGCCTATATAAATACATGCATATATATATATATATATATATATATATATATATATATATATATATATATATATATATATATATAAATCAGACATCTCTATACAAATATTTTTGGCATTAAAAAGAAATGAATAAAACACTAAAAGTAAAATGGAAAATAATAAATAGAACAAGAACTTGTAAAACCTTGGATGACCCATGACCTTTATGCCTACATGAAAACTACACATTATTAAGTTTCTAAATAGTGAAAATTTATTGAACTATAGGCATGAGTTAACGGTTTTTTTTGCCGACATCGACAAATTTTCGTATTAAATAATTAGAATTAAAAAAAATCACAGTCTATTAAAAGGTTTAAAAGCTGAATCCAATCATAAGATAGAAAAAAACATTTATGAAATCGTCAAAAAAAAAAAAATTGTAGTTCAGTGCGACGCGTTTGGAAAAATGAAAAAATAAAATAAATAAATAAAATAAAATAAAATAAAATACATTCGACGCTTAACAACGTATTATGGTGCTGACAGCTATCTATCGCTGTGACTGACCAGACGATGTGCGTACATGAATGCCATCATCCGCTTATAAATTGACACCCCGGTCCTCTTTCTTCCTTTTGACTTCTTTCCGAAGGTGACTGATATGTGGATACAAATTAACTCTTATGCCCCTTATCAAAATGGTCGCAACAACCATTTCCATAGTAATTAATTTTGCGAATGAACATGCTTAGAAAGACGCGTAAATTTCAAAATTGGTTATTCCTAAATTTTCGCTTGAGGATGAAACAGGGCTTGATACTTTAATTCAATTCATTTTTATTTCAATAATTATATTGAGGTTTGGCCGTTGTTTTAGCGAAGGAATCATATTTTTTTAAAAATAATATATATATATATATATATATATATATATATATATATATATATATATATATATATATATATATACAAGGCTCAAACACTATTATTCCATGGTTATAATTTATTACATTGGAATCGTAATCACGATCCAATTCATCAGACATAAGAATTCAAGAAGAAATCCGAAAATATTTTCCGATTTCTTTTTGAATTTGTAGGTCTGATGATTTGGGTTGTGATTACGATTCCAATGTAATAAACTATAACCATGGAATATTAGTGTTTGAGCCTTATATATTATATTCTACTCTGTCCTGGACATTAAGTTCTATCTGGATTTTATCCTCTTGGGAATTTATGCATATATATATATATTTCTTCATAAAATATGATGTAATTTTGTTTATGTTAAGATACGCTTTGAGGAGATATGAGCGTCCGAGAGAAACCATAGAAAATTTGTAATTTAAAACAGAAATTTGATCTTCTAACCAGAGGCTCCACTACAGGTAAATAGCATGACTCGTCAGGCTATATGACGGTTCCGTGTAGGATAAAGGTTAGATTCCAGTCGGAGGAGACATATTTTCTATGATATTTCTATGACATTCAGGATAGTAAATCTTGTTAATACTGTTTATTATAAACAGAGCATTTACTTAAATATTTGTATCTATATAAAAAAGGAAAAACAAAAAAGTTATTGAAATAATTGACGGACTTAGTACATTTCATAATATATGTATATATATATATATATATATATATATATATATATATATATATTAACAACGAGAGTATATGTCTAGAAAACCAGATGTCAAAATGGCTACAATTGAAAGAAAAGAGGAAAAAGAGAAAAAATGGTTAAGTAATGAGTATAACGCACACACACATCCACGAACGGACGCATACAAAATGAAAAAGAATTTGAACCAGCTCTGAGAAATGTTTATATAAAAGGAAAACTAGAGAAAAAGAATCAGTAAATTGCTGATACCTCCTGATGAGTGGGCGTCATCATTGCAGTCTACAAAACTCTGGAGTTGAGATACTGAAGTTAATATCAATCAGCAAAGTTACAATCCTTTTACTTTATATATATATATATATATATATATATATATATATATATATATATATATATATATATATATGTGTGTGTGTGTGTGTGTCTGTGTGGGTGTGTGAGTTTGTGTGTATGTATGTGCGATAAGAGAAAGAACAAATAGGAAGCACTTATCGATCTAACAAGTTTCGCATTTATTAATGGTTCATCATAAAATGAGTCATGGATAAATGAAGAAAGGAATTTTTGTAGGTTTACTTTTGTGTTTGGTTTTCATTGGTCAGTCATGTTCTGCATGCATTCGACTCTTTGAATTGACGTTCGTATAATGTTTGCCATTTCGAATTCAAGGAAAACACTTTACCGAACGAAAAAACAAGACACTAGAGAAACACACAAAAAATAAGCATATATATATATCATTTGATTCTCACATAAACAAGGTAGAATTATTATACATTTGTATACATGTAGCAATAATTAAGAGTTTTTCATGTATCTTTTCCATTCTTAAAGCTTCGGATGGGTGCGCCGTCTCTCCTTCAATAATGAACGCCACGAATTATACTAACGTTGGTTTACAGAGCTTAATGCACATAAAACATGATTGGCGTAAGAAACTCAAACAACACAAAAGAAAAATCCCAGAATTTCTTTTTTTTCCACATCTCACGCTCTGATGAATCTTTAATAAAAGTGAAATATGTTAAATTGATAAACGTTTTCTATTTTTTCTTCATCTGATTATTCGGTCGGATTTCGATCAATCCTTGATCCAAACTCAATTTTTGCAAGACAATAATCACTGAGTTTGTCGTCAAAGGATGAGTATATCTTTTGGGATACAATATATATATATATATATATATATATATATATATATATATATACAGGATGTCCCAAAAAGCATGCTCATTCTTTAAATGTCAGTAAATTTTATGATTATATTTATGAAACACCATATATACACACATATGTGTGTGTGTGTGCGTGTATAATAAAACTCTTTCTACAAACAAGAAAATATTTAGGGTGTTTATTATTTTAAATATCATATGTACATTTATTTACATACATATATTGCCATTCACAGACAGGCTGTTTCGCAACTCGTAAGTGTGGTTAGACATCCGATTGCCTCAAGCCTAGATCGAAACCATTACTACCCCTATGCCATTGGCGCACGGTTGTGATGAAGGTGAATTTAGATATATTCATATTTAGATAAACACGCCAGTGACTCGAAGAACTCGATTCATCTTAACGAAGAGTCTTGCACCAGCAGCAGTAAGAGTCACTTTTTACAAATGCACTTTTCTCCCCGACAGCTCAACCGAAATTATATATATATATATATATATATATATATATATATATATATATATATATATATATATATATGTATGTATATTTGTGTGTGTTTGTTTGTGTTTGTGTGTGTGTGTTTAAATGACAATAAATTCACTGTTTATTATGAAGTATTTACTTGTATCTTAATCTGTTAAGACTTTGGAATGTTTCATTCGCTATTCCAATGCACTTTCGGATTTTTTCATGCTTTCCAAAGTGATCTGCTTTCAATACTTGAGCCGCTAGACTCGCAGCTAATCCAATAGGATCAACAGTTCTTGCCATATATTTGTAAGGAAAACAAAGCTCACGTTAATAAATAACGTGCGCACCTCTGTAAGGTGTTACGTTCAGTGACCTGAATTCCTGCACGATTAATAGCAAATTCGATCCTTACTGTGTGCCTCATATTTTGGTCCTAATGACAAAAACGCATTAATGTTTAGTTAATAACGGCTGGAGGATTACAGAAATAATGACTCTAGACCGGACAATTGACGAAAAACATTTGTGGGGAAACAGAATTCAATATTATTCAATAAAATTTAATATTATTCAATAAATATCAGAAACATTCTAGCAAAAGTATTTCTGAAAACACGTTGCGCAAAAATAGAACTTGAAAAACTACCTATTTAATGTTAGTTTTAATTACTTATCTATGACTTATAAATTCCTGCTTTCGAATCAAATAGATAAAAGGCGATATCATTTCTTTCATTTGAAAATTAGAAAGTATATGATTTCAAAGCGTTCCTACATGGTAATTATCTCTTCAACCATTCTTCATTTTTATGACATGTTCTTTTACACATTGGTTGATTATCGTTCTCTGCCACTTCCTATATTTTCAGCTCTTTTACAAGTCTCTTTGTCCTTGTTCTTTAATGCGTTTCAACAAACTGGTTAGATAGGCTATTCGTTGCTTCTTGCTGCTTGTCTTGATTTCAATTTGTCCTGTCAGTGTTAAATTCTCTAGGTCCAATATCTTCACTCTACTTTTTGGAAATTTCAGCTTTCGCTTTTTGACTTCATTTGCCATATGACCTGGAAAGGTGGGCAATGTCCGAACATATGAAGAAGAGGCGAAACCACATAAATGTGGTTTTACAGATCGAGGTAGTGATTAACGGAATGGAACCGTGTGATTTTTATTTTGCAATTAATATCGATTATTCCCAAATTTATTTCCATTTTATAAAAATTGTTATCGTCCAAAAATTCGTCGAAAAAAATTACGTAAATAATCACCGACAACAATCTTAGTAATTGTTGTGGATTCCGTGAAGAGAATCCTGCACAAATAAATAAACAACGCCAGTAATTGAGATAGAAAAATAAGTGTATTAAACGTAAGAATACAGACATGAACTGAAGATTAGTAGTCCAGGAATGCAGGTTAATAGAAAGTATGTGTACAAGTCTCTGTAAGTGAAGCCGTAATTATCTCTCTTTCCGGACTCTCGTATAACTCTGGGTGAACACCCTGTCTCGACGTTTCTGTCATTCTATCTCTCCGTAGTATAAGTATACTTTGGACGAGTCCATCTTGTGCACAAGGGGCGAGACCCGCAATAGTAATGAAAACAAGTATTAGGTTGGTGCAAAAATAATGACGTAATAATGTCGTTTTTTGACTTTAAAAGATACGTCAAAAAACGACATTATTACGTCATTATTTTTGCACCAACCGAATAGTAAGAAATCCAAAATTTCAGGATTGCAGATCAAGATTCGGCGCGGAGTGTGTTTACTTTGCTTACAGAGTCGGTCTGATCCCAGAAAGATATGATATGTTGGACTACAGTCTATAGGAGTTAAGTTAAAAAAACGTGCAATTTTATTTTAAAACAACGTAATATTTTTTTTATTTGTACCTGAAAATTAAAGAGTTGTGTCCTTTCAGATTATTTTTTTATCAGCCAAGATGGCGGAATCTGAAAAAAATCGCATTAATGAAAACTCGGCAATCCACAATTTCAGGATTGGGTGTCCAGATCCGACCTGGAACGTTTTAGTTAGCTGACGGAGCAAACTATAACATTCCACCCTTATTCCAAAATGGTATGATATGATGGGCTACAGCCACGATGAGTAAAGTTGAAAAAGTGTGACAAAGTGACACACTGTCATTCGCATTTATTATATAGATATTTGATATTATATCAACAATACTTTTTTAGTTTATCTCTATCCATAAAAGTCAGGATGTGTGTGTGTGTGTGTGTGTGTGTGTAACGAATGCACGGCCGCAATTTTCGACGGATTTGCATCAAAATTTACATGCACATGCTCCAAATTAGCGGGAGGCCAGCTTTGCATTTCCCAACTCCCATCGATAGTGGAAATAATCGATTTTTTCATGCTTCTACGGCACATTTCATGGAGTTTGCGGTCATTTTGTACTGGCCAGAGTGAGAGCCAATAGCTGGCTGCCACGAATAGGCAGGAAGATTCTATTGGCCAGCGTGAGATCCAACAGCTGACTGACACGAATGTTAACTAGCATGCTAGCGTGCAAAAAAAAAAAAAAATCGATAGCTGCATTCGTCACAAGTAGGAAAATTTAAATTTGCATGGCACTTTACTCCAATTGGCTCATTCGCTTGCTTAAACTCAACGTTTATTCTGATTCCGCAGAAATGGGTTGGGTGTGAAAAAGTATCTGTTGTTAACATTCTTTTTTCATTCGGTTCTTCCAGTTTTTTAAGGCTGATTGTTTTGTGTTCATTTTGTTTAGTTGTTTTTTCGTAACAGATTTAATGTTTAGTATAGAGCTTAGAAAAAATTCGCAGTGTGAGATAGACAAGAAGTAAGACATGTAGCAACATCAGCACGGCGAAGGGCACTTCTTTAAAGGCAAGGAAGGGCAAAAATAGTCACGTGATAGAGATTGCTGTATGTCTCGTACGATTTTTGAATCAAGCACGGGCAACGCCGGGCCATGCAGCTAGTTGCTAATATAATTTGATGGTAACCAGCTTTAGCTATTTCAAGGTCTGTACCAAATTTCCCTTGTTTGTTACTACACTACACCGTGAGATTTCTGTACCCGCTTTGTTTAGATAGCCCCAATATTTAGCTCATAACTTATGCAGCATCTTTAGTTGACAACCATGCATTTTATCTTCTAACATTTTATAATGTTATTCCCATAGAACTGGTAATATTCCTAATTCCCCTTATTATATATCTATAGACGTCCGGAATTAAACCTGAAAAATGGTAATCCTTTTTATGCAAATCCATACACACGTAGCTCAACTCATATCAATATCTTTTAGATCGAATAATTCATTGCGGTATCCCTCCCGTCTGTGCAAAATCTAATCCATCACCTCACCTTTTTATATCAATCTTTCTTTCAACCCTTTTCTATCTCTCTCTCTCTCTCAGCTTATAATTCCCCGAGTTGAGGCCATCACCTTTATATGGAACGACTTACCATAAAAACCGGAGTGTTGACGCAAAAACTCTATTCCATCGGGGGACAGATTACACAATGCACTTTGGCCTGTCCATATTTTACAGCAAGAAATCCATGATCAGCAAGGCAGCCTGCGACCTTTATTGATCAGTTGTCCAAACTTCGGTCAAATAGCTGTAAATCACATTAGTAAAAGTTCACTAAACACTTCAACTCTTCGAGAAACGTAGAGTTCTTTTTTACTCTCTCCATACCAACATTATTCCTGCAGATTGTTTGCAAGTGACTTCCGAACATGATATATATATATATATATATATATATATATATATATATGTGTGTGTGTGTGTGTGTGTGTGTCACATATATATATATATATATATGTGTATATATATATATATATATATGTGTGTGTGTGTGTCACATATATATATATGTGTGTGTATATATATATATATATATATATGTGTGTGTGTGTGTGTGTCACATATATATATATATATATGTGTATATATATATATATATATATACGCACACACACACACACACACACATATATATATATATATATATATATATATATATATATATATATATATATGTCAAAGACCAGTTTAATTTTATTAGGGCGGTTCTTATTTTTATTAATCTTCTTCTGTGCGGTGCCTACATTCTAGATACGGACAACCATAATTCTCCTCAACTTCCTAACGTTCGTGTCTCGAAGTAATGTTTGTCTTTTTAATATCCCTCTCAGTCTGTCCTGGTATCCATCTATACAAGCTCCTTAGAAAGGTTGATCGCTGATTCCCTCTGCCCCTCTTGACATCAAAATGTCATTTGACTCAAATTATCCAAGTCTTTTTTCCTCGATCAGTGAGCCAAATATTTGGACACTCACTATTTTACCAACAGCTGAGTAGAATAGTGATAGTATCGTTGTATTTTGCAAGGAGCTTACCACTAAATTAACGCAATAAGTCACTTTTTCATCTTTGAGAAGATTGTCCAGCATTCACAGCTATATAGGAGGACAAATATCACGTAACACTTCTGTAGACTTTCCTTTGTTCGGATAATTTCTAGGGTTAAGTGATCAGTAAAATTTCTAACCCTTAAAACATGCTATCCGAACAGATTAATAGGAATCAGACTTAAATAAATTTATTTCCCTTCGGAGTCAGCCATGCGTGATAAATTGTTAGACGATCATGTATTTATTCGATATATGACTGACAAGACGTATTTTTCCCGTAGTATGTGGCCATTTCTTTCTGCGGTAGTTGCCATCCAATGCTATAGAACCCGGTCTGTGGTGCTATTTTCCCATAATGAGAGTTTATTAATAATTAAGATTGCTCACATATTCGGTCCATAGTATTCTGAACATCCTCCTGTAGAACAACATTTCTGTTGCATTAAGGCGCTTCTTCATCTGTGAGGCGATTGTCCAGTATTAACTACCATAGAAGATGACTGATATTACATAGCAGTTCAGTACTTTTTTGTTTGTTTCTAACCGACTTCCTGTTTGTTTGCATAGATTTTGGAATCGGTTCTTATCCTAATACGGCTTCGGATTTAAGTATTGGACTTTCCCCGATCTTAAAAGAACACCTGATTCTATTTGTGTCTGTAATTTGGAAAGGAATTATTTTCAATGCTCTTGTTAGTCAACGCCATTAGCGTAGACGTAAGAAAATCATAGATAATTGAATTTATCGACAATATTTTCCCTACAAAATTACTGTACCTGTTCTAACAGTGACAGGAAACTGGTTCTGATATCCGTCGTCAACTTTGACAGAGTTAGGTGAGTATGGCTTAAATGTAGCCAGTTCAGCTGCCAATATTAACTATTGTTCGCTGGGTGAATGAAATTAGGGTTTAATGATTCGAATCATGTAGCCGTGCCCCCTAGTTATTTGAATGCCACACAAGAGACAGCAGTGATTATGATTTTATCATTCTCAATATATAGTAGCCGTTTGAAGCGGGAAGAACTTCACAAAATGGAAGGGAATTTTAACAACTGAAGAAGAAGAAGAAGAAGAAGAAGAAGAAGAAGAAGAAGAAGAAGAAGAAGAAGAAGAAGAAGAAGAAGAAGAAGAATATCTGTTTGTCTTCTTAACCGTTATGAGGGGCAGCTTTTCTAGAAGAAATTAAAAATGGAAGAGGTCATTCCATTTTAATATAATCTGGAAAATCCAATTTTAAGATAATGTTATATGAAAAAACTCTCCATGACCCATGAATTTCGTAGCTGCACCATATGTAGAGCAACTGCAGTAGTAGTTGTCTTTCCTGGGTAAGATAGCCTGACGGAGTCCAACCCTCTCCAAGCTATTTTTTGAATTCAGAGATTTCTTTTAAATATATCGATTGCCATCAAAGTTTGTCCTGTTATTTTAACCATTGCTGGGGGGGGGGGAAAGAAATGGATACATATTTCTCCCAACGGTATTAGCACGTAAATGAATGTTATGAACTCGACTGGAATTCGAACTCGGCTCTTCGATTTCTCAGTCTGAACAGCTATTCATGGCTCGAACGTGCCTCCGCATTAAAATAGTTTTGTAGCATACTTCCTCAGACAAATTGTTACGATTTAAATGACGATTCTTGGGTGATAGTTGTAGCTGGATACAAAAAAAGTCGCCAGAACAATAATGTATAATCACAGACGAAGAAAAAAATTTGGAGGAATTAATGTGGATTTTTTTTGTTTCTGTCTATATGGCACGGGGTATAAAGGCGTTAGTTAGATCCAGTGACAGGACCCAAAGAGTGTGAGTTCAATAACTGGTTAAGGCAGTGAAGAACTTAGAGAGGAAAATTAACAGGAGATAACTAATAACGGACATCCATTAGACTTGGCACGTGGAACTAGAACAGTCTAACACAGTGAGCGAAATAAAGATTTCAGTTCGACATTCCAACCATCTGAAGACGGCCGAAACGTTGTAATCAATATGGCGACTAAGATAGGGACAATAGTCCGAATAATGTAAATAGAGTGGATTTTTTTTAATCATTTCACCCCAAGCAAAGTGGGAATGTCACTAGTACACAGGGGGTTACAGGGAGTGAAAGTGAGAGAAAAAAATGAATATAGGGAGAATTGAGGGAAAAAAACAACAAAATATGAACATGATTCAAAAGATAAAAGAAGGAAATTGACGTTGCCATTAAATTTTTGAAGATTGTAGTTGTCAGGGAATAAATTAAAAAGAAGGGATTTCCACATCCGGGAAGTGCGAGAAATAACTGTAGAACTCTACGTGGCGGCTGCATTTAGTAATATCAACAGTAGATGGATGAGACCTAGATGCCAAGTAGCCAGCTTAAATTCATGTAGTGGGTGCACCAGGGAAAAAAAGCTCGTCAGAGCATTTGCAATGAAAATATTTGTAGAAAGAGGGAAGTCACGATACGTTGCTGAGAAAGTGACTGAAATGGAGATGCCAAGTCAGGATCGATTGCATGCCAGATTATTCTTTGGATTTTATCAAGAACCTAGGGATGAATAGCAGAAGCGACATACCAGATAGGGCAGCAGTATTCAATGCAAGGACGAATGGTAGATTTGTAAATGTGCAAGAGGGATTCTGACGAGAATTTTTTTTCTGGCACGATACACTGAGCCAAATGTTCTTGCAGCAGATGTAACTATTGATCCGATTTAGTCGTTCCTCTTCAAATCAGTTGAAAACTTGAGATCAAGAGGAGGCAGTGCGTTGCTTTCCACGTGTCTAGCGTCAGACAGAAAAAAAGTTTGTCTATAGTGGTTAAATGAGCGCTGTTTTGATTTGGAGGCGTTGATTTTTCATATATTCATTTATCGATTACTAGATTTTGACAGAGGGGAAAGCGAATAGCATCAAATAGGTCCCTCTCTGACTGCACTCTCCATGCAATACGGTTTCATGCATTTTGCGTTTATTTGTCTTGTAAGCTTGATTAGGTATATTCATTATTCATAGCTTTGCAGACCACCGTCGACTAGGACTAAACTACTTTAAAATAGTGATACGAAACTGACAAAGGTTAGGATATACGAACAGTCACCGCATGCTATGCTCAATCTTTAGAAGGGTTAAATCCGACCAACACTGAAGTATTTATGGCATATCTGGAATAGGTAATGTAATATCACCTCTCAGTTTCGTCTGCCTTCGAGCAGAGTTCAACTCAGTTGTGTCGAGGTCTGCGGACAGAGACGCAGCTGTGGAAAAATACTGACAGCTCCTCATTCCCGGGGAACAGTTGCTCACGGTAGTATTCTTCTCAATGCAAAAGACAATGTGAAATCAGTAGTGATCGATGCCAGTGCAACCGATGATGGCTGGGGCTGGGCAATTTTGGGGTCTGTTTCGGGTGCCCGACATTATATCCGACTTTGTGTCACATCATGTTGCCGTGAAGAGATGGGTAAATATCTATCTGGGTTGGAGTTGCCCGATTCTCTCTTTCTATCCTCAGCGGAGTTTAAAACTATTTACATGACGCTGTGAATGATGAATTACTTTTCCACCATACACGCCATTTCCAACAGAGAACACGTCGCAAGCCTATCGCTATTCAATGCCTGCTTCCATCGAAAATGTTCTGACGAGCTAAAAACATCGTTCAGTCTGTTTCTAATGGGGGTCAAAGGATGGCTTGTTAATTTTAATGCTTCCAAAACAAAACACCCCCTTAACCCTAGAACACTAACCATGGGTATAATATACCCAGCGCAAATTTTCCTATTTTTAATTACAATATTCAGTACCTGATTTTCTTAGCTAAATAATATGTTTTTCAGTTCCTATTAATGTTAACTCAAAGTAAAAAGTTTGAAGTGCCTGCATGTAAAATATTTCAAATAAAGATTTATATTTAATATATTTTTTGATATTTTCAAAATCGGGTATGATATACCCATGGTTAGTAGTGGTGTAACTTTAATTGATCGTTAGTGTTCTAGGGTTAATCATCTGAGAGACCCTTTCCGGCTTCCATCAGCATGACTGATGCTAACCTCCAGGAGAGTGCCCCGTTGCGACACATCGGGCTCACGTTCTCTGTTGACATGAAGTGGAATGATTACATTGAATCAATTGCCAGGTCAGCTGCTAAGCGAGTTAGTTCAGTGTATCGTGTTAGACATTTGTACACATAGTTTTACTTCATTCGGTTTAGTTACTTAATTTAACCACATATCAGTGTGTTCAAATTCTGAGGTAAGTCATGTCTTTCGTTACAAGAGATAAATACACATTATTTGAAAGCCAATACGCATATTATTTCAAAGTAAATAAATTTAGCTTCTCTGTGTGTTTTCTATAATTATTATCATAATCTTTATTAATAACCATTCTGATGACATCAGGTCTCAACTTGGCATCTATGCTGATGACACTGCTATTTATTCTTGCCTTGATACTAAGGCTGATCAGTCTGATAAGGTCAAAATGGCAGCTGATTTACAAAATGACCTCAATACCATCATTAACTGGGGCAAAAGATGCATTGTCAATTCTAACAACTCCAAAACTAAACTTCTCTGCATTAATTATCTGAGAGAGCACTCTCTTCATTCTATCAATTTGACTGATGTTAACCTCCAAGAAAGTGACTCATTGCACCTTCTCGAGATAACATTCACAGCTGACATCAAGTGGAAAGGCTATATTGAATCAATTGCTAGATCAACTGCTAAAAGATTTAGTTCAGTGTATCGTGTTAGACATTTGTACACATAGTTTTACTTGTTTCGGTTTAGTTACTTAATTGAACCCCATATCAGTGTGTTCTGAGCTATTTACTGTTGAATAAAAGATTTATAGGGGAAAAACGGTCGCTAGAATCGGGTTCTTTTTAGCCTAAAAAAAACCTAAACAAAACCCATATTATCCTAGATTCAAAAACATAGACTAAGATCAAATTTAGTCTGAAGTCAAAAAGGCAAATATGGTTGTATTTATACCTAAGTGTATAAATATCTAATCAGAAGTTGACCCATTTTGTGCGGAGGTTTAACTTTCTGGTACCGATGAAGTAGACATAGCCGAGGTCCCGCCATTAAGTCAATGGTTGATATCGTGTATGGCGATAAATAATAAGTGTTTATATTTGAATAAATGAAAATCGATCCTGTAGTTTTTGACGAAACACGGAGGAACTCAAACCACTATCTTCTGACACTTCAGCCGAACCTGCAAATATAGGAACGATTTTATTTTTTATTTGAACCGAGAATCCAGAAAAAATATATCTACTAAAATAATTTGTTGAACTTTCTTCTTTTTTAGTGTCCTTGTGTCACACATGTAAAAGCAGAAAACGCTGCATCATAATTAAAACCATGAAAATTAGATTATTTTTCACTTGTTTCAAGTATCGATTTTTGAAGAAGTTCAATATGATTTTATTAATAATGAATACAGAGTGAATCAATTTCAAAACAGTTTCTGGCAGTTTACTTAATATCAGCTTTACTAAAAACAAAAACAGAATTATTTCACTGCTGGGCAAATTTTAAAACAAGACGAGATACCCCAGGAAAAAATGATAGAAGTACTTTTCCAAAAATTATTATTTAAAAATGGTTTCTAAAGAATTTAATATTAAACACAAAAATAGCTTTGTCATTAAAAAACAAAGTCATTGTTGCAGTTGATACTTTTCTTTTGTTCTCCATGTCTCATGCCATTTTTATGCACTATTCTTTAATCGTTATCACCCCATTCAAGGCAGTAAAGTCCCTAAGACACAAGGGATTACAGGGAGTGCAGGAATTAGAAACAGAAACATTAATAATGAGCGGGAAGAGGAAAGAGTAATCAGGAGGATAGAAGACAGTGATTGACATTGCATTTAAATGTCTGCAGAATATACTTAGTTCGATAGCATGGAGTCAGAAGTGGAGTTCCACAGACGAGAAGTGCGATAAAATTAACTGTTAGCATATAATTTACGTTTACATCTAACTATCTCAAATGTGAATTGATGAGATCTTTGTTACAAATTTGGATACATTATATACTAGTGAGCCAGTCCAAAATGACTTGACTCATTTTATAGTCCACCAATAGAAGGTTAACCAATCAGAAGACGTAGAATATACAATCCGTCGTGTATAAAGGCGGCCATTTTGTTTACTCTATCCGAATGTCCAGTGCCAGCTTGTCAGGCGAAGAGGAACAGAAGGAAGAACTACGCTCTGCTACTTTACCGGGATATCCACTGCTAACCTTAACTACGCTTCCCTACTGTCTTCGAAATATTCACTGCTAACCTCTGGATTCTATACTCGAGGACGACCGTCATCATGAACAACAATCTTGACACCAGTTTCGTACTGCGGTGAAATTCAAAAAGTCTAGGTACCATAGTCAATAATGTTAGTACATAAAAAACACAAAATACAACTTGGAAAATTGCGTTGCGTCAATAACTCATTCAGATGCTAAACTCCAAGAGAGCAAAACTTTACGCTTTCTTGGGTTGACGTTTTCAACAGGCATGAATAGAAGCGACTATATTAAATCAACTGCTACATCTATTGCTGGGAAAGTTGGTTCAGTGTAGTGTCCCAGAATATCTTCCTGTTCAAAATCCAACTTGCACATTTATAAATTTACCATTCGTTCGGGCTTTGAATACCGCTTCCAATTATGGTTTGGTGGTCCTCACAAAATGCAAAGAAAGTTCTGTAATATGATTGATCCTGACCTCGCATCTCGACTTTGTTTTCCCCTTGTTTTCTGCAAATATTTTCATACCAATTACCATCATGAGATTTTCCCGTATTTCCTCAACTATATGAATTTAAGTGTACTACTAGATTGGCAATTAGGTTTAACCGTTTTACTCTTGAAAAGGCTAGATACAACCGTTATTTCCATTCTAAGAGTTTCACTTCTCGCACTTCTCACATGTGGATCTCCCTTCCAATTTCTTGATTTGCTGATAACTACACTTCTCCTTTCTTCTTTAAAATTGTTTCTTTTATTGTCATTTCTTCAATAAATTAGTCTTATTATCTTTCACTCCCTGTAACCCTTCTTCATCCTAGTGACGTTATAGTGACAAATTTATTGGCCTGAAACGATAAAAATGCTGGCGATATGACTCAACGAAAAATAATATATACACATAACTGCAGTGTGAGAGATTTTGTCTTTTATAGTAAGACTCTTTATGATATTAGCGACTAAATACCATTTTTTCTCGCTCTAAATATCTTTTAAATCGTTTGTCGTTTTTTATGCTATCAGTTTCGTGAATTCGTAATGAATGTAATTTTGTCTTTCTCTCTGATTTGAGTATCTTCAGTATAATCTTTGACGCTTTAGCGTTAGGCATTTTTAAGGTGTATTTTTCATTCTGTAATTCTGCGTAAAACATCGCTGCTTCTCCTAGGATCATTCCATGTTATTTTAAGAATCTGTTGATCCATTCGACTCTTTGTTCTTTGAAGAGATTGTCATTTACTACCGTAGAGGCAAACAGATATTAGGTTCTTCAGAGAATAATGTGTGATTTTAGAATAAATCTTTTGTGTTCAAATATATTATCATAATAATTGCACAATCATCTATTAATAATTCCTAATGATTAAAGTGTCCTCTTTGTTGCATTCTGAAAGCGACTGATATAAAATTTAAAATATTTTTAAAACTTCACACTGTGTAGGTGTTGTAACCTAGGGAAGGATAGTGAATAGAATAGTCACAAGAAGGTTAATAATGAACGATAATACTTAGGACAAGAACAACACATATGATACGCCAGCAGCGCGTAGAAGTAGTAGTCAACTGCTAGAAGTGAGTTAAGTGAATTCCACAATGAATTTCCAACTGCAGGATATCTACCAACTGCCCCACGCGGTCAGATGTGGCATAAGGTCGAATTTATTGTGGGGTATGCGAGCCCATAGTCTCGGCAAAATTTTCCCGGTGGACCCCGAATAAAACGGGGTCGGGTATCTGTTTTCTGAGAAAAGACTCTGCACTTCTGGGGATCCTCTCTGCCCGGAGGAAGAGATTTGGACCAGCACAGCTGGAGACGAATCTCCAACTGCAGACCAACATACAGTATTTACTACTGTATTTACGTGAATCGGGACATACCCATTATCATCAGTAGGTATGCTACAACAGTAAGAAATGACGTTGGAAAGATTATTTAATACCAATATTCCAATTAGAAATATCCTGCTTTCTTATAAAATAACATAGAAAATTATGGCTTGTGAAGAACCGAATTCGCCGGTAATTCTTAAAAATTTCAACAATGATGATTTTTAAAAATTCTCTACTTTTCTTGATGTGTGCAGAACCTCTTCCCAAACTCAACCCGTTTTCAGGAATACCAATTCGAATATTTTAATTATAATAACTGAGACAGCAACAACTATATTTGCTCCAATTTATCAATATTGAAGAGAAAAATAAGCAAGTCAACTAGCCTCGTTCACAATATTGCATTTTTAATTTTCGCCCCTTGGATAAGAATGTTAATGAATATGGAGCAAGGAACGATATTTGTCTTCACCCAGCAGGGAAAATGAAACTGAATATTGAATGAATGTTGAAAAGGAAAATTGAGGAGTAATAATAAGAAATAGAAAATAAGAAAAAAAAGATGAGGTATGATGAGAGTTAATGAAATACCGATAATTTCTGTCTAGATTTTTGCTTTTACTGAGACGGTTTGATTTTGTTTCTCACAAAATACAAAGTTGGAGATTATGTCGTATTACCTGGGTAATTATTGCTTAAAGACACGAGAAATCTAAAAAAAAAAAATCTAGAAAGACAGATACGCATTCATCATATATATATATATATATATGTATATATATATATATGTGTGTGTGTGTGTGTGTTTGTTTTAACCCTAGTCCCCCTATATGGAATGAATAATAAATGATTTCCTCACAAACGAAATGGAGATTTGAGGTATAAGATATATGTTTCTACAGAAACATCCTGGGTAGCAGGTGAAATTCTTTAACTACCGAAAGAGACAGCAACTGGTGAATCGTCACAGAACTGTATGTTGTTATATAAAAAATAACAGAAATAAATACCAGCATGCAAATGTTGAATCTTTCAATGATAAATTTGCAAGGATCACAAAAAATATCACGTAAACATACAGCAATAAAAGCAATACCACGATAGAAAGAGCAGAATGAAAAAAAATATTTCAATCACAAAATTACAGTAATTAAAGAAGGCGGCTCTTGAGAGACGAATTTTATCTCGATGTTTCCTGACCTGATAACTAAGATATACAACAGAGGTGAAATGATGGATGCATTTAGTTCTTCATAACCCTGCCAAAGGAACCATTAGCACAATAAGGTTAACGTCACTGGAAAATCAGCTAGATTAGTTCATTATCTAAAATAATATTCAGGATGCTATTGCATAAAGCTCTTAGGTGATAGCGAAAACGAGTTGTGTTATTTATTACTGAATATTATTGTAGCGCGTTTAAAGATGGATTGTGGAAAGATTGCGGTAATTAGTTGAAGCATATCAGAAGGCGGAACGGGACAACGTCAAGTTGAAGCTGATATGTAGTTCGTTAATACGCAGGCAGGAGGTTAATGTCTTCATTAAATTGAATGGTAAAATGAGGAGGAAGAGTCGAAATAGAGATAGATAAAATGGAAGGTGAAGGAGAAAGAGAGAAATGTTGAATAAAAGAAAGAAGAAAAGAAGAATATAAGATGAGAGAAGATGAGGGGCCTCAGAGGAAAGGGAAAAAAGAAGAAAGAGAATGAGCAGGAGAAAGAGGAAAAGAAGGAATGAAAGAATGAAGAAAAGAATAGAACAAAAAAATGAAAAGAAAATCTGGAAACAAGAGAAGCAGAGAAGCAGAGAAGAAAACAAAGAAAAATAACTAAAAAAAGGTTAGCACCTGGGTATGACGGTAAACTACGTCCGCGTCCTGGGTATGACGATAAACTACATTTGCGTCCTGGGTATGACGATAAACTACATCCGAGTCCTGGGTATAACGATAAACTACATCCGCGTCCTGGGTATGATGATAAACTACGTCCGCGTCCTGGGTAAGACGATAAACTACGTCCAACAACAAGGCTTCAGATAATGTTTTCGGAAAAATAATGTTGCCAGCTATACGTTTTTGAAACAATAATGTTGCTAGCTATACGTTTTTGGGAAAAATAATGTTGCCAGCTATGCGTTTTGGAAACAATAATGTTGCCAGCTATATGTTTAATAGTACTGTATATTTAATATATGTATAGGCATATGTGTACACACACACACACACACACATATATATATATATATACATATATATATATATATATATATATATATATATATATATATATATATATATACCTTAATTTGGCATTAAATGACCCACAGTGGTTGATATTCCATAAAACCCAACCAACCTAAAAAAGGTTAAAGAAAGAACGAGAGCAAATAAGAAAGAATTTTTAAAGATTTATATTTCATATGAAAAGAATGTTATTGATTATTAGCTAAGATATTTTACTCTAGCTTTTTAAAGCTTAGTAACTGTCGATACTAATGTCGTTGACATTACAGTAAGTTAGAACAACAATCTTAAAAGAAATAAAATATTAATAACTTTCAAAAGAATAAAAAATGATATGTTTCCAAACGCGTAAAAACTGTTGTTAACCGGGCCAATGAATGTCTTGATAATATTAACGCCTCTAACTACTCACTCTTAATCATCTTAGAGATCCCTTTCTACCTTCCAGCAGAGCGATTGTTACAAATCTACAAGAGATTGACTAGCTGTGCCTCCTCGGTCTAACGTTTTACTCTGAAAAGAGGTGTAGAGATTTTATTGACTCAATTGCTAGGTTTGCTGCTAATAGTGGTTTCACTGTGTTGCGCTAGACAATTTATCTCGTCTGAATTTATCATATATATTTATAAGCCTACCATTCGTCCATGCTTAGAATAATGCTGTCACATATGGTCTGTTGTTCCTGCTAAATATTTAGAGATTATTGTCAAAATCCAAAGAATAATCTGCAATATAATTGGTCTTGACTTGGATACTCGTCTTCATTCACTTTCCCACCACCGTATTGTATCTTCCCTATGCCTTTTCTATAAATATTTTTTGTGGTTTCAACGAATACTCGTTGCCACTTTTGTAATGTCATCGAATACTCGCTGTGATTTTCGTAATGCTAGCTGTAGTATATATTTTGTAATCGTAGGTAAAACTATAGTAACGCCGTTGAACAATACTGGTGTCAGATGCCTTCGAATAACACTCGCACTAATAGTACTTGCTCGATTATACTCGCTCGAAAAGCTATCAGTATATTGATCCGAATAGAGAAATAGTATAGTAAATAGAGTAGAGAATAGTGATCTGTCGAGTAATAGAGGATAGAATAGAAATAGAGATCCGAATATTAATAAAGGATAGAATAGAATAACGATCAATTAGACACACGCTACCTCCCATATGTGAGTGTGCTCTATGGTCAAGTTATTCTACTTAATTCAATAATAGGATCGCCTATGTTTGCTCACTGGAAATCTATGTTCCAATTCAAGTGTCGGCAGCGACACTTTATTCCTATATAAAACTTTTATGGTAATTGTTGTGATGAACTTTTTTCTATGGAAACCAGAGGCTTTAATTTAACCGCAGTACTAGATTGGCGGCAAGATCTAAAAATTTAACAGTTGAAACATCTAGGGGTAACCGTACGTTCTATGTTAACAGTTTCTTCTATCGCACTTCTCGCTTTTCGAAGTCTCTTTCGGTTTCTTGCATTCAAGTTTGATCATCAAAAATTCAAATGCAGTATCAGTTGTTATCTACTGTCTTCTCAGTTTCTGATCTTTTGCTGTTTTTGCTCCATATAAATGTTTTCTATATTTTTTTTTATAATCAATGACCGCCTCCTGCCTCTTAGGGGCTTTTTACCGTTGCTTGGAGTGAAATGATTATAAAGACAGATATATCTAAATGAAGAATTTTGTAAAGTGTCATTTTGTTTATTGCATCTTCCGCATACTTTTAAACATTGATCAGTAAACGTAATACATTAAAAACTTCATATAATAAATAATATATATTTAGAAAAAAAATGAATTATGAAAACAAATTTAATTATTTGGAATGAATAAGAAAATCAAAAGAGGTGTATAAAGCGATTTAGAAATATGTACAACTTATTAAGAATATTCCGACATAATTTATAAATCACCATGCCCGTCCGAACCTCTGAATGTTCCAGCTATGATCTATATGTTTAATGGACGGATCAAACCAAAATTGTATTACATTTACCCTATGTGGTTTGGATCTGATTTATCGTAACTTTCAAACCTCTATAGAATTAAAACTCGTTTACACGTCCTTATGGGAGAAAAATCATTCCTCTACACCGACACTTCCTCTCCTCTCACTCTTGGTAATATTCAGATTATAGACATTCATTAGTTCCACCTGTTTAGACCTTTATAGATAAGAACCATCATGTCATATACACAAGTACATTCATTCTCATTCTCTTTGTATTCCATTAGCGAGAAGAGCAGCGTCTTCCTGAGAGCGGCTGTTTCTGGAAATGACGTTTCTACACGTTCGCATGATTTGTTCATCCTCTCTTACGTTCATACAATAACCCCCCCCCGTCACTAACTTTAGCAGCACTTCGGTCTTGTATCGGTTGAATATATATATATATATATATATATATATATATATATATATATATATATATATATATATATATATTTATATACATATATATATATATATATATATATATATTTATATATATATATATATATATATATATATATATATATATATATAGATAGATAGATAGATAGATAGATATATTATGCAGCGTTACATTAGAACATGCACATCCACTACAAAATTGTACATTTTTGTTTCGACGTCAATAAAGGAGAAATCTTTTTTAGACGTCTCATCGGGTGGGGAACCAGAGTGTTATTAAACCTGTAATCCTATTGTTCGTTCTCCTACACTTTGATATATATATATATATATATATATATATATATATATATATATATATAATTAAAGTACGATTAATTAAGGCCATGCTAGAAATAATATGAAAACTTGATTTACAAACTAAAGATATTTAAATAATCCGTAAGTCCTAATGAGAACAAATAGTTTGTATGTGAAAAGAGAATGAACTCAGAGAATGTACGTAAATAGAAAGAGGAGTGCGACAAATGTGTGTTTACTCGCTGAGGCATTTCTAAGAGGATTTGAAAACCTGTCAGGATTTATTTTCGTCTTACATAAACTTAATAATATAGGCTTAGTAGATAACCCAATATTGGGGGCAGATTCAGGAAAAGGGAAATAAACTTTCAGTGATAATGCCACAGAATGCATCTGCATACAAGGAGTGAAAGTGAAAGTGAAAGAGAATGATTTAAAGGTGGAAATAAACAAGAATAATAGTAGCTGCTCCCCGTCTGAAGTAATATTTGCTGACTGGGAATTGATGCACACTGTAGCATAATGTGGCCTCGGAGGTACCCGCAAGGTCACTTTTTCCTTGCGCAACATGGCATTTCAAGACCCCGATATTATGCGACTGTTGCTCTCAAGACGCTACCCTAATGTTCGGACTCATAACTACCAGTCTGGGTGTAGCAACCAGATAAATACCAACCTGGTGATCTCAATATGAAGAGTTGTCGCCACCAACCAGTCATATCACCAAAAGTTCTTCAGATTCACCCTTATTAAGGCCTAGAGGAAAGAAACCGGAAACCCGTTCTTAAACAGATAAAAAAAAAGATAAGGCTTTATTCTTGGCGATAAATGGGGAAATACTATAGACAGGACAATAGGTAGACCTATTTACTCCTAATCAAAAGAAAAAAAAAACAAATGAAAAAAAGAAAAGAATAAAAGAATAGAATGTTATTAAGGTTTAACTTTGGAAAAAACGAGATATCCATTCCCAAAATAACGGAATTATAAGTACTCTTATTGTATGAGTACGTGATGCCTCTGAGCAAATCCTGATTTAGAATTGCAAATTAAGTATCATCTTAGAATATCGTCTTAGTATATCATCCAAGATAACTTATCTTCCAAATGTCTAATGTCCGACATGTCAGGAAATGGACAATTGGTTATTTTCATTTTCATGTTTCAAATATTCATCCAAGCTTTATTTGAACTTTTGGAGCAGTGCTACTAACCTTTCCCGCGTGTCATGAAACACAAGCTCCCCCAGATTTTCTCAAAACCGAAGGACAGAAATAAGGTTGTCAATTTATATATTAAAATAATATAAAAATTATACAAATTCGTGTGGTAAACTCTAAACTGGACAAATTAATTTTCAAAGTAAAATTTAAAGTAAAATCTTTTGGGAAAATATAAGGCAAAAAAATCAAAGTAAAATAGAAAGTAAAATTCAAAGCGTAAGACAAATCCAAAGGCATCTGAATAGAGCTAAATATCGTCTTAGGGTAACTTATTTTCAAAATGCCTAATATACGGCGTGCTAAGAAATGAACAGTTGGCCATTTTTGTCAATATAAATGAAGACAATAGTAGAAAATGAAAGAAAGAGCGCAAATTGAAAGTTATATGACAAGCCATCAGTTTCAAGCAGATGCGTGAATTTAATTATCTTTATAGTTTTGGTAACAGATGAGAGAATATGTGACAGATGAAAGAACCGCATACGAACAGCAACAAATGCCTTTCATAATTTATCAAAATATTCAGATAGGAATATACCATTCAAAAGATTACCGAAACATTACGTAATATTTAATCTTCTATATTTTCCTCGTTCTTTTGCTGCTGAACCAAACTTTACGCTCCGGACGAATGATTCAAAGATGTTGTGAATATTATCAACAAAGAAACGGATCATAATAACTAGAAAGAAAGAGATGGCATTTCGGAGATATTTAAAAAAATCTAAGATATATTTTCCCGCGCACAGTGTCTGAAGGAACCACGATTAAATCATTAGTTAACGTAGAAATTCAGGCGCCGTAACGTAAACAAAACTCGGACGAAGTTTCAGTAAAATAACAAAACCATCAAATCAGAATTAAGGAGTGAACGTTGACCGATCGAACGGACCTTCGAGAATCTAAAATTGTATTCAAGTTAAACCTTTCTCTACCAATATAAGCAGAGGAGAATCAGCATTTAAACATTTAGCGGTATAATGACAGAAGAGAAATTGCCATATCGACATACCAGGGATGACATATCGGTTCAACACATTAATTCCATAAGATTCCGCTCATTACACTCGGATAAGGAATTTGAGACGAGAACTGACGAGGGATAATTAGATTTATTAGTAAGTAAAATATAATTCGCATACTAAAAGTAAATGCACTACTGAGAAGCTTACACGCGTTATCTATGACCGGTGTTTGCCGTTCCGAGTACGAACTAATTGCTCCGATAGAGACGTATAAGTTTTCTTTTCCACAGCGCCAGTGTTATGCCGAATAAATGGTTGCTATTATATGTTCTAGAAAACTGTCTTTATTCATGTTTCTGTAGTTAGAGGCGTTGCTAAATAAGGGAGGACGAAATAAATCGTAGCTATTACAGCCTGTAAAGATACATATCGTAAATCTCTGCGTACAAAAGTCGGGTTTTCAAGCCTAAAAATATTTCTAAAAGTTGGGGTCAATTTATATGTCAGTCAGTTATGTACCATGCGTGATATCACGCTTAGGCGATCATGTATCGAGAGATACATGAACGACGAGGCAGATTTTTCCCGCAGTAGTTTGCCATTTCTTTCTGCGGTAGCTATCCAAGGCTATGAAACCTGGTCTGTCCTGCTATTTACCTATAGGAGGGGGAGGATATTCATATCTTTCCCACGTAAGTGAATGTAATCCGACTGGAATTCGAACTCGGCTCTCCGATTACTCAATACGAGCCGTTATCCATTATTCAACCGTGCCGCTTAGTTATATGGTGGGTATAAAATGGTAACCTTTACCGCCGAGTTGTGGGTCATCACTTACTATATACCACTTAGCGTATCTCCAGCAGTCTGCTACAAATACATCCCACTAAAACTTGTGTTTACTAAACATATTTGGCATATTAACACAGATATTATTATAAAATAGTCACGAAAATTCAGTATTCTCTTAATGATGAGAGTCTGAGTATTGTGTCGATAGTGTAACGGAAACAGTTTTGCAGTTCGCTGCATGAAGTTAGCGACATCATTGGTTATTTGTTTACATCACTGATGCAAATGGCGGATGGCTGATAACGTTTTACAATAACCCACGATACGTAGTAGTACTAAAAAAAATCTCCGTGATATGATGTGTAATCTAAGATATTAACATTGTATTGAATCGATGTTGATTTTAATGTGTTTATCTGTAGACTTGAATTTAAAATGTTCGTTAATGTTATAATGTTCGTATCAACTCGTCGTTAGGGATTATAATAGTCCAAAGGAAAACACTGGAACACAAGATTATTGAAGAACTGCGTAAACATGTGAATTAATATTACAATACCAGAGCTTATATTAGTTAGTGCAACACTCTTTGTAACTATTGTGTGACTTCTTTGTGTCCCGTTTGTGAAGAATTTCATAGTCAATTGAAAATTTCATTTTCAACATTTTGGTGTAGCGAAGGTCGGTAGTTTTTCTACACAACAGCTTAGTGCTACGTATAACAGGAGGCTGCTTTGGAAGAAAGATTTATTCTCCCACTTCAAATTCTCCCGTTATGGGCACTATTATATCCGTTATATAGTAACAACGTACTTTGCTTACCAGGCGCTTCTCTGTAGCTGAATAGTTAACAGCACGTCAGGTGAAATGGCGGTTCTCATAAAGGTTAAAGGTTCGATTCCTGTCAGAATGCGTATATTTTCTACGAAATTTCTCGAACATTCAGTTCGGTAACTGTAATTAATACTGTTTAATTAGAAACAGAACATTTACTTAAATAAATTATATAAAAAATTAACGCATAAACAGAAGATATATTAAATAGATGTTAGACTAAATTCATTTCATAATATATATATATATATATATATATATATATATATATATATATATATATATATATAATTATTTATTTTAAAATAAATATGTTATGAAATCACTACAAAAATAGCCATTTTGTTTCAACACTTCTGGTTTCTTATCAAACCATGTATGTTGAATGTAGAATAAAGGGTTTTAAAAGGTTCAAATCAATCATACATCCGTCGCTAGGGGAAACGCTGCTACATAAGCTGGATTGACCAATCAAAATACAAGTATATGAGAATTCAAACAAACTTGACAACGAAATTTGGTTATAAAAATTATTTAATGCTTTAATGTTAGGTTTCGACTAAAATAGAATACATTCTAACTAATAAATATTAAATTATACTATAAAATTAAAAATTAACAATTTTAAATTTAATCTATATTAAGTTTAAAATTATAAAATTATTTAAAGAATAAACTGAGGAAAAAGAACATATGTTTTTCTATTTATTTTGTTTTTATTGAAATTAAGTTGGAATAAACGTTAAAATCTAATGCTGCTCTGAACTGCGTTAGAACTTAGATACATTTAAAGTGAAGGCATGGACATGATATATATATATATATATATATATATATATATATATATATACATATATATATATATATATATATATATATATATATATATATATATATATATACACGTGTCCCACGCAGAGAAATTATAACATATATGCAGCAACAAATGGCGTGTAAGAAAGAGGAACCTTACTTGTATTATTTCTCGAATTAAAAACTGTAGTTTCGGCGGTTTCTCTATTAACCTGGTTAGGTCTGTAAGATCTACCGCTGTGGTCTAGAGACCTCCATATTCTCTGGGCTCTACATCGCAACTGTCCTTCACTTTATCCCCTGGCGCCATTCACAGGCCATTACGTGATCATCGTGATTATCTCAACGAATGTGAGACGACAATCGCCGTTTGTATCCTTACATACCGATACAATATACGTTACCGACCGATGTCTGTTGTAGATTGTTGGCTGTACGACGCAATATAAAAAATATATTACGTCTTGTGTACCTCTATACGCCTTTGTGAAAATTAATTGAAACAAAATGAATAATTCAGTTATTATTTACTTTTTTCGTATTTTTCCAGTGAAACATGACGCAATGCAAATTTTAGCACTTTGTAAGTCCATTCCACAAAGTCGACCCTTGCAGATTGACCACAGATTCTCGATTGGATTTAAATCAGGAGAGTTTCCGGGCTATTTTATAGTACTTTGATTTTGTCAATGAGAAAGGCTTACCGGTGTGTTTGTCCTGCGTTACAAGTTCGACAGCCGAAACAATAGTGTCTAGGGATGATAAAAATCTGATACAATCAATACTGACGCAGTACATTTCAAGAACAAACAAATTTCATTATATACCCAGAAAACTGATTCATATTACTGCAAATCATTGCAAATGTCCTAATCTGAGGAGAAAATAGACATAAATTACACCCTGTGATTCCAATGGGTCCAAAACTGACTGTATGTTGAAAGAAAGGACAGGAATGCGGTTGTTTCAATTAATTTGAACAACGATGTACATGTAAGTGATGTGAGCATGTAGGTTTGGTACAGGCTTTCGTATGATGTAGCCTAACTAAATTTACCGTTAGAATTTTGTTTTTGGCCACTATCGTACGTTGAATTTTAAACCCTTTCCATTTGTACACTACAATTTACGGTAAGAAAAAAAGTCCAAGAGAATTTAACCTGCAAAGAGCATTAATAGAAGTCGACGAGTATCAAAGAGAAAATCATTAATTGGAAAAAATGGTATAAAGTGCACGGCCGATCATACCGAAATAAAATGGCAGAATAATTTATATACCATGTTAATGTAAGATTTAAATTAATTGAATAATCATTTGATTCGTTTCTTGTGGCTTATCAATCTATTACAGGTTATTTAAAGGCAGAATATATTTTTTGATTGTAAGAGTGTTTTGGGGGAGTTGGGGGAGTATATAATAAGGATATAGTGGTACAAATCTTATATATCACATATCTTCCACCATAACTTAGTGAGAGAGATATGGGAGATTCTTCGCTTTTTCAAAAGGTATTTGCTCGTAAGTGAATATAACGAACCTAACGGGAATTAAAAATTCCGAGTCCTTATCCATTTTGATCACCCACATATCCAAACTTTCAGCAACTAGGTACACGCTCCATATAGCTTAAATATGACGATCGTACGGGAACCGGTGTTTAAACGTGATATGGCCGTAAGCAAGATCTACATTAAAAATATAATACTTTCTGTTTTTGGAAAGTTTGATATTGATTGATTGTTTTTTTTACGGCTTATCAACCCTATTTAACTTATTTAAAACCAGAAAATAGTTTTAGATTTTAAGAATAAGAGATATAATTCCTACTATTTAACCCATGGCTGGTTGGAGAAGATGTGGATTCATACATTTCCATTGATACTTGCGTGTAAGTGAAAATAATGAACCGGACTCCAACTGGAACTCTAATTTCCAATTACGAGCCGTTATCACTTTCATCGCTAACACATAAAAAATACGGCACCTTATATCTCCGAGCGGTCACCCATCTTAGACTCGGCTAAATGTTACTTAACTTCGCTGGTCGGGTGAGAACCGGTGTTTTCAAGGTGGACGTAAGCTGTTTTCTCTTCAGTTCAACGTCTTCGGTCTCTCGGTGAAAGATGTTGATTTTCTATTGAAGGTCATTCAGTTCTCCTGAACACTTGTGTCATCGGCACCGCCACCTAAACATCAGTACTCTGGAATCGGGATTGAAAGTAAAAACGCTGTTTTCTATTTATTTTATAATCATTTCAACATGTGCAAGGCGATAAAGCAAGAGGCTACTTCGATGAAAGAAAACGAGAAAATAGTTTAGTAGAATGGACAATAGAAACAGCATTCAAAGACAGAATTAAAACTTTCGAAGATCGTAGTTAACAGGAAATCAGGAAGACTAAAATGTCTTCTGCTGACAAAAAAAAAAAAAAAAAAAAAAAAAAAAAAAATTGCAAGAAAATACCATGATTAAAATAATGTAATTTTTAATTGTCACGTTTCGAAGAAAATCATATAAATTGAATATCTGGGAAAATTTCCAGACACTACAGTTCAAAAGTTTGAAGCCGCCTCCAGAATTAGCATGAAATGAAGCTGACAGAAAGTTACAATGAAAAAAATGCTGTTCGAGTCATTGAAAAAATTAGAGCCATTAAACAAGCTATTAGACATTGAAAAAATATCACTTTTTAAACATATATTTGAGAAACAATTGCAACAGATGGCAAAAATGTGTCCTACAGTAATCAAGTCTACTTTTTCACCCATTAAAAAAGCTATTAGATTCATTAAAAATATTTTATTAGATACTGAAAAGATTTTAGTAGAGTCATTAAAAAAGCTATCGGTCCTTGAAAAAAATATCAATTATTAAACATATATTTTGAGAAACATTTGCAAGAGATGCCAAAGTCTATTTTTTCACCCATTAAAATCGATAAATGTTATTTATTTCTATTAAGTCATATTTGTGTATTCTATGCATATTTTCTTATAATTTATCTGTTTACAGTTAATTATTTTAAAATTATTTTTATTCATTAGTTGAAAATACAATAAAAGTTTTATGTTCGCCAATATTTATTTCCCCTCACTGTATATACCGCATCCGTTTAACTTTGATCACACCTATTTATCCGAGAGTGAAGTAAGGTATAATTTGATTGGGACCGGCTACTCGGTCATGATTCTCGAATTTTCCCATTTAAGGAAATGGCTATTAACATTATGATTTGAGATGAGAAGAAAAATACTACTTTATTTATCCAAGCTGGATTATCAGCGTGTGAAGAATAGCGTAACTTAAGTAGAGCTGGATACCTTATCAATAAATGCTGAATATTTTCTTATGAGGAAACGGATAATTTTACCATTAACATTTGCACTTTGGGGACACCGTAAGCGCCAGTGATTAATTCTAGCCCACTGCCGAAGTACCGCGCATGCGTGACGTCTCTCTAGGGCCCAAACACATTAGATTATTATCTTCGAAGACATTCTTAATTATCAATACTATTTTCAAAACTATTTGGGGAAAAATCATACTGAAACTTATTAACAATGGTAGTTTATAATTATGATCTATGTGTGACTGTGTAATCAGTATCATGTGATTCACGAATTTCACTTTTTGTCTCCTTAAAAAAAAAGAAACTAATTTCCAATGCAACAGCCAGTAGGCGTGTAGAAGTACGTGCGCTTGTATTAGCCAATGTGGTTTCATATAAATGTCTACTTTCTCATGAAAAGAATGCCAAGAGTTGTATCATTTTCAGAACAATGATTTTTTTTAATTAATTTTCAGACTCTCTTCGATTGTTCACGGAAAATATTCTAACAATGAGGCGAGTTATTTTAATCTTTTGTTTTATTCCCTGCACACTTTTTAGACAGCAACCTTCAACAAGAAAAGTGAGGTTGCTTTGTTAAGAGATAAGCAAGGTTAGGACGCAGACCGTTGTGAAAGAAACAAGTAAGAGACGATGGTTTTCGTCTGCGAAGAAATTAAATTAATAATGGTAGAAAGTTCAAGAGGGCGATGTCAATAAAACAGGACTCATATAATAATGGAATAAAAAGAATCCGCTCTGATGAACATCTCAATTACTGAGGAAGTGGTGAATAAAAAGAAAGGGAGGTAAATTTGCCTGGATATATATCTACGAATATCTAATAAGCATCATTTGAAAGATAATGAAATATATGTTATTCATAAAAAAGAACAGGCCAATATGCGAAATGAGAACTGAAGATTCCAAAAGAAAGAATCCTCAGAATTATCAACTCTGACCTGGCATCTCAGCTTCATTTGCTTTCTTAACATTGAGAAACTAGATTTCTTTCCTTCTGCTTGTAATATGTTTTTGATGAGCTTTTACCATTAGTAACTTGATTTCAAGAATTTAGGCGCAGTGCTAGATTGACAACTTGACAGTTCTCTTGATTTCAATGGTAATTCTTTATTCACGCTTTTAGAACGCCCTTTCGGCATCCTGATTTTCTCCCAACTACGGCCTTCAGTCCAATGTCCATTTGTTAATTTATTCCTTCACGTTCAGTCACTGCTTTCATTATTTTATTGCTTTGCTTGTGGCGAAATGTTTGAAAAATAAACCATGAAAATTTAAATATCTGGGAAATGTTTTAACAGTGAACAGACAATGTGACTTCGCAATCAAAAAGACATTGCGTGTGGGTTATATAATATCGGTCCATCTACGTAGCAGTGAATGTTGGCTAATTTCTTCACAGATAAAGAAAAGAATTGAGACAGTTGAATAAAAGGTGGAGAGTGAGAGAAACTTCAGAAATGGCCGGATAAATGATAAGGGTACCTAAATGAATCGAAAAAGTTACAGTTTTTAAAACAGAAAAAATATTTTCATATGCAAGTTTTTTACATAATTATGCTTTCAAGAAATTCATGGATTTTTGTTTATACTTCCTATAGTTTTCCTTAGGTTTATAATAACATATAATGGGGAACATATGCTTACAAATCCGTCATAATCTTGAAAATTAACATATGTTGTTATTTGCGGCTGATCATCCACAATAATCGTCGCGTGAAAATTGAGATAATTGAATGAGAGGTGGCGAATGATTGTAGCCTCAGAAATGGAGGTATAAATGACCATGGTACCTAAAAGAATCACTCAAGACACAGTCTTAAAAATCTGGGAAACTATGGGTACAAATCCGTAACCATTAGGAAAATTATCAGATGTCAATTATTTTGTGACCGATTTTCCAGAGTAACCGTCGCGTGTATTCATTTGATAACCACTTCCTTTTAGTTCTGTCTATATTTTCTCAATCACCGGGTAAGGTAGGACTCTAGGCTAGCAAATAGTTCAGTACAGTAAAAAGTTTGTCGTACAGTACACGTTCTCTAGCATGGTGATCCACTATTTAACAAAAACTACGCTATCCCTAAATACTAGTATCAAATAGTCTATGAGCCATGGGATATTTGACTAATAATCAGGCTACGGAAGGTTAATAATTTTTTGAACCAGCGCTTCTTTTTATATCACTAAAATATCAGACTCTTACCGAAAGTTTCGCGCTTATTATTATTATTTTGTCGTTTTGTTTTCCTTTTGCCCTTGGACAAACTATCACTTATCAAAAAGTATATTCAGCCAGATTCCATCACTGAGCATCATTCTATTCAAAGTAGCTGAATCATGGAGTTAATAAACTATTAAACCAAATTAATGTTATTATAAAATGCCTTTCTTAATGTCATATTTTGTTCCATGTATTCCTTCAGTTTCAAATATTGAATGAAGAACTTAATGTATCTAATGATATCATAATAACAGTAACAATCCTTTATTTCTATCTTTTACTGTTCTGTTGCATTCATGATAAGTTTGCTTTCCATCTTATGATGCAGCTTTTGAATGTGACTGAACCTTGGTCGATTCGAATCACTTTCAAGAGCTTCTCTTAAAAATGGTTTCGAGCGAATGTATTCTGTAGGTCTGAATGACTGAAATATAGTGAACAGTCCTAGGCTATAAAGTTAGCAAAAGAACGTGGAAGAGCCGGTTTCATATCATCCTAACTTTATTTAATCTTCCAGTGACACCTATAAATAGTCCACCAAAAATTATTGGCAGTTGGTCAGAACATGTTAGTGAAGTGTAAAACTGACTGTCAAAATACAGAGTTGATTCTTATATCTACTCATTGTATTAGTTTTTCTGTCGCTATATATATTAGGTTGGTGCAAAAATAATGACGTAATAATGTCGTTTTTTGACGTTAAAAATACGTCAAAAAACGCCATTATTATGTCATTATTTTTGCACCAACCTTATATATATATATATATATATATATATATATATATATATATATAGAGAGAGAGAGAGAGAGAGAGAGAGAGTGAGAGAGAATCTTACCTTCAAAAATAATAACACACCTGCAAACCAAAGCTATAAAGGACCAACATTATTTATGATTTTAAATGCTCCTTAAGGAACTGTGTTCCTGATCAAACCAAACACAAAAGTAATTACATAGGTCACAATACTACTTGCCTATCCAGACAACTTATGTTACTCCTATCCGCCCACAGACCCATTAGAACTCATTTAAGCACACACAGAAACTTACAAATTCCATCCGAATCCTACTAGGAGAAAATGCAAACATAATCTCATCCACCTGTAAAAATGATTATCCCTAATAATAGAAAAGACCAACACATTAATATTAACTAGGAATGACCACAATTTTTTTTAAGTATTTCACCCAAAGCAAGGCGGGAAGCCGCAAGCGGTTACAGAAAAGAACGAGATCAGATAGGAGTGATAGAAGAGAGTATAAGGAGAAGGGTAGAGGATAGATCAAGGCAACTGGAGATGCCGATTGACATTACACTTGAATAGCTGGAGATTATAGCTCTCAGGGAAACTGGAATAGGGAAGGGAGTTCCACAGACGAGAGGTGCGAGACATGAATCTATTAGAGTAGAAGAGGCGGCTACATTTAGGAGTTTCGACAATGAAGGGGTGAGAACGGGATGCCAGCCTCGTAAGGCGCATGAACTCATGAAGTCTGGGAACCAGTGAATGCAGCTCATCGGAGCAATTATCATGAAAGTATTTGTAGAACAGACAGAGAGAGGCGACGGCGCATCTGTGAGAAAGTGACTCTATACGAGATGCCAGAGCAGAGCCAATTATATTGCATATCCGCCTCTGGAGCCTATCAAGAACCCCGAGGCAAACAAAAGGGGCACCAGACCATATATGGCAGCAATACTCCATGCAAGGGCGAATTGTTGATTTGTAGATCTGGAGGATCGATTCCGAGGAGAAAAATTTCCTGGTGCGGCACAGGGAGCCAACTTTCCTTGCGGTGGACGAGGCAATTGACTCAATGTATTTGTTCCATCTCATGTCAGCAGTCAGCTTGAGACCGAGCAGCCGCAGAGAGTTGCTCTCGAGAAGTTGAGCGTCAGACATTCTAATGGAGGGCAATGAAGGATCTCTGTGGTAATTAATTTTGTTTTTGAAGCGTTAAAGTTGACCAGCCAATTCCTGCCCCAGTTCACAAACGAATGAAGGTCCTTTTCGAGACACACGGCCAGGTTAGTTTTGTCAGTGACACTAGATTTGTTTTTGAGACAGGAATAAATTGTGGTGTCATACGCGTAGATGCCAACTTGGGAACTTATGGCGTCAGCGAGCTCGTTTATATAAATAAGGAATAGAATGGGGCCTAGGATGGAGCCTTGAGGAACACCTGCGTTCGTGGGATAGAAACTGGAGGAGAATCTGTTGAGAACGGCCTTCAATTCACGGTTTGACAGGAACGATTGTATTAGGTCAAGCAATCTACCCGTAATGCCATAACACTGGAGCTTGCGAAGAAGGCCGGCATGCCAAACCCTATCAAATGCTTTGGAGATGTCTAGTGCCAGGGCACGAGCTTCCCCGTTATTTTGAAGAGCTCGGTAGACAGATTCAGTGATGGCCGTAAGCACATTAGCTGTAGATCGGGCAAAGCAGAAGCCATATTACTTGTCTGAGAGCAGATCATGAGATGTGAGGTGGTTAACCACCTCGGTATTGATTAGGGCTTCGAAGACTTTTCCGAAGAGGGATAGGAGACTGATAGGACGGTAGTTGGAAGGGTCAGAGGGGTCGCCAGAGTTCTTGAAGATAGGAACAATCGAAGAGGACTTCTAGCAGTCCTGAAAACTAGATTCCTTGACGCAGTAGTTGTATAGTTTAGAAAGGGCGGGCGCTAGTTCAGACGCGCATTTCTTCAAGACAATGGCTGGTATCCCATCTCCACCACTAGCCTTGTTGGTTTTTAAATTGGAGATAACGCCCAATACCAGAGACGTGGTATATGTAACCCACTCAATAGAGCCTCAGTTCTAAGAGAGAAGTCGGGTATGGGTACACCGGAAGAGTCGATCGTCGAGTTGAATGAAAATTTCCGAGCAAAGCATTCAGCCTTGTCAGCAGAGAAGGCCAGAACTTCGAACTGGTTGAATAAAGGAGGTATAGAGGGTTTGCAATTGTTCAATACGCTCTTACAGAGACGCCAGTAATCTTTGAAGCCAAATTTGCGAGATGCAATACGCTCCTTCATCCGAGCCGCAAATATTGACTTACATCGTTGAGGATACGCTTACACTCGTTACGGGCGGAGGCAAAGAGACGTCTGTTGCAGTCAGACAAGTCGCTATGGAATAGGTGAAAGTAGTTGTTCCTATGGGCGATGGCGACTGAGCAAGCAGCGGAGGACCAGGGGGAAGGAGAGCGACTTGACCCTATATTTCCTTGATAGGAGGAAAGCGTCGATTCAAGCTTTAACCCAGGATGAGACCTCAGAAGCACATTCTTGGACGGGGAGCGTAAAGACTCCATCCCAGGGGACATCGCGGAGGAAATCACGGAACGCGTCCCAGTCAGCTCGTTGATAGTAGAATGAAGTTCTAGTGGTAGGAGGTTGTTTATAGGGGATGGAGTTGAAGGAGATGTTAATAGATACTCCAGGATGATCAGAGTTACCAAGAGGGCAGAGTTGCAAGGCGCTGCAAGACTCGGGGTTGGAGGTAAAACACAGATCGAGAAGAGAGGCTTTACCTTCCCGGTTGAAGGCAAAACGAGTGAGGAAGTTAAATATCTGCGTGAAGGATTGAGAGACTGAAAAATTGAGCGTTTGAATGCCTCCGTGGTCAGTAGTAGCATTCTTAAGCCACAAGATATGATGGGCGTTAAAGTCGCCAAACACAAATATGTGAGAAAACGGGTGGAGGGAGAGAGCCTTGTCTATGCTGTCAGAAATGCTATCGAGTATCGCACAGTCTTGAGAGGATGGAGAGCGGTAAAGGAAGAAGAGATAGCTTACCGCATTGAGGAGAGATAGTCGGAGACACATGTACGACTGGTCTGGCCATTCGAGAGAGAACACTCTGGCCAGAAGGAGATGTTCTTGAAGTAGACACCAAGGCCATGGATGTGGGTTAGAGAGTCTTTTCTGAGAAGAGAAAGGTAGCCTGGGATCGAGAGATCAGAGGAGGGGATAGACGAGACAAGGTTGGTCTCACAGAGAGCCAGTATATCCGGGCAGTTTGCAGTGAGGAAAGATTCCATACTGCAGAAGTTTGTTCTAATGCCACGGATGTTGGAGAACGAAATGTTGAGGGGTTTGGGTGATTTTTGAGTGACTGGTTTAGGAATAATTTTTTGGTTTTTGTAAGTCATGTTGAATTTTGGTTGGAAGTTGAGAAGGCCCGAAGTAAAAGAAGCAGACAGTTTCGACCGTGACGTGGGCAGAGAGCAGTTGGCACAACCTGCATCATAATGTGGCCTCAGGGTTGCCCACCGGAGGTGACTGCAGGGACACCTTTCCATGCGCGACATGGTACTACAAACACCCCGGTATTATACAAGTGTTGATCAGAGCTGCCGCTCAAAACGCTACGCAAGAGTTAGGGCTCCTAACTACCAGTCGGAAATAGCAACCAGAGAACTGTCAACCGTGTACCATCAGAATGAAGAGGTGATGCCACAGACTGCACACATCACGGGAGAAACAGAGCTGCACTAATACAGAGGCTAGAGAGAGATAAAGAGTACCGGGAACCCCTTCCTAAACAAGAAACAAGGTGTAAGCCTCTACTCATGTCAAAGAGAAGTGGGAGGCGTGTTGACCGGGCGGTAGGAAAGACTACCTACTCCAATTATTAGGTTGGTGCAAAAATAATTTCGTTTTCTCACATAGTAACATATGTTAGAAAACGAAATTATTTTTGCACCAACCTAATACATATAACACATACAAGGACGACAAAAAAAGAGGGAAGGATAAGGGGGTGGTAATTGGCAAAGAGTCCTGGTTGACATTTGGATTTTACCCTTTCACAACATTAAGTTTTAAGTTTTGACTTAGTAAAAGTCCCATTGTCAATTCTAAAAAGAGATTGAAGAAAATAAGTTTATCCGGATTTATTGTGTCTAGCCAAAGACATTCAATTTTCCATTTTTTCTGATTTTTCTTTCGAACCGGGTTTTCCAACTAAACCATCAAATAATTTAGAATGATTGGGACAAAATATGTTACTTTGGTCGAACACACTGAGGAGTAGGGGGAGAGCGAAAACAAATAAATAAATAAATAAAAATAAAGATAAAAATAAATTTAAAGAAAAAAAATAAAAAATATAGAATTAAAAAAATAGAAATGAAAATGAGTTTTCGTTTGAGCGAAATTATACTCACACAGGGCAGCAAGTGGTTGTCCGCTTTCTTCGTCATGATGGCAAGTGAATGTTCGGCTTACCTTAAGTCCAAGCATCGACCTGGTGGAGGGGGGAAAACATCTCCGTAACTCTAGATATATACCCACATCTTATATATCTTGCCAGACGTAAAAATAAATTCATCATTGATAATGGCTAGAAGTATAGCTGAAAGCGCTCGAACATGTGGGCAGTTTTTACAGACTTTGGGTCAATAAAATATTGTACGAACACGAGAAAAATAAAATGCAATGCATAATCGCATTACACTTTGTCAGTCGTTTTTAACGAACCATGTATAAAAGAGGAATTACTGCCTAAATACATTATATATATATATATATATATATATATATATATATATATATATATATATAAAATTAGAAATCGATTTATTATTTCTTTAATTTTCATATTAAAATCTATTGATATTAAATAAAATGAAAGTACTATATTTATAAAAATTAAAAATAAAATAAAAGAAGGCAATTAATTTTTTGGGATAAATTTAATATTCTGTCTATTATGAAAGCAAATGAGAGTGTTTTCCCATTTCTTAGAAATAAATAAAGAAAGAAAGAAAGAAAGAAAGAAAGAAAAAAAGAAAGAAAGTATACGCTTTACAATTTTTTTGCTCTTGTTATGTCACCCCAAAGTAAGAAATCTTTTTTTTTTTGTTTTTTTTTTTATATTTGTAGTTTTTTCCACTTCATTTTGAACGTGATTGTCGTATTTTTCTTTCGGAAGAGTTCCTGATGCAAAATTATGACAAGCGAATTTTCGTACATAGGTTTTCCTGCGAGTCAGTCGAAAATATGAAGACAAAAGCTTAAACGCAGCTGCATCACTTGAACAGAAAAGAAGACAAGAGAAAAATTTGGCATCTTGCGAAACCTTTTTCCAAGATTTGAGAAAGAAAATTCCTCAGCCCGAAAAAATGATTCTTCCTTTTCGATGCACAGAGAAGTTCGTCAAAAAGCGATGAATTTTATATTCGAAGGAAATAAATTCACTTCTTGAAGAACCACTGTTAAGTTTGTCATTAAGTGAGATTGGACTTATTTACATACACACCCCTGGTCAAAATCTTAAGACTAGATACAAAAGGGTTAAATAATATAAAATACTGTTACTTGAATTGAAATATATTTGCGAAAAATTTACATTTAATAAGAAAACGTAGTTTAGCAACAAACAAATGAACATTTTAAGCTTTTAATTGATTAATTTAAACAGACATTGAAAAAAGGACTTTTTTGGTTGGTTATAAAGATAAAAAGTTAAGATTTTGACCAAAACCATATTCGGTGTCTTGTTCTCATTTTGTTGCCCTTTTCTTATGTTTTTATTGCCTTTACTGAAGATAGCGCAATCAAGAAGTAGAATGTCGCTTGAGGTCGAAGTATTCTTTCTGAAATAGGCATTATGCCGATACGCGAGATCTCCAACTCTCTACTTTTTCTTTCCTTCATCTGACGATTATCGGCGCCAGTGTATATGCATTTGAACGAGTATAAATCCTCCTCTGAACAGTTGTGTTCATCTCCGCAACATCACAACGTTTCGGCCATTGTGCCTCCGGACTTCGATCTGAGTAACCTTCTGAACTGAAACAATTTTTTTTTAAATAAGGGGTAAACTTTTATTGTTCCACTCCCCATATCTAGGGATAAATGATGGGTTCAGTTCAGAATTACCTATAGGTTATCCAGATCGATACACACCTGATGAAGACCGGAGAACAGTCGAAATGTTGGGATAACAAAAACAAGGATAGCAACCTGGGTATAAATGGTTTAAATAGTGATAACTCCTAATTCTAGAAATCCAGAAAGAATTTACATTGACATTTTGTGCAGGTTCAGTCATCTCTTTTCAAAGCCAAAGTTTTGTTTGGTTTATTTTTTTTTTACGGCATATCAATCTGAATGGGTTATTTAACGCTGACATTTTCTTAGGATAGTTTCCTATGAATAGAACATGTATTAATATAATTTTTATTCAAAAATGTATTTCTGGTAATTTTTTTTCAAATTTGTATTACTTGTATTATTTTTTCCCAAGAATGTATTGCTGGTGTTTTTAATTTAAAAATGTAATCTTAAACTTTCGTAGTGTTTTAGTATCAGCTTGGGGGTTAACTATTTTCTCATAGTTGTGACACTAACAGCTGCTACCATCCTGAGTCAGAATGGATCTAGGAACAACAGCATTTAAGAGAAGGTTTCATGCTCCACAAAACCTCCTGATCAGAGGCCTTGCTACCGGATGTAGTTTATCGTCATACCAAAGACGCTTGATTCAGGGTGGAGTATTACCCCTCTGGAGAGAGAACAGTCGTCGTATGCTACAGCTCCAAACGCCAGCGCGTTCAGATATTAATTTTATTCATTTTGCAAAATTATATTCTTACTATTCCTATATTTGAAATTTATTTTGAATTGTTATATATTTTTCTCCTCAAATCCTATAAAACGGAATGTAATGGTTAGCGAGCTCGTCTCGCCGTATCAGTTACAATTGTGTAGTCAGTTCGTTCCTCCCAGACACTTAGAGGAGGTGTAATGTTTAGCAAGCTTGTCTAGTAGTGAGATAAATTACTACTGAGTGATCCGTACTGATATACAACTAAGCTAGGCATAATAAAATACCGTACCAAATGCTCAAACATACATTCCTTATTTTCTGCATAAAACATTTTAACAGTTTTATTTTTTTGATATTGTTATAACCTTGTCGAGATAGGTAAAGGCATATTGATATTTTGGGTAGAAAATGTTCAATATTGTGTTTACTTTCTAGTGTTTTTCTTTTCTCGGACGAGAAATAATACAAATCTGCAAATGTAATCAAGATGGAGGATTACAGAATGAGGTGTACATATTTATGAACTGAGAATCACCCAGCCACAGTATCTTAACATCCCTCCAGATTACAATAACGTAGTTGGGGGCCGCTGTACTCATTGATCCCCTACTTTGTGATTCAGGATTTGCAGCAAACGAAACCCAACTTGCGTTTCACAGCATATCACCCCCTAACCGATTTCTACTTCAGACTTGAAATGTACCGAGGCTAGGGAGCCCAAAATTAGTTGTTACTTACACTACAGTTTGTGGAGAAAGGCGGAAATTTCACTTTTATATTCAATTAATCAATTAAGCCATGATATGATTCCTTGGTGAGAATTATTTCTGTCGCACTATATTCAACACAAATCACGAGAGTGGCTCAATATAGAGGGTTAATTTTTAAATAGTCAGGATTAATGAGGTTTGAGACATGAATGAAATGTGGAGGTACATTGAAGTGAAGACAACATGAATGAAGAGAATATACAACGATTTACTCTTGAAGAGGTTAAAACTGTAGATTTCAAGGAATCATCCGCATAAGAGTCTCTTCCACAAAGTAGCTGTTCCTTCAAAAAAATAGTAAGTATAATTTTTCCTTACATTTAAAATACGGAAGAATTGTCGGTTAGTAAAACCTCAGGATAATATAATTTAATATATCGTTAAAAAAAGTTGCGTATTAGTGTCTTGAAGATTTGCACAACCACTGACTGAGGAAAGGTCACAGATCTAGAAATTAGGTGATCTGATAATTTTCGGCGATATTTCGTACATCCCTATGGCATTAATTTCTCCTTTCCTTATCTTATTGACTTAATATGTTCTTTCATGTTACTGTATCACAACCGCTCCCAGTGGTGGGCACCAGTCCATTTTATTTCCATCTGAACATTGGCCTTCATACCGTTTGTCTTTCATAGAATTAGTATTTCTGTGATGAAATCATTGTCTCCAAAGACATGATATCGCTTGATTTGTTTTTCATTTCACTGGAAAGGAAAAGGCCATCCACTTAGAAAATAGTTTTCACTAAATATAATCCATGTGACTTTATAGAAAATATGTTGCATACTGGCTGTAGATTCTGGATATATGGGGATATTTTAGGACAACCACATCTTGATGGAAGACATATAGTGTGCAATATAGTCATCAGTTGTTTCCGAAAGGAGACACTATCTAAATTCAGTAAGGGCACCTCGAGGGGATTGTAATGGTTAGCAAGGTTGGCTCACTAGAACAATTACGACTGAGTAGTGAGTTCGATCCTCACTGGGTACCCCCTAATTTCGGCCTTGTGCCACATCTAAGCTACGCTTGGAAAATCACTATCTAAATTCAGTATCTGTCTGAATAGCAATGCTAACAATCAAAAACTTAGGTTAGAAATTTCAAAAATTGTAAGAATAGTATTTATTTCGGACAATCAAATACGCAATCTATAATTTCGTTTCTCAAAACTATTTTGTTGTATTTTATTTACATAATCGTAACTGTGATCAATATTTAACCAGTCCATTTCATTTCATTTTCAAACTATAATAGGCTCGAGAGAGAGAAAGAGAGAGAAAGAGGAAGAGAAAGAGACAGAGTGAAAGAAAGAGACAGAGATAGAGAAAGAGAGAGAGAGAAAGAGAGGGAGAGAAAGAGAAAGAGAGAGAGAGAAAGAGAGAGAGAAAGAAAGAAAGAGAGAAAGAAAGAGAGAGAGAGATAAAGAGAGAGAGAGAAAAAAAGATAGAGAGACTTGAGTTAGAAGTTACAGTTAAAATATTAATGAAGAATCAGTTATGTGATGTGAACGAAATGGAAGGAACTACGAGTTATGAGGATATGGGAGACACGATACTTAACATGAAGGGGTTAAATTTAGAGCAACTACGTGGAAGTCTGTTCTTGAAAGTGACAGATATTGGAAAAACGCTGTCTGAGAATAAATTTCTGCTTACATTTGGAGCACGAAGGAAATAAGCATGATTTGATTCCGTGGAAGTAGCACGTCCTGTTTTGCGGTAAATGTATTAACTGGTGAAACTAAACAGTGGACCCCATCAGAAAAATTGCATTGAGAATAATGATAAAATAAGCTTGGAAAGTTAAGTGAGCGAGAAAGAATAAAAGTGGGCATGGAATTCACGATCTCCAAGATGACGTGAACAATTTTGAATTCTATCAAGTTTGGAAAGCGAGGATTAAACGGCACTTGGGCATATGTGGCATCAATAGTTAATAGTGTTTGGACTTTCTAACTCTTGTAAATATCAGAAAGAGTCAGAAACTTTCTGGAGAAATACTATTAGTCAAACATTTTCACCGCATCATTAGTATAGGATTATGCATCTGAGTCGCTTGGTTTATTTTTAAAGTTTCTAGAGAGCGGACATATCAGGAAAGACAAGAACACTGTCCATCATTGTCTTTTCTTATTTTAGACCTCAACAGAGGAATCACCAGCCGGACATAATGTCGCCAAAAAAGAAAAACAATTATTTGAATTTACTTTCGGATCAGAATGCACGCCATGGTTTTCAGATACGAAATATTCCGGTTATTGAAACTTCGATAATTTTTATGAGTCTATCGTCTAACACAACAGGATCCTAGGGGTTGGATTTACTAAAAAATGTTTAAAAAGTCATATTCGGTATATTTTGGTCGTTGCAACCATTGGCACTATAATATCTTTGTTGTCGTACGCACTAAAATTATTGCATTATGTTTTACTTAACGATTTTAAAATGAAATAAATTCAAAATATTCATTGTCATATCTATCATTCTTTTTTGATAAAACCTGACATTTTCCGTATTTGTGATACATAACAATGTTGAATACACAAATTATTTCGTTTGTTTTCATCTCTATCATTCTATCTTCATTAGACCTGACATTTTCCGTATTTGTGATACATAACAATGTTGAATACAAAAATTATTTCCTTTGTTTTTATCTTTATCATTCTATCTTCATTAGACCTGACATTTTCCGTATTTGTGATACATAACAATGTTGAATACACAAATTATTTCGTTTGTTTTCATCTCTATCATTCTATCTTCATTAGACCTGACATTTTCCGTATTTGTGATACATAACAATGTTGAATACAAAAATTATTTCCTTTGTTTTTATCTTTATCATTCTATCTTCATTAGACCTGACATTTTCCGTATTTGTGATACATAACAATGTTGAATACACAAATTATTTCGTTTGTTTTCATCTCTATCATTCTATCTTCATTAGACCTGACATTTTCCGTATTTGTGATACATAACAATGTTGAATACACAAATTATTTCGTTTGTTTTCATCTCTATCATTCTATCTTCATTAGACCTGACATTTTCCGTATTTGTGATACATAACAATGTTGAATACAAAAATTATTTCCTTTGTTTTCATCTTTATCATTCTATCTTCATTAGACCTGACATTTTCCGTATTTGTGATACATAACAATGTTGAATACACAAATTATTTCGTTTGTTTTCATCTCTATCATTCTATCTTCATTAGACCTGACATTTTCCGTATTTGTGATACATAACAATGTTGAATACACAAATTATTTCGTTTGTTTTCATCTCTATCGTTCTTTCTTGATGAGACCTGACATTTTACCTATTTGTGATACATAACAGTGTTGAATACAGAAATTATTTCGTTTGTTTTCATCTCTATCATTCTATCTTCATTAGACCTGACATTTTCCGTCTTTGTGATACATAACAATGTTGAATACACAAATTTCTTCGGTCGATGTAAACTCCTGCATTCATTATGGATTTGTCAGCCACATTTTTGGAATATGTTACCTTCGACTCTTTTCTGTGTATTATACTCAAAATATTTCATTTTTATAAACTGCCGTTTTAGTTATATGTTTCGTTGTACTCGGCAGCTTAATTGAAATTTGGCTCCCGACGTTTTATTCAATCCGCCGTGATGTATAGATATGAAACGGCAATAACACGACAGAAGACCTTAATAGATCTATTTCCCGAGCATTCCCCAAGGGTCCTGGCACAAATGAATACGAGCTCCGTCGGATAAACAGCTTAATGATCCACATAACAAACGTTACCTTGCGAATTGTGATGGATAGAACTTTTGGCATAATTTGATGGGACATCGCGGTATCGGTAATTATAGATTAACAGGTAATAGCAATATTTATGCTCAGAATAATACCAGAACGATCAATTCTCATGCAAATGGATGTATACTTATGTTTTTTAGATTAGTTAAATACATTCACTATGTTCAGAGAAAGACAACCTTAAGGAAAATTTAATTTATTTGTGAAAAAAAATTTTTGAAACCTCGAGAAGATATAATGAATGATAACTATTTTGAAATGTACAGAGAACGAATTCACTAAATGCTGAAAAAATAAGATGGCGATTAAGACAACGAGATGTCTTCTCTGCAGACTTATTTAACCTTTAGCTACGACGTGATTCAGAGACAAACATATGTTCTACCATTATTTATTATCACTGTTAGGACAAGATATGCAGAGGAGACAGTTCTAATTGATGAGCCAGAAATGAAAATGCACGAGCATTCAGATTATATAGGAAAGGAAAGTGAGAAGAAAGAACCAAATTAATTGTAAAAGTACAAATGTCCATTGTTCTTAGGTTGCTATCAGGAGCATCATCCTAAGTTGCGAACTACAAATTGGAGTTGCCAAAGATTCTGAATTACAAAAGTGTAAATATCTGGGAAAAGTCTTAACAAAGGGAGACAAATGAAAAAAGGTGCATTGCAATAGTAAATTATATCTCCCAAAAGCAAGACAAAACATGAAGAAACAGTACAATTTCTTTAGAAACAAAGGAGAATATGATCAAATATTATGTTATATCAGCAGAAATAAAGATAACAAGGAAACTTGAGGCAAAAGATGTTTAGGCCTACAGCAAGATGCTAAGTGAGTAACGATGACGTTTTAATGAAGATTGAAACAAAATAAACTTGTGTTTGCAATCAGAAAGAGTTGATATTTCAAAGACGGTTGGAAGAATTTGAAATTCCTAGGACATAAAGAAAGTAGCAGGGACAATTGCAATATCCCATCTAACGAGCTTGTATAAATGCGTGGTAGAAAAATTATACTGAACAGTAAGCGAAAAGACAAATCTTACTACGAGGTATAGATAACCATTATCGTCAACATCCCGAAGAATCACGGTACATAGAATAATAAGACGTACTCTTAGTTTCTTATCAAATACCTCATTCTCTAATCCGCCATTTTGATTACATTTGCAGATTTTTATTATGTTAACGCTAGCATAAAACAAATTAATCCACCAGGCCATATCAGTTCTGTGTGAAAAGTAACAAGACTGTTCACGTCCTTCAAGGTAAGAGGTATCGTCCAAAGTGAGTTCTTGCCAGGGAGCCCGGCGATCAATCAACAAGTCTACAAAGAGGTACCGCGGTGTTTGTTTGGCTCAGTGCACGACAACAGACTAGACTTGTGTCAGGACAAATTGTGGCTGCTTCAACACGACAAAGCACCCTCTCCTTATATATCCATGTGAATTTTTCTTTTCATCAAGCTGAAGGGGCTCACCAATGAGACTCGTTTTTATTGCGTGGAGATTATCAAGTGGTCCATAAACGATGTAGCAAAGCGGGCATCCAAGAAGAATCCTTCCAACAGTGTAGAGAAGCGTGACCGAGAAGGAGGGAAATATGCTTTAATTTCTAGTGTGGGTTACTGTGAATGGAAAGCTAACTAGTTTGTCGTTTGGAAATTAAATAAATGGTGTAAAAAATGCCGTTACTTTTTAGACAAATCTCGTATGACATGGGCAAATGCAATGCTGAAAATTTTCAAGCTTGAACTTAATCTCTGTATGTGGCTTAGCTGTATAGGTTACATGAGTCAGGTTGTGGAATCTTATGTGTGTCTTCCTTTCCATTTTCTTAAACCAGCACAAATCCTGATGAGTGGTCATTCCCACAAAGAGACTCATTGCCTTGAACGCCTACTGACTTTAAAGTTCTCTTCGAACTCAAATGAAACTCCTATATTCGTGACTTTGCATATGATGCTGAAAAAATTGTTGGTTACGTGTTACACTCTACAATATCTATGATATTCCATCCCTGTCATCTGGACTCCAGTCATTTTCTCCCGGAAGTGATGTCTTTTCTACCAATATTTCATGGCATCTGCTCTGATGAGATCTTCTCACTGGTTCCCAAACTGCATGAATTTAAGCGTGCTACGAGGCTGTCATCTCGGTCCCACCCTTTCACAGTCAAAACAGTTAAATGTAACCGCCTCTTCTATCCTTCTCTCGCACTTCCCTACAGTGGAACTCCCTTCCTCTTACTTGCTTCCCTGATAATTATAAACTTGAAAACTTTAAATGTAATGCCAATCGACATCTTCTGATGCCTGGATCTTGATCCCCATCCTTCTCTTTACACCATCCTGAAACACACCTCTTTAGACTTATTTTCACTCTCTGCAAATTCTCGCGTTCTAGTGGCACTGCTGCAATGCTTGGGGTGAAATGTTATATATATATATATATATATATATATATATATATATATATATATATATATATATATATAAATACGTAACTAATACTGATGACAGTAAGAGTTAAGTATATTCTGGATTGATAAAGTAACCGACAATTCTTGTTTAAAAAAAGAGTAAGATCAGACCAATAATGAATATTGCTGTCATATCTGGGCGGGTTCTGTACAGGCCTCAGATTCCAGTATCGACTGAGTTCAAAAGCATTTACCCTGCCTTTGTTAGAGATAAAATATTCTCTACTCTGCAAACCTTATCCCGAAGCCTATGACAGATGTTACATTTTTAGTTCCAACAGGTTAGATATTCAGAATTATCACCTGTCATGTAATGTTCCCGATTGTAAATCATCCCCATATCTTTTCCGTTCAGCTGACAATGAGAATCTTCCACCCAGAGTGGTTCATCTACTGAAATGTTACTTCTTTTAACGAACTTCTGGAAAGATGCTTCCCAGGCATCTATAATCCATGCTACACGTCTCCGTAATAATCATTTATTCTTTTTTCCTCATCATTGCAATAGTCTCAGTTAGTTGTATTTTATTGGGTGAAATGACATTAAAAGAAAATCACCCTGAGTTTACCAATATGGTTTGATATTGTCTGACTCATGGCCTCATTCTGGAAAAGGTTAATGATGATTAAACAATCAGATAGAGACGGAAGACAACGGTCGAAAAGTTATGATAGAATCAGCAAGATAAGGACAATAGTTCACAAGTAAATACGTTAAATAATAATAAAAACTTCTTTCCTGATAATTATTTTTTAATATCTACTATCTATATTTCGCATGTTGTCTGTCTGTGTGTCTGTCGTGGGCGTTGTTACCTCACCCAGGCCGCATTTCTCACTCGATTTCGATGCGGTTTTTCACCACAAGTTTGCAAATGGCTGCCGTAAGGACATGACGGAGCCCGATTTTTGAGTTCGGACTAAGGTTCCGAAAAAATCGATAATCGAAAAAATTTGCTTACAGAAGGAATGATCGCATTTCAACCAAATTTGACACCCTCTTAGAGTCTACCATTAGAAGTGTTGTCCAGAAGTTTCATGACTACAGACCCCTAAACAGTACTGAGAATCGGTAAAACCCAAAAACTGATTCTCCCAGATTGCGCCTGAACCGCATGTCGGTTTTTAGCGAAAACCGACCGGATTTATGAGGATGTCATTGCGAGTCACTATGTGAAGTTTCAACTCTGCGCGCCCCCAAACAGAGTGCAAATCGACAAACGGTCAACACTTAAAAATATTTTTCCGGTTGGGTATTTCCTAAATGAAGATTAATTTAAGGTCACGGTATGCGCGGGAAGAAACAGGTCAGTGCCTGCAGTGGAGTGGAAGAAGACATTTGACCTCAGATTCTGGAATGGGCGCAGGGCCATTGAAATTCGGCTTTTTTTTATCCCTGCTACCAGGTCTGACTTTGAGCCACAAATGACATATTCGATTTTGTCAACACTTTTGCTTTAATCGTCGCATCTTAACAAAATAAGCACTTCCTCTATTCGCGTCTTTACTGAAAAAAATCCGCATACGTGCTGAGTGAAAATAGTTCCGCCCTCAGCAGTCCATTTTCCAATTCTTTTAAACTTTTCCTCTAGCCCAGGCCGCATCCCAGACCTGACGAGGAGTTTTTGCGTTAAAACAGCAGGGCTTCCTCCCAATCCATTTCAAAGCTAATGCCGGCAAACGATTAGCCTCTTTTTGTTGTCGCACAAACCAAACGAGCAAACGCTTCATTGCAGCTCCTTGCATTCTCATCGGCCGCATCACGTGCATAGGCAGCAGGCAGTTTGACCCCGTTTACGGCCAAGCTTTGCGCTTGCCAAATCATGCGCGCGTGCGTGAATGCACGATAGCATCTTCCATTTTGCGTGAGCTCATTCATTGGTCTAAGTCATGGCCATTCTCCAGGCTACACCAACCAACGACAAGTCACGCTCCCTTTAAATACCTTCAGCGCAGCTGCATCCGCACTCACGTCTTGATTTGATCGCCATTAACACATCTGTCCTTGGATTAATTGACAGCTTCCTGCTACCACAAGTTGCCTATTTGCTTAAACGTTTACATTGCCCATTGTACCTCAGCGTGCTGCCTCTACTGCGCAGCCCAGTCCATCTTAGCGTTCCATACCTATTTCTACCTTTTCGTAGTTCAGTTTTGCTATTAGACAGTTAACTGCTGTCGCAAGTTACTTCTCTTCTGCCTTTACTACGCGGCCCAGTTTCACTATTTTTTAACCTTCAACGCTTCAACGTTTTGGTTGCGTAACCTCTTCCTACAACGACGTTTTCGTGCTGCCAGAAAGCATGGCCCATATCTAGGAGAAGCTTTTTCCATACCGCTTCACTGCATCTTTAGTTTTCGGATACAACGAGGTTGCACCGCTTCAGCTTCGGCATCAACTTCTATTCGCATTCTTACACAGCATTTCTACAACACTTCAAATGGTCCTACACGACGAACATCCGCACGTCAGCAACTGAAGACCACTAATACCGTTAACGTTACACATGCAGAAGTGGCGACTGCGGAGGAGCACATAATAACTCCGGTTAGAGATGATCATATAGCGTCTACTTCAAACTCTGCTTTGCATTCTTCTACGTGCCGTGGCGATAACCAACCCAGCAGCTCTGCAAAGGCTGCCAAAACACACAGGCGAGGCAACCTTAGCAGGCGTTCGAAAAAAAAACCTCACTGGATAAGGGGAAACTGGAGCAGGATACCATTGAGTGCGCCTCCTTGAGGGAGCAAAAAAAATCGATGAAAAGCTCCGGTTCGGCCATGCCATCAGCTGTCAGTTTTTGCCTTCTTTTCATGCCTAGGCTGCAATTAACGTCAAATGTCGATTCAACTTCCGACATTTACGACGTTAATTCGTAACGGAGACAGATTTTTGATTTGGACTCAGGCTTTCAAAAAATAAGTTAAATCTGCTGGTATTCCGGTATTTGGGCGGATTACATTCTAAAATTTCGGGCGTTCTTTACAATTCAAACAGAAATTCTTACGCAGCCCAGTTAGAGGTACCTTGCATAGAATGCCGTGTGACCTGCTCGTGAATCAAAAATCGATACAAACTTCCGTGTTGACCATGCCCTCAGCAGTCCATTTCCCACTTCTTTAAACTTTGTACTTTGTTCTTTCTCCCAGGCTGCATCCCAGATCCGATTTTTCAATTTACGTCATTGTGTCATTATTTGGGACTCAATCTTTGTAAACAAAACCGATTAACTCACAGGTGATACGGATTTTGGGGTTTTAAGTTGAATGTCTCGCCTGCACTACGCGGCCCAGTACATCTAAGCTTTACATCGCGTTTTGGACTCTGTTCAGTTGACTTCGTGTTGTTAAACACTTTTGAGCTCTTTCTATTTGAACTTGAAATCGGATCAATGTATGGTTTTCAAAGTACCGGGTTAACAAAACAAGGGCAACACCAACGCCTCCCAATTAGTATGACCAGTCTCAATATTTCAGGAAACTGGGTTGGGTGTTAAAAAGTATTTGTTGTTAACATTGTTTTTTGATTCGGTTTTTCAAGTTAAGAGTTCTTTTTTTAAAGCTGATCGTTTTGTGTTCATTTTGTTTAGTTCTTTTTTCGTAGCAGATTTAATGTTTAGAATAGAGCTTAGAAAAACTTCGCAGTGTGAGATAGGCAAGAAGTAAGGCATGTAGCAACATCAGCACGGCAAAGAGCACTCCTTTAAAGGCAAGGAAGGGCAAAAATATTTTAAGTCAAGTGATAGCTGTATAAGTCGTACGATTTTTGAATCAAGCACGGGCAACGCCGGGCCATGCTGCTAGTATATATATATATATATATATATATATATATATATATATATATATATATATATATATATATATACTATAAAATGAACAAAGTCCAGGAATTATTTTAAGACATTATTATGTTTATACATTCTTTTTTTATAAATAAAAGTATTTAAGTAAATGGTCTGTTTTTAATAAACTGTATTAACTACATTTACCTGTCTGAATGTCCGAGAAACTTTCATAGAAAATATGCGTCCTCCAACAGGAATCACACCTGTATCCTACACAGAACTTCCATATAGTCTGACGTGCTTTTACCGATTTAGCCACGGTTTCGGTTAGCAAGGTCGATTTTACTGTTTTTAAACTACAGTTTTCCATGATTTTCTCACATGCATTAATATCTGCTCGATGCGTATCCAAATGTAAACAAATGACGTGACACATTATGAAATGGACAAAGTCCGACAATTATTTTAAGCCATTTTTATCTTGGAGGACAGATATTTTCTATGACAATTTATCGGACATTCAGGCCGGTAAATGTTGTTAATACTGTTTATTATGGACAGATCATTTACTTAAATATTTGTATGTGTAAGAAAGAATGTATAAACATATATATATATATATATATATATATATATATATATATATATATATATATATATATATATATATATATATGTGTGTATATATTTAAACCTGAAGTATAAACTTGCTTTTGTTACAGGGGAAGAGGAACTAGGAAGAATTATCAAAAGAGTAAACTACTATTCTTTTTCGTGTTGCTTAAGATATGATATTTTTAAAACCGTGTCATTCAGGAAGAAGGCGATCTTGACTCTGTGATATGCCATGACTCCAGGTAAAATATAAGAGAGTTTGTTACGTCATCCATCCTCGAAGTTTTTTAATTCAGGGTTGTAGCTGCCATCTAATGTTAGAGAACCAGCAATAATCTTCCAGTTAACACATGGAGAGGCGAAGTCAACGCAACAGACAAGAGTTTAAGTTCAGCTCAACCAAACCTCATTTCAGGCCGAGAACATTCATGCTATCCCCCAATACGTTTTCAGACATTGCTCATTTTCAAGCACCGCATCAATTAACGTGAATAAATATTGGAGCTAAATTAAGCATATCCTCTTCTTATCTTCTTTAAATACGTAATATTTTGCCTGAAGCCATTGGCATTATAACGTTATTTATATTAAAGGAATCTTATTCGTGAATTTCTTGGTTTTCTAGGTGAACGTGAAGTTGAGCTAGGAATTTGTCTTTTCCATAATTTTAATTTACCATATGTAATCCACAGCGTTTTAAATCATATTAGATCTTCTTAATATTTTCGGGGTGTAGAATACAACTACGACAGTGTTTAATTAATAACACTAATGTCCGTTAGCTCATGACCGTTAATCAAGAGTAATTATTTATGGCGAAACATTTTTTAATGTCAAAACATTTTATACTTTAATTGAACGGACGTTTTAGGAAACTATTTTTTCAGTTTCAAAGCATGTCACCAGATTCCAATCTAAAATACATTCTTCTCTTTGTATACGAGGAATGGAATTAGCAATGACTTCATTGTATCAAATATTAATTTGAATTAAGAATTTTACTATTTCGTAACGTATCAATAAACTTTGAATGAATGTTCTGCTATGATTTGCCACATACAGTCATAACACGTCAAAACACCTGTTCCGTACGATCAGCGAAATTAAAGAATGTCGAACCTGGTTCGTACCTAGACGAGAAACCGCTTAAGATTAGCAGGTTTTGTAGCTTGGATGATCTGGTGGTGTAATGTATAATTGCTTGGTATTTTTAATCGGAAAGCCGAGTTACAATTTCAATTGGGTTCGTTAAATTCACATGCATCTTGTGAAAGATACGAATCCACCTATTCTGTCCCCACCCCCATTAGGGCTTAATTACTAAGAATTGTATCACTAAATCTTTATAGTATAAAAAAAAATTCTTACAGTCTAAAAATATTTTCTGGCATTAAAGATCTTAAAAATGGTTGAATATATTTACTAATCTCCCCACAAGGTAAGATGTGGCACAAGGCCGAGTTTTAAAGTGGGGGTGTCCGAGTCTGTATGCTAACCCAAAAATTACGGTAAAAACGGGGTCGGATAGCTGTTTCCCGAGACGAGATTCTGCCCTTCGACATAGTTTCATCTGGGGATCCTATCTGTCCCGAGGTAGAGAGTTTGTCCAACACAGCTGGAAATTTTTCCAGCTAGATTCCGATCCAACCACGGAAACCAGTGTTGAATTTCTACGGTTTTTCAACATGAAAATGTTTGAAAAGCCGTAGAAATCTAATCAATCAATCAATCAATTTTTTTATTGGGTTGGAAGAATATTCTGTAGCATTTTTCAATACCTGGACTTTCAAAACCTGATTCCGCACACACACAAAAACACACACACACACACACATATATATATATATAATTCGTGCCAAATTATTATCGAGTTAAATTTTTTTATAATATTTCAAAAACCGTCCAATCAATTCACAAAATGTGTTCACACAATGTTGGAAACACTGACCTGCGCAATCACTGAAATGTTCGTATTGATCTGCGCAATGTAAACAAACTGGCGCCATATTTGTTATCAGCACGGTGATTTGTCCGTGCCAAATTATTAGAAAAGTGTAAGAATTTAGTTAAAAGATGGGCCGTAAAAGCAGTTTAAGTAATGCTGAAAAGAAAACTATCACCTCAGAACTCTCAAAAGGTAAATCTACCCTAGAAATTTCTAAAATGATAGGGAGCTGTCATCAAACAGTGAAAAAGTTCACCGCCGTCCCTACACAAGTACGCAAAAGGGCAGGTAAAGGCAAGCCGTGGGGCATTTCACGTCGTCTCATGTCACGACTTAAACGAGAGGCCACGAAGAACCCTGGACTTACCAGCCAAATATTTTCAGTCGAATTGGAGATCCTACTGTGTCTAAAAGTACTCAGTATCGGTATCTGAGGGAAAAAGCAACAACATTCAAACCTGTATCGAAGCCTCCGTTGAGGAGAAACCACATTGAAAATCGATTGAAATGGGCCGACGACAATATGAAGATTCACTTATCTAAAGTTTTGTTCACAGACGAAACTCGAGCAACAGTTGATGGGCCAGATAGATGGTGCAAAGGCTGGGTAATGAACGGACAGAATCACCATCAGCGTTTGAGACGCCAACGAGGCGGTGGAGGCATAATGATCAGGGGTGGTATTATTGGAAAAAACATTAGTGGGCCCATGGAGAGTATCAGATGGCGTCAAAATGACTGCTGATGCATACATAGCGTTTATGAAGGAGCATCTTGAACCGTGGATGAAAAGGCAAAGAGTTGCCTTCAGAAGGGCCATTATTTTTATGCAAGATAATGCTCCCTCACATGTTGCTCACAAGACTACTGAATATTTTAAACAGTTAGGCTTCGATGGAGATGGACCTCGAAAAATGAAGTGGCCAGCAAATTCTCCGGATTTTAACCTAATCGAAAACCTTTGGAGCATCATGAAGCAAAGACTGTACGCCAACGGACGACAATTCAGGAGCAACGCTGAGTTATGGAAAGCAATTCTTGACATATCTCCCGGCATTACAGTAGATGACATCCTACAATTACCAAATTCTATGGATCGTCGACTTCTTCAAGTAATTTCAAAACAGGGAAAGCACATTCCCTATTAATTTGTTTAAAACTGTGCCTTTCTTTGTATCTGTTATTATTTGTTTGATTATCTTATTTATTAGTTTCTTTCGATCATAAACATTCACGTGCAACATTAATAAACGTTTTGTTTGCTCAATTCTGGGAATTTTACTAAACCTTTCTAATAATTTGGCACGCTGAAATCACCGTGCTGATAACAATTATGGCGCCAGTTTGTATACATTGCGCAGATCAGTACAAAGATTTCGGATATTGCGCAGTTCAATGTTGCCAACATTGTGTGAAAATTTTGTGTGAATTGATTGGACAGTTTTTGAAATATTATAAAAAAAAGTTATACCGATAATAATTTGGCACGGAGTGTGTATATATATATATATATATATATATATATATATATATATATATATATATATAGTGCTGTTCGATAAAATTTACTCACCTGATTTTTTTACTAAATGTTCTTCCCATGGGCGCCCCAATCTCCTGACCTCAACCCCATAGAAAACTTATGGAGCATTATAAAGTAGAGGCTCTCGAGAAACCAGTTGAGCAACATACTCCATAAGTTTACTATGTGGTTGAGGTCAGGAGATTGGGGCGGCCATGTCATAACATTCACCTGCTTCTCATCAAAGTATTCCTTCATCTATTTCTATTTGTGACAGGGAGCATTATCCTGCATAAAAATGAGCTTGGTGGGTTGATTTGAACCCTTTCAGCAGAAGGAAGCAGACACGACTCTAAAATTCTCTTTTACTGCTCACTCCTGAGGGTCTTTTCAATAAGTTTTATGAAACCAGTTCCATGAAAAGAAAAGCATCCCCAGAACATTATACTGAACGGATGCTTGACAGTACCGTTGGATAACCGAAGTTAAGGAACATCCAACCTGCCCAGTACCTAGATGGGTGACCGCTTGGGAATATCAGATTTTGTAAGGTTAGATGTGCGGGTGTTATATTTGATAATTACACCGAATTGTTAATCAGAGAGGTGAATTTCGATTCCCGTTGGGTTACTAACACTTGGGAGAAGCATGAATCTATCTCTTCTCCCCTAAGCTATGACTTTTATCACTAAACCATTATTATCTCAGAAACTATATTCTAAAATATGTTCTGGCTTTAAAGAACCTGCAAAGGGTTGATAAGCTGTAAAAAAACGAACCGATCAATTAATTAAAAATCTGTTTGGGGCACCTCGACGTGGTGTAATCGTTAGCAAGCTTGCCTTTCTAGACCAATTACAATTGGGTGTTGAGTTAGATCATTGCTGGATCCTCCAAACTTTCGATCTTGTGCCACATCTAAGCTACGCTTAGAAAATCATGTCGACGTGGTGTAATGGTCAGCAAGCTTCTGTCGCTAGAACAATTACGATTGAATAGAGAGCTCAATCATCACTGGGTGTTCAAAACTTTCAGATTTGTGCCATATCCAAGCTATGATTTGTAAATCGCTTTAAAAATCTAATTCATTTAGAAAACGCTACGAAACTTTCTTCTGGCGCGATATTTGTACGACTTACATTATAGAATACCAAGGAAACATTCATTTCTACCTGAAGATGAGGTATTTAATCATCAATATTTCTAGAACCATTTTCCAGTCTATAAAGGGAGCATTCTTTATCAGAATTTCTTTCGTAACTAATTCCATCATGCTTATATCCGGCTTTTGGAACCAGAATAAATACCCAATGGAATTTTAATTGAATTTACGATCTTAAGTGAGGAATAATATAATACATGTCCTATATTATACGAGACACCTTAAGATATAATTTGGAAGAATATGACAGTCTTGGCGTAGTATAGATTACGGTTCCCTTGACATTTAATATTCGTCTCACGGAAATATTATGGCTATAGATCGTTTTTGACTGAAAGCAATAGAAATGCCGGCGCCATAAAAAAATACTATAAGGTTAAAATGTTGTCATGTGCTCTTTAAGTAATATCTAAAAAAAAATATTGGCTAGATTTTTTTCTTTCTTTTCATATGAATTAGATACACTCTAAAATACATAACATTAACCTTATTTTCTTTGTCAGTCTCTTCTAATTTGAATATTTTTAGTCAAGTTTTGAAAACGCTATACAAATTCCATTAACTACAATATATTAGGTTGGTGCAAAAATAATGACGTAATAATGTCGTTTTTTGACGTTAAAAATACGTCAAAAAACGACATTATTACGTCATTATTTTTGCACCAACCTAATAATATCTTTCCGTATTGGCTGTTCACTATTAACCCATCAATGACCACCTTACTAAAAAGGGGGATTAATGGATTATCGGTAGAAACCCATAACTAATACCAGATTATTATTTACTTATACTTAATAACGAATTTCTTTATAACTTTTATATATCTTTTATTTATATTTTACGGCTTATTAAGTTTTTGTAGCTTATGTAAAGCCACAGAGTATTTCATGTTCATGAGAAATTTTGACAGATAATAATTATTTATTAATACAGTTCTAACTAATTAACCTATAGTTGTGGAAAGAAGAAGTGTGGCCATACATTTCCTAAGTGTTTTTGTGCGTAAATAAATATAACGAACACAACTGGAATTGGAACTCGGCTCTCCGATTCCCAAATACGATCCATTATCCGTTATACCACCTGCATATCCAAGTTTACATTACCTGTTATTCCAAAGCTTTCATCCATTGAGAAAATGATCAGTTTATTATGAACCATGTCCCATCTACTCGTGGACTCAAAAAAAAAATACCCCCAAAAAAAGAAACAACTCCTGTGTCGCATTAAGCTCGATTAGGTGTTCTTTAAATAACTTAATAGCTAGATAGTTTTATTTTCTAATTTATAGGTTTGTGGTGTATGCTCTCCATGTCACTACAGTAAGTGCATTGGCACACACTCGCCCATATTATTTGCTAAGCTCAACGGAGGTGTAGTGGATAGCGGCTCGCATTGGAGAATCGGAGAGCCGAATTAGAATTTCAGTTGAATTCATTTACGTGCTAATATCCTTACATACCCTTCTATTCCTAGCTATGGGTAAATAGAAGGATAGACCGGGTTCTTTAGACTTGGTTGGCAACTGGTCAACCGCAGGACATGGCAACCTACTGCTGGAAAAAAAACTGCCTCGTCACTCATGTATTGATAGATATATAATCGCGTATCACGTATGGTACATAACTGACTGGTTTAATGGATATCGGCTGGGATTGAGAACTTGGAGAGCCAAGTTCGAATTCCAGTCGGGTAAGTTAGATTCGCTTAAGAACAGATACCCTTGGGAAAGGTATGAATCCATTTCGTCTCCCATGCAGCTATGAGTTGAATAGCAAGACAGTCTACCGCAGAAACAAATGGCTAACTACTGCGGGATAAAAAAAAATCTGCCTCGTAGGTCATGTATGATGACAGGAAATGCTATATCAATTCTTACGTGTCTTACGTTCATGTTAACTGCTCCGAGGAGCTGTTTTCGCTGGTTACCAGTTGTACTGAATGTAAGCGTTCTACTAGGCTGGATTCTCGCTCACATTTCACTGTCGAAACTGTTAAATGTAGCCGTCTTCTACTCCAATAGCTTCAGGTCTGGCACCTCTCGCCTGTGGAACTCCCCCCTTTTCCTGTTTCCCTGATAAATATAATCTCCAACTATTCAAATGTAATGTCAATCGACGTCTCCAGATACCGTGATCCTCTATCCTTCTCTTCATCCTTTCCTCTATCACTCCTATTTGCTCTCGCTCCAACTTTCTGTAACCCCTTGCCTGTTAGTGCCTTCCCCCTTGCTTGGGGTGAAACGCTTATAAAAATATATCTAATTCTGGATGTCATTGCCTTATATTCAGCTCTAAGATACACATAAATATTGTTCAATGCATAACAATAAATTCTCGTGGTTTTATTTCGGATATATATTTCCAAAACATCTTTATTCACCATTTTTTTCTAATGACATATATGACAAAATAAGTATTGATAATACAGAAAGATAAAATGTGCAAAACCTTAACACATAGTATCTACGACATTCCGTTAATATATTTTCCACCTCACTACTGACTTATCGCAATACATGCACACTACTCAAATTCAAACAAAGCTGCATTGACTTAAATTGCTCGACACTAACTGAATCAACTGGTTCGGGTGTCAGCCCACTTAAAATATTTCGACTCCAACAAGCCGTAATAATGGGAAATAACTGATCACTGAGGGACCCGTCCATTTGAATACAATGAAAGACAAATCTCTGCTCATCTTTGCTCCGTCTGTTTTTTATGCGGTTTTGGTTTTATGATTAAAATTATTGCTTTATTTTTCCGGCATTTTCAATTTGTGTGTCTGTGGGCCACATTAAAAAATTAATAACCTGAGAGGAGACATTCACATCAATAAATTACAGTGTAGCTTTCATATTCCGAGCACAAATATTATTCGCTTGTATGATTATATCAAATTGCAGCGGGAAAATCCAACTGTCGCCTTTCTTCGCATTGCAATGACTTCTACTCTTAAGCCTGCAAAACACAGCTTCAAAATAAGAGACAAGAATATAAAAAAATCCATTAAAAAAAAAAGATAAGAAAAAGAAATTCTAAACTAAAGAATGATGTCTAAAATTATAGAAGAAACTGGATATTTGTTGGACGGAACTAAATTTGTGACGAGACGCAGTTTTCATGGCGGACAAGCGTAGCAAATTTTGACCAAATATGATAACACGAGGAAGAGTAGAGGAGAATAAAGAAAAAAAAAATCAAAATTGTTAAAATTAATATTAATAAAGAGAATGAATACTTAAAGACAATAGTATAGCAACGTTGAGTGCGTGTAGTGTAGTTGTATCTGCAAGAGGCGCGATAATCAGAATCATTGTTCAGAGTACGTATTCCGGAAATGTTCCATATGTTCACTTTCGCGCAAATTTACTTGGAACATTTATGGATCCAACTCGGTTCCCCGCTCAAATATGGTTTACATACAAAAGGCATACTGGACTTTCTAGTTTTCTCTAGTTTTGTTTTGGCAATCATTTATAGAATACAACTGATTTTGGGTAGTGCTGGCAAATTCCATCCAGTAAAAAGAATAATATTCGTTACAATAATCAGAGCAGCCGTACATTACAGTGTTGTAAGGCTGCAGCGTTATTTCGCACAGATAAATCTAATTAAAAAGAAGGAACAGACGAATAGCATTGCGCATAGATCGGTATATATTTGTATATATCAAGAACAGTATTTGGGAAACTTTATAGCAAAAGGGAAAAAGTTTATTTGTGAGTAATTTCATCCTTCAGGACTTAATCGGAGTGATCTTGTTATGCTGGTATTACTACACATGCGCACTGCAGAGGGCTGCTGTGAATTTTAGAATATTATGTTTTCCAGCCAAAACCATTTAGAGTCATACATCACATTTGTAAGTAGACATTCCATAATGTGATCTTGGAAGATCTGCCAGGAATGGGGGAAATATTGGAAGAGCCAGGGCGAAAATTTACTGTAGATGATCTTGAGATTAAGGTAATCTATAGACATTTAAGTCGTAGTGAATTATTTCTTTTTTGATCATGCAAGCATTTTTTTACTTCAGAATTGTAGCCAGTCACGTTACAGTGGGCAACGCATTTGCAGCATTATTTTGTAAAATGTCCCCTTTGTGTTTATATAATCATATAACATATGCTAATTCAACAGGAAACAGACTGTCGCTTCTGGGTTTTGAGTTCAATGACCACTTTTACATTTACATACGCTCAATCCCTGCGATTGAGCGCTCTAAACAATAAATATAGCATACCTTAAACTATATTTTATCATATAGTGATTTTCCAAGCGTAGCTCAGATATGGCACAAGGCCGAAATTAGGGGACACCCAGTGAGGATCGAACACACTACTCAGTCGTAATTGCTCTAGAGGGCCAAGCTTGCTAACCATTACACACCTCGAGGTGTTCTTTAATGATTTTTTAAGCAAAGCTTAGATCTGGCACAAGGCAGAAATATGGAGCACCCAGTAATAATCGAACTCACTACTCAATAGCTCCCTATATTTTATCATATATCTTTTGTGATACAAAACTTTATAAATGCCATGAATAGACAAAGAAATTATTTTTATTATTACCACTCATTATGATAATAAAAAGTAAAACTGAAAAACGGGCTTGCTAAAGAGGTTCGAACCTCGCTCAACAGAGCCAAATCGAGGTTAATAAATTGAATTATCAGTAAGAAATGGACAAAGTGTATTGGAGAAAAGAAAAAATAATATGTTTAGAGGTAAATTAGTTGGAAGTCTAATACGAAGTCCTTCTGTTTACACAGAGAGGGCTTCAACGATAGAATAAAGATGACCTCCAATACATTTAGGTGGTAATCCGAGCGGGACCTGCTAAGAATGGTAAATGAATTCGCACTAAAAGTAGCAGCACAATTATGGCTATTAATTTTTATTAGGTGTTCTGCTATGGAAGACACATATATATATATATATATATATATATATATATTGTCAGCCACAGACAGACTGTTTTGCTGTATCACAGCTAATGAGTGTACCAAGACGTCCGGTTGCCTCTAGCTAGGATTGAAACCCCACTGAATTGGCCTCAATCGGGGATTCTACCACTAACCAGTTGGCGCATGGCAGGGATGAACGTGAATTTAAGGTGTATTTATTTTTAAATAAACACACAGTGACTGAGAGAACACGATTCGTTTTACCGAAGACGGCTCAACCGAAATAAATTTTTCAGGAGCTTATATATTGTCATCCACAGACAGAATGTTTCGCTGTATCACATCTCATCAGTGTGGTTAGTCATCCAGTTGCCTCTAGCTATGATCGAAACCCGACTGAACTGGCCTCAGACGCGAATTCTACCACTAAGCCGTTTGCGCATTTTTATACTATCATAGTACGCGTGCAAAAATAGAGTACCATCTGAAGTAATGTTGAATATATAAGGTTGAAATGTGTAGCTTTAGAATCATCTTTTATTTCTGAATTTAAACAGTGTTTACATAGGTCCAAACGTTAACACTTTCTCTCAACGGGTAACAAGATCATTTGTGACTTTACGATGAAACGCCAGTAAATATGCAATGCTGTTTCTTAATACTCTTTACAATGGAATGTCTTTTGGCTGAAGAAATTGTCAAGATTCTTGAAAAATGGATAGTTATTGATCTGGGGAATAGAGTGGATATAGCAAAGTCTCTTATTCCAAGTCGGTGAGCTTCTACAGTGTTATGCTTGCAATATTGGGCCAAGTATTTTCAAGAAGAAAACATGAACACCATCGATTTACTGATTGCATTTTGCTTAACTGAATATCGACTTCATGCAGTTGCTGGCAGTAAACATTGGCAATGATGCTCTTGTTAGTCTCCAGAAATATGGAATAGATAAAGTCATGAGGAACCTCAAGACAGTCACGAGTATATCCTGTTGATACAATTACCATCTTAGAGATTGTTTGATTCTTTCGTGTTGAAAAATCCATTGAGCCGATTGTTTTAAAGGACCCATTTCTCGGTTGCTATTCGATCAAGAATTGAATCATGGGAATTTCGAAGATACAGCATTGCTCATAGTTCAGAACGACAGAACTCTTTCACTGAGATCATGCGAAAACATGTTTTACTGAGTTCGGTTATTAAGATTCTTCCCTTTGCCAAATTTCTTGAGATGATTCGATATTGTTGTAATGCTGAAACGAATAATAAGACATTTCTCCGACACTTTGATATCGGATGGTGCGACAAATGTTTTTAAATGTTGACTATCTATTACAGATAGGCCTCCTCTATGACTTTTATCTAGAAAATTCGTATCCGCTGTGAAAATTCATCGCCTTACTCTCCAATCATTGACTCTACCCTATGTTAATAATAGCAGCAGTTTGAGAAGCTTGGAATAACGAAAACAAAGTCAATGCATCTCTTTTTATTTCATATTCAAGATAGGGGTATATAATTGTTTAAGTCAAATTCGGAAAGAGCGTGATATACAGTTCAGAAAAAATATCTGTTTAATCATTAGCAATAAGTAATATATTTCGTGTTCACATAATTTCCTTCTTTTCTGTATGTAAATTATGTAGAAATTTTCCGAATGTTTTAAAAAACACCAAAAATAATAGCAGTGTTATTAATAAAAGGAAAAAAACAAAAGTCAACAACGCGGTCACAGTGTTAAAAAAATAAAACATTCCTATGACTCTAGATACAGACAAAAACAAAACAAATATTCAGTTTAAAAGTAAAAATAAAATCATTTCTGATAATGGCTAAAAGTATAGCCAAATGTGCCTTGGCATACTGAAGATGTGGACAATATATATATATATATATAAATATATATATATATATATATATATATATATATATATTACATGAATAATTCATGCAAAAACAAATATAGAGGTTAATGATTTAAATGGCGAGAATACATGTTCGCAAACAATTTCACTAAGTTACACTAACCCGGAACGTGTATATGAATGATATGATCCCTGTTTATAAATTCCAGTTGCATAAGGTCTTTTTTAGTTTTTACAAGCTTTCGTCTGTTCCTACAGAGATCCTCAGGTATGGAAATAGATTTGTTCTTGTTTTTTACTTCTCGGCACCTATAATCGAAATATATATATATATATATATATATATATATATATATATATATATATATATCATATGTATATATTTACAATATGTATATACATATACAGTCCCCTAAAAAATTACTGAAAGTCTTAACCCTTCTCTCATATTCGGCATTTGATCTTAAACTCAAATGTCTTCCGTGATCAACAAAAAAAAAAAAAAAAAATAAATAATAATTTCCTGGTATTTACATTTATATGTATTAATAATTTTAGAACTTACCGCCATCTTTCTCAGATCACCCAATCTTTACGTGTGCAAATGTAAAAGAAAAAAAAAATTAATAATTTTGGGTTGCAGAACACTTGCTAGCAGTAACTACATCAAGCCTGCGACAAAATGACGTCATCAAACTGCTGCATTCTTCATGTGTGATGCTTTTCACGAAGACTCTTTCAGTTCTTATTTGTTTTGTTGGCTTCCTTCAGTCTGCTCTTCAAGAGATAAATGCATTCTCTATTGGATTATGTTTTAGTGATTACCACATCCAGTATAAAACTGTCTACTTTTTCCCATGATATAGTCCTTAGTTGTGTCGGCAATATGTTTTGGATTTTTGCCTAGCTGCATGATAAACTTCCTCACGATTAGGTTGGTTGCTTTTCTCTGTTAAAGTACAGTTTCTGTCGACCCCTGAATATATTCTGTTGCTAGCATCACGAGTTAAATCATTAATAAACATGAATAAGCCTGTTCCGAAACCAGCCATAGAAGCCCAAACGAAGGCACTGCCTAGATCCTGCTTCACTGATGAGCTCATATGTTTTGGATCATAAGAAGATCCTTTCTTTCTCCAACAATTGGCCTTTCCATTACTTAGATTAATCTTAGTCTCATCTGCCGAAAAAACATTTTTCCATAACTTTTTTTTGCTCATCTCTGTACTTCTTTGAAAATTCCAATTTGACTTTCCAATTCTTACTGCTGATGAGTGCTTTGTATCTTGACGAATAACCGCTATATTTCTGCTCTCAAAGTTTTCTTTTTGTCTCATATTGATCATAAATGCAAAATTCTTCAGTGAACAACAAAGTCAAATGAATTGGCCTTCCTGATGCAATAATTTTGCATGGTGCTGTATATGGGAAAATATATAATATTTTATATATAAAGAATAATTTCAAGGAAAAAAAACTGACAAATTAGAAAAGGTAACTGTGTTACGTCTTCTCGGATGACATCGGACTAAAGAGACCTTTACGTTGATCCGACTGCATATGCGCACGAAGGAAAAGTTATTATCAAATAGCGTACATTTCTGAGATAATTCTCTAAAATGTACCAACTGCAATGCATATGTTGACATATATAAATAGGCAATCTAAAACACAGCATGCATGGGCTGAATATTGCGTTCAAGAATAAAAGGGACTGTCACTGATTGGTGTCGACCACAATGTCCACTTTTATATATTCATACGTTATATATATATATATATATATATATATATATATATATATATATATATATATATAAACATAAAACATTAGCAGCATATAATTTACATACAAAGAAATGATCACACATAGAATCAATCAGAAATATTAATGCGATTAATGGTGACATCCGTCACTAGAAAAATAATATATGCATTAAAATACTGTTAATCCCTAGAGTGAAGTGATCCTTCACTCTATGGATTAACAGTATTTTAATGCATATATTTCTAGTGACGGATGTCACTATTAATCGCATTAATATTTCTGATTTATTCTATGTGTGATTATGTCTTTGTATATATATATATATATATATATATATATATATATATATATATATATATATATAATTGTTCCTCACCGTTCGTTGCAAACTACCAGCACTCAGCTTCACGTTCATTTCGAATTACAAATATGAAGGCGTGAAGAAAAATCTAACATTAACAAAGAGATCTTTTCAAAATATTTTCAGCTAAGCAATGATGACGTCTCTTATTTTATGAATAATTCTGAGTATAAAATTATCACTTCTTGTCATTTCTGTCGCGAATTAACATACCATCTGTATGACAAGGTGTTAACTATATATATTCACAAAATATATATGAAACATACATTGAGTTTATATATATATTATTTCAGATGAACTCAATGAAGAGGAAGTGTCTTTTGTAAACAGTGACTATTACGGTTAATAATGCAAGACACTTCGGTAAAGCGAATCGAGTTCTCTCAGTCACTGTGTGTTTATCTAAAAACAAATACTCTTAAATTCATCTTCTTCCCTCCCGTGCGCCAATGTGTGCCAATTCTTAGTGGTAGAATCCCCGACCGATGACAATTCCAACCGGACGTCTAGACACACTGATTAGCCGTGGTACAGCAAAACAGTCTGTCTGTGGATAACTATATATATATATATATATATATATATATATATATATATATATATATATATATGTATGTATGTATATATGTAAGCAAATATATGGATATAGATCCGACAGTATGAAGAAAAATATACGGAAAAAACAAAAAAATCCTTATATGCAATTATACTGTTTTAATGTTAATATAATGTCGACGTCGGACGTTTCGGTCTAATAAACCATCTTCAGGACATATACAACGTGACCATGTTTAAACGGAACGCTGATCATATAAAACTTTCAGTTATCTGTTTGGATAAGTCTTGTTCTTATGTCCATCGTCTTTGTCATGTTGAATTGATAATGTTAATTATATTTTATGAATATGTCCTGAAGATGGTTTATTAGACCGAAACGTCCGACGTTGACATTAAAAACAGCATAATTGCATATAAGGATTTTTGTTTGTTTTTTTCCGTATATTTTTCTTCATATACATATATATATATATATATATATATATATATATATATATATATATATATGTATGTGTGTGTGTGTGCATGAATACGTATTTATATATGTGTGTGTGTGTGTGTATGTATATACATACGTATGTATGTATGTGAGTGTGTGTATGCATGTATACACATGTATGTAAAATTTCAAATTTCTTAATAAAGGAAGTATATTTCTCATTACACAGATGAAAAAAAGTATTATTTCGACAATTCACACGTAAACAAATAAATGTTATTAAAATAGCTTCCATCTTCCCAAATGTTTCTAACTTTTCTTGTCGCGAATTGTGAATATAAAGAATTAGTTCTTCTCAGTCTAGTTACCAACATAATGGGTTGGTTTTTTTTTTTAAGACAGAACAACCGACATAGAGAATAAATCGTAAGAATTCATTATGATGCTAGTGATCTTTTTTTTACGTTGTTGTAGAACATAGCAAAAAAGGAAAAATAAACAAGTAAGAATTGAAGTCACACTAATTCCGAGACCTATCTATCCTACAAAGTTTGACAGCAGAAATTTTTTATAGCTTGACGGGAAGCTGAAATGTTCGAGTTAGGCTCTGGTCAGGAATATCCACAGTTTGAGAGAATTAAGAAATCAGGTGGTTTTTTTTTATCAATATTAGGAATTGTGTCATTTGACATATATAGCTGAAAAATCTCCGTACGTTTCAGTAATTTTGAGTTCATGCCTTCAATTGTTCTATTCATTGGAACGAAAATGCTTTCCAACCAGAATTACTTCTTGTTATTTCAGCTTTAGCTCGTGTTTTTACACTTTAATATTAATCATGGGAAGTTTACAATTTTTATATTGAAACGTTTTTAGATTTCTGCAATGTTTGACAAAGCTTTGAGATTAAAGTTTTCGTTTGACTGCAAGGTCTTATAATAATTGTCATAGAAAAAGATTCCAAGAAATCCTAGACTAAGTCTTGAGTTCAAGCTGGAATAAGAGCCTAAACCACAAGGATGAAGAGAATACATAAGAATCATATGGTCGAAATGTGGGGAACGAGGACTTTTTTTTTTTAATGAAAATAGGAATAAAAAGAAACTTATTCTTAGAGTCAAAAAGTAATAACAGAATTTTCTGGAATGGGTTAGGAAGAAGGAGCGCGTGAAGAATTTGAAATATTCAGGAAATTTTCAAGCCAAGCGGAATATAAGAAAGCAGTAAGTAACGTACTGGACAAGGGAAAAGCTGTCCGCGACTGTACCCCACTCATTGTACTAGAGAGCTTAGTCATATCGAAGCCAGCGCGACCGTGAATGGGAAATCTGGTCCGAGCGTACGTGCTAGGGTTCCCCACATTAAGCCAGACCTTACGGTACGTCTCCGTGAGGACACGGGGTAAATATAAGCAAGCTACTGGACAAGCTAGAGTAAATGGACGGCAGAATTATTATTCAGCTAGAGAAAACACGGACCTACTACGAACTAAATAAGAGGGGAAGCAGTGGAAAAAACTATGATCACCCAAGTCCTGAAGAATCCCGTACATAGATGAATAAAACGGGTATGGATAATTTGATTCTCATAGGACATATTGAAAGCAAGAGGGACAGACAGAAACAGCGATTTGCCTAACATATTGGGTAAATGGATGGCAGAACAAGAAAAGGGAAGGAGAGAAAGTCAGAAACATTATTTAATGCAAAGATTATAGGAATTTGGGAGAGCCATGATCGATCAATTCCTCAAATTATTCGGTACAGAACAATAGAAGAATAATCTACAATTGACATATGGTGACCTTAAGTGCTTACTGGAATACACACTTCTCTTTGTTTTATCCTGCGCATAGAAATTCAACCCGGATAATATTATTGTATGGATACAATCAAAATTATAGTGGCCTAAAACGGATGATATATTGAAATACCATTGCTGACTATGTAGGTCGAATTATCCTAATCTGTCCGAAAGCATGAAAGGCATTATGCTAATTCATAGTAAACTCAATATTTCAGTCAACATTTCGATAGATTTCTTCACTTGAACAAAAATGGCCTTCATTGAACTTCCATAACCTCTGTTAACTTCTGCGGTCAACCTGTCAGAGCATATATCAAAATTTGATGTCTTACGATAATTCATGCCAACAAAACAAATACAATATCTACAGTTAGATAGAAATGGTATGTTCAACTCTTTGATAACCTCTGGTGACATCAAATGACCCGCCTTGTCACAATCGTCCAGCCGATGTAACGACTGGGTATCATTGTATTCTTACCAGCAGAGCAAAATCAATATTTCTGTTAATTTAGCTAAAGTCGTTTCTTTTGTCTAGTATGGCGCGCGGTGCTCATTGATGACCGTTAGTTTAATTTGTTTAGCTAAAATTCCATGTTGAGACGAATAACCACAATGTCGTAAGGAAGCAGATGTTAATCACTTACGTATTAAGAATGTTACATTACTAGTAATTATTTAAAAATAGGGATTGATGAATTCCAAGTATGATGTCTTATGTAAATTTCAATTTTCAAAACATAATTGGGATTAAGTAACCGAGCTTGTTAAAATGTGCAGGATATACATATATTTTTATGATAAACATATCATGAATTCCAGGTTATATGAGAAATACCTGATCATTATTAAAACATTCAGTTTAGATGTTCTTATTTCTGGGAAATATTGTATGATTATCAGTCGCATAACCAAGTGTAGTTGTCGCATGAACAAATGTAGTCGTCACATAACCAAGTGTAGTCGTAAAGTAACCAAGTGTAGTCGTCACATGATCAAGTGTAGTTGTCACATGACCAAATGTAGTCGTCATATGACCAAATGTAGTCTCTCTTGATTTAAATCCAATCAACAATCTGTGATCAGTATGCATGGAATGACTTTATGGAATGGACATACGAAATACTAACATGTGTACAGAGTGATGTTTTACTGGAAAAATACGAACAAATGTAAATAATAACAGAATGATTCCTTTTGTTTCAGTTAATTTGCACAGGGTTGTAGATATTACTGACCCCCCCATTCGATGACCACTGAGTGGATTGGTTTACCTGAAAATATTTCTAACTTTACTTCGTAATTTGCACAACGGTGCGGTGGTGGGAAAATGCTTGAAACCGAGATAACAGATCAGGACAAATAACATTGCAGAAAATTCTTTGGATTTTATATAAACTCTCTAAATGCACAGCAAAAGTTCAAGACTTTCGCAAAAAAAACAAAAAGAAAAAAAAAAAAAAAACAGACATTTGCATAATAAAGTGCGTCTATTGGTCCAATATCTGTTTAAAGCTAGATTTTTAATTCCGATTTTATTTTTACTAAATCGGAGCATAGTCATCAAATATGGATTTTCTACTTATAGCCACGTGTTTACAATCACGTTCTATCAGCTTTGACAATAAGTTTCGGCTGAGATGATAATTTAGTCGGCATCAGGACTGAAGTCAGAAAAACTGACTCTGTTTGAAAAGCTCCAAGTATAACACACCTAGTCCTCTCCTGACAACAACTAGGCCTGGCAGTACGATTTGTTTTTTTTAGTAACGTAAACTATTCATAAGGAGGCACGGTGGAATAATGGATAGCGGCCCAGATTGAGGAATCAGAGAGCCGAGTTCGAATTCCAGACGAATCCTATATTCATTAATACCCTTGGGAAAGGTAAGAAGCCTCTTCTTCTACACACCAGCTTTGGGGAAAACAGGGAAGAAAGAAATGGAAAAAAATCTGCCTCGTCAGTTATGTATCGAAAGATCCATGATCGCCTAAGCGTGTACTACTCGTGGTACATAACGGACTCATTACATCTATTCATATCGTTAAAATAACTACTGTGTTATGCTTTAAAATAAAATTTTATAATAAATTCAAGAAATTGTAAGTTTGCACAATCCCCCTCATCTTTAGAGTGTGGATCTATAGGGACATTATTATTGTTATTGCTAATTAAAAATAAAAAAAAGATATGAAATAATAATGAATAATGTATTTTTATTAAATTGCATACAGAAAAACAAAAATAAAAGTTCTCCTAGAATGAACAGAAGGACTTCTTGCCTGAAAACGGAGTTCGCGCCAACAGACATTAAATTTAGTCTCTTTCTTTAACGATCGTTGTAAAGTCAAGACGTCTCTGTCTCTTCTCCCCGGGACATTGCTTGTCATAACGAAGTGACTTCTTCCTTTTAACACATGCTATCTCAAAACACTTGTATCCAAAAATACACACACACCAGTACACAAAAAAAAATAGACTGGATGATATAATATATTAGGTTGGGACAAAAATAATGTCGTTTTCTCACATATGTTACTATGTGAGAAAACGACATTATTTTTGCACCAACCTAATAGGATTTAATATGCTTTTAGTTTTATTTCTAGTGTTTATTTTGTATCCATGTGAATACGAGGCTATACCTGCTGATATGTTATGTGATTAACCCCATGGATGTTCATGCGTCTCCAAAACTTTCTGTCTTTTGTTTATCTAAGTGACTATTTATTTTACCATCTTTTGTTTGTCGTTTGCATTAGGTTGGTGCAAAAATAATGTCGTTTTCTTACATATGCTACTATGTGAGAAAACGACATTATTTTTGCACCAACCTAATAGGTTCATTGAAAATCACTAATCGGAATTTCCGCTTGATTCGTTTAATTGTCTTGTATGTACAGGCGCTGTCTTTCCTCATTATAAGTACTAGAAATTTTAGTTGTTTCTTTTTGATAGTTTGTATCTTAGCCCAATATTGAAGAAGTATTAGTTAGCCTAAGCATTATCAGCGAGGAAATCGGCCTACTTTCCCTGCTATATAGGCGACTAAATATTACACAGTAGGTTGATATTCTTTTCTTTGTTTTTAAGGTGAGTTGTTCGTAATCATTTCACCCCAAGAAAGGAAATAGAGCCATTAAGATTCAAGAAGTTAAAGAATGTGAGATAATATGAGAAGAAAGAAAACATTATAAATGACAAATAATAAAAGAACAACAATTAAGAAGACAGAAAATAACTAGTGACACTCCATTAACATCATTGAAGATCAACGTTGACCTAGAAAGCATAAATATGAAAGAAGTCCACAAACGAGAAGTACGAAGGAAGAAAATCTTTGGATAGAACCTACGGCTACAATTAGCCATTTCAACCTTCAGATGATGAGACCATGCCGCCAATCCAGTAGTATGCTTAAATTTATTAAATCCAGCAACCAAATTTGAAAACTGCCTGGAAAGTATATAAAGAAAAGGCACTGGGAAGCTAGGTTACGGCGGTGGTAAATTGGCTGAAGTTGAGGTACCAGGTCAGGACCAATAAAATTGCAGATTGATTTTTCTTTATTTTATCACGTATCTCTAAATACATAGGATTTCGTAGAAATATCCTTATTTTTGATGTTTCTCATATATTTCTCACAACTTGGACTGTCTCTTATTTAGCAGGAACTCAGTTTGTTCTTTTTATAATTATACACTTCTTTTAGCTAAATCGTGCCAATTTTTTTTTTAATTTTTTTTCTTCTGCCCTCCTTATCTCACAGACATACAATAATCAATTTTACAATAAACATATTCCGTTGACACTGCTATAACCTGTCGGCTAAGAGATAAAATGCCGAACATAAAAATACCACACTTTCATGAATCTAAAATAAATATATTTACCTACAAGCATCTTGGACTTTAATAAACTGAAGCAGATTAAATTTTTCCTGGTCTAAGACACTTTTAAATATAAATAATGTAAAATAGAAATAATACTAACACTCATTTTCTACACAAGACTATGTGATTTATTTAACTGTAAACTTTCTTTTTATCTTGATGTTCACCCAGTACATGGCCTAGAGCTACTCAAGGTAGACGCTTTCTGTCAGATGATGCTTTAGCTTAAGAAAAGGCAAGAAGTGGAGTTCAAGTTCGAATGATGACGGTTAATCCTAGACAAGAAGAATACAGGATTATATATAATTATAATCCACTTGATTCGTTTAATTGAAAGGTAAGGAGTGTAGTTCAAGTTGGAATGATGACGTTTAATCCAGGACATGAAGTATATATGATTATATATAATTATAATCCACGGTGATTTATTAACCTATAAACTTTCTTTTTATCTTGATGTTCACCCAGTACATGGCCTAGAGCTACTCAAGGTAGACGCTTTCTGTCAGATGATGCTTTAGCTTAAGAAAAGGCAAGAAGTGGAGTTCAAGTTGGAATGATGACGGTTAATCCTAGACAAGAAGAATACAGGATTATATATAATTATAATCCACTTGATTCGTTTAATTGAAAGGTAAGGAGTGTAGTTCAAGTTGGAATGATGACGTTTAATCCAGGACATGAAGTATATATGATTATATATAATTATAATCCACGGTGATTTATTAACCTATAAACTTTCTTTTTATCTTGATGTTTACCCAGTACATGGCCTAGAGCTACTCAAGGTAGACGCTTTCTGTCAGATGATGCTTTAGCTTAAGAAAAGGCAAGAAGTGTAGTTCAAGTTGGAAAAATGACGGTTAATCCTAGACATGAAGAATACAGGATTATAGTGTTTGGGAAAATATCCTGCCAAGAGGCAGTTTTATAAAGCGGTAGTTCTTGGGAAAAATGTAAAACGATGAGAATAATGATAATTCATCTTTATATACCTGGCATACCGGGTGCCGACCGTAAAGGCCAGGGCTGGAGGAACCACGAAAGGTTGCTCGCCAGAACATTTGCCTTGGTAAAAGAACAATTGAGTAGCGAGAGTGTTGCAAATTTTCGTGTGTGAGAAAGGGATTTTAGTGTAGACAAATAATTAACCATCCACAAGCTCACGTAGACGCTTGAAGTAACTGTTAGTTACTGGAGCCATACAATAAACTAACCATTTTTCACCACCTTCAGCAATAGATCGTACAAGTTCAAATTCAGATCTGCGGTAAGGTTGAATTCCAAAAGGCGTTTAATGCAAGACAGCTCTATGGGCAAACTCCCATCCATCCTGATATTCGATGTCTATACGGTTATGGTGGAACGTTATTCTTTTCGGTTCGTATGTATCCAATTTTACAAGACAGTCCTTTCCTCAATAATCCATCAATCCCAATAGCCAAAGCGTTATTATTCCACTTTCCGGGTGTAACAGAAAAATTGTCCAAATCGTGTAAAAGCATGTTTTCACTCCACAAAATGATTATATCTAAAATACTACAAAACTAATTGAGTTTACTTTTCCAGGTTTTCAGATAAGAAGTTTGGCCATCTTGATACCATTTCTCGTAAGAATCACGGAAAACAACTTTGAGTTATTCAGCTAGAAAGAAACCTTTTAAATACGTTTTGTGTCAGCCTCACTGTCTTCCCAAATGAGCAATGGTAAGAGGTAAAATCTTTCAGGCCTTCAGTAATGGTATCAAAATACATACTCCTTAATGTCCAGTCAAGAACCATCAATAGGACGGTAAATAAGTTTTAAAAAAGTGGAAACAGTAGAGAGAAAAAATGAATCAGGCGGTCACAAATGGAAGAGGAATCATCATTTCAGCTTAGAGCTAACGATATCCATTAAAAAATATCCAACTCAAAAGACGTGAGAGAAGAGTTTCAGCTATGACAGTCCAAAGAGCAGTGAAAAAAGGACTTGAAAATAAAATCGTACGTGAAACGTGTAAGGCATCTTTTTACACCAGGACAGAAAATTAGAAGATTAGAGAGGGCGATATCATCTTGAATAAGGTGGAAAATGATCCTGTAATACTATATGTATATTTGAACTTTATTTCAACCCTTCATGATCTTCCGATCATTAGCTTTGATAAATTAATGACGAATATGTCATTTTCGGTTATGATCGTTTTCATCAAGATTCCTCTGTTAAGATTAGAGAGTAATTATACATTCTTATTGTTCAAGGTAGTGTCCAGTAGTGTTATAATAACTTCGGAGAATTCCAGTCAGATATCTTTAATCGTTTCTAAGATACAAGGGTTCAAATATTAATCTAAAAATTGGAAAATCTTGCTGTTACACGATTTAGACTATTTTGCTGTTGGGCCTAATGTGACGATGCATGACTTATTTACTTAGGCAACCTAGAACCTATTTTGTATTGAACGAAGAGATGTAAGCGGTGTAAAATAAGGAATTTCAGGAGGGTAGCTGTATTTCAGATGAATGACTGAATGCGAAAATACAGGACAGTGTTACATCCAAAAGCGCTTATATCCACGTGCAAAATGCTCTACGATATATATTAAACAACTCTGTACGACGTGAACTGGCCCCATATGTATGTCTGTTGGGCATGATTTTAAAAGTGCCTGAATCATACAGTTAGCTCTACTATAACTATAGTTTGGCAACAATGTCTAGAAGCGTAGAATGCACAGTCCCCACAGTCTTGATAGAGATGAAAAGCATCTCCTTGTGAGTGACGGATTATTTTCCACCATCCAACCTATCTCTTATAGGCAAGATATGGCGAGCCACCCAATACTCTATCTTACTTCAATGGAAAACTCTCGGATCAACTACATTCCTTTGTTCCGCCTGGTGTAACCTTCATGGCCAGGACCCGCTGTGTTCCATACATTGTAGAAAACCACATATATTACCTCTTTATTCCATCGGCGAGAAGTAAGTTTCACTCGAACAGATTCGAGCCAATGCTGTATTGAACTGAATCCCAAAAGGAAGTTTGGAAGATCACTTCAGTCTTAACCTATTCAAGTCTAGTGTTAACCGATATCTTTCTCTACTATCTGTATAAATTATCCCTTAAAGTAACCACCTACCTCGATTGGCTCCTGTGCCTTGTGCAAGGAGACGAACTGTAAATAATAATAATAATAACAATGTATCGCAGGTTGGTATTCAAATTGTAATTGAATGTCCCACACTCCGTATCGCCTATGTGGACTGAGTATATCAGTAGCTATATATAGTGAGCATAGGGTATACCTGGGAACTTTTTCGGCAATTAGTTGGAGATTCGTCTCCAGCTAAGCTAGTCGAACTCTCTGCCTTCGGCCGGAGGGGAACCAGGACGAGGTTATGCCGGAAGGCAGTGTCTTGTCTGGGGTGAGAGGCAGCTACCCGACCCCTTTTTTGACGGGGTCTACGGGTAATTTTTTCCCAAGCCTACGGGCTCGGATACCCGACGTTAAATTCGGTCTTGTGCCACATCTGACCGCGTGGGGCGGTTGGCAAATATACTTGCTTCGGCAATTAGCTGGAGATTAGTCTTCAGATGAGCTGGTCGAACGCTCCGCCTTCGGGCAGGGAGGAGCCCAGAGGAGTCTTTGTCTAAGAGCAGAGTCTCGTCTGGGGTGGTAGAGAGCTGCCCGACCCTGCATATACGGAGTCTATGGGGAATCTTTGCCGAGCCTACGGGGTCAGTTTTGATCCCGCATTAAAAACGACCTTATGCTACATCCTGTCTCGCGGAGACGAATCTCCATCCTTGCTTCGGCAATTAGATGGAGATTCGTCTCCAGCTAAGCTAGTCGAACTCTGCCTTCGGGCAGAGATAAACCAGACGAGGCTATGCCGAAGGGCAGAGTCTCGTCTGGGGTGGTAGACAGCTACCTGAACCGTTTTTTACGGTGTCTACGAGAAATTTTTGCCGAGTCTAAGGGCTCGGTTATACCCTTCATTAAAAACGGCCTTATGCCACATCCTGCCTCTTTGGGAGGTAAAGTAAATAAGCTTCCTTCCGGAATTAGTTGGAGATCTGTCTGCCATTGTGCTGGTCGATGTCTCTGCCTTCGGGCAGAGAGGGACCCAGACGAGTCTATGTCGAAGGGAAGAGTCTCGTCTGATGTAGTAGACGGGTTCTACGGGGAGTTTTTGGCCGATCCTACGGGCTCGGCTACCCCACGTTAAATACGGCCTTCTGCCACATCTGACCGCGTGGGGCAGTTGGTAGATATCATTGCTTCGGGAATTACTAGCCTGCCACTCGATTCTTTCAGCTGTCTATATTATTTGCAATAAACCTCTTTTCTTTCATCTACCCGGGTGTTACTTCTCCGTCACTTTTGTCAGTTGGTAACCTCTTTAACGATACAACCATGACGATCATATTCTTACGAGAATGCAGACCTTTGTAAGAGCAATATATCTTGTGTATAATAACAGGACACACAAATTTATATATATATATATATATATATATATAAATGAGTGTGTGTGTGTGTGTTTATATATATATATATATATATATATATATATATATATGACAATTTAAAGTAATCAAATATCTATATATTGCCCCTTGAATATTGAGTAATTTGTAGAATTTAGAAAGTTGCAATTTTACTTGAACATATACGCATACTAGAATCACACGAAACAACATTGAATTCAATTTATATAATTGTTCCTTGTTATACGGATAGGCACCTTGCGGTGCTTAAATTCGGTTTTCCAACCTTTGTCTTCTCTTTCACACAAATGACATTTGCTTCTTCCCACTTGCTCTGGGTTAAATATTAGGGTAGTCTTAACTTTCAAGTATATGTATTTGTCTAGCAAATCTACTTCGCTAAAGCTAGTTGCTACAGAAACGACAACAGATACATCACTTAGATTCTACTGGTCTAAACTAAAATGACTACGTCCTCCATGGCAGAGGTATTAGAATGTCTGACCATGAGACCCGGGTTCGCATCTCACCATCAGAAACTTCTTGATGATATCGCTGTGGAAGAGGCGATCACAGGGTGAGGCACTTGTTTAACCACGGGTGGATTTTGTGAGTGGAATTGATGATTAGGGTTTGAGCGTGCCTTCTTCAGACTGTTGCTCACACGTGCTATCCCAGAAACTGCAACTAAGGTCCATCCAGCATAATTGTAGTATAAACCATAGATGGGCTCTGTGATTGTAGAACAAATAAGCGTCTGCAACGGGGATTAGCTAGTCGCCTTAGTTGACGGCTATCCTCGGATACGAGTGCTTGCTCGACTTTACAATTACGACGGTAGATGACGTTTGGAGCGAAAACCATTTGTTCGTGCATATGCATATCGATATGATCCTTGAATAAGAGTTAACTCCATTTTAGTCTCCAATTCTTTCGTGGACAAAAACTAATATCTTTTACCTCTAACACTGTGAAGCCTGTTCAATAACAATACCTGATCATATCGGTTGTTTGCAGGTATGACCGGGTACAGTTATGGAACAGATTTCACTGAAATAGAGCTAATTGTTAACTTCTGATTACTTGAGGTAGGGTATGGTTAACTTCTGATACTTTTGTAGTTCGGTACGAAAGAATGTAACAATTATTGTCTTTTGAAGAGAACATTTCACTTAGGCCCGAGGGTACATTTATTGAGATTGGATATCACTTCAGTTGAAATATATATCGGAATCAGATACAAATTCTAAAATCAAGACTTACAAGTACCCAATAACTTCTCTGATCGAATTGCAATTAGAGAAAGAAGAAGACGAATGTGTATACAATATATATATATATATATATATATATATATATATATATATATATATATATATATATATGTAAAGTAAATAGATTGCGAGAACAATGTGCAATGCTTGTCTGTCTGAAAAATTTGAGATCTTCTTGCCTTTCCCCTGTCAGTTGGGGACAATATCACCTCTAACTTTACGAGGCGATTCTCCAATGCCTGCTTCCAGGATGATATTTCGGGGGCAACAGCTTTTCACATCTCTGTTGTTGATGCAAAGTTCCCACTGGTCGAGTTTACAGATATCATTGAAGTATAGCTGGCGTCTTCCTACCTAGTAATTTCTTCCTGAGCCAGCTCGTCATACAGGAGCACTTCTGGGTGTAGGAAAATCTTTTATGATTTGTTCAGACCATTGAAAATGACTTCGACTAAGGAAATTTGGTGATTATTTTTTTCCTTTTTTACGGTTTATCAACATTTTATAGGTTATATAAAACCAAGAAATATTTATAGATTTTAAGAATATTTTGATACATGTTTAGGGATACAAGTCTTACTAAATGACTCATATCTGGAGGACAAAGGGATGAATTCTCAACTCTGATGCATGTCCACCTTTTTGCGCGTAACTGAATATAACGAACCCAACAGAAATTGGAACCCGGCTCTCCGATTGACAATTCTGTTGCATTATCTATTGCACCACCTGCACATCCAAGCTTAAAGCACCTGGTATTTCCAGACTGTCACTCATATAAGTGCTGACCAAACTCGATGGCCACGCTGGTCTGAAAATCCTGTCACCTCCATATAATATGATTTTCTATTTCAGATGGCTAAACAAGTTCCAAGGTTTGGTAAAGCGACCTTCTCGATCTGTGACAGCATCAATGAAAGTAAAGAAATTGAATGCAATACACGTTCTTTATATGACTGTATTACTTGGAGTTTCATTATTGTTCTCATACCTTTTTTTTTTTTTTTTTTTGAGGGGTGACAAGACATTCGGACCAGTCTGTACACGGTGGAACTACCCTTTTGAGAAGAGAGAATTTACGCATTTGTCTTTCCATAAGAATTTCAAGATGCGAAGGGTGTAGTGTATATTAAAAGCACTGAAATTCCAGTTTTGCCCAACAAGCAGCGATTCCCTTATATTCAGGTTGCGATGGATAAATTGTCATCTAAATTATGCAAAAATGAAAATGACGCCGACATCTCATTTTAACAGATATATTTAACAAGTCACATAAAAATATGAAATACTAATGAGTAAATTTATTCAATAAAATCGCCATGTGCCCTCAACCACAGCCTCCAAACAACTTTTCCTGCTTCTCTTCCAGACGGTCTCCTTGTTTAATTTGGTGAATGTTGCCATAATCCTTCCCCTCAGTTCATATTTGGTGTTACATGGAGTTGTGTTAGTTTTTCGCTCAACTACGCCCGACACATAACAATCAAGGGGTTGCAACCTGGGGAGTTAGGCGGTCAGATATAAGTGGGGATGACATATTGTCTGACAGCCATGTTTGTGTTCTCCTGTTTGTGTGACATCATTGGTTATACCAGCAAATACCCAGACCACTAGTACTGCCCCCTCAAGGCACTTGATGTAGGTCTCCGTGTTGAGCCACTGTGGGAAGATCAATGGGTGGATAATGTCTCCGTCACTAGCAATCACTTCAAACACTTTCGTAATTACAATTAGACTCATAGAACACTTTCCGAATTCTCCATATTTGATACCGAAACACTCTGAAATGTTCAAATTTCTGGTGAAGTCAATGGTGCTCTTTTTCTCTTACATGGTCCTTAACTGGTTCTACTATACAATTTTATTTTAAAATATAAGTTTACTTCTAGTAATCTTTTTTTTAAAACTTATATTTTAAAATAATTTTTTTTTATTTTCTATGAATATTTTTCTAATCGACTATTTCATAGAAAATCCCCAAAATTTAAAAAAATTAAATCACTAACAAACATCAAATTAAATTATTTGTAGACAGTCTAGAGACATTCAAATTTATATCAAACATTATAATCTTTATGAACCCCCAAAATAACACTTTCAAAGTAAAGCAAAATAACAGCGTCTGTTTTTGTTTTTGTAAACAAAGAAAATTAGTGACATCTTCTCTTCTCTTCTTTCTTAACTTCCTTCTCTCTTTTTTCTCTCTATGAGTTTTTTCTTCTCTACCCATTCGATTTCAATATATAACTTCCGTTAAGTTAACTGTTTAAATATGTCAATATCTGCTACTCACTCATGTCTTCTCTCTCCCCCCTAACTTCCTCACTTCGTTAATTTACATATGTTTAATACGGCCCGTCAAAAATGTGTAAATTATCTTTTCATTTTTTGTTTGGAAGTAAAGATCCGCAGTCCTTTTAAAATAATGAAATAATTTATTACATGGAAACTTAAAGTTGTCTGTTTTTATTATATATATATATATATATATATATATATATATATATATATATATATATATATATATATAGATAGATAGATAGATAGATAGATAGATAGATATACACACACATATATATATATATATATATATATATATATATATATATAAAATTGTATCTGGGAAACAAATAGAAGTTTAATTAAAATGACTGATGAGGACTTGCGGTTAAGTTTGTTAATTTAATTTTTCTTGTGTTCTTATACTTCTTTTCAGGACATAACTTATGCAGAAATTGTCTTAATATTCTGCATATCTGAGCGCTTTCGGCTCTATGTTTAGCAATTATCAAGGATGATTTTATTTTTACATTTAACTGAATGTATGCATTGTTATATATATATATATATATATATATATATATATATATATATATATATATATATATATATGTATTATCTACCGTTACAGAAATGATAAATTTCCCAATAACGGCCAGGACAGTGTTTGGAAATAAAACATTAGTATAACGTTTGTTTTATCAAGTTTCTAATTGAAAGAGCTTTTTAATTTTTAGTTTTATTTACTGTGTTTGCTGTGGACATCCGACAAGGCATTGTTGATTTTTTTTTTTTTTTTTTTATTGACAATTATCTCGAAATTTTTCAGCCAGAGATACTTCTCGAAATCCCTGGTGTCCCTTCTTCTTGGGGCTGAGAAATATTCAGCACCCGTGCTAATATTCTATTTCGAATTTCCACCTTAATTAATGCATCATGCAAATAATGAAGCTTATATTAAACACATTGTGTTCAGAAAACTGAATTTAATTTTATCTGAATTAATTAACTCTTATTTGATTCTACACTTGAAAACGATTTTTCTTCCATTAACAGTCAAATGTATTTTTAAAAAAATACATAAAAGAAATTATTATAAATATCTATTTTTGAACAGTTTAACAAAATTATATTTTAAAAGACAGACTTGCAAATAATTATCAAGTTTAATATAGTAAAAGCTAAAAAAAATTGGACGCCATGATGGAATCAAATTCATTTTGTTCGTGGCGTTCTCAAAGATTACTTAGTCGAAGGTTCCACGCTGAGACAGACAAACACGCTATTTATGGAAGGGAACATAGATAATTATATCAAATAGAATTTTACGCTATCAGCTAGATAAATGGGTGTGTAGCGAAGGATTGTGTATGAAGATCATTTTTGTACTTTGGTCATTCAGCACGATGACAATAAGAATAGTTTTTACTCACTGAAATCCAGTCTTAGAAACGTTTTTATTAATAAATTTATTTATAAGTAAGGATGTTAATATGAAAACATTTAATATTGAAAACTTTTTCAATATCACTTAAATAGAGAGTAAATTAATCAATCTTTCTTTTAATCTTTCTTTCAGTCTTTCATTCTTTCTTTCTTTCAATCTTTCTTTCAATATTGCTTTCTTTTAAAACTCTCTTTCAATCTTATCATTCTTTCAATTTTTCAATGTTTCTTTCGATGTTTCTTTCAATCTTTCATTCGTTCTTTCAATCTTTCTTTCTTTCTTTCACTGTTTCTTTCAATATTTCTTTCAATCTTTCTCTTTCAATCTTTCTTTCTTTCTTTCAATCTTTCTTTCTTTCAATCTTTCTTCCCTTTTTTCTTTCAATCTTTCAGTTTTTCAATCTTTATTCCAGTCTTTCTTTCTATCTTTCCTTCTTTCAATCTTCGTTTATTTCTTTATTTGTTTGTTTTTTGTTAGTTTTTCTTTCTTTTAATCTTTCTTTCAATCTTTCATTAATTCTTTCATTTATTCTTTCATTCATTCTTTCTTTCAATCTTTCTTTCAAACTCTCTTTCAATCTTTCAATGTTTCTTTCAATCTTTCTGTTAATATTTCTTCTTTCCTTATTTCTTTCTTTTTTCATTCATTCAATCTTTCTTTATTTCTTTCAATATTTGTTTATTTCACTCTTTCTTTCACTCTTTCTTTCAATCATTGTCTTTCAATCTTTCAAGGTTTCTTTCCGTTTTTTTTAAATGTTTCTTTCCGTTTTTTTTAAATGTTTCTTTCCTTCTTTCTTTCTTTCAATCTTTCTTTCTTTTAATCTTTCTTTCTTTTAATCTTTCTTTCTTTCAATCTTTCATTCTTTCAATCTTGCTTTCTTTCAATCTTTCATTCTTTCAATCTTGCTTTCTTTCAATCTTGCTTTCTTTCAATCTTGCTTTCAATCTTTCTTTCCTTTTTTTCTTTCAATCTTTGTTTGTTTCTTTCTTTCTGTCTTTCTTTCAATTATTGTTTGTTTTTCTTTCTTTCTTTCTTTCTTTCTTTCAATCTTCCTTTCTTTCTTTTTTCTTTCTATCTTACAGTCTTTCAATCTTTCTTTCAATCTTTGTTTCTTTCCTTCTGTCTTTCTTTCAATCTTTCATTCATTCTTTCTTTCAATCATTCTTTCAATCTTGCTTTCTTTCAAGTTCTCTTTCAGTTTTTCTTTCTTTCTTCCAATCTTTCTTTCTTTCAATCTTTTTTCCTTCTTTTTTTCTTTCAATCTTTTAGTTTTTCAATCGTTATTCCAATCTTTCTTTCTTTCTGTCTTTCTTTCAATATTTCCTTCTTTCATTCTCCGTTTATTTCTTTATTTGTTTCCATGTTTCTTTGTTTCTTTCAATCTTTTTTTCACTAATACCAGGCAGCTTCTCTGATATGTCATTATCGTCTTTTATGCGGTCAAAACGGACGAGTCCATTACTTATGAGGTATTGGCAAGGCGTAACGATCGTGCGTACTAACTAAGGAACTAACTCCAAACGAAGTGAGTGACACGCAGCATTATAACGAAGAATATCTTTATTTTTTATTTGCATCACAATATCACATAAAATATTTTGTCTTAAAATAATATTTAAGATACCTTTTTTTCACGAACATTTGAAACAATGTGGGACCTTGTATTTTTCAGTTTAACAGGAATCCAACTATGAAAATAAATCAATCAATACATTTTTATGTTAATTCCTTTATCTAAAACTTCAGATTTCTAATTACCCAATACCAGGCCCAAGGGCCACACAAGGTAACGCTTTACTTAATTGTGTTGTTAAAAGTAGATTTTCGAGATTTGAAAATGTTAAAATACTGAGATACGGGGAAACATTGGCTCAGGATTCAGTTCCTCAAAGTATCGGTTCTTGGGAAAATACTGTTTGAATAGAACTCCCCACATACACCTGTAATGCAAAAGGAAGGGAAATTATTCGATCCTGTGAAGGCCTGAATTGTTGTACGTAAGGAATGTAACTCATCTGAACATTTTCATCGCTGGGAAAGTGGTTATAGAGGTGAAAAATTGAAATTTTTCAAGGCTTAAAAAAGAAGATTGGATAGATATAAGTTTGATGTGCATCAATACTCGATTTCTGGTCTGATGTGACTCTAAATAGTTAAATAATGTCATGATGAGGGAAATTCTTTCTGGAGCTGTAAAAGGAGATGAACATTTTCCTAGTATCTTTAACGTTGGTACGTATATATGAGTTCCACTTAAGATTTGAAGACAACCTGAGTTACAACAGAGGTTCAAAGCAAGATGCTTCATTAAAAGAACTATTCATCAAGACTGGAAAAATAGCTTCTTAACCGGTGATGGTGAAAAGTTATTAGCTTGATTATGAAGGTATTATTCGGCATAAAACTAGCTTCCCCATTGAGCTGTTAGAACATGGTCATTGCCGAAATTGTCAAAGAGAATCCCAGTAAAATTCTGAGGGAAATTGCCAAGATAATGTGAACCAGCAGGCATAGAATCGAGCGTATTGTTAAGGAAGACTTGAATTATAAATCTTATGTGATCATGAGACACCACTCACTCACCATACGACTGGTCGCCCGCTTTATACTCCGCCTCATCCTCATCAAACTGCAATTCTAGAAACTATTTTGTGTCGGAGAGGGAGGTGAACAGCAGGCTCTGAAACATCAAGTAACCATTAGGGACACCATGGCCAACATAGACACGGACCTCGTCGTCAATAGTGATTTTTCTAACTTCTATATGTGACTAAATCTGTATAAAGTTTCAGAGAAATAATTTAATGTGTTATAGAAAATTTGCAGTGTTTATTATTCATATTTTTTCCAGATTTATCTGAGCCACATTGTATAATAGTTCAATACAAATCAAACTTAGATGAGAAAACACCTTCATAAAATGAGACAAGATTAAAAATTCATTCATCATCACGTGACTGCTTGTCAGATTAATTATAGTGTTTCCCTTCTGAACTTATTTAATAGTAAACTTACTAACGAACATTGTTGAATGGTGTATTCTTCATACTCATATCAAAAGAAAACAATATCTAGCACCGAGTAAAAAAGGGTCAATCCATTACTGTCGAGTATATAAAAGTTAGAATATGTGTTTGGCGGGATATAAAGTGTTCCATCACTCATGTTACGGTAAATCGACAAGACGTTTATGCGAAGAAGAATTGTCAGTTGGAAGTATGGCAGAAAACATGGCTGAATACGCGATAGTCATTGCTTAATCTTAACTTCGCTTGTCTCGAACATGTTAATATCAAAAACACATATTGATTGAGTATTGCTGCCATATATGGCCTGGAGCCGCTTCTGTTTGCCTGGGGGTTCTTGATAAGAACCAGAGGCGGATACGCCGTTCTGGCATCTCGTCTACAGTCGCTCTCTCACAGACGCGCCGTCGCCTCTCTCTGTCTTTTTGCAAATACTTTCATGGTAATTGCTCTGAGGAGCTGCATTCGCTGGTTCCCAGACTTCATAAATTCAAGCGCCCTACGAGGCTGAATTTAGACGTGCTACTCGGCTGGCATCTCGCTCTCACCCTTTCACTGTCGAAACTATTAAATGTAGCCGTCTCCTCTACTCCAATAGCATCATATATCGCACATCTCGACTGTGGAGCTCCCTTCCTTATTCCAGTTTCCATGAGAGCTATAATCTCCAGCTATTCAAATGTAATGTCAATCGACATCTCCAGTTGCCTTGATCTATCCACTATCCTTCTCCTCATCCTTTCCTCTATCATTCCTATCTGATCTTGCGTCCTAGTGTCTTCCCGCCTTGATTGGGGTGAAACGCTTAAAAAAATACTTTCAATGGTAATGATATGTTATTGCAAATTTAATAGGTTATTACTGTTGGTTTGGGTGTGTGTTGGTATACGTATGTGTTGTTCGTGTCTGCAAGTGTGTGTATGCATGTGTTTTTTTACTGCTGGATGTGTATATATGTATAGATATGTAAGTAGGGTTTTTATATATATATTAAAATTAAAAAGTTAAAAAGAGGTGAAAAGGAGAGAAGCATAATATATATATATATATATATATATATATATATATATATATATATATATATATATGTCCAGATGGATTGTGTACATATATTCCTATTTGCGTGTACTTCTGTATGTATGGATATGTTTATGTATGTATGTAGGGATAAATGTATATTTGTTTATGTATGTATGTATGTATGTATATATATATATATATATATATATATATATAGTTGAGTATGTATGTGTTTATGCGTATGAGCGTATATATATACTTTTAATTATAGGTATGTATATGTATGTGTATATATATATATATATATATATATGTGTGTTTGTGTGTGTGTGTGTGTGGACACCTATAATATGTGGACTTGTTATAATATGTGAGCGTTTAGATGTAGGTATTTAAACTTTCGTTTGTATCTACTGGTGCGTGTGTATGTGTATATATGTATACATGTATATGTATATATTGTTGTTTTTGTATGTGTGTGTATATGTATATATGTGTATATATATATATATATATATATATATGTTTAGATGTGTGCATATATATATATATATATAGATATGTATGTATATGTATGTGTATATATGTATGTATGTATATATATTTATATTTGGTTTGTTTACTTTAAGTTGCTGAGTGTTTTGATATATCTATGCTTGCTTCCGTATGTATATATATGCATATGCGTATGCGTAAATGTATTTGCGTATATATATATATATGTGTGTGTGTGTGTGTATGCGTGTATATGTATATATGTGTGCATACTTTTGTCTATAGATTGGCTTTTCTGTACTTCTGTCTGTAGTGATAAATGTGTGTACACTGTGCACATATATTTGTAGGTAGTTCTTATTTCTTTCACCTAATGTACAATAAGGCGTAGACATACATGAAAAATATATATTTTTGTATATATTTGTGTGTTTGGAATTTTCGTTTTTTATATATTAGATGGTGTTATTTTCATACATATATATCTGTTTTAATGTCCTTTCTTTCCCTATTGTTTGTTTCTCTGTTCTATTAGACCATTTTTATCTATGTATATTTACCCGTATAAGTTATATTTTAATAAGTGTTTAGAAATCGTTTAATAACACCTTCAATCTTGAATATTTCTTCGCTGTTATATCGGAGTATCTATGTCAATGTATGTGAGTATATGTACGCGTCTTTTTCGGTGTCTGTGTATAGTAACTTTCATCCACTTTTCATTGTGGATGTGTGTGGTTTTAATTTTTTTTTAAAAGGTCATGAAAATATTTCCTGTCTCGTCACATTTTTGTGTGTGTATATATCTAAATATGTCTGCATGCATATGTATTATAATCTGAATTTGTTTGTATTGTCTTTCGCAAGATGTCATAATCCCATGTCTACATTTGCATCCATGATGTCATTAACGTTTATTCCAACGTAATTTCAATAGAAACAAAATGAATAGAATAACATGTATTTTCTTCTTTTTTCCTCAATAATTTTAAAATTTTAAACTTAATATAGAATAAAATTACATTTTCGAAATGGATAGTTTTTAATTTTAATTTCAAATTTTATCGTACAATTTAATACTTATTTGTTAGAATAAATTCTATTTTAGTATAACACTAACTTTAAAGCATTTAATATTTATTATATCCTTAATTCGTTGTCAAGTTTTTGGAATTCTCGTATACTTGTATTTTGTTTGGTCATTCCAGTTTATGTAACAGCGTTTTCCCTTTCGAGGGGTGGTTAATTGATTGGAAAATTTTAAAACCTTTATTCTACAAGCTACATTCAACATCATCACTATATATATATCATCACACACACATATATATATATTTACTTGTGCTCATGTTACTGTTGCTAATTGCAAAATGACTGATGATGATCGGCAGACAGTTTCTTTAGATAAATTACAGCTGTTATTGTCTTGATCATATATATATGTGTGTGTGTGTGTGATGAAATATAGTTTCAAGTTATGTTAAATATATGGCATAAAGCGCTCAATATCAGCGATAGACAAAATTGTAAATAATTTAAGATCAATATTTTTGACGCTATATTCTTCTCAGAAGCTTGTATCATTAAGTAGTTTCTGCAAATGTCATCCTGAAATCTGACCACTAATCTAGTCTACGTATTTGTATGTAATGTTTATCATGTTTAATTAATTACGACAAATTTTCCTTTCAATGCATCTTTTCGTTATATAACTTAGAGCAGAATATTTTGTGAGAATCATTTTTTTTAATACTTTAACTATAATATTTTAACAGTTATTTTCTAATGTCTTCCTTTTCTGTGATCCTATTTCTTCTGTTTGTATTCGGCTATTCATTTCATTTACTTCCGCTTACATCCCTTCGTTCTCAGATATACACCTTCATTTTCCATTTATAGTTTTCCAGTTTACATAGGCTTTGAACTCTCATATAAAACAATATTTTCTTGTTTTCTTTCTTTCTCATACAAACATCAACCTCCTTGTGAATAAATCATTTTTGTTTCTTTCCATATCTTGTATGGTTTAGCATTCCTTTAGCGCATAAATAAAGCGATTTCGTTCTTCTTTAGTTTTCTTTTTCTTATACAGTTTTTATCTTTTCTTTTAGATGTCTGTTTCTTTTTTTAAAGCCAAGTTACTTTTCTTTTCTTAACCTGATACCTTCTTATCATTCATTAATATATTATTCTGCCTTTTCCAAATGATACCTTTGGTTATCCATGATCCATATCATTTCTGTACCGTATCTTCAAAAACATTAAGGGCCCAGTTAATTTTGTTAAACGTTTATCATGATGTTTTACTCCCTTCACAGAGAATAAAATGTATCGTGTGTAGGTTGATAAAATCTCTTTCATAAATAAATGTAATTAGAGCAGCGGCCGTAGCTGACAGTTTAAATTAACTTTACTCGTGGGTAGGTTCACAAAATATGAGAGTCGTTCACAAATTTCCAAGACTCACACAGAAGGAAGTGCCATAGATAAAAATTTTGATATATCAACACAATACCTCTTATTATAAAAATAAAGAAAAAACAAAAGGTTTATGTCTAAATTTCAGTGCAGGTGATGCCCATACAAATATGAGAGTTGTGCGCCAATTCTAAAAATAAACAAAACAGAGGGCCCACTAGTCGTAAAGTATCTGCAAAACAAAAATAAGCCACCCAAGGAAATAAATGAGGACATGTGCAGACAGTTGCTGTGGTTTTCCCTTTCTATGCAATAGTGAAGAATTGGGCTGCAGAATTCAAGCTGAGCAGCAACAGCACAGAATATAACACTGGGTCAAGTAGCACCAAACTTCAACCACTGATGAAAAAGTTGATGTTTTTCATATGGTTTTCAATGAAAGACATCATACTGTCCAGCAAGTAGCTAAACCCATAGACATTAGTTCTGTTTCGGTCCATACAATTTTAACAGATCTTTCTGGGGAAGGTCTTTTCAAGATGTGTCATAAGAATGCTTACACCAGTGCAGATGCTGAAAACGGCTGATACTTCCAAGATAATTTTGACACGCATCCAGTGTAGTCCTGACAATTTCCACTGCAGATTAGTAACTCAATGTGAAACTGTGTTCACCATTCTAACCTGTAACAAAATTTCAAAGTAAATGCTAGTCAAAAATTAATAATAAAGGATGTCAATGCATTATCTAATAAAAAATGAAAATTATTTTAATAATAACCAAAAAAGTATAATAATAATTAACAGTGCTACATCGGATTAAAAATGAAAATGATTGTAAATACTTGTCGAAAATTAATATTGATGGCTGTCAGACATTCACTCATTAAAATTGACGATGAATGTAAATGAACATATATATATATATATATATATATATATATATATATATATATATATATATATATATATATACAGTGATAAATTAAGAAAACACCATAGGAAACCATATCGGTTATAATATGTTTCATCAATTTTGTTATAATAATCTCTTCAGACGGAATAATTTTTAAAAATGGAACCAATGCATCCAGACAGATATACGGAAGAAAAGCGGGAAAAAGAGAGAGAAAGAAGAAGAAAAAGAAAAAAGAACAATATAATATTAATAATGAAAAAAAAGTAAAAAATGTTTAAAATTTAAGAGAAGAGAAGAGAGAGAGAGATTGAGAGAGAGAGAGAGAGAGGCAGAGCGAGAGAGAAAGGAAAGAAGGAAGAAATACATGATGACACAAGAGCAAAAAAAAATAAAGAGAATAACCTAGAAAAAATTTCCTTAAATGGTTGAACAAGTTAATACACCCGATAAGGGGAGGAATTTTAGTTGTCAATCATATAATAAAATAATCTGTAAGATTAGATGAATATGACAATATTCATGAAATAAATTATAACGGATATGGATTATGATGATGTTTTATATTTTATCATTATATTGCTCTGTAACTTACATAGTACACTCATTGTGTTAAATTCCTCCTTGGAATAATTCCTATCAATTACAGACTAGTGTGTGTATATATATATATATATATATATATATATATATATATATATATATATATATATATATAATATATATATATATATATTAACAGTGTACAGATGAATGATTGAAAAATTCTGAAGCTCTGAATTGGCCTTCGGTATTGAATGTTATTATATCTAACGGAATAACAATAATAATAATAACAATAATAATAATAATAATAATAATAATAATAATAATAATAATAAAACTATCAAAACACAAGGACCGTGAAATCGAAATCTCAAAAATGTAGATCCCTATTAGCTCATGCCTTAAAGAAATACAAAATATTGTACACACAAGTACAGCCCACATCTCACAAAAGGCTTTATCTATGTAAAATATGTGCGATTTTTTTCCAAACTACTTAGTGAAAAATACTGTGATGACATTTCTGAGCGTAGGTCTCTGGTTGGGACCATAAAGAAATGAGTATACACCAGAAATCAAAAGAAAATAAAACAACAGCAACAACAACAACAACAATAATAATAATAGTAATAATAATAATAATAATAATAATAATAATAATAATAATAATAATAATAGCAGCACACAGACCCGGTTACGGAGAGAGGTCCTATATAAATTTTATGGGACTTTACAATACACAATGAGAGAACAATCAAAGCTAATCGTACAGACATTGTGATCAGAGACCGCAAAGACAAAATGTGCCTCCTTATTGATAAGGCAGTCCATGCAGACTGCAGTGATCTTTGAAGATCTTCAAAATACAAAGACTTTGAAATCGAAATAAAAAACGAGGCGCATGAGAACATAATCAATTCCAGTTGTAATTGGAGCACTCGGATTGAGTGTTAAAATATTCCATTAGGCTCACTTAAAGAATCTCTGGTAGTCTATTCCTTAAAGAAACACAAAAAAAAATTACTCACAAGTACAACCCAGACATTAAAAAGGGCCTTATCTATGTAAAATATGTGTGATCTTAGGCCTTTTTTCTTTCTTCTCAAAGAATGCTCAGTGGAAAAATTCATGATGCCATTTTCGAACTCATGTCTCTGGTCAGGACCCGGAAAAAAATGAGTATATGCTAGAAATCAAAGAAAATAATAATAATAATAATAATAATAATAATAATAATAATAATTAATAAATAGATAAATAAATATAAAAAGAGAGATATAATTTTCTCATCAGTCATTTCGTTTGCTTTCTGATAGCTTCCGCCAATTTACAACTCATTTGTCTGTTCCAGCATTGCAGAAGGCATCTGGTTTCTGTTTAAAAAAAATGAAAACAAACTAATAATCTGTAAGTGTCGTGCCAAGTTAATCAAACGGATGCTAAAGTATATGATAACTCTCTTTCATGAAATGTTTCTACATCGCAAGTTCAAAATAGTATTTCTAAGGTTGTTGTGTAGCAATAATAATTTGAGTCGACTTCCTGACATTGAAAATAATGTTTCCTTTCACTGTGACCATTCCACAAAATTAATTGTTCAACTCTCAATAAAAGTCCCCCATTAAAGACTTTATCTATCTTCTAGCACTTATAAATATAAAACTCTCTTTGAATGAAAGCAATATATATATATTTCCCTAAAGTATGTGTATTTTGAAACGACGATTATATATCGAATTCCAATTATCTTTGTTTTTAATGCGATCAATGCTCTATACAGTTTTCTTTTTTAAGTATTTGTATCGGGTTGGCAGTTTTCTAATTGCTGCATCCTGATTGGTAATGAGGAGCACTAACACTTTCGTAGGGCTTTTTCATGTCCCATAATATCGGTTTATTTGCTGTATCATGTCGAATGGATATATACTCCGTATATTATATTATTAAATTAATAATGAAGTGATATTTTTTTCATTTTCTCCAAAAACTACCAGTTAAAATTTAACGAAATTTTCACAGTATAATGGGAATAAGTATATGCACAGGCTCTATTGTTCTAGGCAACAGGAAAGAAACGGTCGCCATTTGCAATATTAACACGATATATAAGTGTTCCATACTATAAACGAGAGTCATTATAATCGTGCAATTGTGGGTCGCAAATGTGACTTGACCCCTTCTGATAATGATATTATAACACCTGAAATTTCCAAAAACAAATCTACATGAGAAATATCTAAAATAATTGGAAGATATGACAAAACTTTGGAAAGATTTGCTGCAGATCCTACGAAGGTATGTAAGAAGGTGGATAAGGGTCATTCGAGGCTTGTTTTCCGACGTTCTTTTTTACGAATGAAACGTGAAACTGTAAATAAAACAGGCCTTCATGGGGCACTTTTTAAAGAAACATAGGAGAAGCAACAGTGTCCAGCAGTACTCGCTATGGTCTTCGAAAAAAGTTTGGCACATCAGTGAGACCAGTGACAAAGACTCGATTGACAAAAGTGCACATAAAAATGCGTTTGAAATGGGCAAAGAGAACATGAAAGTCGTGCAACACTTGATTGCCCTGATGGTTGGAGCGAAGTTTGGGTCGTAAATGGAAGAGATCGTCATCAACGCTTGACACGCCAACAAAGAGGAAGAGGTATTATGATTTGGGCTGGTATTATTGGAGGTATCTTGCTTGGTCTGTAGAGAGCGCCTGACGCAACGCGGATGCTTATATAGCCTTCCTCAAAGAACACCTGGAATCTAGGCTAAAAAATAAAGAATCACCTTCACGAAAACCATCGTATTTATGCAAGATAATGCTGCTTCGCATTCAACGCATAAAACTACTGATTACGTGCAGAAATTAGGCTTGTGGACCTCGGAAGATGAACTGGCCGGTCAATTCGACTCTACTTTAAAACTTGTGAGACATTTTGTAGCGACGTGTATAGTCAAAGTATCATGGGAAATTACATCGGAGAAAATACAGAAATTGACATATTTGATGGACCAGCACCTTTACCAAGCTATTTAAAAAAAGGATCACATATCTCATATTAACCAAATTCAATATATTTTTTTTTAATTTTAGTAAAATAACACTTTACTTTTTTATTATGATTTAATTTCATCTTAGTTACTGTATGTATCCATAAAATTCTGTAAATGAAGCAGTTAAAGTGTTATTTCCTCTTTTACATGGGTTTTTATTGCACCTCACTAATAATTTGGCACGTTAATAATTTAAGTAAATTAGGTAAATGATCGTAACTTTTGTTCTTTTTTCTAGAACCTCGCATTTTTACAGAGTAGGTGTATATACATATTTTTATCATTTTCTGATAATTCCGTTAAATTCTAACCACTAGTTTGTGGATAGGATTGAAAAGTCTCAAGTCGTTAATAATTTAAAACACAGTCTATGTCCCTTCCTGTGAATAATGATTTAATTTTAGCCACCTGGCGGCCGGTTTGTATTGCCATACAGGATGGACAGTGATAATTATTGAACTTTTTCTCCTTAAAATTTAAAAAAATTAAACAAATTGTTATCATGACAGTTAAGATTAAATGAGATACGAATAAATCATCTACCCAAGTCAACATTTCTTTCTCCAATATCCCTGCTTCTAGTAACACGTTTAGAATATTTTTTCTTCAAACTTTCTTGATATTGCGTTTTGCAAATTTAATATTGTCTTCTATAGCTACCAATGAACTTTCTGTTTTATCATTCACATAATCGAAAATTGTCTAGGATACATATCTTTCTAATCGGTATTACGCCATGCAAGGCAATAAAGCCACTAAGACACAAAAAGTTACAGGGTGTAGACGAATTAGGACCAGAAACATAAATAATAAGCGGGAAGAGAAAAGAACAATCAGGAGAACAATAGATAGCGATTGTCATTGCATTTAAATTTTTGTAGATTATAGTTGGCTGGAAAACATGAAATACGTAGGGATTTCCATAAGTAAAAAGTGAGTGAAGAGAAACTCTTAGTTTAGAAGTTACGGTAATATGTAGCCAATCCAACTGTAAATTGATGAAATGTTGACACCAGTCTAATACTGCGATTAAATTGAAAAAGTTTAGGTATCAGAACGAAGAGCCAATACGAACAGTTACGAATGAAAATATTAATAGAATATACACGTATAGTATGGCAAATAACTAAAGCCGAGACGCTAGATCAGGACTAATACATGGCTTTTGTGTTGACATCTGGGAAAATATTCCAATGGCAAGGGAATTGTCTCTTGATAAAACCGGATGATTTTTTTCATGCACTTTCCAGTTTCTTTATTGCACTCAAGTCAATCTGAATTTCATTAACCGTCTTCAGCCGTTTTCTCAGAACTGTTACACATTAGAAAACTACTTGACAGTACAGAAATTGCTATCTCACACTCTCTGTTCGTCTTGTCACGTGGCCTAATCATTCTAATGATATTAAATTTGCCGGTATTCAGACATCCAATATTCTCTTTGCATAATCTCTCAATCAAATAGAGAATTTCCCTATTCCTTTCTTTAATAATTCTGAACAACACCCTTCTTGACATGATTCTTCCTTAGCACATCACCTGGCTCGATTCGAACACTGTAACTCTGTCTCTTTGGACATAAGAATCACGCTGTTTTGTCCTTGATAATTCTTGAGTCGTCTCTCAGAAATAAACTTCCTATGAACAAGATTTCTTTTTTATACTAGCTTAAGGATTAGGGTTCATTTCGTGACTTTCTTCACAATGCAACTTGGAGGGAAATTATCAATCTTCCTATTGCGAAGTTTTCCACTGAGATTTCTTCTTGCGTAAAGCCGACATAAATACATTTGTACCTTATCGCAAATACCAAATGAAACCCAAATCTATTTCTTGTTCTACACATTCCTGTTTAAATGTAATAACTGTAAACATGTCTTTGAAGACATGTAAACATGTTTTCGAGAACATGTCTTTACATGTCTTCAAAGACATGTTTACATGTGCGTACACGTCTTTGCATGTAGATATGTCTTTGTAAAACATGTCTTTTATTACATTTCTATCTCCCCTCAGCCAATTAGAGGTGTTGTCAAATTCTAGTAAAGAAGCAGAATGCGTGCTTGTAAATTATAATACAATTCTACTCCTGCCTCATCTGGATCATCTTTACCAGGCTTTCCAATTAGAACTGAATCTTGACTGTCTGTTATGCAAATAAAATCCGACCATAGCTCATGCTATTCTCTCGAAACTGCATCGTGGACTTGATGGCATCCCTGCAATTATATATATATATATATATATATATATATATATATATATATATATATATATACTTTTTCATTAGTTTTTGTCTTTAAAAAATCGGGTGAATCATTTGATACATATAACTATCAGCCTATTAAACTCCTACTTCTTTTTGTGGAAAGTACTAGACCCTCTAATAAATTCTTAATTGGTAAAGGATATCAACACGCATGGTCCTTTTTTAACACAAGTAATATAACTTTCGATTCCATAGGTCAACTGACGATGGTTTAAAGGTTATTGTTGAAATAATCTGGCATGTTTTGAGAGAAGAATGATGAAACTTTGATTCTCACTTTGGATATCTCGAAAATTAAGGTTGGCTTGAACGACCATTCTTCTTTATATTTTTTACATTAATGCGTGTATTCACCAATGCTTGGACCGAGTCTATTCCTAATGGTCATCATGCAAACCATACACCTGATAGGAGGGAATCTTCTTCGTTTTTGCCAGTCCAGAAAAAGGTATATGCTGCACTAACTTCCTCAAGTTGTGATGTACTTGCAAAACGAGGCGCAATATTGTGCTTGCTTAATGCATCATCGATGAGGGGTGTTTGACGCTCTGGAGAAGAATTGTTGTCATGGACTGTTCTTACATTCCAAGGCCCGAGTTTAACACGTTTACATATCTTATTTCTTATAATTCGATTATTGCGACTGCGTTACTGGATAACAAGACAACTGGAGCGGTCTGCTAAGTTGATTAAGAGCAAGCAATGTTTAGGGCACATTTCCCCACCGGATTAGGGAAAGGAGTGCTGTCTAAATAGACCTGCTTTGTCACCATCGGAGGACACGCACAGCATAATTGCTCAGTATTGTGTTCAAGACCGGCCATAACCTGATGCTCGCTACTGTGGGAGACAACCCGTACTATCCTTCACTTGACACCGTTGCCTTAACTCTCGCCATTGTACTTGATGCTCAGTTGTAATAGCAAAGATGGAAGGCAGAACTGAACAGCAGACTATCCAGAAATAATATTTGTTTAGAGTGGTGAAGGTTTATGTATAACCAGCTACAGTTATTGGAAGTGCTGATAACAAAAAGGTGGTGCCAATATTTTTCCCGAACACAATGAAAAACACTCGTCAGTTCTTATTATCAACGAGTTATATCTCTCCGGTATGACCAGTGCAGAGCAGAGTGCAACGTCTTCCGATGGTAATTTCACTACTGAAGCGGTTTACAGGGCGTGGCTCGTGGAGGTTTAGGGGATGGGTGAAGTCTAGTATTGTCCGTCCACATTAATAATAATTGCAGCAACCGAGCAACAAATGTACTGCTTCTACCCACTGCCCCTACACGCATAGCACACACACAAACACAGACACACGCAAACACAAACACACACATATATATATACACACACATATATATATATATATATATATATATATATATATATATATATATATATATTACACTAGATGCCGAAGTAAGCATATCGGCATCAATGTCAATATATATATAGAATAAATTTTAAAAAGTATAAAAGAAAATGTCATTATTATTATTTTTAAAGTGTTTCATACAAATGTGTTGTATCTGTTATCAATAACACATTTGAAAATAAATATATTTCAATTTGCATTACATGTTTTCATTTCGAATGCTACCTGAATTTTACCAAAAAGAAAATAATTTCATTGCCTGATGATGACCAGAAAATCTGTCGAAAGTACTTGCATATTTAAGGAAGAACTAATACAGTTTATAATTTTGAAAAAGAAGGATCATAAAATTCGTCGAGATGTTAGTGGGTTAATGCATTTTTTAATTTTTTTTTCGTCATTTTATCCCATTAACTTATTTTTTTTTATGAATGATCAATTTTAATAAAAAATAAACTCTACTATATATATATATATATATATATATATATATATATATATATATATATATATATACGTTTAAGTAAATGTTAAAAGACAAAACAGGATGGCTAGAAAAAATTGCTATGTTAATAGGGGAATAGAACCTCAAAAGTGGGACATTAATTTGTATATATAGACAGTGTTGGACTAAAAATAAAGCCGGTATCGTCAGTGTCATTTTCACACTCAAGGTAATTTTCAAACAATGCCTCACTCTATTGGTTTAGTCATAAATAGAAGAGTGATTATTTTTGGAATCATTTTCACCAAAAGCGAGGCGATAAAATCTGCTAGGAATGCAAGGGGTTAGTCAGTGTGAAAGAAACCGTGAGGAACATCAAAGAGCGTCATTGAAAAAGATTCAAGTTAAGATTAGCATTGCACTTACACCTTTGAAGATCGTAATTTACAATAAACGAAAATACCGAAAGTGAGTTCCATAAGAAAGAAATGTGGTGGATTTTTTCCTACGTCAACACTGTTTTTCTATGTATCTCTGTCTCTTTCTTTTTCTCTCTCTGTCTCTATCTCTCTCTCTCTCTCTCTCTTTCTATATATATATATATATATATATATATATATAATTTAATACATGTTTGGGTAGGTTCGGTATATTTTCCTAGACTGATATCTAAATAAAGTTGTAAATCCCTGGGTCCAAGATGAATTCTGTCCAGGGTTGAAAAAGAAAGACGCAAGATTATGCTGATTGAAATAGATTAGGCCCACATGACGTTATTTTAGATTTTTTGATGTGTAACACACACACACACACACATATATATATATATATATATATATATATATATATATAAAGATATAAAGATATATATATATATATATATATATATATATATATATATATATATATATATGTATGTAAGGCATTCAAAGTTACTGAAGTAGGTGTCACCAAAACGTTCTTCACATTCATAAGAGATCTGCTTTAAGCTGATGACTGGCCTCATCACCCCTTCTGCTGTAGATCTACAACTTCTCATGGATTGTTTCTGTGCAGCTTCTGACGAGTTTGGCCTGAAAATTAGCTTGAAGAAGACCGTAGTAATGTACCAAGCTGCACCGGGAAAACACGTGTTACTAACTTCAGTTTATGCCAAAAGAAATTAATTTAAGGGAGTTGATAGTTTTGTATACCGGGGTCGTACACTCTCAATAGATAACACCTTTGATGAACAGATAAGTGCACGAATAAGAGAGGTATGTGATACCGGTGGCGGGCTTTAAGCCTGACTCTGGTCACAAATATCTAGCACCATATAGAATGGGATTTATCATGCCTGTCTCTTAAATATTCTCTCATACGGATGTGAGACATGGAAGACTTACAGAAGACGCTTCGAACGTCTGCAACACTTCCATCAGCGGTGTCTCTTTAATTATGAAAATATTATGGCAAACTTACACTCCAGACACTGTGGTGATTCGAAGAACAGGTCTCTTCAGTTTTGAGTCTATTGTCATAAAACACCGCTTCCGTTAGTGCGGGATGATTTTTGCCTTGAGAAGGACAATGTATGGTGAACGTTGAGATGGCAAACGATCAGCTTGTAAGCCCCGAAAACGCATTAAAGACAGGCTAAGGGACTGACTTAAGAAAGAATACTCAGAGTCTGGCGAAAAAAGCAAAGAATGCAGGCGGGTTGAGGGGCGTGTTTTTGAGGAAAGAAGGATTGAAAATGCAGAAGTTAAGCTTGCGGCTAGGTATATGGAGTAAGTTAAGAAATGGACAAAATATGTTATTATAAATATTGTATTTACTTAAATATTTGTATCTATAAAAAAGAATATATAAACTTAAAAATGTCTTAAAATAATTTTCGAACTTTGTCCATTTCATAATGTGTGGCATCATTTGTTTACATTTGGATACGCTTTGAGCAGATATGAATGTACGTGAGAAAATCATGGAAAATTGTAGTTTAAAAAAGTAAAATCGACCTTGCTAATCGAAGCGCTCCGCTGTGGTGAAATCAGACTTTATGACGGTTCGGTATAGGATACAGGTTCGATTTCTGTCGGAGGACGCATATTTTCTATGACAATTTGTCGGACATTCAGGCCTGTAAATGTTGTTAATACTGTTTAATATAAAAAGAGCATTTACTTAAGTACAGTGCTGTTCGATAAAAGTGATTCACCTGATTTTTTTTTTACTAAAAATATTTTTTTGTCTAATGTTTTTGGGGTTAAAATAATTTTCAGTCTTACTAATATAAAGACCTCTTCCCGACCACCTAGGAAAAACGTTTATTCACCCTAAGGTATTCTATTGATAATTATAAATTTTGATATAAATGAGATTCAGGAAAAAAACTCTGTGCAAAAAAAAAAAAAAATGACTCAGATATCACATTCAAATGATTAAAATGGTAACTTTAAAGGGCTTTTGAAAAAAATTTGAAAACTATTTTACAATGCACTCAGAACAATATTCTGAAGAATTCTAGAACAGCTTAAATTAAATTCCAGAAAGCTTCATACAGTATAAAAACAGCTTGAAATAGCCACTCAGAACCATTTAAGACATCTATTATTGCCCTCTCAAAAGCAGACAAGTCTACGAGAGAAATTGCAAAAATTGCTATAACCTCGCAATCAACTATCTCTCGAGTGCTTAGGGCACATAATGATGCCACTCCTGCTCCAAGTAAGGAAACAAGGAGACGAAAGAAAAAAAAGATTGATGATAGAACTGGCAGGGTAATCAAGAGAGAAGTTGCGAAGAATAGGACTATAACTAGCCAAGAAATTGCAGCCAGTCTAAGCGAAGAGCAAGTTGTTAGTCTTGCCTCTTCAACAGTCCGTCGGTGGCTGTTAGAACAAGGCTATAAATCTTGTACGCCAAGGTTTAAGCCGCTAATAAGCAAAGCCAACAAAGCCAAGACACTTGAATGGGCTCACTATTACAAAAATTTCACCGTAGAAGACTGGAAGAATGTTCTCTTCTCCGATGAAACGAAAGTTGAGCTAAATTCAAAGGATAAGCGATGTAAAATGCGAAGAAGCTTTGAAAACTCTTTGAATTTAACAGTAAGTAGTGTCAAATCAACCCCACCAAGCTTATTTTTATGCAGAATAATGCTCCCTGTCACAAATCAAAATTGAGGAAGGAATACTTTGATGAGAAGCAGGTGAGTGTTATGACATGGCCGCCCCAATCTCCTGACCTCAACATCATAGAAAACTTATGAAGCATTATAAAGTACAGGCTCGAGAAAGCAGTTGAGCAAAAAACAGGATTTGATTGGGAATTTCATATCCAAATGGAATTCAATGCTTGGAGATGAGAATGGAAGTCAATGCCAAAAAGGATTGAAAAGGTTATTCAAAATAAAGGAAGACCCATAGATTATTAAATATTTCGAACTATATTACCTGTTATAAATAAATTATACCTCTATTATTCTTGATTTAAAGCTGTTCGGTTATGTTTCGATTGATTACTAGTTGCAGGAAATAAGTGAGTCACTTTTTTTGCATAGAGTTTTTTCCCGAAATCTCATTTATATCCAAAATTATATCAATGGAATACCTTATGGTGAGTAAACTTTTCTACTAGGTGGTCGGGAAGGGGTCTTTAT
>OZ010581.1:122108689-122111189 GCA_963932145.1 Acanthosepion lycidas
GATTTAAATCAGGCCAGTCTATAATACTTTGATTTGTTCAATGATAATACTTGTCACTGTGTCTGTGCAGCGATACATTTTTCGTACGCTTCCTTGGAATAACGTCCATCACAAAAAAATGGCTATAGGACAACTAATCAACAGTCGAGATAATGGTGTCTGGTTGTGATAAAACTCTGATGCAATAACAAGTGACACAATATTTTTCAAGGTTAAACAAATTTCATGATACACCTCGAAAATAGATTCATATTACTGCAGAGCACTGAAAAATGACATAATCTGAGGAAAAGATAGAAATCCATTGCATCATGTAAATCCAGTGGGTCTAGAACTGACCGTATGTTGAATGAAAGGAAACAAAATCGGTTGTTTCAGTTAATTTTCACAAGGGTGTAGATAGATAGATAGATAGATAGATAGATAGATAGATAGATAGATAGATATGGATACACTGGAATATATGGATATGTGTAGATATGCTTTATTTTACTAATTTTATGAACTAATTTCATTAAATCTCTTCTTGAAAATTATGTAACATATTTTAGATTTTTAGAGAAGAAAACTAACAACGTTGAAGCCAGGATAAAAGATGAATTAAATTATGTATAAACATTATCATAAAATCTTTTACATTAATATTCATCAAACTTTACGGCTAAAACCTTTATTCCCTCTGTATTCCATTAGTGAGATGTAAATTTCACCAGAGTGGCTTCTTCATACGAACTTCTGCTTTGTCAAATCGACTCCCAAGAGGATGCTTCCATGATCACTACAATATTATCCAGTTTAAGTCTAGATTAACTGCTATCTTACACACATATCCATATAAACTGTTCGTCTAACTCTGTATCACTCTAACCTCAAAATATTTTTGAAAACAACAAATATATAAAGAATATTTTTTTTTGAAAAACGATAATAATCAAATGATAACTGCGACAATCAGTTGCAAAAACATTTTAAAGATTTATGCTTGGGGGACTAGTAGCAAATAGGATATTAAAACAACGTAGAATCGCTACACAATTGCCGTCTGGTCTCGACGCATACCAATGCGCCTCCTCAGTCGATTGTAAATTATTGTTAAGTGAACAATTAATTTGTTTTTTAAAAATACACCTTTTTTTTTAAATAAAATTTATAAGGCTTGATGGATTTACCCTGATCAACCAATTTAATATGACCCACGTTCGATTCAAACTAAGCAAAAAAACTTCTTAAAATTTTCTAAGAAATGAGTCATGACCCGGAGTTAGTGTATACATGCCAGATGGTCAACTTTACCAATAAATTAAAGCAGAGTATACGGCTATTTTAACCTAGTGCAAATTTTTTATACGTTTGTGGATTTCCTACATATTTCTTTTGTAGTTGATAAATAAGAGACTTCTTTAAAAAAACAAAACAAAAAAAAACTAGTAAATAATTCAAACTTATAGAATTATTTGGTAAATTGATACGCAACCGTTAAATAAAGATCATCCATATAAGATATTAATAATAATATCAATGTAAGATGTCAAAAATACTAACTACCAATGCATCATATAAGATATTAAGAAAACTAACAAGAGATTAATAAACAGCTATATTAAATCCAAATTAATCTTACAAATACATATATATATATATATATATATATATATATATATATATATATATATATATATATATATGGTGTCACACTGTTAAACTAAACTATAAGAAAAACCATTATCAAATTCCAAAGTTCAACTAAATTGTAAGGTGAAAAGGTAAACTATGTCTACAATTTTCAGTTAATTCACCCCTTTGATTGAAAAAGGATTTTTTGTCGTTAAATATTATATTTTTCTAAGTTTTCATGTAAACACAGAAAACATGCTTCTTATAAGGATCTACATTTTCTTGCCATTTTTAAAATTTTCACTTTCAACATAGGAGTCTTATTATCATCTTTTAAGATCCAAAAATATTTAGAAAATTATGTATTACCCTGATATATATATATATATATATATATATATATATATATATATATATATCGCACTTAGAGTGCTGGTGTTAATAAAATAATGTTCGATGTAATATAGCAATGCTATTAAGTATATATTAATAATTATACATATTGTCACTAAACGGTAGCACGACTCGGAGTTTTATGCACTACACAATCTTCAGTTGATTGAACCTTATACAGTATAACTTTTAATAAAAATCTTTAGCTAAAGCAATGTTGTCTTTTCAATATATTATACAGGGATTACGGTTTTTTATTTTAATATATATATATTACATTTAAAATAGATGGGTTTTTTATTTTATATTTAAATAGAGAGGATTTTTAGTTTATATTTAAAATAATGAGGGATTAATAATTTATTTAATATTTAGAATAAACAGGGATTAATGGTATTCATTAAACTATATATTAAACTATAAGGACCTAAAACAATAAATTATTTAAAGTTGAGATCTATATTTTATATTAAACATAAATGGAGATTAATGT
>OZ010581.1:122116189-122178689 GCA_963932145.1 Acanthosepion lycidas
GGATATTTTCCAAGGTTTTGGATTAATCATTAAGTATATAACATTAGAACTTAAATATAATTAAAATAGGCAGATTTTTATTTTTAAACATACCTTGCATGTAATCAGAGTCTTTAATATAAACCATCAATAAAATGTTCTCAAGAAACATGCTGGATTAAAAATATGAAAAAAATAATACACGAATAATAAATGATTAGCATCAAATATTGTTTCATTTAATTAATTACAAACGAGATGCGCTGTCTAATAGATAAAGGATCGGGGAGTTCGGATTTCAGTCGGGCTAGTTACACTCACTCATCGATAATTTGGAACGGAAGGAGTACATCTCTTGGGGTGGAATAACAGGACAGAATGGCTGCTATAGTCTTTGATGTCAACCAGTCTGTGACAGTAAGAAACAGCAACGTAATGCGGTAAAAAATGTTGTATAGAAAGAATAAGTATGAATCGAAAGAGACATGGTTGCCGAAGCGTATGGCACTTAACTGTTTGAATCATAAAGGAATGTTTGCTAAAAGATATCGAATGGAATGAAAAAAGAATGTAAATTCTTAGTCAAGTATAGTTGCAGCAGTTAGTGATCCTTCACTTAAGCGGTGCAAAATTAACTAGTATTCCCTGAATTAATAAAGGTATATAAGTTTAATTATCATAAACTTATAGCGGGTTGACTATTCAGCAAAGATTTGCTGAAAACACGGTACTGTGAAAATACAATGGGTACAACGCTACAAAGGCTGTTTTAAATGAGCCTTTGTTTTGCTAATAATTGCCTAGCTCCAATAAACACCAGTCTTCTTGCAAAATATATTCTAGTGATAATTCGTTCTGATCAACGATTGGTCGTAATCGGTGTAACACATGGTATAACTATTTTTCTCCGCTTAAGTAAAGGATTACGAATAAAAATCTTATCGACAGTGGAAAAAAAGAAAACATTAGCCCAGTAATTTCAACTACAGCACGTTTACTGGGACGTCTTAAAGTGGATATAATTAAGAAGTGGGTTAAAAGACCCCATTGCTACCTTTTATAGACTCTATTGATTCATTCAGCTAATGTGATTTGTTCGATCATCTATTGATATTCATCAAAGAGCTTTAGATTTTTAATGATAATAAATATATTCAACAATCTTATAAAGATAGAACAATTAGTTTTTTTTCGACGTAGTTATTTTATTTACCAACATACCACGAGATGAAACAAATTGAGATGAATAATTTTAGCAGTAGAAAACTTTTGACCGCCATCAAAGGAAAATATCAAAGTACTTAAAATGTTATTCAAGTTTCCACCATATTTTTTTTTATAATGGGGATATCATGACTAAATTGATGGAGTGTGAATGAGATCCCCTTTGGTTACCATTCTCTTTAATTTATTGCTATGAGAACGTTTATTCAGATAGGTTTATTCAGAACAGATTTTTACCGTAGGCAAATATGCTATCTTTTGTATATTTAAAAAAAAGAAGAAAATTCTCTGGATTTTGCATTTATTTAAATTTTTAACATTAGAACATAAAGTTCCTGGAAGTTTATTAACAGCATAAGTCTTATATATCCAAAGCAATTAAAAGGACAATTCATTAAACACAAGTACTATTCTGAAATTAATTAAGAGCGGTTTAATTAATAATAACAATATTTTATTCCTGAAATTTATAAATCTTCTCCAGTTAAAACTCTTGAAGATGTTGGTTACACTCATGTTAAGAATGATTGCAATTGCACCCCTCCTAAAATATACAGACAAATCCTACAGATGCATGATTGAATTCCTTCCTAGTGAATCAAAGATCACTGGTCGGTCACATCCGCCATTTTTCATTACATTTTGTCTTGAAGACAGAACGCTACGATAACCTGTCTATATCCCTTTTGTGTGTTAACAACAATCTTGAGAAATTTTTGGCCTTATTACTGTTGCTTTGCTTATTTTGTTTTCCATATATATATATATATATATATATATATATATATATATATGGCTGATTATTACGCAGATACATGTGACAAAGTAATAACATTTCCACAATTTTCATTGAACCTAATCAAGGACCAATTCATAGAAGCCAAAAAATTCTTACGCTATCTAGTGTTTAATAAATATAGTAAACCCCTAAGTTTAAAAGGTTTATTAAAAACTAACAACATTGAACACGAAATAAATGGTGATTTTCCAAGCGTAATTTAGATGTGGCACAAGGACGAAAATATGGGGTCTCCAATTAGGATTGTAGTCAATATTTACTCGTAATCGATCTAGCCAGAGAATCTTGCTAGCCATTATACCACCGTGATGTGCCCAAAACAAGGAATAAATACCGATTCAAATTATGTGCAAAAATAATTCGAAAATTTTTTTTTTTTTTTTTTTATTACTAACCAGCAATTATGTGATTGCGAATATTAATGAAAACATGTGGCAAACATGCGAAACATTTTTATGAGATTCTCTGCATGTTAATTCTTTAGAAAATAATTTTCCTTTTTCGATGATATTTATTTAGTTAAAAACTTTTTCTCGGAATAGTGTCACGTGGAAATTTTATTTTCATGATTTAAACATTTTTTTCTTCTTTAGCAAAAGGTCATGTCTGATTCTTCTTTTCCATGATATTTTTGTGTGTTAGTTTTTGTTTTGTGATTCGATTATTGTGTTTGAAAGTGTCGTGCATTTACATTCTTTTGATGGTAAACGATGGTTCCGGTGAGAGTATTTTCTCCGTTCACAGTGGTTTTCTTTTAAACGTATTTCCCATGATTATTTGGAATTTTACTGTAGCTTTTGATATATTAAGTTAGTTCGTAAGCAATTATCATTTAGTATTCATATGTATTTTGTTAAGCATTTAAAGGTGGAGATCATTCGTATCTGTCAAGTACACATGAATTTTCAGTTGTACTTTATTATTTGTACTATGTTTTTGGTGCCGGTATAATAAAAAAAAGTACTTCAGTTGAATAATCTTTGAAGTATTACATTGAGTTTGATGAATTTTAGTAATATTTATCCTTAGGGTTTATTATGGTGGCTTTTTCAAGAATAATATTTCTGTTTCTGTTGGATTCATTTTGATTCGTTTCCGAAGAAGGACTGTGTTAGTGCAATTTCATTTTTCTTGCTGGGGAGGGCTTTGTTTATATATTCTTTTTTGTTAATCTGCAGCTGTTAGAGAGTAAATTGCATGCGATTATGCTTGGTGTACGTCATGTGCTTTCTGTTTTCTGGAAGATTTATTGAAAGCCAAGCTAAAATATGTGTAACATGAGCGAAAATGGCTTACCATCTGGTAGAAAGCGGTTTTGAATTTGCCTTGCGTGTAAAGTGTCCCAAAAAGAAAATGACGACTTTACGAGTCATTTATTTAAGGAACGATAGATCTCGAAGTCGGGTTAGGTCTCGCGAGACTATGTTTACACATATGCAAATTTCACATGTCACTCACGTTACCAAAGGCGCTTGCCGAGACGACATAGCAGGGCGATGGATTTTTGAGCTTGTGCTGCGGTGTTTGGTGAACGGAAGAGATTCAAAGCCCGTGGAAACTGACTATAGTATGGAAGACGATAAGTAATGAAATTTAATGTCTAATGACTACATTGAGTAAATGATGTTGCAGTTGAATTTCTTATGGATAATGGAATTATTATTTATATTATTTTAGTTTTGTGTTAATTATTGTATTTCATATTTTAAATAACATAATTTAACCGTTTTCTTTTAATTTTTAAAAATATTTAAATATATATACATATTTATATACATACATTTTAAAAATATTTATATATATACTCCGGTAAAGAGAATTAAGTTTTCCTTTTCTCTTAATTCATATTTCCCTTATACTTAAACAGTTTTATTTATCTCGCTCTCTATATATGTGTGGATATATGTCTGTACGCACAGTCCAGTGGACAAGTGTAAGCCGAGTGATCAAAAATTTACTTGACACAAAGACTTGTGAGTTCAATACCTACATAAGGAACAAAACATAGTGCATTGATCTACTAAAGGGAACGAACTGAAACTGAGATATAGAGAAAAGGCATGGCACGTGGAATTAGAACAATCTCCCCCGTGTGACGAAAAACAGTGTTCAGTACAAAATTCCAACTTATTTGAAGAAGGGTGGAATATGAAACGCCCAAAACGCCGTGAATATGACAATAAGATTAGGACAATAGTCAGAATATATATATATATATATATATATATATATATATATATATATATATATATATATATCGTCGAAGATTTGTAGTTTAAAAACAAGAAATTGGACTTTGCTAGGGAGACGCTTTTTAATAGGTCAGTGATATAGCATGTAAGATCAAGTGACGGTTCTGTATAAGACGCAAGCTCGATTCCTGTTGGGGAACGCTTGTTTTCTACGAAATTTCTCGAACGTCAGGCTGTTTAATCTAATTAATACTTAATACTGTTTAGTTAAAAACAACATTTATTAAATAAATTTTATGTATTAAAATAACAAAAAATACATTAAATATATCTCGGTCTTAAAACATTTCAACATATATATATATATATATATATATATATATATATATTCGCTTTGCAAAAGCCATATTATCACATCGCTTTATATGCCATTCCTCTCATAATAATACGCTTAAAGAACAAAACAATACATCGCGAAACCTCAGAAAAAAAAAACTTATCAATCGCACAATAGTACTACATCACAAAAAAGTGATATAAATGGTTCCAACTTCTAGAATTATTAAGCTTAAAAAATAAAACAACCCACAATCAATAAAATTATATCACATGTGGAAATAAAAATAACATTTCTAAGTTAAATAATAAACAATAACTACCACTTAAACGCGTGCTACTGTCAAAAGTAGAAAGCAACAAGATATTCGGCTATCAAAAAAATATGTTAGATAGTTTTCATAAACGTTTTTTTGTCTCCCCAAACTGTGTCCGTCACCTTTGCTATGACACATTGTAAATAAGTTGCCTTGTGATAACATCTTAATACAAGATATATAAGGAATTCCTAGGAGATATTAAAACTCAAATTTATTATAAATAAATTTTTAAAAGTATGAAAATAAAATTAATAAGAAAATAAATCTTACAACTACTGTTATATTGTTAAGTGAAGAGAAAATATTTGAAATGAAATCGAAATTTTCTTGTTGTTATAGTTACTTACATTAAAAAATCCAAATTTAAAAAGATAGACGCTTCTGTCTAAGCTTTTTTTTCTCGTTAATGTAAATTTCCTTTATAGTAAGAGTTTTTTTTTTTTTTACTTTCGACTTTTTCAAGGCTTTTTGCCTTGAAAAAGTCGGAAGACAAAACGCGTCGGCAAAATCTAAGATCTTTTTTCCAGTTGTCATATATATATATATATATATATATATATATATATATGGGGGACAGGACGTGTGTGTATATGCGTGACACAATGAATAAAGACTATTTTCGTCGTTGTGTTTCGTCCTATGAGGAGGATTTTATTTTGCAACAAGTATTTATAAACAAATGTGAAAATGTTTTTAGGTTTTCAAATTTTTTAAAACGAGAGACGCTCATAAATATTCATCAGGTTAACTGAAATGCCTGAGTAAATTATGGAGTACGGTAAATGAATGATAAAGGTAAAAAAAAAACATTTCCTGCGACGATATTTGTCCTTTAGGACTTCTTCGAACTAATGTGATATTTACGTTGATGTAAATACACATGGGCACGACATAGAGGGGAAGCTGAGAACTTGAAATTTTATTTTATCATGCATTTGGGTATAGAGTCTGGAGAATTTCATTTAATTTTTTGTCTTTTTTAAAGCTCTTCACATTGTGATAAATTACGTTCTCTCAAGAAACGTCAAAGGTAGAATGAACCTGGAAGTACATTTACTGTGGATTATCTAGAAATTAAAGCACTTTCTATACATTTTTGTCGTAATAGATTGTTTTCTCCTTTAAGTAAAGTAATAAATTTAATTATTCTTTGTATTGTTATTCATATTTATTAGTTTGAGTCATTTTGAAGACATTCGTAACTTTTATTTCCTTGTTACAACCACTCAAATCATTGTTGATTTTTTATTTTTTATTTTCATGTATTAAATATAAATATTGTTGATTCTTTATTTGCAACTGTGATATGAGAGGAGAAAAATTACAATTATAGGCATGTCGAATGCCAGGATGACAGTAAAAGAAATTTGACGAAGGCCCAGAAACTGTCCACAAAGATGTAGTGCAAAATTAGTTCAGATATACTAAAGAATGTGAATTAAGTCCGGAAGAGAAACCAAGGTTAAAGGAACATCGGTTTTGGAAGATGATACCTTGCTTGAAATGGCTGAAACACAGACCATCAAAAGCACTCTAACATTGACTGCAGGGATGCCGGACATTTCAACCCCTGCCGATGGAAACTGCCGACCGAGCGCTGGGACAACAAAGAACTGAGACAACTCAGCACCAGAAAAAAAAATTATAAGCGAAGTAATAAGTAATTAAACTTTTAATTAGTGAATCTATTTTTCAAATAAGGCATTTGAAAAGACATTATGTAAAATATGAACCAGATTTTGTTTGTTTTTAATTATTTTTAATAAAGTAAATCTTAAAGACATTTATTTCTAATAAAGTAATTTGAAATATAAAAAATAATTCAATAAAACGCAGTCAATAAAAAACATTAAAAAAAAACAAACAACGAAAGTAAATCGCAATGTAATTTAATTTTTAATTAAGTAAATCAAAATTCTAAAAGATTTTTATGAATTTTTCTTTATTAAAAAATAAATTACATTACGAGTTACTTTATTAAAATAATTAAAAACAAAATAAACTGCTTCATTTTGTTTTCATTTTTAAAAAAAAATAATTACAAACAAGTGCGTTTGATTGACTTATTTTTTAGCAAGCAGCAGAAACATAATTTACAACATAACATAATAAAAATAACACCTTAGACAAAACACCGTTAAAAAATAGCTCTAGATGTGTTCGAAAGCGATTGGGATAATAAAAATTATGAACAAATTGATAATACCTTACCTCCTATAAAACGGAAAGATATTAGAATGCCGGAAGTGCTTAATAAAAGATTATTGAATCTTCCTTATTGGCCGTATTCAATGAAAGATGTCGTCCTGGGTATGGCGATAAACTACTCCGGCTGCAAGGCCTCTGATCAGGATGTTTTGAGGTGTGTGGAATCCCCACTTATTTGTTGTTGTTTACAAGCGATACATTATGGGTAACAAGGTCATGTATTGCTGTGTACTGTCTTATCTTTACAGTTACTGGGTGGGCAGCAGCAGGTTTTATATTTCAAAGTCTCGTAAGTTGAAATAATTGCATGTCAGAATACGTTCATTTGTAGCTATTGAATAGTGTTGTTTTTTTTAAACTTTAGCGTTGTTTATTATTGATGACTTTGAACACTTTTTATTCATTTATTAATTGCTGTTCATTATTATTAATAAATTTAGTTAGTGTTAGTTATGCGTACTTTTTTTAATTTGATTATTATTTATTGAATTTGTTCATTTTTATTCATTTATCCATTTTTTGGGGGGTGTTATGTTGTTTAGTTTAATGTTTTGACTTTGTCTAAAGTATGATACATTATCTGCGTCGTATATAGTCAAAATATTTGTATTTTTCGTGATGGTATTTTAGAAGCTATTCGTTTTAATTTTCGATATTTATGTAACGTTGTAAAAAACAGCTGTCGAATCTGTATTTTGAGATAATTTTTTATTGTTTGTTAAGTAATTTATGTTGATGTGAGATGTTCTGCACTACTTCAAACAAAAAGTTAGGAATAAACCATCATCATTGTTATAAAGTATGATAACGGTGACTTGACGTGAGAAAACTATTTTCCTGAAAAATTGTTTTAATAGGAAAAAAAAAACTTTATAAATTTCAAATCAAACAAGCAATGGCTGTTCGGTCAATGAATGCTGAATGTTTTCCTATAAGAAAACAACTAATTCTACGTGATCTGTAGTTTTTACAGTTGCTTGAAATATTGTATTTTTTTGCAAGCAATTGCCGTTTAAGGGATATTTGTGCTTTTCTCTGCATTTTAAAAATTACCCCTGAAAATATTAGTCGTCTAATACAACAACTAGAAAAGGCTAATATTAAATCCTGTGGTGTATCGGAACTGGTAATAATGTAAGTATTTTCTCATTCACATTATAATGATGTATTACAGTTATAAATGTAAAAAAAAAACTACTGTTACTTCATGATTTCACATTAAAATATAATATTCAAGAGTTGCTTACACAACAATATTCAAAAGTTTTGCTTAACAAGAAGCATAAATATCAAGAAACATAAACCAATCTTTCTTAATGTTAAATAATAACATTGAGGATGACATACACTCTATATTTCTTATTAAAATTAATTATTATAGTTATGCTTAATAACAAAAAATATTAGTATAACATACAGGGTTTATTTTTCAATAGTATTCATTATACGGTAGTTTTTGCGGTGTTAAGCAAGAAAACATTTAAGATACCATAAAATCTTTATTTCTCATAACAGAATCATACACAACTTTTCTTTTCATTCGTATGAATCGTAAGAATGAAATCGTTATTGTTATTTTCATAAAGATTCAAGTTAATATTTTATATTATTTTATTCCTTTTGATTTGACTACAATAAAGGTAAGCAGAGTAACATTTGTAACATCAGCTTCATTTGATACTAGTAAGAATCATTATGATAGGACTAGCTGCTCCTAGCCTGCGTTTCCAGACATCTTATGCTCCGGATACTAGATAAAATCACAAAGATATCCCTAGATACTCTCTCGTGTTATCTATAGATCGTAGAAATATACGGTAGGCGCTTTTGAACTCGGTCAAGGAGGGAAACTGAGGATTGATTAGCTTATGTCCAGACATGACGGCAGTTTTTCATTGTCTTGTCTGTAAACGGCAGGTTGTGTCATGTACTTTCTAGAGCCGCATAAGAAACTGATAATTATTCCAAGATCTTTAGCGTTGGATCGTATAAGTACCACTTGAGCTCTGGGTGGAACTTGAGTACTAGCAGATGTCCAAAACAAGGAAACTCTTTGAGAGTATAACCAATCATTGTAACCGGAGACTGTTCAGTTATACAAAAAGTTACGAGCTTTGTTTTTAGATATTGAAAATTACAAACCAGTTTTTCCTCCATTGATCAGTTAATGTAATGTCAGAAGATTATGCAAATAGGTTAATATTGCTGAAAAAATACGCTAAAACAGATAGAAATACGAATACTTTAACGGTTGGCTAAACTATTAAAGATTGGTATTTTCTGGTGAATAAATGGAATACATTTAGTATTCTATTTCTCTCTACTTTTATTCTAAATATGAATATTATATTTAGGAATGGGTGTATGAAAATAATGTGTCTTTTCATTGAATTTCTTTAACTTTCACAGCGAGGTGATACTTAGAATAATAGATATCCCACCGGGATTTTCTATTTGTGGGCACAATCTTAACAACATAAGATACGCAGATAACACGTTTTAGATGACACACACAAAAAGAAGAATCCACGTAGATAAAGCAGAAAAAGAAAACAGGAAATCCACACTATCAATTCAAAGATGACAAAATATACAAGGAACAGTTCCAAATGCAAGCTACAGTTTGCAGATTTCAACATAAAGCGAGATTTAAATATTCATGGAATTTTTTACAGATGGCAAAGAATGTGTCACTGAAATATGAAGGTGAATTTTAATAGCGAAATGTTTTTTTTAATCATATCGACCAATTAAGACGATAATGCCACTAAATCACAAGGAGTTATTCAGAGTAAATGAAAATAAACAGACGTTAATGAGGAGATCGGACATTAAATGAATAGTGTCAGAAGATGGAATTGACGTTATGTCTACATGTTTGAAGATCGTAAGTGGTAGAAAAGCAAGCTCCTGGAAAATAGTTCCACAGGTGAAGATGGCGAGAGAAGAAACTATTAATATAGATCTTACGGTTGCATCTTGGTATTTCAAAAGTAGACAGATGAGATCTAGTTTCTATTCTGAATTTTAAGATAATTTTACGCTTAGTTTTATCTGAAATTCTGTGCTCGGGGTACGACGAGGGAAAGTTCATTAAAATAATTGTCATGGAAATATTTCTAGAATAGAGAGAAGGAAGTCATCGTACGGTGAAAGGAATGCGACTGATGTGGAAATGCGAGGTCAGAACCGATATCATTCCAGAACCTTCTTTGGATTTTATGTGGAATTTCGAGATATATTGTACCAGCATAAGTATATCAGCAATATTCAAAGATAGACCGATAAATATGCAAGATAAATTCTGGCAAAATAAATTATCTGGCACGGCACATTAAACCAACTTTTCAAGCAGCTGACCCAGCAACTGATTCAATATTATCATAACACGATGGAGTAAGAACGCGCAAAGAATTGTTCTCCTGGTGGTTAATATCAACCATAATGATTGAAGGCAAAATAGGTTTTCTATAATGATTAAAAGATAAAAGTTTCGTTTTTCTTTTTTTTTCTTTTTTTTTTAAACCCAAGTCAAAGACACATGCCAAAAACTAGGCAGAGTATTACGAGACATAGGGATATATATAGTAACAAAGAAAAGAGTACTGAGCTGCTAGGTGACATCTGTTCTCCTTTACAGCAACGCATGTTGAACCATCTCATCAAAGGTGAAGAAGAGAATCGAGACAACGGAGGTATGATTCTCTAGAAGGATGCTAAGGATATCATGGACCGACCGTGTGAGCAATCATGAGGTTTTGGAGAGGATGTAAAGAAGGAAGAAGCTTGCACTTGACATCAGGAAGAGGCAGCTGAAATTTCTGGTAAACTTAATGAGAAAGGACGCTTTAGAGAATCTGATACTCACAGGTCGAATAGAGAGAAAGAGAGACAAAGGAAAGCAACGCATGACATACCTAGCGGACTTAAGCAAGTAGATGATAGAATAGGACCTAGGAGAAGGGACAAAATTTATTGAGAGCTACAAGGAAAAGGGGACAGGAAGGGACACGAAAAAAGATTTAAAAAAATCAAGGAACAACAGATTAGGGGTTATTTTCGGTGTCAGCTGTCAGGTTTAGGTTATCAGATCTGTCGACTTAATAGTTCGTAACCGATAATTTGGGGAAAGTCATTTATGAAGATAATAAACAATGTCGATCCAATGATAGAGCCCTGGCAGACGCCCGCATTATTATGAAAGTGCCTAGAAAAGCGGCTGTTCAATTTCAAAACCTAAGCATGAAACAGAACAATGTTATTTGAAACAATGAAGTGAGTGAAGAACAGCTAGGTAATATCAATTTCAAAACATGGCAGTGGAAGATACACACTGTCCACACGGACGAAGGTGAGACAACAGAGAAGTGTTTATATAGAAGATTTCATAGAATGCCATGAACAAAAGATGTGTCCAAGGAAGAAGTTTTAAGGAAATAGATATAGATGACAAAGACAGATTGAAATAACGAGTAACCTAACTAACAGTCTTGTATAACATGACAAAATATTGAGTACAAGAGATAATAGGATGACATTGTCAAGAGCTACAAAATATTGGCTATTATGGGGAGCCCTGATCAGCCACGCCCTGAAGTGACACGAAATATATAAGGATAAGATCATCTTTATGTAATGATGTAAATTATTTGGTGATAATAATATTAACTATTAACAAAAAGAAGACACAATAGGCAGCAAAAGATAAATGCCTATGTATTGCCTACGAAATGGAAACATCAGAATCAAGTAGCCAACGATGTTTATCTGTGTTGCGTAGTAAATGAAAATGCGACACAGTAATCCAAAGTCTTATTGGAATAGTGGAGGACATCTTCCAGAATTTAAATAAAATGTTAAGAGATGTGAAACTTTTATTACAAACAAAGACAAGAATCTTGAACGGTTATATACACCCTTGTTCAAATTAATTGCAACAACTGCTTTGGTTTCATTCCTTTCACCATACGCTCAGTTTTAGACCTACTGGGGTGACACAGAGTAACTGATTCCTAGTTTTCCTCAGAATAGTTCATTTGCAGTGGTGTGCAGTCATATGAATCTATTTTCGGAGTGTATGACAAAATTTGTTTGGCCTTGAAAAATATTGCGTATTCCGTGATTGCATCATATTATTCCACCCAGACACGATTGTCTTAACTGTCGATTAGTTGTCCTAGAGCAACTGTCTGCGATAGACCTTACTCCAAGGAAGCGTACGAAAATTGTAACGCTACACAAACACACTGGCAAGATTTACCAGTGACCAAATCAAGTACTACAGACTGGTTCGGAAACTCTCCTGATTTAAATCCAATCGAGAATCACTGGTCAATCTACAAGAGACGGCATCTTTGAATTGGCACACGAAGAACTAACAGGTGCACTGGGTCATGTTTCATTAGAAAATTCGAAAAAAAGAATAAATAATAACGCAATTATACGTTTCGTTTCAATTAATTTGCACAAGGGTGTAGTTTGGATGACAATCACGAACGGGGAGAAGGACGAAATGCGTCGATATTTTATTCAGCCAGATATTGCAAAAGTGAAGCATTTTCTTAAAGAAAATAATACATTGAAGAAAATTTGTCCTTGCTAACATGTTCACTGGTTCAAATCATAAATGGTCAATCTGCAAGAAACGACTTCGTGGAATAGACATACGAAGTACTAACAGCATTTCGTGGGTCATGTTTCATTGGAAATATACGAAAAAAGAGTAAATAATAGCGGAATTATTCGCTTTGTTCAATTAATTTGCTCATAATATGTTTAATTTAATATGACAATAAATGCTCCAAGATGAATATTGAACTTGAAGTGACGGAAAAATGCTGGTATTGACATGAGAAAATGTAATCTACGAGGAAGTTGTAAATAAAATATAAACAAAAAAGAGGAATACATACATAAAATTGAGTTATAATTAAATACGATAGTTCATTCTCTGTAACTCAGAAACATTTAATTTCAACACACCAGACGCCCTGTGTATGAAAATAAACGAATTCCGGCAGCAAACCTCTGAACGTCAGCTTTTTAATAAGCATGGAAACACCGCTTAAATGCTGTTATTCCTACTTACACCTTGACCCAGTGTGGTTAGTGTCACAGCTGTGGGCAAATAGTTAACCTCCAAACTGGGGTCAAGGCAATATATTTCCATAGTAATAGAATTACTAGCAATTAATTCTGTAAGGAAAAACTATAACCAACTATATATTTTTGAAACAAAAATAGCATCAATATATTTTTGAAACAAAAATAACATCATTATATACTTGAAACAAAAATAGCATCAATATATTTTTATAACAAACAGAAAGAAAAATTACCATAAAAAAATAAATAATGCTCCCAAGAAAATTAAATTTCGGTATTATGACACATAAGGAATTGATATGTCGCTAAAAAAGAAAGCAATACACCATTAACAGTATATAACAATCTACTATAGTCTCGCAAACTACTTTTGTGAATTTGATCTTTACCTAGTAGTAGATAGATACATCTATCGTCCGATTCATACACCTCCATGTCATTGTGAACAGATTTAGTGGTCTATCCATTCTGTTTAGTATTTGGCTTCTGGTTCCTTCTAAAGTCTTCTCATTTTTTTTCATCCCCAGTAACGCATTGCGTCTTAGTGGCATTATCGCCGTGCTTGGGGCCGACATATTGACAAATAACTATTGGTGTATTTATACAAGACTAATTATTCTTACTTATAGTTGCACAATAATTTTTAACAAAAAGTACCACCCATCGTAAGCTAGATTTAATAAATGAAAATACATAACAGAATTACCTGGCCGATAGGTTCAAAATCTAAAATAAGACAAAAAAGACAGGTAAATATGAGGATACATGATGCAAAACAATGCGACCATGAAGATATCGCGAATCATGTGATGAAGTAATTACACTTCATGTGCTGATGGCATTGGTGCCAGGCAAAGAATATATATATATATATGTAAGGAAGCATTTGAAGCAAAATTTTTGTTCAGAGCTTTTCTTTGCTGACATTTAATTTAGTCCAGTGTGGTCAGATGTTTTGAAACAAGGCACAATTAACATTGCATTTTAAGATAGATCTAAAGAAATGCAAAGGTTTTTCAACCCAGAATTGTATTCTTTATATTCCTTCAATTAGAAGTCAGTCACTGGCAATCGTAGACGAAATCATAAGATTTCGTTGGTGCGTGACGAACAAAAACTGTATTCCTAGAATAAGTCATAAATAAGTTATGCTTCTGTTTACCAAATTTACGTATTCATAAAAAAATTACAATTATGTTTTATTCAGTTATATATTAACCATTATTTGAAATGAATAACTGTACCGTATCAGGCAGTTCTTCAATATCTATCTATCTATCTATCTATCTATCTATCTATCTATCTATCTATCTATCTATCTCTCTTTCTCTCTCTCTCTCTCTCTCTCTCTCTATATATATATATATATATATATATATATATATATATATATATATATATATAAACCGTAGAAACTGCTGTGAAAAAAAATTTCGACGAACGCTTGAATCGGGTTTCATTAACATTTGGCGCTCTACAAGGATTACTTAAACCTTTCACGACATTTTTCTTCTTTGATATTTTTCAACTGCAGAGACTTCATTGTCAATTGCTGTTGCCATCACAACGCAACCAAAGAACTTTAACGCAGTCACCTACAGTAGCAACACAAAATCCTCAGCTTAAGGACAAAGTCACCATAGAGTTCTAGTTGTTAAGAAAGAGTTCCCCATTAAATCATTTTACAGCGGTAGGAAAAATAATAACGAATCCGTGGAGGATAAGTTGAATATGGGGGATTATCGGTGGATCAGATCAATCGATTCCCAAATAGTTTACATGTATTAATCTGGCTGATATGGCATGGAGATGAACAGTGTTTCCGTTTTGACGAGCGCAGAAAACTTTGACCGAACTTCCTGGATACTTTGCTACCCCCTCCACTGTCGAAATAGGCATTTAGAATTTCATTAGGTTTTATTAACTTTTGCATTGAACATGGTCATAAATAACTGTCCCCTAAATGTATTCTTAACTGTTAATTATGGTTAAAAGTTAGGATGATACTTCGTTAATACAGTTACTTCACAGCAACACTAATGATTTAGAATTCAAATTAATGGTACATATTTTACAATATAAAATCATGTTTTCAACGAATTTAAATCTATATAATTTATCTGAACAAATCCCATTTCATATTGTATTATTATTGTACATGCACTGTCTCTTCCTGACCTAAGGGATCATGGTCCTCAACAACTACCTATCCATCGTAGCTTTAGCAAATTTTATCTTTTTACGCACTCCACTTTTCTGCAATCTATTTACATATGCTCGTTAGGTAATTTCCTGCTGCTTTTCTCTGGCCTTCTTTTTGGGTGTCAACATTTCCAGGCCTTCTTTTCTCATTATGTGTCTCAGAAATTTCTGATGTCTTTTTTTCTTGTTTTTCATAATTGAAATTATTTAAAAAAATGTCTTAAAACGTCTTCCATGCTTTCATGTTTCGTCCACAGTATTCTCTGCCTTCTTCTGTAGAGCATTTTTCAGTTGCTTGAAGTCACCTCTTTATAAGTGAGACAATTCTGAAGCATTTACTGCAATATAGGAGAAGTAACATTGCACAACATTCAAGCATTCATTTCTTTCTTTAAATAAATTCTACTAGTTGTTAATGATTTGCTTTGTTTTGGAAGTCATCTTTCCTATTTCAAATACGGCATGGGATCGCGGTGTCCCGTTTTCTCTCCTCTGCTAAAATACCTCCAAGATATTTCATATTCTGTACTTGTTTGGAGTTGACGTCTCCAATTCGTAGCTCGTGTTTTGGGCTTTTTCTCTTCCTGCAAACCATACATTCTTCCTATTCAATAGTTACTGTTTTTTTTCACAAATTCTTTTATTACTGTATAGAAAAGCACCAGGGCTTTTCTTACGGTGTTTCTTTGTATGTTTCCCGACATATCAACTCCTTGTCAGTCATTTAATGCCGAAGTTTAATTTTCTTGGGAGCATAATAATTTTCTTTAAAAATCTTAGGCTGAATTTTTATTTTTTTTTTTTAGAATGTATTGCTTATAATTTAATTTTATAAATTTTATATGTTACAAAAATTTATTGCTGGCAATTTTTTTAATACGAAAATGCATTACTGGTATTTGAATTATAAAATGTATATTTATAACTTATAATGTTTGATCCCAGTTTGGGGGTTAACCATAGACCATAGCTGTGACCCTAAAAGATGCTACCAACCTGGGTCAGTGTAGACCTGAAAAAAAAAACATAATTTAAGAGGTGGTTCCGTGCTCCTCTAAACCTCTAATGTCTCGATCAGGGGCCTTGCTGCGGGTTTAGTTTATCGTCATACCAAGAACAATTTCTTACTGTGATTTCGATTAACACGGTGAGATCTGCGTATCTTACAATGATAAGACTATTTATATATCAAACACACGACATCGATAACAAATCATTGTACTCTTGTAGGATAGCCTCGATTCACAGTTTAAATAAATTCGTTGAAAAGAAATATCTTTGTCTTATGACATTTTAAAAATCTATGTATTAGGTTGGTGCAAAAATAATATCGTTTTTTGACGTTAAAAAATACGTCAAAAACGATATTATTTTTGCACCAACCTAATACTTACTCTATTTTATGTCTATATTGATTCTGTTAGCGGACATTATAAGTTCTAGATTATTCTTCCCAAAATACTTGTTGAAACATCCTTGTACCTTGCCTTATCAAATGAGTTTTGGGTTATCGATTTTCATGGTAGAGAAAAATTCAATAGCCGTATGAAAGGTGTTTGCCACTTTAACACACTTTCTAACTGAATACAAAGAAAAATTGAAACATTTTTCAATTAAATAAGCAGAAATAATTTCTTTATGGAATATACAGAAGTGATGTTGAACCTGATGACACCATATATTTGATTTACTCGCGAGCAACATACGTGAGATCAATATAAAACATTTATATTTAAGTAAATCATTTAAAAGATCTCCCATCCCAGCTAACAGTGAACGGTAATCTTAATAATTTCTGTGGATTTCGAATTTACATATTTTATCAACTATTTTCCTAGATGCTAGTATTTTAAATTAATATTATTCTGACACTGAAAAGACGTTTCAAATTTAATTACTGAAAAATATAATTGAGTTTTAAAGTCATGACATATTGGATAGAAATAAGACATAATCAAATTTAAATTGGGTTTTCTAAGTTGTTTGACCTTTTTCTGAATTAGAAATGACAGCCTATATATATGTGTCTGTGTGTATATATATATATATATATATATATATATATATATATATATATATATATATATATATATATATATATATATATAACCGTATGCATTTATATATGTATTAACATATTGTTATATGAATAAGTATATTTTTATTATTATTATTATTATTATTATATATATATATATATATATATATATATATATATTATTTTGCTATAAGTGTGTGTATGCGTGTATATATATACATATATGTATATATATATATATATATATATAAGTGGACATTGAAATCAACAGTCAATTGCGACAGACTGTTTCATGCTAAATGCAATCATCACGGCACAATGTATATATATATATATTATTAGTATTATTATATATATATATATATATATATATATATATATATATATATATATATATATATATCTTTTTCATTGATATTAATATTATATATATATTTATTATTGTCATTAGCAATTTTTTAGTTATTATTAGTATATATATCGTGATTATTAAGAGTATATATATATATATATATGTGTGTGTGTGTGTGTAAATTATCAGTATATACCGCTTGTAACAGCAAAATATTCCAAATTGCATAACAGCCAAATTGTTCAATTGTTAGATGAAATTTTAACGGTTGTATCTTAGAAATGCATAAAGATATCTTCCTGGAATTCTCCGAGGTTTTCATAAAAATATAGAAATTTAGTTTGAGCAATAAATATCTATAATTTGTTTTTTTTTCTTTTTTGAAGCGTTTCCTCCCAAGCGAGGCGGGAAGCCACTAGCACGCAACGGGTTACAGAAAGTTGGAGCTAGAGCAAATAGGAGCGCTAGAGGAAAGGATGAAGAGAATGATAAATGATAGATCAGGGAATCTGGAGACGTCGATTGATATTACATTTGAATAATTGGAGATTATAGCTCTCAGGGAAACAGGGAAAAGGGGAGGGAGTTCCACAGGTGCGAAATGTGAGACATGAAGCTATTGGAGTAGAAGAGACGGCTACATTTAACAGTTTCGACAGTGAAAGGGTGAGAGCGAGATGCCAGCCGAGTAGCACGTCTAAATTCATGATGTCTGGAAACCAGTGAAAGCAGCTCATCGGAGCAGTTACCATGAGTGTATATGTAAAAACTCAGAGAGAGGCGACGGCACGTCTGTGAGAAAGCGACTGCAGACGAGATTCCAGATCAGGGCCAACTACGTTGCATATCCATCTCTTGATCTTATCAAGAACCTTGAGACAAACAGAAGGGGCTCCAGACCATATATGGCAGCAATACTCCATGCAAGGGCGAATGGTTGATTTGTAGATATGAAAGATCGACTCCGGCGAGAAAATTTTTCTGGTGCGGCAGAGGAAGCCAACTTATTGTTATTTTTTTTTTATATATTGTGGGAATACAATTAGTCGGGTGAATAAACTATTAAAATTTTAAATATTTCTTTATGTCCTAGATAAATATGTTTATTACAATAATAGTTATATTTAGTCCTGAAACTATTTACTTAAAAAATTAAACATTTAAGTTAATAACAAAATTTTTTTTCAGACATCGAATTTTCTATCAAACATTGTAAACTATCTTTTACATAATTTTGTTAAAACAAAATTATAACAACTCCATCTCTCTTTCCCCCTCCCCCTATCTCTCTCTTTACCATAAGACTCACTTGTATACATTTTCTACAATTCATTTCCGTTTTATTAACCATCTAAAGAGGTCAAGGTTCTGTCACTCTTCCTACTCCAATATAAAACATACTTAAGAGAGATATAAAATTAACCCCTCCCTATACTTTATATTGTCTGTTTAACTACCACTCTCAACCCCCTCTATTAAATTACAAAAATTACACTACCCACCAATTTCTAATCCCATTTTTTCTCTCAATTCGTTGTTGGAAGTTTTACCTGATGATCCTGAATCCTTAAAAAAGGATTTAGGTGAAATAAATTATCGTAATGGTACCTTAAAGTGGTTTGTTTTTCATTACATATTAGCTCTGTCCTAACATTGAGCTCTCAGGATTTCATCCTCTTTGGATTTACCAATTCGGTTTACCAAGTTCCTTATAACTTAATTATATATATATATATATATATATATATATATATATATATATATATATATATATTCGTATATGCTTATTTAAATGTATACGTATGTGCAAAAATATTTCTCTCATTATGGATTTTTGATAACAGTATTATGGTTAATATAGAAACGTGAAAATTTTTATACGATGTTCGAATCAGAAAACGTTCTCTATTATTAATAAAACAATGAGAAAAAATTGAAAATAATATCTTCAATTTATAATCACAAGCAACAACAGATAAAGGGAATACATTTGAAAAGAGCTATTATACAAATGCAAAAGGTCTTATAAAAAATGTTTTTTCTATGCGAAGAAAAAACTGTTATAAAATCCAATAGTTTTTCAAAGAAAGGAACATATTTGAGTGTAACTAGACAAAGACATTCGATCTGATGATGAAACGCTATCACTTTAGGTTTTTGAGGTTGAAAAAATTATAACCTGTTATTTCTTTATTTAACAATTACTGTTATAAAATAAAATAAGACATATCTCGGCTGATTTGCAGGCAAATAAATTAAGATACTCAAGGGCGAGAGCCGGATGTGAACAGGACAAGGCCCCGTCACAAAATGACCATTATCGTCGTTTGCGCATAGGTCCGACGCACAAGTTCCGGTCGAAAAATAAAATATTTTAAAGTGTTTGTATTTTTCGACCAATAAAAATGCTTCCCTCCTAATTATACTCGCGTCGTTTTTCGAGCCTGTTAAGCCATAAAAATGCCATAAAAGGGGTCGCATGGGGAAGTACTGACAGTCAACAGGAGGCCAGGGAAGAGAACTGTCACGGTCAGTCTGGGTAGTCAGCAGCACTCAGCAGGAGGAGCGCCACGCCAACAAGTGAGAACTACTATGAAAGATCAACCCAGATCGGAAGCCGGCATATGAACTATATCACAAGGTAGCTGTCCCAAACCCACACGTTCCTATTGAAATAAAGCGGGTAAATCTATTTCTGTTGCTGTCGTATTTCTTTCTTGCAACCATACGCTTTTCTATAACATTGCAACGCAGAGGAGAACAGTAACGTGCAGAAAGGTGAGGAACAAATCAGCGACTCTGAGCATCCATATCGAGAGGTCAGACAATCAAAGAGTGAAATAAAAAAAAAACTATATATTTAATTGGAATGAATAGTTTATTTCATGTTTAAAATATCTTCCTTTCTCCCAATTCACAGTACTAGCCGTACTTGAGTTTTAGGAGCATACAATCCTGGATTTGAACACGGGAATCACTAAACATCGCCCATCGTCTATATGTCACTGTAGGAAAAACATATTGCAAACCATCAAACACCCCCAATAAAAATATTAATACGAGCAATGATTAAACGTATAGGGGACAATGCTTGAACCACCTTCAATTTGCTGACGACATTATGATAACATCAGAAATAGATTAACTACAAGAAGCACTATAAAAGGTCTAAATTTAGAAATATCTTACAACTTTTACACTAAACGTTTATTCTAACATCATGCGCAATGGATAATGGATCGGAATAATTAATCAAAAGCTGAGTACCAATTCCTTTTGGGTTCGTAGTATTCATTTACGCACAAATACTTTTGGGGAAGATATAAATCTTCCTCTTATCCCTCACCTAAGTGTTATATAGTAAAACTTGTATCACTAAAACCATTCTTGTCTCCAAAAATAAAAATAAAATTGCGTACCAAATATTTCGATGTAAGCATTAAATCCACCATAGATTTTGATACGCCGCTAAACAAAAAAACAAAAAGGAAACCAGACATATTCATATGATCGCTCTAGTCTTATTTTTTCCACGTTGGACATTTTTCAACTTGTACACTCTATTCTACTTCCACGGAAGCGAATCACTGTTATTTCCTCTTTATGCTAAAATTAAAGAGAAACTTCATTACAACCATTTATTTCTCAAACAGAACGCCGTATTGTTTTCCACGGACAGAAAAAAACTTAATGGCTTCAAGCCAATGTCTGCCTTTATCTCTCCTCAAGTTTTCCCTCACCTATTCTTATATTCATATCACCTTCATCATTCCTTATTACGGTTTTAACAGTAACCTTCTACCTTGAGTGTTTCTCGAGGCTTGTGAGTAAATTTCTGTTTTGGCGTCGCGTAATAAAGACCACTATGTTTTATTATCCGTGCTGGAATATCAAAATTTAATATGGGCTGACCTTTTAAGAAAATGCTACTGTAATGAAAACGAGGACACATTAATTAGTATAGTATTTTAAATGACTTTATTTCCTATTTATTTGTTCTCTGAAATTTCGACAATCTGTTCACGCACATCTTTCAAGTGAATCTCCCCACGACGTTCTTCTTACCGGGCAAATAGTTAGCTATATTTTAAACACGATTTTTTTAAATAGTAAAATTGTTGCCGCTTTCTCTTTCCGTAATGTCCGACATGTTCAAGGGACATTAATAATGATACTTTTATTTAATTATTCTTGTAAACTCGTTAATAGATTGCGAAAATGTTAAGACTTCAACGTGATTTGTCTGCAAATCAGGATGGATTTCCAAAGAAGTCAACAAATAGATTCGTCTTAATTATAGATGCACTTTCTCCTACCCACCTTCAAGAATATCATTTATCATCGGCACAAACTACATAATAAATGCATTCGAATTTTGATTTGTTTCCGTTGAGAAAGAGACTGTGAGGAAGGTGATATACTCTATTTAATATAACTGCATGTTTTCTGTGTGTACTGTAGAGGATAGACTATTAGGTGCCTTGATACCTCAAAGGAGATGAGAAAATCTAAGTAAAGATTTCATATTTACTAACGATATTCAATGATGTCACTTAGTTTTCGAGACAAGTCGTCTTGGTGTAGACCAGTGTTTATCCACCTTATTATCTGTTTCAGAACTCACTTATCGAATAAAAAAAAAACTCTTGGACGCACTTAAGTTTAACGAGAAAAAACAATAGTTCCGGTACATTTGCCGGAGCGCACTAAAAAACATTAAAATCTAACATGATAAAAGAGAGGTCGATTATGCATCAATTTTAAAAATGTCAAATAAAGATAGTTTCGTCTCTCTAGTTTTTGAAAAAGAAAGATATTTTAAATATAAAAATAATTCATAAATCGCACTTCTGTTAATTTGGGGCGCACTTGGCTACTTTTAGGGGCGCGTTAGTGCACCCGGGAACTCTGGTTGAGATACGCTGGTGTAAAGAAGAGGATTACATCATCGTTTCCTTTAAATCCATGTGCTGGTACCGGAATTTGTTATCGGCTCGGTTAATTGAAGCGACGAGTCGTTGAAAAAAACCCCAAAAAAAACAAAAAACAACAAAGAAGTTCTCTGGGGCTAGTTGTGAACGGACGGATACAGGCGATCAACTCAGGCGTCCTACAAGACTCGTTTTTCGGACATAACCTCTTTCTATTCTACATAAATGGTCAGCCTAAGAGTATACTCCGATCATTTTTGAATACCTATGCTGATGATACAATTCTATATGGGTGCACCTCAAAAATCATGGATGACCAGAGCTGATCTCTCCTCTGACCAAACTCTAACAGATCACTGGAATAAAAACTGACTGGTCAAATTCGATATCTCAAAAAACAAACTTGTGCTGTTCTATTATCAATGAGCGGACCCAGAACTTTCACCGATTTCGATGAATGGGTGTCCTCTCAGAGAGGCCTCGTTCCTTATAATTTAAAGTGGAACTCGTATAAACGATACATTGCCGAAACTACTGGAGAAATGTTAGGTTCACTGTACCGTTCCTGTAAGTATCGGACTCCTCTACCTGTACAAGAATCAGATCAGGCTAAAAATGGAGTGATGCTCTCCTAGATACGCAGGAGCTACATAGGCTTCACTTTCCCGTCTAGCTAGAGTCCATAAACGTCACTGACTCCTTGTGGGTGGTGGACTATTTTCCATTCTGTAATCCATTTCTCGCACACGAAACGTCACAAGCCACCCCTCTCTTCTATCTCTATTTCCACGGAAAGTGTATATATGAACTAAGGTTTCTCGGCTAAGACCTGCCATGTGACGCAAATTGTATATAATCCCCGACCCCACATTTCCTTGGTATTCCATTTGTGTGATGTATGTTCCAATCGAACCGCTTCTTTCCATGAACCGTTGTTTATGAACCCAAGAGGATGCTTCCCGGTCGCTACAATCTTAACCCATTCAAGTCTAAGGTTTACTCTTATCTTCCTCACATATATCCATAAACTAAGCGTACCTTTTAAGTTTAACTTTACCCTCAAAGCCTTTTAAAACGATAGGAAATTATTTCTCGTTCCCAAACAGGGACTGCTATAGCTTAAATAACAACGTAGTCTCATGTTAAACTGGACTCTGTAGGGTGTTTAGAAAAAAGCAGCAGCGAATTTAAAAGCGTTTACAAGGAGCCACTACTGTCAATGTCTGTCAAACCAAAGACAACAACAGAATTCGTGGAGACCTGTGGTCTCTTTTGTTATGATGTGTTATATCTTTTAAGATTCTTAAAAGAATATTCAAATTTAACCTCATCTTAGCAATGATACCTGGAATAACGCGGTTCCATTTTTGGTCTTATTCAGTATCCCCCAGTACAGGATCCAAGAACCACTCCTTGCCTCAAATCCGGATAAGAAAATGAAGTGTGTGCTATGAATGTAGGGGGAGAAAGTATCTGCAATGAAGTAGTTTCCTTCTTAAAGAAGCTTGTCTCTGCTTTAAAATGGTATCAAGAAAATTGTAATTGAAGCAGTTCAATAGGTTTAAAAACTTTGCTAATATTCTTCTTTCAGAGGGTATATATTCCTCAAGACGCAATAACGTGTTTACCGAATTTTTGCTCATTCTCTTATATTAATAAAAGATTTGATTTTTCTCTCCATAATACAATAAAGATAAAGTTATAACTACATTATTAAGTTGCTAATTGTATTGCAAAATGGAACCAACTTCCTATGTTACGCATTTTCTCTGTATAACTGACATCTATAGATATACATACAAGTTTCGTCAAAAACGACTGACAAGTTAACTTTTTATTTATTTTGTCTTGTGTTTTTATATAATCTTTTTCTTTTCCGGATATATATTATATAGAAAGCTTGCGAATGTTTGGTTCGTCAGAGAGCTTTCGGCTATAATTTTAGACATTATCGAGGATGATTTTATTTTTACATTCAAATGTAATTTTTTATGTGAATGTCTACAGTTATAGGAATGTTTTATTTTCCAAAGATGGTCAGCACATTGTGACAGTGTTTTTAGTTGATTATTTTGAGTATTGTCTTTATCTTTTTCATGAAAAATGCTTACATTATTTTTAGTTTACAATGTAAAGCAATGTCCTTGTTTTGGCGTAAGGAACACGCCACCAAGGTTTGTAAAAGCATTTTTCGTACACCCTGTATATATACCTAATCTAATTAAATTAATGCCTACTTTTATATATATATATATATATATATATATATATATATATATATATATATATATGGTTGATGAATTTTTAAGGTAACTTGTGTACTTGCGCAATTCGTATGTTTCTTTGGGCTATGGAATTAATTTTCAAGGTCGATTTAAATCTTTCCACGATACAGAAAATTAAATGTATGACTTTTTCCTTATTTTTCCTCCAATTAAAAATTTGCTTCTTTTGTACATATGTATTTTTTACATATTCAAGCATTCTTTAACAATAAATCAACGCCAGATGCACGTGTGTTTTAATTATATAGATGTGCGTTTGAGGAAATACTTTCGGAGTATCAAATTTGATATATTTCTTTCATACTTTCAGATATTCTAAAGCTGTATCGATAAGGAGTTGCTATGGAATCTTTAAATAAGAGACATTTTGGTGCGAGCTGGAATAAATGGAGAAATTGAGGATATTTGATTTATTTTTTTATTTTTAATGATTACACTACAAGGAAAGAGGTAGTGCCGAGGGTTACTGTAAGTAAAATGAAAGAAGAAGAAGTTAGTAAAGAGACAAGAAAATGCAAAAAAAACATAAATAAAAAATACAGAAGCAGGCGATCAACTGTTTATTTAAATTTTTGAAGATTTTTGTTGGCAGGGAAGCAAGTAACCGAAAATAGCTACGCGGAATGTTTACTGCAAAACACATACTTGAAACCTAAGCATTTAGCCACTTAGTGACATTTACAAAGTCTAAAGACATTCGGTGGAATGTATTACATTTTCTGATAGACAAAAGCAATATTATGGCGATTCTATCGCTAAATCCAAGAGAGATGTTCTTACGCCTTAAATTCCTTATTTCACAGATTCGTAGGGTATGGGGATGATTTGTCCAAGTGTACGAGGAATGGCGGCTCGTAGGCATTCGTCATTAAAGAATTTGCGTTTTATCAATACAGGAGGTTTGGACTTGTTCGGCTTATTGAATATACAAAATTAAATGATCTCTCCCAAACTGTAACTCAAAGTAGTTGCACTAAAAACGATAGTCTCACTCTGACGTTGTTGAAGAACGGCCTCTCTCTCTCTCTCTCTCTCTATATATATATATATATATATATATATATATACATATATATATATATATATATATATACATATATATATATATATATATATATATATATATATATATATATATATATACATCTCCCGGGTAATACCCCCACCCCATAGAAGAGAACATGACTAAAGACTGTGTGTACTCTCTCCGGTGCAGCTGCGGAAATAAATATAAAGAATAGACATGTCTACCCCTTAAGTTAAGGCTTCAAGAACACCAAAAAGCTGTAACACGAGGTGCTGTGGAAAAATTAGGCGTGGCTGACCACATATGAAGAGAAAAGTAAAATCACTGCCGTCTGTGGGATCAGGTTGAAATCATAGGCATAGAACATCATTGGAAAATTCGAAAACTTAAGGAATCCCCACATATGCCGCGCCACAAATTTCTCCTGAGCAGAATGAACATAGAAATGATTACAATATGGAAACCAGTAATAAGGAGTGCCAGAGAAAAGAAATATTAACTGCAAAAATTGCAATATGAGCTCTGGTAAAAAACATGCAATGATAACAGCAAAAATTTCAATATGAGCACTGGTGAAAATGGTTGCTGAAGACATTATGTATATAATAACCAGGAATTCATACACAGATGTCCTAAAGGCATAGTAGATGAAGGCGTTAGTTAGTTCCATTGACAGGATAAAAAGAGTGTGAGTTCAATATCTGGCGGTGGAGAGTGGAATTAACAGGAGAAACTGATATCAATTAGACATGGCACGTCTAGAAATAGCGAAATAAAGGGTTCAGTTCAACATTCCAACCACCTGAAGAAGGCCATAGTGTACAGCGTTGTGATGAATATGGCAAGAAAGATGATAGTCCGAGCAATGTAAATAGTGTATATAATACTTCATCTCAGAAACATAGACTGATACTGAGGTTTCTATGGGTTACGAAGTGTTTATGGCATATTTTATATTAAATATATATGTTTTTGAGAATAAACATACCATTGGAGAATAAGAAAAACTGATTAACCTGGAGGGACAGAGTGAATCATTTTGCCTCAATGCTACTTACGCGGAAGGGAATGTCTCATACCGGACAGGAATTCGAACTTGGCTCAACGATTTCTCATTCCAAGCTCTCTCTCTCTCTCTCTCTCTCTTGATATATATATATATATATATATATATATATATATATATATATATATATATATATATGGCGAGAGGTATAAGATAGATAGATAGATAGATAGATGGTGGTGCGATAACGGATATCCTCCATATATAGTTAGCTATTTGTAGAAACGAGAAAAATAAATAAATGGATGTATCCTTCTCTCTATCTCTCTCTCTTCTATCTCTCTCTCTCTATCCTCCTTATATCACTAACCGTCATTTTGTGTGATTCTGTGCCTTTTTGTACGTATATCATCTATTGATGTTTATCTATTTCTATCTCTCTGTAACTCACGCTGTTCATATGTACCTATTTATCTATCTATCTACGCATATATTACAATCCGTTCATATATATCTGTCTTCTTTTTTAAATTGGTATCACCCCATGCAAGGCATTAAAGCCACTAAAACACAACGGTTTAACGGGCGTGGAAGAATTAGAAGCACTAATGAGCGGAAAGAAAAAACGTAATCCGAAGGACAGTAGACAACGAATGATATTGCATTTAAATTGTTGCACATTAAATTTGGCTGAAAAGCATGGAGACGGAAGGGAGTTTCACAAGTGAGAAGTGCGAGAAAAGAAACTGCACTAACAGAACTCACGACTATAGTTAGCCTATCTATCTAGCCTATCTATTCATGCTTGCTTTTCTGGCTATGTTCTATTTTGTACTATTTTTGTACATATATGCATATATATATATATATATATATATATATATATATATATATATATATATATATATATAGATAGATAGATAGATAGAAATTATTAGAAGAATTTGATAATTATATTCAAGTAATTCTAGAGAGAATTCAGTTCGACCATGGGATATGCGAGCGAGTGGCGCTATATTGAGTCTGATTTGCAATCTCTTTGTCACCGAGGCCCGTTGGAACAGTTGGTATGATGCTTGCTTGACAACCTAACTATCAGGGTTTCAATTCTTGATAGTGAATATAGGACTAAACGGCCGTCCATTGCTTTCTGCATTCAGTTGAGGTTTGTTTCAGACTCAATGAATTACTTAAATATATATTAGGTTGGTGCAAAAATAATGACTGTTTTTTACGTTAAAAAATATGTCAGGGCTGTTGTATTCTCAGCTGCTACTTCTCAATTCTGTCATATTTATGTATGATTTGATGTAATTTGATATCTTTGTATGGGTTTGTGATTTTTCACTTAATGTATGTTCCTTACCTTTCGATATCGAGCACTGCCCGCCTAAAATGCTTTCCTACCTGTAAAATACGGAAAAGAACTAGCAATTTTTCCACCTAAAAACTCTTACAACTTATTACTATATATATATATATATATATATATATAATCACTTCTTTAATGTAATGTATTGCTAGCTGGTCATGGAAATCAATTCTTACTGATTGGAGCTTTCTAAATAGAATAGTAGCCCTTTATTTGTTATCTTGTTGCCAAACAAATACACGCTAGTAAAACGTTTTGTATGTGTGTGTGTGTGTCTGCGTGTGTGTGTGTGTATGTTCGTATGTGTGCACGCGGGAGTCAGTATGGATTTGTGTCTGCGTGTGTTTTTATTGAAATTTTGTTTTCTTTGCCTCAGCCACAAAATATTATGATAAATATTTAAGTCTCTCTCTATGTTTTTGTTCATTATTGCGAAATTGAATATTTCATATAGAATTTTAGTCCGTCATTTAATTAAAAGTAATCGAGAAAGTGATCAAAACATACAAGCAATGTCCGCGTTTGCTCAATTTACACACTGGTTTCAAATGATGATTAACCACCTCTCTAAAGAAGATGTCTTATATCTCTATAATTTTAGTCCAAGCAAGGCCACAAAGCCATTAAGGTAAAATGTGTTACTGAGTGTGAAAGGATACGAGAAAAAAAGAACAAAATTATTAAATATATAGAACAATCGAAGAACTGGAATTAAGAAGACAGAAAATAACAGATGATAATAGATTTAAAATATTGAAAATCAATTTTGACTAGAGAGCAAGAAGCCGGAATCGAGAAATCAAAAATGAAGTAACTGCTAACTTACACCCTCGGGAAACACGCAAGGTGTTTATTCCGTTCTAAAATTAAGAATTATGTTTCAACAGAAAATTAGAATAGCAACAGTTATTATTTTTGTGTCAATTATTAGCATTGGCTGAATGTTCTTAGGAAGGAAATAATTTTGCTGATTTGCTCTTTTTTCAGAGATTTTCTGCTAGAATTCAAAATATATATCAGATAATACCCTGAGAAATGAGTACCCTTTGTTTTAACTCTCAATCATTCTTCATTTAAATTCTTACTCCATTAGTATATGAAATTAGTACATAATGAATACATCGTTGTATAGATAGGTTATAACAAATTTAGTGTAGGAGATAAGGAAATTTAAAATGGAATTAGAGGTAATTTTGTCCAATGCAGCAAGTTTCTATAAAACAAAGCATTGACCTATAAACTGGCGACAAATATGTGGATTCCATGCATGGCGCGAGACGCGTCCAGAAATATCTAAAATTTCAGCTGTATACAACCGCTTTCTAACATCAGTGTTTTAAGACTGGCTTTGAGCGAGTGAAGCCTGTGGATCTTGGCGAAGACCATACACCTTTGAAGATCGTGGAATGGCGCTACATAATCACAAGCAAAGAAATGCAGCAGATAACAGGAACCACGTCAATCGAGTACTTTCAACAACTCCAAGAACCAAAATTCATAGCACCTATATTTACAAAATAAATTAATAAAATGATTCAGCTGTTGACGAATAATAATTATGTTTAAGTAATTCCAGAGAGAACGCTAGAATTCGTTATTCGTCAACAGCTGAATTCAAACAAAAAACTGAGATAAGACAACCACCGTTAATACTGCAAAGAGCTATAAATGTTAGTGGCATTGAGAAGCTGACTTTCTTAAAGAATTAGTTTGAGAAGGAGGTTATAAATTTTAACTGAAAGCAACACTGACTTTTCGCTTAATGAATGCCCAATGATTACTTATGAAGAAACCATTATATAAACTTTACCATTATGTTTCAAATGTACAGCGTGATTGAAAATTAACAACCTGTTTTATATATGATAGACTCTCCCGTCTTGTAAAAAAATATAGTTAGATAGGGCAGTCCGTCATATATAAAATAGGGAGTTATTTTTCAATCACCCTGTAGACAATCCGGAATACACACAGAATTCCTCAACTCGTATTCTTTCCAGGCACCGAACGACATTCTAACGTCTCAAGTTGAGATGTTAAGCTGAGATCGCTAGACTGAGGTTTCAGAAGGAAATGACATTATTTATTCGAAGAAATGAATGTCTGCCATTTTAACATGACTGGCGCCTCCAATGAATCTAAATTACATTCCTTCTTCCTCTATCGATGGAGAAATTTAAGATGTTTCGTAGATTTTAATAAAAAAAGAATATTAATCATTCTGAATTATTTTCGCTGACAAGTCAGAACAGCTGGTGTCTTGTGATTTTCATCAAAGATTAATATAATTCCGACAGGTTTATATCAGCATAACTTTTGACATGTGAACGCGTGTGCACCTATTTGTATGCAAAGTTTTATGTAGAGAATTCTGAGAAATAGATTGTAAGTAGCTGCCACAATTGCAGTGACAACTGATTTGATTACACAACCAATTGGCAGTGCACTGTGCTATGATGTGTATTCATAAATAAAACCCATTACGAAAAGAAATACTTGCAGTATCTATCTATCTATCTATCTATCTATCTATCTATCTATCTATCTATCTATCTATCTCTATATATATATATATAATTTAAAAAAATATGATTCCTTCGATACATAAGAGTTCTCATGTTTCAAAAACGAGAGCCGAAAACCTCAATATAATTATTAAAATTAAATTGAGTTAATGTATCAAGCCCTGTTTCATCCTCAACCTAAAATTTAGGAATAACCAATCTTGAAATTTACTCATCTTTATAAACATGTTCATTCGCAAAATTAATTTCTGTGGAAACGACTGGGGCGACCGTTTTGATATGTGGCCTGAGAATTAATTTTTTTCCGCATATAAGTCACCTTCGGAAAGAGGTCAAGCTTAGGTAGGGTCGAGGTATCCATTTCAAAGCGAATGATGGCATTCATGTGCGCACATCGTCTGTTTAGTCACAGCGAAAGATGGCTTTTGGAACCATAATATGTCGTTAAGTGTCCAGGGAATTTTGTTTTATTCTATCTATTCTATTTTTTTCTAAAGGGCTGTTTCGTACTTAAACGCGTCGCACTGAAATACAATTTGTTTTTTTTTTGACGACTTCATAAAGGTTTTTTCTATCTTATGATTGGGTTAGACTTTTAAACATTTTATTAAACTATGAAATTTAATATTTTATTCTAACTATTTAATGCGAAAATTTATTGATGTCGGCAGAAAACCGTTAACTCATGTTTATGGTTTAATAAATTTTCATTATTTAGAAACTTAATAATGTGTAATTTTTCATGTAGGCATAAAGGGCACGGGTCATCCCAGATTTTACAAGTTCTTGTTCTATTTATTATTTGCGATTTTACTTTTCGTGTTTTATTCATTTCTTTTAAATGCCAAAAATATTTGAATAGAGATATCTGATTTCTATTTCTAATAATATTGAAGGAGCTTTTGTGTTGTTTCCATCTAATTTTAAATTGATTCTTCGTTGAACCAATGTATATCCTATCAGTGTTAGGACTCTCAAAATGGATGAGATAGTGCATTGGTATACCACAGATTCTGTGCGGCATTTATTTTCCAACGGTCAGTCTACAAGGTTTCTACAATCACATAATTTTTCATTATTTTTGTCTAATTTTAGTTTAGGATTTTTATTAATACTGTTTTGGCATGCGTGTTTTTCCAGGATTTTATTATTATGTTATTTTCTGATTCTTTCTAGATTTTCAGTGCAACTATAACTTAATTTTAAGGTTACAGTTGGTTAATTTTGGAATCATATTTATTAAAAAAATAATTATAATTTAAGCTCTACTTATGTATGGAGCACTGTTATATATATATATATATATATATATATATATATATATATATATATATATATGTATATATATATATATATATATATATATGATAAAAATTAATTTTAATGTATGCTATATTTATGGATGAAAGTACTCAATACCAGGAATAGGTAAAAATACAAGTGGACATTGAGGTCTACACCCAGTGGCAAAACTTATTTACGGAAGTACAAAATCCAAACGAGAAACCGCAATATTATCGGAGATGATTTAGCAGCTCGGTTTCAGTTGCTTTCTCCGCGCCGAAAGGTTACTTCTGTCTGTCTATAAACATTGTCATGGTAATTATTCGAAGGACGTCTTCGTTATGTTATCTAGAATTTTTGAATTTAACCAAAGTACTAGACTGGAGACGAGATATCTTCAATTTACAGTTGAACTGGCTAGATGTAACCGTAAGTTCTGTGTTAACAGTTTCTTTTCTTGCGCTTGTGGAAAGCTGTTCCAGTTCTATGCTTTCCAGCCAGCTTTAAACTTCAAAGATTTAAATGCAATGTCAACCGATATCTACTGTCTACCTGATTACTCTTTTTTGTTCCTGCACATTGTTAGTAATGTTTCTGATTCTAAATCTTCCACAACAAGAAACTCCTTGCGTATTACTGTCTTGCTTGAATTACACACACATATATATATATATATATATATATATATATATATATATATATATATATATCTTATGCAGTGTTACATTAAAACATGCTAATATCCACTACAAAATTGTACATTTTGGTTTCAACGTTAAAAAAGGGAAACATTTTTTAGACGTCTCATCACGTAGGCAATTATGGTGTTAATCCATAATTCCAATGATTTTAGCCAATGACCTAGAGTCACACCATAAATCCCCACCTGATGAGACGTCTAAAGAAGGTTTCCCTTTTTTGACGTTGAAAAGAAAATTTACAATTTTGTAGTGGATATGTGCATGATCTAATGTAACATTGCATATGTTAAATAAATATTTACGGTGCTACTTTATGTATTGAGCACTATTTTTAAATTAATGTTCTGAACTGTGTAATCTTACTGTTCGTTCTCCTAAAATTTTATATATTAGGTCGGTGCAAAAATAATGACGTAACAATGTCGTTTTTTGACGTTACAAAATACGTCAAAAAACGACATTATTACGTCATTATTTTTGCACCAACCTAATATATATATATATATGTATATATATATTCACTTACATGCTAGAAATTATCTGTAACTCAGGTTTTAGATATAGAAACTTGCGCATTAACCTCAATCTTGAACTATAATTCATTGAAATAAACGCACAAAATAATTGGGGAAAAATTTCAGACACTGAAGTAACTGATGTGTTGTATTATACTTTAAATAGGTGTATTTTTCGGATTATTTACATGCATTTTCTCGGTAATGGCTGTGATAAATGTTCGCCCCTTGCGAAAATCTCAAATTTTAAATGTTAATTTTCTATATGATCTGACCATCCCCGTTTAGAATATTGGAGGTAAGCAATCTTCCTCGAATTATCGATATCATACATTCGTTGTGCTTATGTTTCGAATTGTGTTTCAGAAATTTTCACTTTTATGCATATGATTGAAATTCTTCCTCATTTCCACCCCTGGCTAAAATTACTCCCCTTTGGTATGAAATTCTTCTATTGGGGAGCTAGTTGCTTTATTTAATGAATTCTGAATAATATTTTTGTAATTTTTTTCATTTGTATTATACTTAATTGTTAATAGAATCATACTCATATATATATATATATATATATATATATATATATATATATATATATATATATATAAATGATATTGGATACATTATCTTCTCAACTCTGAGAACTGATATCCAATGTAGGGGTTATTAATATCATCTGGATGTGTTTTTAATATTTCTAGTTTTTTCACCAAGCTGTTATTTTCGCTTTCACACAAACACTTTCAAATGAATGAACCCATCACTTTTTTTAAGAGTTTCACTCCAAGCAAGGCCACTAACACGCAAGGGGTTACAGAGAGTTGGAGCGAGAACAAATAGGAATGATAGGGGAAGGATGAAGAGAAGAATAGGGGATAGATCAAGACATCTGGAGACGTCGATTGACATTGCATTTGAATAGTTGGAGATTATAGCTATCAGGGAAACAGGAAAGGGGAGAATTTCACAGGCGATAAGTGCAAGACACGAAGCTACTGGTGTAGAAGAGACGGCTACATTTAACAGTTTCGACAGTGAAAGAGTTCTCCGTCTCTCTCTCCTACTAATATGAAAACTTCTATTCTATCGAATTTGTTTGGCATTTATAGACGGACCGGCACTACACCGTTTTGCTCAGCATGATCCGTGTCCTTTAAATTTTCCCTATAGTAGATTTTGACGAAGGCTTTACCACAGGAATTACTGGGAAATATGCATCTAACTAAACTCTGCTATTGTTACCGATATTTGGTTGCAGCTGCAGTACATCAAGGAAAGCTCTTTTGGCGCCAACAGTGTTCTACAAATCTTAAGCTTTGCTTCCATATCGGTGCTGAGATGGAAAATATTTTGCTATAGACTCTCTTTTCTTGACAGGTGTGGTCACCATAATTTCTTACGAGCAGCACGTAGCATTTTAGAGCAAACACTATTTAGCATTTTCTCCATTGATGATGCCAGAGTTTTAGGTGAGTGAGCCATTGACAAGAACGGATTCCACAGGAGCATGTGAAAGACTAAAATTTATACTTCAAGGAGAGGCGGAATTTCCATTTCCCGTCAAAAATGATTGCTTCTTGAAGCTGATTTGCGATAAATTACTAAATCGTGTCCGTAACCAGCATTTGTCATCTTCGACTTATATTTTCTGATATTGCTGTATCAGGATAAAACAACGAGGAATAGTTAAAGGGTTAAGAACAGAACTAGCTAAATTTTTCTACTAATGTTAACTCAATACAAGGCTCGGGAGCCACTTAAGGTAGGGGTTAGTGCTACAATATTTATCATGAATGAGCTGTGTGATTTGAATGCATGCACCGATTATAGAAAGGGTATTAGCAAGTAAGTGAATCTAATGGATTCTACTGGAATTCGAATTCGGCTCTCCGATTCCTGAATCCGGGCCGCTATCCATTACTCCTACGTTAATCTTCTTTTAGTGTTCATTCTTCAGACTAGAGTCTTCTCATTTTCTTTCACCCTCACTTGATTAATACAAATGAAGAAGGATATTTTTTTATAGATTACGCAAAGGCGTTCGATTAATTACGTCCCAAAAACATATTAGAACTGCTCAGCAATCTTAATATATTTATGAAATATATTAGAATAATCAACTAGCTATACTGCCAGGAAACGGCCTGCATACATATAGAAAATGAATTCGGCAGATACACAAAAATAGAAAGGGGTGTAAGACAAGAATATGTCATATGAACTGACTTATCCAACCTAAACAGCTAGGCATTTAGCAGGGAAAATTATGAACCTATTTCTTCTCCCCCAGATATGAGTAAATAGTAGAGCAGACCGCAATCTATAGCCTTTGATGTCAACTGTACTACCGCAGAAAAAAATGGCAACCTACTGCGGAAAAATATCTATTCACAGTTATGTATCGAGAGATACATGATCACCTAAGCGTGTAACACGCATGGCATATAACTGACTGACTGATGCAGACTGAAAGCGATTAAGTTTGTAATTATATTTTTTAAATTATAGGTGACAGAAACTTGAAGAATATTCAACAGGTGAGAAGTAGGATAAAATAAAATATTAGAGTACAACTTACCGTTACATTTACTTATTTCAACAATAAAACGATGAGACTTAGTTGCTAATCTAATATTCGGTTGAGTTACCAAGGAAAAAACCTCATTAGAACAAGGAAACTATTTACATTTGTTTTACCGTCAGTCCGATAAAGTAAAATTCTCAGTTGATATAGAAAATGACATGTAAACCTCTGTTAAATTGGACAAGTAATGGCTTGCGAATTTGAAAGTCTCTAAAACAAAAATAATACTATTTGATTAATCTTTTGGGTACTACTTATGGCTATGATGCTAATCTCTAGAAGAGCAACACTTTGCAGCTTCTTGGTTTCACGTATGGCCAAGTAAGTACTGGATTGATTATATTTCTAGGTGTCGCTCAAAACAGTTCCTCACATCCTAATCCTTCTTGCGCGTTTATAAATCTACTATTCGCATATTGCTATCATATTTAGCCTGCTGATCACGTTTTATATATGTAAGAGAAGGAAAACTCTGAATTCAACACTTGCGGAGGGTCGTTCGGGGACATTGTGACACGTAGTGCACCCGGTCTCTGTGTTCGGTCCTTCAAAAAGTCTGGTTGGTTCGGCTCAAAACCTGCACGATTATAATCAAATCACATGTGCTGGTGTCGGGCTGTCGGTTCCTAGGAACTGAGCTGCTTGAAGATCATACGTTTAATACAACGGGAGAGGGAATATATATATATATATATATATATATATATATATATATATATATATATATATATATATATATATATATATATATATATGCATAAAAGCCGAAGAAGAGATTTAAGGACACAATAAAATATTATCTGAAACAATCTGGACTATCTGTAGACCAATGGGAAAAAATGGCTTTGGATATGAGTAAGTGGCGGAAACTAATTCACGAAGGCATTGAGTCCTTTGAGAATAGACGTATGCAGAGCTGTGCCTACAAACGGCTGATTCGTAATGGCGAACAGGGTCCAGCACCGGGTCCACAAGTTCACCACGTTAATTGTGACATATGCGGAAAATTGTGCCTATCTTTTGCCGGCTTCAAAAGCCATTTGCGTAAATGTGCAAAACCTACTGTGCACCCGAATAATGTCACTGTAAACAAAACTGATCGGGTATGCCAATTATGTGGCAAAATTTGCCACAGTTTGGCTGGCCTGAAGAGTCACTTGCGAATACATAGAATTTGACGGGAGTGGGAGGTGGGTGAGGACATGAAATAAAGAAGGTAGTCACGCTCGAAACCGAGAGGATAGACAGGATATATTAGGTTGGTGCAAAAATAATGACGTTTTTTGACGTTAAAAATACGTCAAAAAACGTCATTATTTTTGCACCAACCTAATATATATATTACGATGAGAGTCACAATTTACGGCAGCTACTAGAGGTAGAGTGTAACGTTAGGAGGCAATTTTTTTGTGTAGGTCGGAGATATAACGATTAAACCTAGCCTTGAATAGGTTAAGATTGTAGAAATTGTGAAAGCATCAACTTGGGAGTCGATACCACACGATAGGGGCTCACGGGAAGAAGCTGTTCTAGTAGAATTTGCTTCTCACCGATGGAGGGAAAGGTGGTGGTTTGCTAGTATGTAAATGAGCTGGTGGGTTCTTGCCGTGAAGGTTTACATTGGCGGTACCAAAGAATGTAATTCGTCCAAGCAATTTTGATGGAATTAGCGGTATAGCAGCAAGAATCTTGCCACATCCAGCCTACTGGAGAGGGATTGAAGGGTGAAGAATAATTCGTCCCCCACAAGGGCTTGTAGATATTTTTACTCTATCAAGGCTTGAGAACGGAGTCCTGTCCAAATATGACAACAGTACTCCATTTTTGGTCTGATGTGGTTCTTGTAAAGGTGGAGGATAGCAGTAGCCTGTTACTTACAACGGGACACTATTTAGCGCTGATAAATGGAGAGAAGTGTTGACGAATAGAACTATGGATAAAACCGAGAGAAAGATTAGATATTTCTCTTTTCAAAAGAAAGCTTAATTCCCAGGAATCAGAACTGACACTTAAAGCGATATTATCACAAGAGGCAATGTGGCAATCTTTTGACTATTGATAACCCGGTCCTAGAAGTGTTGGCTATAGAAACAAGACATAAGTGGAACGGGTGATATTTTATTTAAAACCAAAATTCGAAGATAATTTTTTATGCAATGATCCTGACGGGACTGAGAAAGAAGCCATATGATCAGTGTGTAATTCTGAACAAAACAAAAAAGCTTATATGGGAAATTTTGCGTGGGCAAAATTTGAAATGATAATCCTTTTGATCTACAGCCTTAAAGTTAAGCGACGCCAAGATGTCGAGAGGCATTAGTTGGAAAATGGCCAAGGTGGCCAGTGCGGATGAAATATCGAAGGAGGTGGAGGAATTGCCCACAACCAGTGGAAAGTATTGGTGTGAGATATCAGTAAGAAAAGGAAGATGTTATAGGGGCGGATCGATAACTGCGACTGCTACCCATGGGAGAGGGGAATATCCCAGATTGGGAATGTAATTAATTTTCAGAATCCAGGCAACAGAAATGGGTTATTGTTGGACAGAAGGGAAATACAGAATTCCCCAACAGCGTTATGTCCAAGAACGGTTTTTGGTGAATGTAAATATATACGAGAGTCGAAAATTGTTCCAGACACCGGACGAAAAAGACCTCATATAACTCTCTGCCTGAAGAGAGGCTCCGACATCAGCCTTGTGCCAAATTTAACAAAGCCAGCCAAAGTGTCACATCTAACTTAAGAAATGGATTGGGTCGATAACTGTCCGCATGCAAACTGCTAGATTTTAACGACGAAATTAACCAAGGGTTGTACGAAGGTACATATATAAAAACACCTATTTTGCTTTATCTTGCGTCTTCATTCCTCTTAGACCAGCCCAGTACGAAGATATCCGATGACGATTTGATCTTTGCCGGGCTTATGATCAAATATAATCACAAAGTGGGATAAGGTAAGGTCGAGATCGAAGCGACCATCTCATTGATCAGCCTGGGTGTTGGATCTTTAGATGACTGGGAAAGACTTGAAGGAAACAATTGGTTGTCGTATAACAGGACGGAATCGGAAGGCGAGACTAGAGCGCTACAGAGAGCAGATCTTTTAGCTGCATCCTTAGCAACGGATCGTATGTACGAGTTCCACTTGAGAACTGGTGTGAGCTTGAGGCCTAACAGTCTTTCAAGGCACGGTACTTCCACGAGTGGACATCCGTTCATCCTGATTGGTGGTAGTTTAGGGTCAGATCGGTCATAATGGAACGTAACTAGCTTGGTCTTCGTGGCATTGAATCTTTATATATATAATTAATTATATTTAATATATTTTATTATTTTTGTCCTGATCTGGCTCTTGTAAAGGTAGAGGATAGCAGTAGGGGCGGAATACTTACTGGAGCCGTATAGGGAGTCAACCATTTTACCTGCATCCTTAGAAACGGGTCGTATGTACGAGTTCCACTTGAGGTCGGGTTTAAGTTTGAGGTACAACAGTCTTTCAAGGCAAGGTGCTTCCTCGAGAAGTCATCCGTTCATCCTGATTAGTGGTATTTTAGGGTCAGATCAGCCATGATGGAATATAACTTGCTTGATCTTCGAGGCATTGAATGTAAACAGCCAGTTTTTATGGTAGTTTGTGCTAGATCGGATGCGAGATCAATCGCCAATCGAGAGTTTCACAGAAGCGCTCTTATATAGTCGTAACATTGGTCCCAAATTCCAAGCACGTCTATGTCAATATTGAATTGTCGGAATCAAAATCTATCATCGAGGATTTATTTCATTCAAATGGCTAACGAGCCTTTCGACATGTAGATAAAGTTAGAGGATTCCAGTAGGAGTCAGATACTTACTCGAGCGGTACAAGGAGCCAACGGATCATATCTACGTGTTCCCCTTGAGGCCGGGTGTGAGTTTGATGCCCAACAGTCTTTCAAGGCAAGGTGTCTCCTCGTGAGCACCTCTGTTCATCCGGAATGGTGGAAATTCGAGGTCAGATCGCTGATCATGGGACATAACGAGATTGGTATTCGAGGAATTGAATGTAAACATCCAATTTTTACCATATTGGGTAGTTTGTACAAAATCAGAAAAAAGGTCAGTCGCCAATCTCTAGCCATCAAGAATTTTAGATCTGCGGTTGTATATAGTCGTAAAGTCGGCATAGAATTTTACAAATGTTTTTAGCATATTTATCTATTTATATAGATAAAAAAGGGTTGGTGCAAGGAATGACCCCTTGAAAATATGAACACATCGGACCTGATTATAAAAGAGTTGTCTTCTGAAGATAAGTCTCCCAAATAATCTAACAAAATAGATGATGTGGCAGTATATTAACCTTGCAAAACAGTAAATCTAGATAGGTTATCATTTAAGAATCAAAAGAATTTAAGAATCACAAGAATTTCATATCATGTGACAGAAAAGAATATACTATTATTTCTATCATCTAAAAGCGAAACGGTAAGTTTACCAATGAAAAAAACAAATACTATAAACGCTGTAACATATTACCAAACTTCAGGAATCTTTATCTAATCATCTGACAAAAGAAAAATAAATATGTGACATAATCTGATAAATCTGTCGCTGCAGTTTTCTTATATTCTAATAAAGTTAAATCATCCCAGACAATAATTTACGTTTAATCCCATCATCTGAAAAAATATATAATATAAAATATTCTTGTATGATTTAACTGGCGTATATTTTTTATATTGATAAAGAAGTATAGCTATAAGAACTTTCGACAAAATAGATTCTTGTTTTTTCTTACTCGAGGTAGTATGTTACGTTTAGAGGCCATTTGTGTGTGTATAGGAGTGGAAAATAACGGTTAACCCTACACTTCAAGAGGCTAAGTTTGTAGTAATCGAGGAAACATTCTCCTTGGTGTCGATTCCACAGGGCAGTGGTTCCCGGGATGAAACTGCTCGAGTGGAACTTATTATGTTGGTGCAAAAATAATGTCGTTTTTTGACGTATTTTTTAACGTCAAAAACCGACATTATTTTTGCACCAACCTAATACTTCTCACGGTGGGAATGGGGGTGGTTTGCTACTATGTAAGTGTCATGGCGTATTTTTGCTGTGAAAGTTTGCCTTAGGGTGACCAAGGAATGTAGTTCGCCCGAGCATCTTCAGAAGAAGTAGTGGTAGATCATAGAGAGGCTTGCCACATCCCGCGGGAGAGGGATTAAAGAGTGGAGAATAAGTCGCCAGCCATAAGGGCACGGAAACGCTTTTGAATACTATCAAGGCTGGAAAGTGAAGTCAGGGCAGCTCCCAACCAAATATGACAGCAGTACTCTATTTTTGGCCTGATCTGACTCTTGTAAAGGTAGAGGATAGCAGGATGAGACAGGTACTAAATAGAACAGCACAGAGAGCCTACCATTGTACCTGCATCCTTCAAAATAGATCGTATGTACTGCTCGAGGCCAGATGTTTGTTTGAGGCCTGACAGTCTTTCAGGTCACGGTAGTGAGTTTAGGTTATTGACAAAGAAAACGTATTCTTCATGTAACATAAATATATAATATAATTATCTTTAATCCGAGGAAAATCTAGCATATTTATTTCATCATTGGTTAAAGCTGAATATATATTTATTATTTCATCTTGCATCTAATTATATCGTTACCTTACTGTACGTGAAAATAACTTTTAAATATCCTGTGATTTTGGCGTTTCTAAAAAGAAAACATCGTTATTTAATAAAAATATTGATAATTAGCTTAACTGACGGAACTAGAGATTGTCATTAATCAGTTTGCAGAAGTGACAATGTAGCAATATTTTTTTCCATGGCAGAGGTTATATTGTTCATTTATTAGCTGAGGCGTGAGAAAATCTGGTTATGTTAAGAATAGCCAAAACTCATGCAAAAGTTATTGTTATATAGACGTGTAACCAAACATGTAAAACACATATATTATCTAATAAAACACTGTATTCATTTATCTGACCGAAGAGACTGATTGCATATTTATCTAGTGCTATAACGAAAAGTGGAAATGTAACGAAATTGTCTGAGCTGAGCTTAAAATGCTACAAGGAAAGCGTTTCTGCCAAATATGTTTTAATTTCAGAATGCAATATCAAAAGGTATTTTCTGAGGCAGAGTTGAATCTGTCCTAGATGCGTCTGCCAGACAGGATAAAATGAAAATCCTAGACACATTTTTTCTAAACAAAAACACATTCTGATGTGTACGAAGCATGTGTGTAGATCACAGTGAATAATATTCCAGAACCTACTCTACTGATAAGAACTCTGCTCTGAAATCATCCAACCTCAGCTGGTGGAAGTGACGGCTGTGAGTGTAGAAGTGAGTCTGATGGTATTTATCTAAATTTGTATGTATGGTCTGCTTCTCCCGATGTTCATCACAAGGTTTTCGATAAAATCCAAAGATGTATATGCAATGTGATAGATCCTGACCTGGCATCTTGACTCCAGCTACGTTCTCACATGTTTGATATGGCTTCCCTCTGTCGTTTCTATAAATATTTTCATGGCATCTGATCTGATGATCTATTTTCACTGGATCCCTGATGGAAAGAATTTAAGCCTGCTCCTAGGTGGGCATCTCAATTCCACCCTTTTACTTTCCAAATAACTAAATGCAACCGCCTCTTATACTCGAAGAGTTTCTTCTCTCGCGCTTTCCGACAATGGAATTCCCTTCTTCTTACTTCCTTCTCTGATAACTATAGTCATCAAAAATTCAAGTGTAATATCAATCGACACCTACTGTTGCCTTGATCGCCGTTCTTCTCTTTATCCTCCTCTTTTCTTTTTATTCTTTCCTAACCCCCACCTATACCCAGTATTTTCCTTTACTTATATAGGGGCACTGCCGCCTGGCTTAGTGTGAATTGCTTAAAAAAAGAAAAAAAAACGAAAAAAACGTACGAAAGCAGGCAATACGGTGGCGGCAGTAGTGAAGCCAAGAGCTCTCATACTCATCCGAGCCTGTTCTCTCCCAGATTATTCTGTCTGTCGGTCGTTTCAACAGAAATACTTAAATATGAATTTCAACCCGAGGAAAAGTGAAAGTTGTTCATATCCCCCTTTCTATCCCTCTCACTTTTTCTAAGAATCGACAAATTCTACCTCCTCCCAAAAATAAAGCAAAAATAACTTTCTGTCATTGATTCGGTCTGTTGATGCAGCGTTGTGTTACTTACTGAGGACTTGCAGCTAGACAACTATTAGGTTGGTGCAAAAATAATTTCGTTTTCTAACATATGTTACTATGTGAGAAAACGAAATTATTTTTGCACCAATCTAATACAATCGATAGACGATATATAATAAAATGAAATATTTCATTCAATTTTAGACATTGAAAATAATTTTTAGCCCTATGTTTTAAAAAATATTGTCGTATGTTTGAAAATACTTTGTTTTTGTTAAATCTCTCTCTCTGTCTCTGTCTGTCTGTCTGTCTGTCTGTCTCTCTCTCTCTCTCTCTCTATATATATATATATATATATATATATATAAACGCCTTCTGCTTTAAAAATATTGATGTTTGTTTGAAAATACTTTGGTTTTGTTAAATCTCTCTATCTCTCTCTCTCTCTCTCTCTACACACATATATATATACATATATATATATATATATATATATATATATATATAAACGCCTTATGCTTTAAAATATTGTTGTTTGTTTGAAAATACTTTGGTTTTGTTAAATCTCTCTTTCTCTCTCTCTCTCTCTCTCTCTCTATATATATATATATATATATATATATATATATATATATATATATATATATATATATATATATATATATATAAACGACCTAATGGGAATTGGCAATATCTGTATATTTTATTGGAATAAAAGAATATTTTTTTTTTATTTTGTCTAATTTAGCAACATTATCTTGGTGATTAAAGTTGAAAAGGAAACATTTAAAATACGTTTAATATGTGTTATAATAATCAAAGTGGCAAGAGTAAACTCCCCGCAGAAAATTCTGATTAATATTTCTAATGTTGTTTGTATAGTAAAAAAGGCTTTGAGGTGGAATATATTCGACTTGAAAAAGAGTACAGTCATTATTTCAGAAAATAGGAGAGAAAACTCAAAAGAAAGAAATCAACAAAAGCGTAGACATCTACCATTAAAATATTATGAAAGTCTCTCATTGAATCACATAATCACTATTTTGTCTGAGCAAGTAATATAATGGTATCAATTATCGAGTAAAAATTTGCACTAGTGAAAATGTTTCCATTGCTACTTCTTCGTAAATTATATATATATATGTGTGTGTGTGTGTGTGTTGTGTGTGTGTTGTGTGTGTGTTAGGTGCTTAAAAAATGTCCTTACGTATATTCAAGTTATTATTTGATATACACATATTAATATTTCTCTTGTAAATTATATCTATACAAGCCTAAGGGTGTGTTTATATAAGTGTAAATACAAACAATTAATTTATGATTCAATACGCATATATATTTCTTTGCTTTTCTTATTTTATCTGATTTACCTATATGCACACACCCGCACCCACACGCACACACACACCAGCATATATGTATATATATATATATTATTGTTATCCATCGATAGACAGTTTCGCTGTATCACAGCTCATCCGTGTGGCTAGACATCCGATTGCCTGAATCCAGGATCTAAACACGACTAATTTGGTATCAATCGGATATTTTCCTCTAGAAAAGAAGGGAAAGTGAATTTTTACGTTTTTATTTTGAATAAACACGCCAGAAATTAGAACGAATCGAATACAAATTCCGACATTCGAAAGATTCAATTTAAAAGTGAACTCAAAAGAATAGAAGATCAATTGTCTTTAATATAGAATATTACATCAGATGCTTGTGAAAAACGCTACACAAATGCAATCATGTTTCGATGTGCATTAACAAATCTCATCAGGCGTTAGTAAAAAAAGTTATTTTCTAATGCCTGATGAGACGTGTTAATGCACATTTGTGTAGAGTTTATCAAATATTTTTGATGTAATATCTTAAAATAATATATATATATATATATATATATATATATATATATATATATATATATATATAAATTTTATTATATATCAATAAAAAATTTTATCGGATAGATAGGTATGAGGAAGTGGCGAAATGTAACTTAGGACGCCTTTCGTCCTTAAGGACTTCATTGAAATAAATATATATTTATATATATTTAGATTGATGCGACTACACCTTTTCACGAAGAAAAGAATTTTAACGTAACTGTTTAAATGAACAGCAAAATACTTTTACCCTCCTCCAATAATATAATTATTTCATATTCCATGCGAATCAAAAGTGATCCATCTGAGTTTCAATGGGAAAGAATTTATTTCAACTCAACATAAGATTTGTGAAAACTACGTCTAAAGTAATAAAAATATTAATTAATATAAAACAAAAAAATAATCTAAAATTCAAAGATGCAATTTACTCTATCAGCTGCAATAAACACAAATTATATATATATATATCAATTTCTAATTGGAAGAGATAACAATTTAAAAAGACAGAAATATCTACAAAAAAAACTGCTTTAATCGCTAGATAATCCACAGTAAATTTGCGTCATCGTTCGTAGAAATTTTCACTATTGTTGGCAGATATATTACCATAATGTGGGATATTTTATAACAAAAATGAAAGAAATATAAACAAAATAAAAAAAAAAATTCTAAATGAGACCGGCTAATTTTTATGCCCAAAACATTAAACTACTAAATGCATCACACGAATAATTGTATCTAGTATCAATTTATATATATATATATATATATATATATATATATATATATATATATATATATATATATATATATATATATATATATATATATATGTGTGTGTGTGTGTGTATAGTTTATGAAAAACTAGGTAATCCGTATAGGTAAACCTAGGGAGGATAAAATCCAGACAGCTCAATGTAAATCCAGATCAAATAATTTAAATAAAAACAGACCCCTTTAAGGTTCCATGTAATAAATTATTTCACCACAGCCCTTTTAAAGGACTGCGGATCATCAGACTTTACTTCCAAACAAAAAATGAAAAGAAAATTTACACATTTTTGACGGGCCGTATTAAACATGTGTAAATTAATGAAGTGAGGAAGTGAGGGGGGAGAGAAGACATGAGTGAGTTAGCAGATATTGACACATTTAAACGGTTAACATAACGGAAGTTATATATTGATATCAAAGGGGTAGAGAAGAAAAAATCCATAGAGAGAAAATGAGAGAAGGACATTATGAGAGTAGGTATTACTAATTTTCTTTGCAAAATTGGCTAGAAATAGACGCTGTTATTTTGTTTTATTTTGGGGGTTCATAAAGATTATAATGTTTGATATAAATTTGAATGTATCTAAACTGTCTACCAATAATTTAATTTGGTGTTTGTTAGTGATTTTATGTTTTTTTTAAATTTTGGGGATTTTCTATGAAATAATCGATTAGAAAAATATTCATAGAATGAACATTAAAAGAATAAAATTTTATTTTAAAATATAAGTTTACTTCTAGTAATCAACTTTTTAATCTCTTTAAAAAATTTTATTATTGATTATCAAGTTGACATTTCTATCCGTTTGAATTTTTTTCATAAATTTAACTCGTGACTGTTTCTAGATAGGTAATCTCTTTTACTTAAATTTTAATTAAGTTAATATGGAGTAATATTTTAAGGTAATATTAAATATCTTCCTCATTCATATACTGTGTACACACCCATGCAAATATCACATATACACACGTTCCTTTGCATGTTCAATCACTCATACAGGTACCCATGTGCCGATAACACAGGTAACTTCATGTATTAACATCTACCTAAATATCAAAATTTTTTCCAATTTAAATATTTTATCATCAATGATGATTATTAAAGGGTAATATATTTCAATTTAAATTAAATTATCAATTTAAAAACTTTTCCTCCCTATTAGAAAGAATTTTAAACTCACACTTCCAATTGGAGAATATTAAATGAGAAAATGAGATAAAACTCTAATAACAGGATTGTAAGTCCTTCTTTTATAATAAATCTATTTATCCATAAATATACACATACACATATATCCGTACACATACACACATACATATACATACATATCCATATATATCCATATATTCACATATACACATACACAGACACACACATATATATATATATACTCATGCATAAACACATACGCATGTAGATATACACACACATACATATATCTACATTTACATATACACACACATATACCCCTATATATACATACATATATATACACATAAACACATATACACATATATACACATATACATATACACACAAATATATACATATACATAACCTACATACTCTTTACTTAAATATTTGTATTTATAAAAAGCGTATAAACATAACAAATGTCTTAACATGATTGTTCGACTTTTCCATTTCATAATATATATATATATATATATATATATATATATATATATATATATATATATATATATATATATATATATATATGTCCATTTTTTGATTAGTCATTGAATGAAGTTGAAATATATACGAAATGCGTGTACCAATTGTTTTCAAATTCGGACAGCCGGAAGTAGGAACATCAGACGTTATAAAAAAACACGCGCACCGTGCCCGGACATCAGTTATAAGCCGGACAGCAGTGAGAAGGATGGAAGTGTCTAGAGATCTCATTTGGGGCTGTTTGCTTTACGACTTCAAAGTGGGCTCATCAGCAGCTGCATCAAGTCGCCGGATATGTCAAGTGTTTGGGTATAGTACAGTGGATGAACGTACTGCAAGGCGTTGGTTTCGAAAATTCAAGTCGGGAGTTTTGTCTCTCCATGATGAGCCTCGCAGTAGACGACCACAGGTCTTGAATGACGGAGTCCTGAAGGCGGCCAATGAAGGGGACAGGAGTCTAACGTGTGGTGAACTTGCAAGACAGTTCAACGTTTCCGATGAAACAGAATTCACCTGCACAGCCTAGGTAAGACGTACAAACTGAGCAAGTAGGTTCCGCAAACGCTGTTGGAGGTCCACAAGGGACATTGAGTGGCAGCCTGCGTATCGCTGCTTTCTCGCCACTGTACCGCATCCTTATTCAATTGAGTGCTTACCAGTGTTGAAATGTGGGTTCTGTACGAAACACCCAAGCGTTCCAGACCTTGGTTGTCTCCTCAGGATGCTGTCCCTCACACACCAAGTTTATGCTTTTTTCTGTGGACAGGTCGTCAAGTGGTTCATTATGAACTGCTACCAACGGGCCAAAGGGTCAGTGCAACACAGCAACTTAAATGTGTGCAACAGGGCTTGCGCCAGAAGGAGCCAACACTGGTGAATCGCAAAGGTGTGCTTTTCCTCCATGACAACGCCTGGCCGCATGTCGCGCGACTGGTCAGGGATACCATACAGCAACTTGGCTGGGAGACATTGTGCCACCTCATTCACCTGACCTTGCGCCATCCGATTACCCTCTCTCCCACTCCCTGGATAATCATCTTCGTGGGAAATCCTTCACCAATGAAGCAGACTTGCGCAAACTCCTCACGGACTTCTTTGCGTCAAAACCCTCCGAGTTCTACCGCAAATGCATTGAACAGCTGGAGACACATTGACAAAAGGTGCTGGATGCCGATAGCGATTACTTCGAAGACTAAATATAAGTTACACATACTGTGAAGCGTTTTCTTTTTTTCCTTTAAAAACGGACAGAACTTTTTGGGTTACCTTGTATATTATGATTATAACAAAATAATTGGTAAAGCTAAATGAAATATATAAGGTGTGTGATGGATTGCAGCTCGTGATCCGTGTTCGATTATCCCTCAAGATCAAAGCCGGAATTATTAATAGGTTTAGAAACCTGAAGCCTAGGGCCTCAAAATTTAATGGTCCTCCAACCAAGGTGTATACTATTTTTGACACTCATATGGCTTACTTACATATTCTGTCAAAACTCATTGTTGACTCAATACAACCCTTCCATTTCAGAATAATTTGGATTTATTTATAGATTTTTCGAATTTTAGCATTTAGATTTTTTTCAATTACATACTGTATTTAACTATGATATCTTATATCCTTTAGAGGACGAATTTTCAACTGCAGAATTTGAAAACCCCAGCATCATCCTCGGTTTTACTCATTTTTTAAAAATTTAAACCTCTTCCTTTTCATTTACTCCTGGTGTATTTGGAGGGTGCCTCAAAAGTGGAATAGCCTAGGGCCTCTCTCCATCTAAATCGTTAAATTAACTTACGCTGAAATAAACTTGCGAAGCGGATGAAACCATCTATTCTTACTCAATTAGGCCCGGAAGCCTTTTCACCTCCTACCTGGATCGGCCTCTTCCGAAGAGATGGCTTATCGAATATTGCACAGAAGTCATGTTGCACATCCTTCATGCTCTTGCCAGAATGCACACGATCAAGTGTCCATACGCTTGCAAGCAAACTCTCCTCCAAACTGTAGAAGCTCAGGAGCTTGTGTCAGACATCTGAAATAGAAAATTATATTATGTAAAGTAGACCTTATGGACCACCCAGTGTATGCATATATATATATATATATATATATATATATATATATATATATATATATATATATATATATATATATGTGTGTGTGTGTGTGTGTGTGTGTGCGCGCGTGTGTGTGTCTGTGTCTGTCTGTCTGTCTGTCTGTCCTGAGATTAAACCCATAGTTGTGTGAGAGAAGTAACGGATTCATAAGCTTCCCAAGAGTATGGGCGTGTAAGTGAACGCAATAGAGCCGACAGTAAATTGAACACGGGTATACGATTTCCCATTCCGTGATGTTTTATTTTTCCCTCACCATTCAATTAGTGAGTGTGCTTCTTGATTCTATCTATCGATAGAATACAGCGGCCGCTCATATTATTTTGAGGGGTGGGAGGGTTCCTACTAACATTGTTTTGTCTTCGTTCTGTCTTTGGTTGATATTTTGAGTCTCTTGTCTGGGTTCATATCCTTCCCCAAATTTTCATGTTTCATGAAATATATATATATATATATATATATATATATATATAAATATATATATGCGAATATTACATATTTTTAATTCATGGGGTGTTATGTAGGACCCTTGTGCATATGTGCTATTTTTGTATTTGCAGGATTGTAAGGTGATGGATGAGTTTTTGTAGTGAATGTGTAATTGCAATGAATGAATGGCTCATTATTGTGGTTAACTCGGAATAAGATAGCTAGGGAAAGACCAGCCTTCTCCCAACTCCCCTTCAGTCTTGTGCCACAATTTTGTATTTTTTACAAAATAAATATATTCCCATTCCGTGACGTTAAACATTACACTTCACAGCAACCTCATTCAATATACTTGACTGTAGCGGATAATAGGCTTGCATTGTGTGAACATTAGAATAAAAAAATCTTAGTAGTCAAAAACTAGATTCAGTTGAATGCGTTTTCCTCTGTTTCAATATGATTAACAGTTATGAATCTTCTGCTTCTATAAAGCAGAAGATATAAGAAAATGAATAAATCTTTAAGTAAATAATTCCGTTGAAATCGTACGAATATATGAGAAATTCGTGTAAGTGAAAATCCATCGCAAAGACTTCGTTGCTGCAGGTTATGAGGAAATGAAGGATAATTGAGAAATATAATTTTCGAAGGAAAGTAATACTAATGAAATCATTAAATGTAATTAGTAAATAACTTGTAGATACAGAATAAGATAAAACTAGCAAATATACTTCGAAAGATCAGATGATGGTCCTAGTCGAATTTATGAGAACAATTTTCTAAACGCAGCTACTTTAATTCAGTAGCACATATGAACACGCCTAAAAATTTATATATATATATATATATATATATATATATATATATATATATATATATATATATATAAATTCGCTTGAGGAAGGAAAGGAATTAATGTCTTAAGTTTAATAACAAAATGAATTCGAAGCTTTTAGCTTCCATTTTTGAAACATGGTAAAAACTGTGTAGCGGCAAAACCATATTTTAAATCAATTAATTTATAATAGTATATATATATATATATATATATATATATATATATATATGCGACAGAAAATAAGCTATAGAAAAATAAGTTATTTTGTGTGAATAACAGAAAACGTATTAGCGGACATAACACCATGAACCATAAAAAAACCCGAACAAGGAAATAAAAAAAGAATGAAATACCAAAGGGTAAACACTCAGTAAAGTGTTTATCGCCCAGATAGCTTAGACAGTGCAAAAAACCCTTCACAACATCAACTCCTCACGATCTTCATGCGACTAGAATATATATATATATATATATATATATATATATATATATATATATATATATATATATATTAAAAAGAAGATAAGCTGCAAACCTTTTTTTTTTCAAGAAAAAACTTCATGAACAAAAAAGCACAGCATCCACGCGTATTGACCGGATACAGTAGTCGTTTCTGTTAAGCTGACGTTCAAGATTGCTGTGTAATGATAACGGTCGCGAAATATCAAACGCCTATCGTCAATTCATAATACAGATTTATGACATGGTACCACGCGTAAGAACGAATTATTTACAAGAAAACAATATGCTATATACATAAACTCTTATCACCAGTCCAAGAAAGAAAATTGAACGAATACCCCGAAAAATATCATTTTTATATATGGAAATATCTACTCCTTGATTGTAGAAGGTCGCGAAACCAGAAACGCGTGTAGCAAAATTCTGGAAAATAGAGAATAATATATATTTTAAAATAAAAAAACAAACACATTTTAAACCCAGAAGTTTTCAGTTTATCTTCTTTTTAAAATATGCACCTTTCTTCGTTGGAACAACTATAACCACTTCCATATATATATATATATATATATATATATATATATATATATATATATATATATATATATATATATTGATACATGCTTCATTAAATAATATAGACAAGTTGTGTCTATTTATTTTAAGTAAGTTGCTTTCATATTGTCTGATAAGCTTAATCACATTTTCGTTGAAAGACGAAAGGAAATCACCATATTGATACATGTTTAAATCCGATCTAAGCTTTCGGCTTCCATAAGCCATTTTCAAAGATGACAATTACATTTCAATATATCAAACAATACACGGACAAAACAATAATGCTAGTCTGTTTTTTGTTGCACGAAATATTTCAAAGCAACGGCAGACTCGTGTATACGAGACACGGAAGCAAAAATCGCATTGCAGCTCGTGACGCCACACATGACGACGCGAGAGTGAAAACGAGAAGTATTAAGTATGGGAAGCTGTTGGCATAAACCAAAGGCTTCAGTTATCTATTATAGGCATTTAAAATATTTGTGGAGATTTCGTAGTTTATTTTGTTCAGGTTAGGTTTCAACTTTTTCATGTGATTCAAGAATTTTTAGTTTTTGTTTATTGTTTTCATGTTTATACCAACGGGTTTCCACACTTAATACTTTTCTGTATTACTTAATGAAACATACATCAGTGAAAAATAGCTGCCTATATATATATATATATATATATATATATATATATATATATATATATATATATATATAGGAAGCAATTTTTCAATCAATTAACGAGGACCGTTTCTATACCTTGCGTCATATCAACTCTACCATCGGACCCCGGTGACGAATAAGAAACTGAATAGACTCGATATAGCACCCCTACTCACAAATTCCGTGGTGATACTCATCCAAGTATTCATAACCCAGCGGATTGTGCCCCAAGAGCCTCGACTTTCCTTTCCCGCGAATAGCTCAATCGCAGAGCATTAACTGGACCAAGCTAGGATAAACAGGTAATAGAATTTGGGGGATTTAGACAAATCATTATAGTAATTCATCGAGTCTAGAAGATTCCTCAACAGAATGCAGAAAGCACTAGACGGCCGTTTCGTCCTATTTTGAACTCTGTAATGAGAAATGAAAATGTTATTGCATATTAAATGATTTTTTTACTTGACACTTCAAAAGATAACCGTATAGTGTTCAATTCAATTACAATTACGCCCTTCATAAATATGCATACATGTTTTTCAAAAATTACCGTAAACAAGGATGGATGCATATTTAAACACCCATTAGGGATAATCTTCTGCAATCTTCTGCAAATATTAACCTTTCAATTTATCCTGGATATGGACGTAATATTGCGAACGTCAAAGCCGAAATTGCGATTGGCCTTGTTTAAATTTGACTCTAGAGTCTTGTGTAATCTTTCGAGCAAATACACTTACAAATGTGTGACTCCATCAAGTCTCTCTTGCAACAAGGGATTAATAGCTGGGCATAATAGTTGTCTCTCTTATTTTCTTGGGCAACCAATCTCGAAATTCAAAACATTTTGAGCACAAGCCTAGCAAATTTACAATTTGAAAACTTATTTTTCCTGATCGATACTGACCCGGTTTAAAAACGTGTTTCAAAATATTACGTCTCTTTATTCATATGTGAAATTTAAATTCATGTTTCCGCAATTCTTTTATATGTATGTGCTATGTCCTTTCAGGACGTAGGCGATCATGGCTCTCCACTTCCCTCTATCTCTTGCAACTCACTAGAAGTTCCTTCCCTCTGCTTCCTCCCTCAGAGCACGTTCTGTCATCCACTTGCTTAAGTCCGCCAGGTATGCCACGCGTTGTTTTCACTTGTCTGCCTTTACCTCTGTTCGACTCGTGAGTATCAAATTCTCCAGGCCTTCCTTCCTCATTATGTGTCCTCGAAACTTCAGCTGCCTCTTCCTGATGTTAAGTATAACCCTCCTCCTTGTTTGAAACCTCTCTAAGACATCATCGTTGCTCACACGCTTGGTCCATGTTATCCTTAGTACCTTTCTGTAGAACCACCTCTCCACCATCTCGAGTCTCTTCTTCATCTTTGAGGAAATCGCCCAACATTCGCTGCCGTGAAGAAGGACAGTTCTTGCTCCCCTCAATTCAAATGGTCCGTTTCGGGTATTAGATATCTTTAAAACTTCCAAAGAAATTTTTATCAAAGTGTTTTTTCTGTTTAATAGATATTCAAGATAATATATCTCACGATTTGACATTAGAAATGTTGTAATAGAAGCATCTGAACCAAGCCTCCCATATTATAGCCAACCAGGGTACTGAAACGTGATGTTAATGGCTAGCAAATTTCTTGCGAGAAAAGTTACGACTGAGTGGTGAGTTCGATCACCACACATTCGTTTTTTTGCCACTTCAAATTTATGCTTAGAAAGTCATTACAATTACGACTGAGTAGTGTGTTCAGCCCAAACTGGGTGCCGCGTAGTTTCAGCCTTGTCCCCATCACAGCTACCCTTAGGATATCGTCACAGTATAGGTAGCCGTGTGAAATCATCAACGCTTTGCGTTGTCAATGTGCAATCGGATTTCGATGAAATGAATTAATACCATTTTTTCACCCACGTTTGTACTTGAAGATCTGAAGGAGTTCTTTTTTTTTTCACTCTCTTCGGAACGCCTTGCAAAATTTGCTAGTCGATTGACGTCAAGTGAGCTGTCTGTAATTCTTACCGGGTTTGCGAAAACTGCAATGTAAATATTCGCCTTATTTTAGCTAAACAATATCATACACTTATGGTGGCCTCTAAATTAAATCTTTGACTAAATGGCGTAGCTCTGATCGATATCAAATATAATATTTTCAATTGGTTGTTTCTATTTACAGAGCAACCAAAGTTAAGGAAAAACATGAATTGCTACAAGGTGTCCTAAATTCGTAACAGTTCAAAACTACCACAACTGTCAACTCAAATTATTCCAAATAGACTGATTTAATTATTGTTTTTATACTTTGTACCTCAGACGATTGAACGATTAATTTCACTTCTACTTTACTCATTATTTGGTCAATATCGACATGACAATTTCTATCTGAAGAATATTGCTTATACAAGTAGGCCTACACTTTTTTCCTTCTATAGAAATGATTTATTTTTCCTCTATCTTTTTAGTTACGCGTACCAACTGACAGGCCGTTTGGTATTTGTTTTATCCTAATCAGTGTCATGGATTTGCTTTTCATAAGATTGCAGTAAGAAAGAATTCAACCCATGATGCTGAGATTGGGTGGATATTTCTGCTGGTTCAAATAAAACAGATTCCCACTGCAAATTACCATCTACTTGTTGCTATGCCGTCATTTAAGAAAGAAAAACGAGGCATTCAAGCATAATCTTTCCTACTGATTATCAAAATCTGACTCATTAAAGCGTAAATATACCACAAAAAATATCTTGAAATACTAACGAGTAAATTTATTCGGTAAAATCCCCATTGGCTTTAACCACGGCCGCCAGACGACTTCGGAATCTCCTGCAACTCTTCTGGACGGCCTCATTTTTTAAGTGGATGTTTCTGCCATAATCCTTGCCTTGTTCAACTTTGGTGTTACAAGGACCTTTACTGGTCTCTAGCACAACTGCATCCCCACACATAATAATCAAGGCAAGTGTAGCTTGGGGAATTAGGTGGCCAAATATAAGAGATGATGTAGTCTGGCAACCGGGACTAGGATCGCCTGCTTGTGTGGCAGAATGCAGCGTCCTGCTGTTAGCCATAGGGTCTTTCAGTAGCCAACCTTTTGACTCAGAACAGCACAACCTGCTCAAGGAACTTGATGTAGGCTTCCGTGTTGAGTCTGTGGTCCTCACCAACAAATTCGAGAGTTCACAACAATCACAGTGAGTGTTCCAAGCTGCTGTCCCTTCTAAATTATCCTTAAAGCGATGATTGAAACCAGTGATTTCATTGAACAAATTTACTCTTTTGTATTTCAAGATAATAATGTGTAATTTTGATAAATATATCTTTTAGAATGAGATATCAAGTGTTATTTACATTTTTGCATGATGTAGACCGTAATTTAAACATTGCACCAATTAAAATGGCTAGGGATCCATAGAGATGTGCAAAATAATATTCATTGTATAAAAATAATGAAATTGCTTGATGCTTATTGAACATCGATTTTCCCGATACGCCAGTCTTCAAAAACTCGATAAAAATATGTAAAATATTAAAATAATGATTTATTCACTGAAATGTATGTATATGGAATAATATGTTAATCAAATATATGGTATGGGACCTACATCTTTTTAGGTTTAAAATAAAAAAAAATGTTGAATTCGTTTGAATTCAAAACGAAGCCATATATCTACGGCAGAATTTATCATCAATATTTTGAATAATGATATATTTTATAATTTGAATCGCTCAAATATTTTACTCATATAACAACCATAAACATACCCCAAAACATTTACCTGATTCGGTTCCTTAATACATCTTTTGTCCGCTATCCTTCTTGCACTTCTGCAGATGACGGAATTTCTGACATTAAGCAGCGTGCAATCAGTTTCAAATCTACGCCTCCATAATAGAATGTTAGATGGTCTGATATTCATGCTTTCCTTTGAAGCGGCTTCTCTAATGGCTTCCATTTTTCTTCTTTTATCTCGGTGTTTCAATACTGAATTACTTAGATGAGATATTATTGTTTTATACTGATTTATCCAACCTGCGTCACAAGAACTAGCTGACTCAAAATAATTAACTTATGCCTAACAAAAATAAATATAAACTCGTAAAAATTAAAAAATGGTTACCTAAGAAATTCGGAGGATGCTGCCGAAAACAACATGCATCTGGCGATGTTGGTGGGATACAATAGTCGAAACATTGTTACTCTAAAAGACATCACAAAATTTAAGCAGTTTCGAACCGGTTGTTTGCTAGAAGACCTCCGACAACCTTCTACAATTTATTTTTTGTAGCTTTCAATCATTTTCTTTTATTGTGCTTTCCGCACATTTACGCAGTTTCCTCTAGTGTCTTAATGGCTGTATGGTCCTGCTTTGGATTATATATATATATATATATATATATATATATATATATATATATATATTAGGTTGGTGCAAAAATAATACGGTTTTTGACTTTAAAAATACGTCAAAAACCGTCATTATTTTTGCACCAACCTAATATATATATATATATATATATATATATATATATATATATATATATGTAAGCAAATATAAATGAAAATAAATCCGACAGAATGAATAAAATAAAAATTAAAAATAAAAATTAAAACTAGAATATTACCTACTAGAACTATCTGTAATTTATTAAATAGCACCAGCAAACAACATATTACATCTGATGCTTGCATCTACCAAATCTCATGCAAAAACTGTGACCTAAAATATGTGGGTGAAACATGTAGGTCCGTAAAATCTCGTGTTTTCGAACATAAGCGAGATATTCGCCTCGGAAATTTGAACAATGCTTTAGTTGTACACATAACTAAAGCAGATCATAATTTCGATTTTGATTCCGTGAAGATTTTAAAATATTTTCATAATAAAAATCTTAGGAGGATTTATGAAGCAGGTATAATATCCATCTCACGCACGGTGAATACTAGACCTGGTTTCTTTAGTATTTCCCCTTTTTTAGCGAGATTAATGATCGACAAGCGTACATACAATTTTCCATCATAATAGAATTCTTTTCATTTTTTTGTTTTCATTCAAAATACTTAAATTTTAGGAATACGTTTTGAAAGCGTCGCCCATTTGACGACAACGTGACCACGCTTAAACGGAAAACTGATCATTTAAAATTTTCAGTTATCTGTTTTGGATAAGTCTTGTTTTTATGTCCATCGTCTTTGTCATGTTGAACTGATTATGTTAATTGTATTTTAACGAATATTGTCCTGAAGAAGGTTTATTAAACCGAAACGTCAGACGTTGACATTTCATTCATATTAAAACAACATAATTGCATTTAAGGATTTTTGTTTTTTTTTTTCCAAATATTTTTCTCCATATATATATATATATGAACGAGTGATTCAAATTTCAGCATTTTGACCATGAGATCCAGGTTAGAAATTTCATGATAGATTTATCGAGGGACATTATTGATAATATCCATATGAGGAGATAGTTCCAGTGTTCGGTGTGGTTGTTATAGTGAATTAAAAGCATACCATGACTTGTCAGCAACAAGGAGTTCAGAATCGGTAGATTTTTTTTCCTATATACGTAGTCATATGTCATTGTGACGGAATATTTAAGCGCACTTAAAATGGTGAACAGCTCTTCACGTCATTTTATGCGTTTTCTCCCCGAATCTCTAACTAATATATCCTCAGGATAGTTGAAGAATAAATCAAGCGTGAGTGAAGAAACAAATATGCATGAGAAGTCATCTGCAACAGCAATTAGCTTGACTCGTAGGTAGAAGGGCATAATTAGCAAAAGCAGCCCATCATTATTTTGCACTTACTCTCACACTCACCTACACCTGTTTTTTTTTCGTCAAAACAATATTAATCAAAATCTTCTGTCTTAGTTTAATTTTGAATGTTCCGTAAATTGTGGCGTACAAGTCGAGCTATCGTACAAGCCGACCTCTAGATTTTTATCTCAAAATTCTTAGTAAGGCTTTTACGGTAGCGTATGTGATTGAATGCCTGAGTTAAACGGCGCTTCGGTCGTTTGTCCCACTTAATATATCAACTGTTAGACGCGATACGTTTTGCACTGTTAATAGAATACTGAATGTATGTTACTATTTTATTTTTTATATATGAATAATATGCCAAATAGGTTCACAAAATACAAGTTTTAGTTTATAACTGAGTATTTCCCTTTCCATTTTCTAAAAAAATGTGTAGAATGAGAAATATTCGGTTAAAAACGAATACAAAAAAAATACGATTCCAAATAATACGCTCGAAATATTCACCAATCACTTATTACCGAGTTCTCAGAAATGCTTTCGTTAATATTAACCGATTCGTCGATACCATTTTCACCTCAAAATCTGTGAAATTTTACGCAAAGGTTATCGTTGTGTTGCCTTGTATGAAACGACAAATTATTGAAATTAATGGTAAATATATGATTTTCTAAAATATAATTGTACATTATTTGTTTAATAAAGTTGATAATCTCAAACGAAATTTATTTAAAACCAAACAATTATGAATACATAGATTATTTATTGTCTGTGTATGTTTATATGTTAACAATGAGAGATAGCGGCGAGCGAGAGAGAGAGAGAGAAAGAAAGCGTTTTGGGCTACTCTTCATGGATTCATGTGTAATTTCGATGTTAAGGTTAAACTCTTTACATTTCGTCTTGGAATGAAAGAAAAATTTTTCTCTTCGACAAATCTTAAATCTGATTTCTTAAAAATGATTGAAATATAAAAAAGAACAATATTTCGGATTAAATGTAAATTAGATTTACGTCACTTTCTCGTAAATGTCGTCAAATTCTGCTGCATGTCAAGCACTAAAATCAATAATTAGGAAAAATCTATTTTTCATAAAAATAGTTCAAAATAACGAAGACTTACGAAAACGAAAAAGTATAAAAAAAACATATGCAACTTAAAAGTAAACGAGTTATGGTAAAATTTTAGCTGTCGTTTCGAGGAGAAAATCAGTACATTTTATATATATATATATATATATATATATATATATATATATATATATATATATATATATATATATATATATATATATGTATATGCCAATATGTAGAAATGATTTGTGGCATTTTTAGAGAGAATGACAAACTTGACTCAATTCTGAGTCGAGTGCAACTTAAATATGACAAGTGTATTTCTCCTGAATATTTAATAGGTTATTTGTTGAGTAATGTCTCGAATCCTATAAAATATAAAAGAAGCATTAGTTCAGAAAATAATATCCAATTTAGGTAAAACTATTTCCATTCGTAATCCTGAGAGCCGATTGATAAATAATATCTCCAATCCTATAAAATGATTTTTATATCAGATAGACTAATAAATCTTGTATCAAAACGTAAATTTAATTTTCTTAAAAGTTACCAGGTTTGATTTATTAAAAGTATTGAATTTTATAAAAGAAAAAATAAGTTTCAGATGAGATACAATAATTTAACTAAAATAAAATAATTTTTTCTTTATGTGCCATCTTCCCACGAGGCTTACGCCATCATGTCTCTCTACAACTTCCTGTCCATTGTGGCTCTTAATACATTTTGTCTTTTTGCTGTTTCTCCTAAACTCATGTTCTGTCATCCAGTAACTCACGCACATTTTATGCGCTGTTTCCCTCGTTCCATCTTTTCCTCTGTCTGTCCTGTGAGTATCAAATTATTAAGCCCTCTTTCTTCATTATATGTCACACAAATTTCAACCGACTTTCCATGATGTTATATATGTTTAATTTTTAATTTACATAAAATAACAGTTTATTAAGAGCTAAAAGGAAATTGTGGAGAGACATAATGGCATAGGTCATGAGGGGACACGGCATATAAAGAAGACATGTGAGTCCAGAAACACATCAACATATTATGTAATCTTAGAGTAACTAGAATACCCTAGACGCTTCCTACCTGCCTAGTGACCAGGGATTTCAATATGGCTGTAACAACCGAATATTTATTAACAGTCTCAAATTCTGTAAAACAAGACAATGAAAGAGGATCAGTAAACTTGTATCCATATAATATAAAATAATATAAAATTCTATACAAATTAATTCAAAATTAAGAAAACTCAATGTGGTAACATTATTTCTCATGACAATCAAGGTTTATTTTTTCAACATTTTTTTAAATTTTCTATCGACTTTTTCATTCTGTTTATAGCGTCTACAGTCTGATGTTTACTGAGTTTAATTCGGATCAACACCGAGATCTTGGGATACTTCTCCTTCGTCCATGTTCTGAGTCTCTTCGGGACATGGGCGATCATAGCTCTCCAAGACTTCCTCTCCCTTGTAACACTTATGTGTGATTTCTCCCAGCTTCCTTTCGCACATTATATACTATGAAGATTATTTTTACCAAACACTCCTTCGTTATTATGTGCTCAAGAAATGTCAAAAATTTGTTTTTGATTCTTAGCATAAAGGCTCTTTTGTTAGCATTTGTTTTGCGTCCTAGTTGCTTAAAAGCTCTATCCATGAAAATCTGTGTATCTGTCTGTAGAAGCGTTGGTGCAAAAAATAATGAGGTAATAATGTCGTTTTTTGATGTATTTTCTAACGTCAAAAAACGACATTATTACGTCATTATTTTTGCACCAACCTAATATATATATATATATATATATATATATATATATATATATATAAACATTCTCTTGCGTATGTATCAGTGGTTTATTTTCTGATACGGGATTAACCGATATTGCTTGGGTCCGCAGATCATTTTAACAGTCTTTACATTGCTCATATAAAAAAAAGATATAGCTTGTAAAAATACACAGATACAGACACACACACACACATATATATGTGTATGTGTGTGTGTGTGCGTGCACATTTTAAATTTTAAATACTCAGCGTTTCTTTTTTTCGTGTATATGTGTAGTCGTATTAACGTAAATATAAACATGTCATACAAAAGATTCTTCCATTTTGGTATAGTGTGTACCCCTAAAAGTGTTCTTCATGTATAAATATTTATAGAACTTTATCATTTATATAAATGAAAAAAATGATCTAAGCCGACGTCTTTTTATTTTGCTAAAAGTATTTCTAATTACATAAGATATCATTTGTTTTTCAAAATTTTTTTAAATTTAAGAACACTTATAAATGGACATCATGAGTGAAAAGACAAGGTAAATCATGAAGGATGTTAAAGGACGTAATTTAATATCTAACATTATTTATATCTATTATTAAATAATTAATATATATTAACAATTCGGCCGTTCAATGCTCCGGCTTTCTTCAAGTAGTTGGAATGTCGAACTGAACCCTTTATTTTGCTCACTGGGGTAGACTGTTCTAGTCCCACGTTCCATGTTTAATGGATGTCAGTTATCAGTTATCTCCTGTTAATTTCCCTCTCAAAGTTCTCCACTGCCTTAACCGGGTTTTGAAATCTCTGGGTCCTATCACTGGATCTAACCAACGCCTTTATCCACTGAGGCACGTATTCTTGAGGATATACATTTTATATATATATATATATATATATATATATATATATATATATATATATATATATATATATATATATATATATATATTACATATATGATATATATATATATATATATATATTACATATATGATATATATATATATATATATATATATATTACATATATGATATATATATATATATATATATATATACAATATATATTATATATTCATAATATTTCATTATATACTATATAATTACTAATATGTAATTAATTTATATATATATTACTATATAATTATTATATATATATCAACAACTAATTTATATATATATATATATATATGCATATATATATATATATATATATATATATATATATATATATATATATATATATATATATATTAATACTTATATATTTATTGTTATATGGGAGGAGATTAATAATGAAATAATAATTTAGAATGTCTGCATCAATGTCGGACAATAAGTAGGTGC
>OZ010581.1:122183689-122196189 GCA_963932145.1 Acanthosepion lycidas
TATATATATATATATATATGTAATAAAAACAAACCATTTTAAGTTACCATTACGATAATTTATTTCACCCAAAATCCTTTTTTAAGGATTCAGGATCATCAGGTAAAACTTCCAACAACGAATTGAGAGGAAAAATGGGATTAGAAATTGGTGGGTAGTGTAATTTTTGTAATTTAATATAGGGGGTTGAGAGTGGCAGTTAAAGAGACAATATAAAGTATAGGGAGGGGTTAATTTTATATCTCTCTTAAGTATGTTTTATATTGGAGTAGGACGAGTGACAGAACCATATTACCTCCCATCGGATTACTATATTGAGCTCTCTTTGGATTACCTCCCATCGGATTACTATATCAGGATTTCATCCTCTTTGGATTTACCAATTCGGTTTACCAAGTTCCTTATAACTTAACTATATATATATATATATATATATATATATATATATATATATGTGTGTGTGTGTGTGTGTGTGTGAATAAATGTATGTATGAAAAATACACACATATGTATATATGCAAAATAGTTCTAAAAAAGACAAAAAAATTATATTAAAAAAAATGATAACTGTAATAATAAAAAAGAAAAAAACAACTCCTATTATTTACGAACAAGGCCACAATGTTCTAACCGTATTCGGAAATTTAATCATCACTACTACACACTAAGGCATACACATAATGCACACACTCAATTAAGCTGAAAAATCGAATCATCCTTGATAATGGCTAAAGGTATAGTCGAAAGCGCTCGAAACTATAAAACATTTGGACAGTTTTTACACACTGTTTGTCCAGAAAAGAAAGTTCTTGTTCGGACACAAGGAAAATTAAATAGAAAGCTTAACCGTAGTACCTTGTCTGTCGTTTTTAATGAAACATGCTCACACACACACGCACACACACACACACGCACACATACACGCACACACGCACACGCACACACGCACACGCACACACACGCACACACACACACACATGCACACACACACACACACACATATATATATATATATATATATATATATATATATATATATATATATATATATATGCTAAGTTTGCTGCTGTAAAATATAGTTCAGTGTTTTGTGCCAGACAATTTTTCTAATCAGAATTCTTCTTACACATTTATACATCTACCATTTGTCTGTGAATTGAATATCGCTGTCATATCTGGTCTGGTGCTCCAGGTATATATATATATATATATATATATATATATATATATATATATATATATATATATATATATATCGACATTCTTGCCGAAATACAAAGAATTATGTATAATGTTACTAGTCATTATGTGTCTAGTTCAGTCCCTCTCTCATCACTGTATCGTGACTTCCCTCTGACTTTACTATCAATATTTCTATGATAAAATATCTGACGTCATCTCCTTGGTAACACAACTGAAGAAATTTAAGCACGCTACTATGAATGCTAATTAGCTTTCATCGTTTTATTTAAATCGTTAAATTTAACCACATGTTCTATTCCAATAGTTACAATGCTGACTTTTCTCACCTGTATAACTCTCTACCGATTTCTTTATTCAATGCCAACGACAATCATCAAAATTTTCAATGCAAAGCCAATCGCGATGTCCTGTCTTTCTGAATACTCTACTTTTATTCTCTTATATCCTTGCGAAAGTCTTTTCATTCTCTTCCACTTCTCGTAATCTCTTAATGTCACTGTCACCTTGTATAGGGCGATAGAACTAAAAAAATATTCGTTACATACAGACTTAGATTTCGATAATCGTATGAAAACCCAACAGCATAAAATGTGCTATATCAATCACCCTGAAGTCTATACTGAAAAAAAAACAGTTATTTTACATCGCAGATATACTAGTATCTCGAAATCTAGATATAATTATAAAATCACACAACAATAGAATATTGAAATTTTATAACGAGAATAAACGCAACCCAAACACAAATTGTAATATATCCCATGAAACCGAACTATGTAATTGCAGAATCCTTGATCAATGTCCATAATCAAACAGGTGCATAACGAAATCCATCGTATATATGTACATGTGCTATATCTCATGAGCTGAGAACACAAAGGATATTAAATTGTATGGGGGGGGGTCCAAACTTTTAAACGGACCTTGTTTTCTTATGTATGATGGAAAAATATGTATTATTAAACTTTCGAACAAAGGCCAATTATTAAATCAAAGATATGAAACCACCGTTTTTTGTAGGCATATTAATAATCTAACATTACAATCTTGCTAAGCTTCCAAATCATTAACCATAAACGTTTAAAATTATAACTCAACTTCTTTTATATACTTTCTACCCTCTTATATACCTTTCTACTAATCTATCTTAGATTATGATGCTTGAAATTTTTTTCACATATATAATACCAGTAATACTATCAGAAAAATTGATTTACATCAAAACTTATTCTACAAGTTATACAATAAGTCCAAATTTGCTTATAAACTTATACTAATATCCCATCCATATACCTTTCTAATTATATCTTAAATTCTGAACTAAAACTTATTGCTTTAAAAACCCCAAATAACTTATATATTCAATATACCAAAAAAAAAAAAAGAAAACAAATCTCCACCTCTTAATTTATTAATTTACAAAATACATTCATTGATTAGAAAACTAGTAACAATAATTCCAGTCTGGATATACGCAATTCAGCTCTGGTCTCGTTTTAAAATTATCAAAGAATATTATTATATATTACAATTACAACTATAACCGTCGTTTGAACTTATCCTTACTTCCTCTTCCCCCTTCTTACTCTCTCCTATCCTCACATTTACTCCGCCACCTTACACTCTTAGGAGATTTGGAAATACTGTGCCTTTACCTTTGACCGTTATTATCGATTAAGTTAAGGTTAATCCAGAACTTTAACACCTCAACAATCTTTCACCAAACTGATATCAATAAACACTATTGTTTCACTCTGTCACTCTTTTTCACCCCCCTTTTTTATCCTTATACGTCACCTCTTAAAATGTACCTATTTTTTTCAAACAAATAGAAAGAAAGTAAGTGATGCTCCATGTGCAGCCGGCTTACAAACAAAATTGTTCATAACCATTTTAGTTCGCAGCATTCGAGGTGCAACTAAATGCACTGAATCGTAGTTGCATCTTTATTGTGAGTAAATTGTTTTTGTCTGTATGAAAATATATATATATATATATATATATATATATATATATATATATATATCCGTTGAAATCCTGACAAAAAAGAAAAAAAAAACTTTTCAGTTGTCATAATTTTCGAAATGTTTTTTCTTTTATATATATAAAATTATACAAAATTATATATTGTTATACACGTAAATATACATATATAAAAATATACTGATACATTATATATATATATATATGTGTGTGTGTGTGTGTGCGTGACTCTACATATATATATATATAAAGTATTTTTTAAATTAATTCTTTATATGATTAACTCTTTATAATACATGCATACATACATGCATATATCTATATATATCTATCTATATATATCTATATCTATCTATCTATCTATCTATCTCTCTCTCTCTCTCTCTATATATATATATATATATATATATATGAAAATTATCCGCAGTACGAAAATCTGCGAAAAATAGCTACTAAGACATTCCATTAATTGTACTATATACTTTAGTCCAAATCACTTTCACTGAAAGACGGATACACATTTATTTACATTATTTACATCATTCGGACTATTGTCCTCATCTTTGTCGCTATATCTATTACAACGTTTAGGTCGATGCATGAAGAATGCCGTTCTTCAGGTGGTTGGAATGTCGAACTTAACCTTTTATTTCACTCAATGGTGTAGACTGTTCTAGTTCCACGTGCCATGTTTAATGGATGTCAGTTATCAGTTAATTTCCCTCTGAATGTTCTCCACTACCTTAAGCGGGTATTGAACTCACAATCTTTGGGTCTTTGAGGAAACATGGCTCAGTGGATAAAGGCGTTGATTACATCCAGTGATATGACTCAAAGTAATCCATTTAAACCTACCTGTGTAGTAATATAGTTATCTTGTTGCAATAGAAGTATTTGTTGGTATAAAACTTAAATTTGCGTTTGTTTAAGTATTAACTTAGGTTTCTGAGCAACATGAAAATTCGTCCCGAGATTAAAGAAATTTTGATTTGAGTTTGGGGATGACTCGTTTATTGGATTCACTTTCATGCGAGATTAAAGCAAACATTCGAACATTAGACATTGTGTGTCTGTGCGTATGTTTTGAACAATAAAAATATTAAAAATTAAAATCTTCAGACAAACTGGACTATATATTAATATTCTTTCGTTTTTATTATTTCAGTTAGATTCCTCGACTAATTTCGACCAAGTCCATCATCAGGAGAAAAATATTTTGCTTGTTAGTAGCAGTAAACTACAGAAATGAATGTCTTGAAACATGAATTTTGGTCAGTCTTTGTGTGGGTTAAACAGTCTCATTTAAGTTGTTATTTAAGATAAGTGCTGGGTGGATTCATGCTACTCTGAATTACTTTGGTCATTTTGACAGTTTTATCAATTTCTGAAAGGGGATCTGTCTTTGTTAAGTGTGTGTGCATTCAGTCATTAGGAAGTGAGTGAGTATGATGTGTCTAAGTGTATATATTACTATGGGTGTGTGTTATCATTTGGCTCATTAGGGAGAGATGCGTGTAAGTTTGTATATTTGTGTAGATGTGTGTATAAGTATGAGGCCTCAAAACCTCCGCAAGTATGTCTGTCTTGTGTGAGTGTGAAATGTAGCTAGGTCCTGATTTGTGGGGTTACATATTAATACTATCTATATTTGTTAAATCTGTGATAAAGACCGTCTGGATAGTGCATTTTTGAATTCCGGATGCACTTATTTTCATGCCACTCAAAAATCATTCTAATGTTATCTGTCCTGAAGTTTTCTATTCTCTTAATTATGGCGAATTATACATGTATGCATACCCCCACACACACACATATTGTGGCCATCTTCTTAGTCTACTTATTGATTATTGACTTTTCTTTTTATTATTAGGGCTTTCATTATTTTTTTAATATTTTTTACACGTGGAAGAAGTTATTATGCTTGTATTTCCTACTAGTATGTTTATAGTATTTTTATGCATGTTTAAAAGATTTAGAACGGAGCTGTGATTGGTTAGGGGTAATGTAAATCGTGTGGATAGACTTTTCGTAGTGTGACCGATGTAGTTATTTATGAGTTTAGTAACATGAGGGACACAGTTTTTAAGGGGCACTTAAACACGTAAATAATGTTTGTCATTTGTAGTTTTTGTTTTGCAAGTGTTTTGTTAATTTTAGGATAAGGTTAGCGATTTTATTTTCTTTATTTAATTTTTTTGTTCATGTCAACTGAGGTAGTATATTACTTTATGATATTTCTAAGTGAGGATTGATTTTGCTTATAGTTGACGTGCATTTGTCTTTATGTTGTTTTCGGTGATTCAGTATCGTTATTATTTATTTTGGAAAGAAAATGTCTGAACTTGTGGTCGATGATGCTGTTTGGAAAACCGTTGTTAACTAGTGTCTTTTTTGCGTTGCTGGGTTCTTTAAGGAAAAATGGATGAAAAATAATAGCTCGCAATAGCACACATGTAAATCAAAACTACAAAGAACAAACATTATTAAACATTGTCGAATGTTAGGCTTATAAATATGTAAGACAAATTTTAGCGAGAAAATATTTCTAACAGGACACAGTCAACCAATTTTCCGAGCAGACGAAGAAGTTAATGGTTCTCGTAAGGAGAGATACAGCTGAAATGTTGAAGTTCGGATTTGCTTAATGCGAAATATTATATGTACTTATAATATTCTAAGAAATGTTCTATGTTCTCATAATATTATTTACAAACATTGTACACGCAAACACTCACAGACACACACATATCTATCTATATATCTATCTATCTATCTATCTATCTTTGTAACTCTCTAGTTATATTGTTTTAAGGTATGCAATATTTATTGATCAAAGTGGCTATTGAGCGTAATTTAATATTAAGTTGTAAATGAAGTCGAGACATACACACACATATCGATTTATATATATATATATATATATATATATATATATATACACATATCGATTTATATATATATATATATATAAATATATATATATGTATACACATATCGATTTATATATATATATATATATATATATATTGATTTACTAACCGTTGTTTAGATGTGGCACAAAGCAGTAAGTATGGGATACCCAGTAAGGATTGAACTCACCATCCAGTCGTAATTGGCCTAGTTGCTAATAATTACAACACTTCAATGTGCCCAACACGGTCACACACACACACACACATATATATATATATATATATATATATATATATATATATATATATATATATATATATATATATATATATATATATATATATATATATATATATATATATATATATATATATATATATATATATATATATATATATATATATATATATATATATATATATATATATATATATATATATATATATATATATATATATAAAAGACAGGTCAGATGAAGATTTCGCTCATAATCATCGATTTTTAACTATTTAAAAAAAAAGAGATTTGATTTAAATAAGAAATATAGCATTTTTCCTGGAATTTAATATGTCCATCCCACACAGACATCTGAACAGACAGAATTCAAGTAGAAAATGTCTGACGATTTTGCCAGACGTAGAAAGAAAGAAGGAAAAACGAACGAAAAATACCAAAAAAACAAAAACAAAACAATGGCAGCAATGAAATCAACAATTTCATTATGAATGCGAAAATTTCGGCAGACAGCGACGGTATATCGTTACCGGGTTATTAAAGAGTAAATAGATTTCCACTGGCGAAGAAGAAACGGAAAAAATAACAATAAACGAATAATGAGAGCAATAATAAAAGGAATAGCGGCAGGAATATTTGGTGATGGAAAAATAGAGACGATTATAGCAATGTAAAACCGAAATAACGGATTGGATCGAAGTAATTGAATATCATACACTCACACACACACACACATATATATATATATATATATATATATATATATATGAAAGTGGTCTGAAAAGTTCATAGACTGACTGTGAAGGAATGATTCGAGTGCTGTGAAATGTTTCACGCATTAAATTAAACTCTTCTAATTAATAATTGAATTTTTCAAATAAATCTTCAAAAAGTGCCCAACAGCCACTTCTCTTGAAAAATGGACAATTTTGTTGATAAAGTAGTGAATGAGTTTGGTAGCAGAATTTAGGAGGGGATTTGGGAGATTCGAAGATGATCCAAGGTCTCTAACAAGCATGCAACAGCCACCAATGAGAAACAACAAGCAACAGCCACCAATGAGAAAAACATTGATCATGTTTACTACATGATAATGGATGGCAGGCGACTGACTATAAATCAAACAGCCAATGTTAGTACTATACCCCGTAAGAATGTTGAGAATATTCTGCCCAATGAAAGAATATACTCGGAAGCTGCCAGTTTTGTTGACACCTCGCCAGAAGAGCACCACACTGATCACAACTCGGGAAGATTTGACATTGATGTAGATGCACCTGTTTTCCTTGAAAGTTTCCTCACCCAAGATGGCTTTCTAAGGTTAGTTTCCTTACCCATAATGGGTTTTTAGGTTTAGTTTCCTCACCCAAGATGAGTTTTTATGGTTAGTTTACTAACTCAAGATGGGTTTTTAGGGTTAGTTTCCTTATTCAAGATTGGTTTGTAGGGTTAGTTTCCTTACCCAAGGTGGGTCTTTAGGGTTAGTATCCTCACCCAAGATTGTTTTTTGCTACATTATTTTTAGTCAGAGATAATCCATGCAGTTAAACATCTATCTTCGCGTACCCCAAAGAAAGCCAAAATCACTTCATTTGCGCCGAAAGTCATAGCCTCAATTCTGTGGGGATACAAAAAGCATTGAGATAAGTGACTATCTTCAAAAGGTCCACACCATCAATAGAGAGTACTAAGCTAGCTTGCTGAGACAATTATGAAAATCTATCATGAACACATGCAGAGGATCATTGAAGGAAGCAAACTTGATTTGATTGCTTGGCTTTTTTTTACATTTGTAAAAACAATATGCTAGATTTGGCTGATTCTATCGGTTGGGTTTCAATTCGGGCTTGAGGCTTGAGCCGCACTGAGGAGTTGTGATACAGCCAAACAGGACTGTCTGCGAAAGACACACACGCACACACATATATATATATATATATATATATATATATATATATATATATATATATATATACATACATACCTACATATATATATATATATATATATATATATGATATATATATTTATACATACATTCCTACATATATATATATATATATATATATATATATATATATATATATATATATGAATATTTAAACAAGGTACAGATGGAATTGCTATCGGTAAATCTTTCAAATGTCTCTTCACCAATATAATATAAAAGAGAACCAGTAAATGACGAATAAAAAATAAAAATAAAAAAAACAAAAAAAAAACAATCAAATATGAAAAGGAAACACATGCATAAAAAGAAAATTCCAACTAAAGATAGGCCGCCAACTGTAAATCTCAACAACGCAACTACACACAGACAGTTCAAGTCATTACTTCAAATTTCAGTTTCTACTGTTTCTCTTTGGGAATGGAGATAAACCGTGTGGAAAGTGTCAATAATGATATTTGTTCAAGCAGTTTTCGGACGATTCATCTTATTCCACATATTGTTGGTTCTTAATATGTTTTTTTTTTTTATGTTTCTATTCTAAGCTGTAATTTTGTGGAAGAACTCGAAAATCTAAGCTAGAAAAAGTGCGGCTGTGACTCCAAGTAGTGGTGTCTTTTGAAACAACAAACACATTATTCCTATTGTCAAATAGGATGAAATTGAGTCGTGGATTAAATATTTTATATAAAGAGCCTCAATTATTTTAACCCTTTCAGCGTTGCTTTCCTGAACAGTTTTAATCCTTTTCCCTGAGCTCCTGAGTTGAAATTCGTAAATAATGTAATGCAATTGGTATGTAATGTTTCACAGTAGATATAAATATAGTTACTAGTGTTGACCTACCGTCCAACCGGTGGCTGTGTAATAAGTCATTTTTCTTTACCACTGTTCAACCTGTGGTTGAGTATTACGTCATTTTTCTCTACCAACGTTGAAGCGGTATTAAGGGCTGTAAAGTCTTAAGACTTCAAAAGTAAGTTTATTTCAAATAATCCTGACATCAAGAAATATTTCTTCTAATTTGGGACATGTTGTTGTACCCGGTAATATGTGTTTTTCTTTTTTTATGATACTAAGATCATTTTTTTTTAAATAAAATGAACACAGAAGAAAAAATTATGCCAGCGCGTCTCGTTCCATGAAGAATGTTATCTTTCAAAAGAATTAAAAAGAAATATTTATATATGAAGTTGATCGATTTATTGGTCATTACTAAAAAATTTCCGTAGATTATTAGCAATTTTGTAAATAATGAGAAATATCTGAAGATTCACAACCATAGGGAAACTATTCAAAAAGACAGTGTTACTAAATAAAAATAAAAGTAGTAAGAAATTGTGCAGAGCCAATCATCGGCATAGTCTTATATCGAGACAGTTCGTGCAAATAAATATATCAAATACTGAAGGCAAGTAAAAATAATGAGGAGAGCTAATATCTTGATTTCCAAGTGTCATAATATATATATATATATATATATATATATATATATATATATATATATATATAATTCTGTTTAAATTAAACGGACAGTCTACCCAGATATGTGTATCAACTTAAAATATCATTTAAAGTAATATATATATATATATATATATATATATATATATATATATATATATATATATATTAAGAAATGGACAAAGAAATGAAAAAGAACAAAACAAGGTTAAACATAAAAAATGTCTTTAATATATATATATATATATATATATATATATATATATATATATATATATGTATTTGGTTGGATTGATGTGAGTTTGTGACCCTGGGTTTTACGCTTTTGCGATCGTCAGTTTGTCTGACTTTCGCAAAAGCGGGAAACCCAGGGTCACATACTCACATCAATCCAACCAAATATGTTAGCTCTATCTCTGATATTGAGCGCTTTCTAATAAGTACCGCGCATATAATATTTAAATAATTATATATATATATTTATTTATATTTATATATACACACTTTTCACACACACACACACACACACACATATTATATATATATATATATATATATATATATATATATATATATACACATACACACAGTGTGTTCATAAATTTTCTGTGCACTTTAAATTTATTTTTATAAAAACATTTACATGAACTTTAGGGACACGCTGCATCTGTGTGTGTCTGTGTATGTGTATGTGTGTGTTTGGTAAAATATAGTTTAAATGTATGCTATATTTTTGGGGGAAAGTGCTCAGTATTAGCTATAGAACGTAAGTAAATATAAAAGTTGATATAGATATCAACACCAAACAGCGACAGTCTGTTTTATCATTGAACATAATCAACGTGTTTGACCTGAGTGCCCACTTTTCTGGAGTGATTTGTGTGAATCTGAACTCAACTGACAACGAGGGAATTTTGAGTTCAGCTAGTCGATCTCTCTCTCGCTCGCTCTCTCTCTCTCTCTTGATAAACATTACGTGTTCTATAAACTTGTGAGAAATTATAAGAATGACATGGTCACAATTAATAATAATAATAATAATAATTTTTGCCTTCTCCCATGATCATATTCAGTACAAAATCGCAAGTGTTATGATTAAGTGACATATTCTAGTGTAACCAAATCCTTCATTCTCAGAGCGAATTTTCAAATTACCTCACGTGTGTCAGTTTCCATGAGCGCAAGTCCCTTTGCCAAGGTGTCGTTATACAACGTGTGTTGAATACATTTATTCGCAGGTGAAATGCGAACCTAAAGAGTTATCATATTGATAAAAAAAAGAAATACCTAGAATATATAGACATAAACTTGGAATGTCTTGGGTTCCGGTAGGTATACATATTAGCCATTTTCTTTAAGCTTCTACACCTATATTTGTAAGTAAAATATTTTTTAAATACTTTTGTTTCTTACTATCGATCTTTCCATTCGTTTTTTCTCATATGTATTGTCAATAACGAGAAGGTTGACAGGGAAATCTGAAGTTGTACATAAATATTAAAAGTTTATTTTCATAAAATAAGCGAAGTAGGAAGATATAGAAACATTTTTCTTGTAAAACCAGATCAGTTACTTTATATAATCAACTTTATTTACTAAAAAAGTTCTTGGTTTACTAAAGACCATTATTTCCTGAAATGTTCTTTTTATTTAACTTCGATCTTCATTATTTTGTGGGAGATATGGATATTTAAGGATTAGTAAAAAGATATTGTGATACAGAAACCCGAAGTAGTATCTGGAAAGTAAAAGATGCTTTGTAGAAACCAAACAAAGTATTAAGACAGAAAAGTCGATTAACCCTAAGATGTGCCGACTGAGCCATCTATGTAAAATCTATATCCCTATACAGAAATGAAAACTAGATAATATCCACATAAATAATTGTTTCCCAACCTAAAGCCTCTTTTCTGCACAAGGAACGTTTCCAGCTGCACGCTAGTCTATCGCTATTTTCAAGGTAGATCTGTCACAGCTCGTAAAATCGATAGATATTACATGACGTCAACATAACCTGATTCCCTTTGACTTTTGATAAGCTGGAAGTTCCACCCAGAAATATTACTTCCTAGAATTATCACTTTCTGAAAAAGACTCCCTAGAGAATGTTTCCCTGAGTACAATAATTTTAAACTCTTCAAGTCTAAGGCTAACCGTTAACAATCCTACATATCCTTTTAATTATCGTCGACTCGTTTTCTGCGTAATTACAAAAACTTCATTTAATAACTAGCTTCACTAAGTAGCTCTTGGTTCTTGTATTGAGTGCATATTAGTACAAAAATATAAAGACGTTTCTTGAAGATACAGAGATGTGTCTCTTCCAACAAATGTTGAAAAAAGAATGGACACGATGAGAGCAATGAGATAGTTTTAAGGACGTGGAACCTGCAAGGAAAAATCCATGAAACCAGAAAGAATCAATTGGAACAGGTGAAAAACATAATGAGGCAAGTGAGTTTGGTGAACTTAACAACCACCGGAGATACTGACAGGAAGGGAAACGTGGGGAATAGCGAGTAATCTGTATTATAACTTTGTGCGAATGGATAGAAAGACAAAATGTAATAGCAAAGAGTCTAAATTTCTGTAATTATCATTTAGCCATTTCAATTTCTAAACGAATGAGAATCGACCCCCATTTTTCTCCTCTAGACACAAAAACACGTGAAATGCTCAGTATCGGCTTAGAACACGGACAGGCCGTCAACACGTACGTCAAATAAAAATTCGTCTCCTCTTGATTTTTTCAAGC
>OZ010581.1:122206189-122216189 GCA_963932145.1 Acanthosepion lycidas
TAATGGATATCAGCTCGGACTGAGAAATCGGAGAGCTAAGTTCGAAATCCTTTCGGATCCGTTACATTTACTAACGTAGTAATGCCCTTGGGAAAGGTATCAATCCTCCTCTTCTTCGCCACCCTAGCTATATGTAAATTGCAGAAGAGACCGGGTTCTATAGCCTTGGATGGCAACCCTTCTACTGCAGTAAGAAATGGCTACCTGCTGCAAAAAAAAAGAAGAAAATCTTCCTCGTCAGTCATTTATACAAATAATACATGATCATCAAAGCGTATATCACGCATGGCATATAACTGACTACACTTCGGGAGACATCAGCAAAAGTCTGCCAATTTCCTTATTTTTGTTATTATTATATTAAGTTAAAAATAAATAATTTATGCGCTTTTTTATTGGTGTTGGAATGAATTTTATTCTTTGTATGCGTGTGTTTGTGTATATATACGTATTCGTATGTGCCTATGTTTAAATAGTTGTAGTCATTGTTTCTTTACATATTTTTTCATACTCCCTCATTATTCCTTTTCTTTCCTTCCTTTATCTTTTCGCTCTGAGAGTCAAAGAAAATGCAGCAATGCCAGTTTTGAGATCAGTGCGAGAAAATTTTAAATGACGATACTATCCCCGTTTTTATAAAGTTTTTTTTTTTCAAAATATAGGTGTATTCATTTTTTAATTAAAACTTGTTTAAATATTTCATTATTTTCTATGTAATGCCTACATTTATTCATATGACTTCGCTGTCCAATTTATTTTTGTTGTTATTGTTTAGTAGCAAATAATTTGACATTTACCTGGTTAAATTATTAAAATATTAGGATGTTAATTATAGAAGGTTAGTTTTATAACAACATTTTACTTATAGTTGTTGATATATATATATATATATATATATATATATATATATATATATATTTATATATATATATATATATATATGAACATATACACACGCACACACACACACACACACATATATATATATATATATATATATATATATATATATATATATGTATATATATATATATATATATATATACTCAAACGGTGCACAATAGATCGAATAGCAAAATTTGCATATAAAGTAAATATTAAAACAAGTTGGTATCTGCGGAAAAAATTGGGAAAAGAAAGAAAAGATTAAAAAGATCCGAAAATAGTCGCCCAGTGTCGTAATTTAGTGTCCAAGAAAAAAAAATCGAGTAAAATAAGAAAATAAAGTAAATTACTCAATACTCTAAGTAGAGCAGTGTATAAAAATTCTAGTAAGCCAGAAACTACCTACATCGCTTTCATCAAAATCGATCTACAGGGTAAGCTTATCCTGAAGAAAAATTTAGGTGAAAGCTGCACCAACCCTTTACTTGCATATATATATATATATATATATATATATATATATATATATATATATTAGGTTATCAGCCCATTCCGCTCCCTTGGTTTCAACGTTTCGATATCTTCAGGCTATTTCATTCAATTGAAGTGCATGACATGAGTTGTGGTAGAAGGTGAAGAGGAGAAGGAAAGAAGGAAGGCAAAAGGAAGTGAATTGAAATGTATCGTTGGATATATGAAATGAAATATACATATTTTCATTTCATCCCACTTCATATGAACTGAAATGGAACATTTTATTATGTATAAAACGGGTTATAATTTCCGATCTCCGATTCAAAAGGTTTTATTCGCCTGGAAATTCAAGTATGTTTGGTTAAATCATTTAGGTGTATTATGTCTACTTATTTTAAGTTATTTTAATTTTATTTCTAGACTCAATTAATTACTTAATTATGATTGTTTCAAATCCTCCTAACAATTTCTATACTTGTATATCCTTGCTTGGACCGGCTTCTAATGATCTAGATAGAGCGGCTTGGCGATAGAAGACGTGGTTCGTGGGGGCACAGTCCGTTGGTTTAGGGAAACTCGGATGAGTTACATCATGGAAATTTACTAATTAAACTGGATATATCCAGTTTAATTAGTAACGTCTTCGTCAGATTAAATTATAACTTTATTGTTATGCGATAAAATCTGCATTCTGTCGTGATGAGGATTTGTGATATATATATATATATATATATATATATATATATATATATATATATATATATATATATATATACCGGGTTTAACAGCAAAATTGTGTATCGTACAAATGTTTAATATCTAAAAAAACACTAAAATACCTGATTTTTTTTCAGATAAGACATTTAGACAACTTAACACTATTTGTGTTAAGAATCCCTAGAAAAAACATTTCATTTATTCAGCTATAAGCAGTAATCGTTTTGTGTCAGACTCACCGTCTTCTCAAATGATCAATGGTGAGAGCAAAAAGATCATCCAGGTCTTTAGCAATTGTACTAACATTCATCTTCCAAGTCCATTCAAGAACCATCAAGAGAATGGTGAATAAGTTTTTAAAAAAAGCAGGAACAATACAGTGAAAGACTTGGTCAGGAGGTCACAACAGTAAGTGGAGTCATTATTTCAATTTAGAGCTAAAAAGATCAATTAGAAACGATCCACCTCAATCCATGAGTGGTTTGGAATGTGAGAGACATGTTTCCGTATATGATAGTCCAAAGAGCAGTGAAAAAAACATCAAAGTGATATCCTACGTGAAACGTGTGAGACAACGTTTTACCCCAGGACAAAAAGTTAGAAGGTTAGAGATGGCAAGAATAAGTTGCAAAATGAACCTGAAATAATATATATAAATGTATATGAATTTAAAATAAATTTCAAGTCCTTCATGAGCTTCTGATCCTAACCTGTGATTAATTAATGATGAACATGCCATTTTCGTTTATGATAGATTTCATCATGATTCAGTTAAGTCTCGATAGTAATTATACATTCTTATTGTTCAAAGTAAAGACTATTAGTGTTATAAAACGCTCAAAGAATTCCAGTATGATATCTTTAAGCATTTCTAAGATACCAAATTTCAAACTAAACTAACAAATGGGCAATTTTGCTTTTATACGATTTGGATAATTTTCCTGTTACAGCTGGTACATATATATATATATATATATATATATATATATATATATATATATATATATATATATATATATATATATATATATATATATGTATGTGCGTGTGTGTGTGTGTCCACTTTGTGGGTTATAATCTCTATTTGTGAATAAGACATTGTCGGAGTTATCTGCTCCTTAATTCCCAAATTCTTCAATAGGGGTCATGTTCCCAATACGATAAATACTAGGAAACTTCTTGCCTCTTTCTCTTTTTTCCTTCAGGCGTCGTGCCGAATCCCACCTTGCGTGGAGGTAAGATAAATGTAAGCTCTTAGAAGATCGGTGTTTTCCCATTTTGTGAGGGACGCCATGAACATTCCAAATATACACGTACGTACGAACATTCACCAAAGAACAAACACAAATGTTCACACACAAACACAATCTTAAATATGTCCATTGTAAAATTGTTTTGTTTAAACATATTTGTTTATATATATATATATATATATATATATATATATATATATATATATATATATATATATATATATATATATATATATATATCGGTCTTGTTTGTTCGTTTTCTTTATCTTCAGTTGGACTTTATTCAAGTCCGACATTTTCATATAGCTTGACCTTCTAGCAGGAAATATAAACTTACGTATTTTCTTTTAATCTTCACCGTCCGGTTTTCTACAACATCTTTTGATGTTATCTTCCTGTGGATGTGATCGCTGCGTGCGATATGTTTGAATTGATCCTGACAATTTTACCATCATTTGAATCACCTTTTCAGTGTAACTGAGTAGACGGAACTGTTCGAAGAGCGACGATATTTTTTCCTTGCTATTTTTTTCGTTTTTTACATATCTTTTAGTGGTACTAAAATATGTAAGCATTGAAATGAACCCATATTGGAAGTGTTCTAACATAGGGCGGAAAGTGAGATAATGAAACCCGAATGCACATTGTAGTAGCGAAAGAAGCTTTCAAAAAGCAAAGCGAAGTAATAAGAAAAAGGAAACGTTCATTAGAAACAAATAAAATAATTATCGTATATTTTCGACTATAGTACGAGTTTTTTGATCAGTGTTTTTACTCTGAAAATTGTGCGTCCTACTATTTTTTTTAGATAATGCATTTACAGGGAAAATGGACCCGTTAAAATGAATGCAAAAGCGTTCACGATTCGCACTATACATGAAGACTGATTATACCCGTGTATAAAGTGTTATATCATTCTTCGTCTAAGGCAGTGAAAAATGAAGAAGTAACAGTGAAGAGAAATGTAGATTTACAGAAGGATGATGAGAATTCCTGGAAATCCTGACGAAACACAAAATTTTACGGAAAATCAAAAGAAAAGGTACGCTTATATTTAGAATCAAAACGAGGCAGTTGAAATTCCGTGGGTAGAAAACGAGTAAAGTAATGTTGACAATTTGCCACTTGAAAGACATATTGAATGCAGGGTGTAGTGTGACAAAGGATATAATATAATAACCTACTGAAGGAGCATTTGTAATTGGATGACAGTACAGAAATCTGTCATTGTGTTTTCTATGATTTATATGGAAAAGCTGAGAAGCTGGTGAATCGGAAGTTGTTCGTGATTTCGTCAATAAAGCAATTATGTGTCGCAGAGTCTTAAAAAATCTTATACTAGGAGTAAAGATGTACCTTCCAGATGACACACAACTCAATCTCTGATTATCATCGACAGGATCAACGTTAAAAAGAGCTATAATGTAAAAACACATTCAACGCAAGAGAGACAACGAAGGACAGATATTATCCTACGTGATAAGCTTTTGCAAATGGATGTCAGAACGGGGATTAGGAGAGATAGCAAAAAGACAAATGCTGCTACGAGTTACAAACGACAAGATATTGAAGTGATCCAGTTGTTATAACAAAAGTACGCAAGTGTAGCCTTTAAGAAAGCTTTATTCAAGTCAGAATACAAGGTTCACGTAAAGTGTCCTCTTATAGTCCCAGTAAACATAAATAGCTCTCTCAAATGTGAGACAACTCTTAATATTTCATAATATGTGTATCATCCAAATCCTGATGGGACGCGACCCGCAAAATAATAATAATATTGATAAGATTGTTGTGACCTTTTTATCTGAGAATAAAACTGAGAACGTTATAAATCTCCGGTTTGAAATTTAAATGTGTAAATACCAAAGTTATCTGTCTATTATAACATAAAATCACACACCACCAAACGATACAACGGAAAAGACTATAAGAAATCCTATAAACCTTTAGAAATAACACTATGTTATATCACATAAATTGTAAAAAATATAAGAAAATACGGCTACGAATATTAGATTCTTCAAGCAGAAAAAACAGGAATGAAATCTTATCATATATATATATATATATATATATATATATATATATATATATATATAACAGAGACACATCCCCTCACCAGGCCCAATAAAACTGTCAAACTGACCAGAGAATTCATAGCAGCATGTATCTATCCAGCTCTTATCTCAAATAACAGCTTAAAAGAGACTGTTTGGCCAACGCAAGGAATGTTAAAAGATTCATGTTAAAAAGATAAAAAAATTTAAAAAAACAAATGAAAACTACAGACAAAAGTTCATTTTCTCCATCAAGACATTCATTTCTGTTGTTCACTGCTATCAGCAAGGAGAAATATTTCTCCTCCCGATGATGGCCATTTTGGTCGATACTAGTCGAGGAATCTAAATGGAATAATGATAAAAAAAACGAAAGAATATTAATCTCCAACCGAGTGTGTCTAAAGATTTTAATTTTTTTATTGTTCAAAATATATATATATATATATATATATATATATATATATATATATGTGTGTGTGTGTGATGAAATTTCATATATATATATATATATATATATATATATATATATATATATATATATATATATATATCTTACTTATTATAAAACGCAGATCGTGTGTGTGTGTGTACATTTATATATTGGATTGGATTTCCTACATTTTTCAACCGATTTCAACAAAACTTCACGGGACTACGTAAAATCCCTTGCGGTGGTTCTGACAGCGCCAAAAATTGGAAAAACACAATTGTTTTTGCATAAAACCAATTTGAAAACACGATTAGGAGGCATTAATTAAAGGGGGACAACACATATCGAGTTATACTTATTAATATCGAGTTATACTTATTATAAAACCCAGGTTGGTTATCTGTGAGTGTGTCTGTGTGTGTGTATGTTCGTTTATATATGGGATCGGATTTCCTACATTTTTCAACCGATGTCAACAAAACTTCACAGGACTACGTAAAATTACCTTGCGGTGGTTCTGACAGCGACCAAAATTGGGAAAAACACAATTGTTTCTGCAAGAAATCAATTTGAAAACACGATTAAGAGGCAGTAATGAAAGGGGAACAACTCATATCGTGTTATACTTATTAATATCGAGTTATCGAGTTATACTTATTATAAAACCCAGGTTGGTTTTTTGTGTATGTTCGTTTATATATGGGATCGGATTTCCTACATTTTTCAACCGATTTCAACAAAACTTCACTTTTTTTTGGCAGGTAGTGTTTCTTATTGTCTTGCACACTTTTTTCTTTATTTTTACATCCAGAATCCATTTACAAGACAATTGTTTATAATAAAATTCTATTCAATCGGTAGACTCATAACGATTAAAAACAATGTTTTTGTTTGAGTTTAACCAATTCGTGAAAAACAAAAAAAAAACAAAGAAAAACAAAAAAAAACAAAAAAAAACTAATTAAGTCATGCGTATCAGTCAACCTTAAACAATAATCTTTGTCAATTTTATTTTTCAGTCTTTATGATGGTCGATACTTGATCTATCTCTTAGTGTTACATCCCCGGGCAACGCCGGGCTCTAATGTTAATATATATATATATATATATATATATATATATATATATATATATATATATATATATATATATAAGCCATTATCAAAGATGTCAATTTCAATCAATCAAACAACACATCGACGAAACCACAATAATAGTCCGCCCTTGCTGCTTGAAAATTTCCAAGTAACGACAAACTCGTATATACGAGACGCAGAAGCGAAAATCGCGTCGCAGCTTGTGACGTCACACATGACCACGCGAGAGTGAAAAACGTGAAGTATTAAGTATGTGAAGCCGTTGGTATAAACCAATGGCTTCTGTTATATATATATATATATATATATATATATATATATATATATATATATATATATATATATCAACCTCTAAACTGAGTCGCTCTTAATCCCAGTATTCGGTATTTTATTTAAAAATACAGCTAAAACGAATGTCACCATCTATCAGTCACCATTATTAACTGCCGGTATAAGCTGCTAATTTGAAACATTTTAGAAGGCAAGTAATACCATTTCATCTTCTTTGCGGGAAATTATGTCATTTCATATATATTAAATAAAATTAAGCTGTGAAGAGTCGATACGCTAACATATAAGAGATGGTTATATGGATTACCAGTACTCTACACTGGCCTCAACTAGAATTGACAAGAAATTACGAGAAATTTGGATCGGGCTCATCAGGAGATATTCTGTCACCAAGTAAGTTTCCGAATGCTAACCCTGCTATCATCGCCTTTAGTTTAATATTCTGACCTTAACCCGTCGATTAATCGGTTCCTTTGGGCGGAATACACAAATTAATCGAAACCTTTGGTTTTGTTTGTTAATCAGCTCTCTTCTTAGTCCCCTTCCCAACATGAATAAACAGATTCGGTTCTTAAACGCTGAGTTTTAAACATCTGCCTTCTCCTCACCCAGCGCTCATTCGAAATCTCACTGTGTGCGAATACAGAGAAAGAGAAAAATAAAAAGATAAACAGTATTTTTCTCTTCTCTTATCCCTACTGGGATGAGGCAAGAAAACGAAAAATCTCGCAGCCTGATATCAAATTCACTGGTCGTCTCTGGCGCATTTTAGCAAACAATATTATTTCCGCGCCGATGGTGCCAAACGGAGTCGATTGAGTAACCGTCTTGTTTTTCCGCTTGAAATCTCGCGAGACATTGAGATTTTGTTTGCCTTTCGTGTGCATATGTGTTTGTATGCGTGGATTTTTTTGTTGTTTTTAGTTCGTTTTACTTTTTTATATACATTTCCAATTTCTTTGCTCTTCTTTTTCAAGAATGAATGACTGAAAGTAAGGTCGAGGTAAGTCGATTCCTTTGTTTTCTCGCGAAATAGCAAAATTATATTGCAACGGAAAGCGTTCTAAGATTGTTTTTTTCCTATGCAATTTTCGCTTTTCCGCATTGGCTTCTGGTGTTACTTTTGTGAAGACAAAGGCAGATTTTATCCGAATGAGCTCTTAGCTGATAACCCAGTGCTGGGTTTCGAGAAATATTTAAAATACAGGATAAATATGAAGGAATGGCGAAGATTTTTCGGTGGGTAATGTGATTATTCTGCTAATAGTTGAAAGACAACTGCATTTTTGTGGTCCTGAAATACGGAGTTGTACGAATATATAAAATTGGATGCCAACAGGTTATGGCGAGCTATGATTAATGTTTCGCAGGTTAACTGATAACATTTTGGTTGTGATCTTCGAAAATCAAAATCTTATCTAATGGTACCGAGCTCACTATTTATTAACGTTATATATATATATATATATATATATATATATATATATATATATATATATATATATATATATATATATATATATATATATATATATATATATAGATAGTAACGGTGGAGTAGTGGATAGCAGATCGGACTGAGGTATCGAAGAGCCGTGCTCGAATTAACTTACATGCCAATACCCTTGGGAAAGGTATTAATCTGCTTCTTCTCCATATGGGTAAATAAATAGCAGGGCAGTCTGGGTTCTATAGCCCTGGATGGCACATGGACTAGGAGAAGGACAACTCTGAATTCAAAACCTGCGGAGAATTGTTTGGAAACAGTGTGTCACGTAGTATATCAGGTCTCATTATTCGGCCACTCAAAAAGTGTGGTTGGTTCTGTACAAAGCAGAAATTTCATTCAAATCAAACGGTACCTGGGCTGTCGGTTGCTAGGAACTGAGCTGTTTGACCCTCATACGTCGACGACGGTACAGTCTATTATATATATATATATATATATATATATATATATATATATATATATATATATAAGTATGTATATATAAATATATGTAAGTATGTATATATAAATATATATATATATATATATATATATATATTTTTTGCATACGTATATACATGAATGTACATATATATATATATATATATATATATATATATATGAAGAAATAGTTTTAAGGTGTGCTATATTTATGGGATAACGTGCTCAATATAAGAGATTGAGCGTATATAAATATAAAAGTATACATTGATGTCAACACTCAGAGGCGAGAGGCTATTTCATGCTAGGCGCAAACGTCAGGCTGCCTGATATATATATATATATATATATATATATATATATATATATATATATATATATATATATATATATATATATATATATACGTATGTATAAAAGAATAAAGTAAAAATTTTAGGCGTGTACTAAAAAGAAATCATGCCAATAGAAATAACAAAAAACACATAAAAGAAACAAAGACATATTTAACAAAATCAAGAATGCGTATAATAATTTTCGTCGATACTCGTATTTTGTAAGATGCCCCGATTATTTATTAAACAGTATATTTATTTACTTTCGGCCTCAATATTTGGGAAATCTTACTAAAGAAAAATTTGAGCCCTTCGGTAGGAATCGAATCTTCGTGAAATCAGGTTATAGGGATCAACCATTCAGCCCGGTGGGCGGTTGCTTATCGATTGGACACGAAGGAACAGAAAGTCAAGCGAAGCCAATTTCATGCTTTCAAGTGATACATCTCTCAAAGTATTTTCATATCCAAACGTAAGCAAATACAATTTTTAGAATGGATTATTTTATTTATCCGACAGATTTTTATC
>OZ010581.1:122221189-122308689 GCA_963932145.1 Acanthosepion lycidas
TTGGTTCAATTACAGTATATGATTCATTCTGTTTTTAATTTAAAGACGACTCGAAAAGATCCATCCGTTATCACGATGTACATTTTCTTATATTATTGTTATTCAATCCATCATCGCTACCATACGTTTTTTTTCTTCTAGAATTCCATTTGGTCATAATTGAATATTTTTTGTTATCTTCAAAGAATACATGAAGCCAACTAAAATTCTTCCCGCGCTGAAATGTGCCACGGTTCAACTTCAAGCAGATTGCGGTCTTGTATCTACTTCCCCGTATATTACAATTTGATAACCGATAGCATACATTTTCGTGGTCGGTTAAAGCACTAAATAACCAAATATTATTTTGTATCTCTCTTACATTAAAAGCCTAAAACGAAAGCATAAGACATTCAGTGTTCGCATATCGAGCGCTATATTATCATACAGGTATGAATTGTTTAGCATTAGGCAGACACTTCAGAATGTGTCTGTAACTGAACGAATATCATTAATAATATGTGAGCCTACATTAAATGTGTATTGCCATATTTTTCTTGGGAAAGATAGTGGAGTATTTTCCGTTATCTTCTACATGGTGATTCTATTGAAAAAACTTACTGTAGTTAGTTGTTCGTGAGTCCATCTTCCACAGTTTGATAGGCCTTGCTTGCCTCCCTACAAGATGGATAACAGCCCTCCTTGCACTTAAATAAGTAGGGCGTTGAGCCGAAGTAGTCACCGACTATCCGACAAAACTTTTTAAAAAAATTCTTCCTTCTTAAAAAAAAAAGGGAAACATAATTTTAGAAAATGATTTTCACCTGAACTCGAGCGAATAGGGTTAATTCATTCTTTTTAATCAATTGAGAAGACGGCAAAAGCAAGATGTAAACGGCATTGGTAGAAAATTAACACAATCCCTGAGCCTCAACATAAACCTGCCACCCACCGTTTAAATTAATCGTCCCGTACGTTTGCCTTTTTCTGTTACCAATATTTTGTAACAATGTAATGCTAATGTCAGCTGTTTCCTTATCAGGTAACACTTAGCATTCATTGACCAATCAGTCAATACTTCTATTCGTTGTAGTTTATAAAATACTAGCGGTAGAGCCCGGCGTTGCCCGGGGATGTAACAGTAAGAGCTAGATCAAGTATCGACCATCATAAAGACTGACAAATAAAATTTACAAAGATTATTGTTTAAGGTTGACGGACACGCATGTCTTAATTAGTTTTTTGTTTTGTTTTCTTTTATTTTTTTTTACGAATTGGTCAAACCCAAACTCAAGCAAAAACATTGTTTTCAATCGTTATGAGTCTACCGATTGAATAGAATTTTATTATAAACAATTGTCTTATAAATGGAATTTTTAAAGCATTCTGAATGTAAAAATAAAGACAAAAGTGTGCAAGACAATAAGAAACACTACCTGCACCCCAAAAAGTGAAGTTTTGTTGAAATCGGTTGAAAAATGTAGGAAATCCGATCCCATATATAAACGAACACACACACACACAAACAACCTGGGTTTTATAAGTATAACTCGATATGAGTTGTCCCCCTTTCATTCTCGTGATGCCTCTTAATCGTGTTTTAAAAGTGATTTCGTGCAAAAACAATTGGCGCTGTCAGAACCACCACAATGTAATTTTACGTAGTCCTGTGAAGTTTTGTTGAAATCGGTTGAAGAATTTAGGAAATCCGATCCAATATATAAACGTACAGACACACACACAATCTGCGTTTTATAATAAGTAAGATTTTGTTAAAAAAATTTTTCAGGAAAATAGTTTTCTCTACTCCAGAAGTCTTTTTTCCCAGTATTGATGTATTATTCCGTATTTTTATTTGAAGTTTTTATAGAACGTCAACATCTTGATTATATTTCTCTTCGAGTTAAATTTGATATACATTTTACTTTTTGTTGCTCCCCCTCGAGAGATGTGGTTTCTATTATTTTATTACAGTTCTTTATTTTGGATTTTGTATCTTTGTTCACAATGTTAGAAAAAAGTGGGGTCTTAACCAAGACGCCCATTTTTCACCTTTTCTAAACCATTCATGACCATTGATTTGGGAAAGCGGTTATATGTAGCAGACAGTTATTATTTTTAACGGTTTTGGTGTCATGCATGTCATCCATATGAAAGTTTCAATCTGGCAGAAGCTATTTGTTCTATAGAAAAAAATGACTAAACTTTTATACACCTACTATTGAAATATGGACACGCCCATTCACTATAAGTAGAAGTTCTGCGCATGGACAGAGGCAAAAGGAGAGTTGAAAAGGCGTAGCGGTCTTCAGGTGTACGCTCGTCGCACTGTAGTAACTGTATAGTCAAGAGATATTCTCATGTGATTAAACTCTTCATCACTGAACATTTTCTTCTAGTGTTTTCCTTACAGTCTTATTAACCAGTAACAATCAGCGTTATATGAACTTGATAACACTATTAAAGTATACGACTCAAGTTTTCTGGTTACTGTTTTGATTCAGTAGAACTGTGCGGTATTGGTAGACTTTATCTAGTGCAGATATGTCCGATTTCCATATCAGCTATGGTAAATTTATTATTAATTTAGTGTATGTTCTATCACTGCATCACAGTTATTGTTTAGGAAAGAATTATCTTGACTCCTATTCCTTGGAACACTTGATCGAGAATGTTTATTTTCTGTTCGAGATCACAATAGCTCCCTTCATCTTAAAACAATTGGCCTCGGAATTGAAAGCAGCATCACAGTTTTCTATAAGCAGATACGTTTGGGATGTAGCATGCTGAGATCTACGGAGGGGAACTTGTGGACAGCCATGATCACCCACGTTCGGAAAGGTCTCTGTATACAAAAGAAGCGTGAAATAAAACTACATTTTGTTATCTTACTTTCTGTTGGTTTACAGTTTAGAAATCGGAATATTTTCTTTGCCTTAATTAACGTTCGTTTTTTTAGTTTTTTTTTTAAAGTTTTTTTAAGAGAGCTTTATTTTAATTGAGTTGTGAATTATGACAGCTGTCGTAACCTGTATCTCCTGGTTAAAAAAAGTGAAACTTATTTATTTTTCTTTCTTGTGAGTAACAATTAATATGCACGAAAAATGTTTTCCTTATAAAACTTAATTTTATTTTCATGTTAAGAAGTTTAAATTTTCGCCTCAAATATTTGCAGTGGAAATTAGGTGGTTTTCTTTGATTTTTGAGTTTACATTTCAACGTCAATTTGCAGGTTATTTAAAGACAGAAAATATTTTTGGCGTGTAAGAATGTTGGGGAATAATAATGATTTACTGATAAACTTCTACTAATTAACCCATAGCTGGGGGATAAGCGGTTGATTCATATCCTTCCCAAGGATGTTTGCACTTAAGTGAATATAAATGAAATCAACAGGAATTCGAATCCGGCTGCTAGATTTCTGAGACGTTAACCATTACTCCCACCTGCAGATGAGAACTTACAATACCTGGTATACCGAAGTGTTCACATCTAGGTACTAACCAAGCTCGACGTTGCTTAACTTAACAATCTTACGAGAGTCGATGTTTCAACCAGATATAGTCTTTGTAGGAGAATATTAGTTTTTTATTTTTTTTATTTTTTTTTAATTTCCGGCATTGTTATTTTGCCTGGTATTATCAGAAGTTATTAAAAAATCCATCTTCATTTGGCATGGCGACTTCACAATCCATGGAATGTATCAGGCACGTAACAATTCTATCAATTTAAAATTTTGAAGCACAAATGTCTGACGTGAAAATAACAGACAATGTCAGAAGAGATTTTATACTCTTTCAAAAAAAGAAACCTTCAGATTCCGATAATTTTATGTATTGATAAAGTAGGAAATCACTATAACAATTAATAGATATATTATAAGATTTAATATATATATATATATATATATATATATATATATATATATATATATATATATATATGATACCTGGGTCATCGGGAATTATTTATTTTAATGCTCTTCTTAGTTTATGGAACATTGTTCGTTTTAACTTATTACTCGTTGAGGTTTTTTTCTTTGTACAAGAGATTTAAGGTACTGGACGATTTCTGTCGCTTTGTTTGGAGTATTCTAGTGTTCTTTTAGGATTTTACCTCTGATTCCAATTTATTTGAAAATTGTGTTATCCAGGTTTTTTCACACACCGAGTTTAAATAGATTTACAATATATATATATATATATATATATATATATATATATATATATATATATATATATATATATGTGTGTGTGTGTGTGTGTGTGTGTGTGTGTGTATGTACATACATATATATATATATATATATACATATATATAGCGCGCGTGAGACAGAGAGAGAGAGAGTGGGAGAGAGAAAGAAAGGTATCCATTCATATCTGCAACCCCAAAAATAGAACGATGTTTTATTATGTGGTGGTCATAGCGATAAGACAAATAAAAGCAAGAGCGACATAGGGAATAAAACAGAAAATAGAAGAGACTAACAGGCATTAACAGAGGGTACGATGCAGAGAAGGATTAGGGGAATCTTAGATAAAGGCAATTGTTTATAGTAACGGATAAAATCACGTTCCGCCTTGTCGGCTGGGTCATCAGAATACATCGACTGCACCTCTACAAAGGATTAAGACTTCGCAATGAGATGTTCTCGGTATGAATTATCAACTGCGAGCGAGAGCAAGGCCTCTGATAAGGAGGTTTTGAGGAGCGTAGAACCACCCCTCATCTGCTGTTGTTCCCAGGTTCACCATGGCCCGGGTCAGTAGCACTGATTAGCGTCCTAGCTATGGGAAAATATTTACCCATCAGCTGTTGTCAAAACACTATGGAAGTGTAACCGTAGGTATTTTATAGTAAAACTAACAGCAATAGATTGGTGAAAAAAATGCATTTAACACAAATCACCAGCAACACATTTTGTAAAAAATTACCAGCAATTCATTTTTGAAAAAAATATTATCAGTAATACATTTTTGAAACAAGAAAGAAAACAACAAAAATAAATAAATAAAATTACCGGCCAAACATTTTTGAAAAAAGGAAACCTATTATGAGAAATACTTTAAAAAATATATATATTACCGACATATATTTCACTTTCGACAAAAACCCTCTTTGGAAAAATACGTCAACGAAACCTGATCTACAAACTGATTTATTACAAAGAATACACATTCTACTGATACGAAACTATCCTAAACGTCCTGCCGGTATTAAATAACCGAATGAGATGTTGATATAACGCAAAACAAAATAAACCAAGTTAAAATCATGTTACGTCACCAAACGATCTGTTGAGGACACGCCAGTAATTTTAGAGAGCCTATGTAATATTTTTTGTAAATATCTGAAATTTGTCATTGGTAGAAAATTACAGACTGCAGCATTAGAAAATACTGGGAAATTCATGTAATTTTCACGTGTCCTGCTAGTCTTTAAAGTAAATTTAATTTCACCCATGCAAGACAATAAAATCACTAGGAGTGTTCGATAATATAAAAAATAGTATTAAGGAGAGGGGACAATAAAAGAAAGAGAATTAAAAAGACAGAAGATAACGATTAAAATCTGATTTACATTTTTGAAAATCAAAGCTAACTGGAAAGCAAGAAGCCGGAAAAGAGTTACACTAGCAAGAAATGTGAGAAAAGGTACAGTTAGGATATAACTTACAGTTACATGTACATATTTCAACTGTGAAATGATGAGATCTTGCCGCCAAAGTAGTACTGCGCTTAATTTTATAAAGTCTAGGTACCATAACGAAAACTCCCTTCGAACAAGTACCACAAATGTATAATATTTGTAGAAAAGACACAAAGAAGGAACATTGCGGCGGTGGCAATAAGACTGGAGATCAGATGCCCCGCCAGATTCTTCTTTGAATTTTATCAAGAATCTCTAAATACACTAAAGTTGAATTGTTTGAGGAAATTTTTAAATTAGCCACAAAGTGTTTTGTACTTTCAATAACAGAAAATTATTATACAATGTTCAAAAAAGTGAGACAGGTTTATTTATTATATATATATTTTTTTTATGGCACAATAAGAAAAATCATATTTATAATTAAATTTTGCTCTCGTCAAAATATCCTACTTTAGTCTTGATTATTGGAGTAGAAAATTTTGCCATTCGTTGCAATAGTTTCTCAAAGTATAAGTTTCCTGATTAATTCCATTCTTTTTTCACTGATTCTAAGAGGTCTTTTTCATTTTTACACTTCTGTCAAGTATATCCAATTCTATTTCTGGGAGTGACTTGAAACATTTGAACTTTAGTGTATATACCAGCAGCACCAGACAAGATATGCCAATAATATTCAAAGCAAAGACGAATAGAAGACTTATAAGTATGTAAAATAGATTTTGGCAAGAAAATTTGTCTAGCACGACAAAGTGAACCCATATTCGAAGCTGCAGAATCAGTCATTGATTCAATATGCACTTTTCTCTTCATATCAGGTGAAAACATTAGCCAAAAAAGGCGCAATGTGTCACTGTCATAAAGGTTAGTATCGCCTATGGTAATGGAAGTTAAAAAAGGTTCTTTCGAATAATTAAAAAAGAGGAGTTTCTTTTTTAAGTCTTTAATAAGCCACTCCTTGCCTCATTTAACAACAGATTGTATGTCATTTTTTTGATCAGTTGATAATTTAATCTTATAAAACCGATAACGCTTATTATTAAAACAGGAAAAAATAATTTTGTCATAAACATAAGTAGTGAGTTGAGAACTGATGATATGAGGAAATTCATTGATGAGAAATAGAATCAGTGTAAGTCCAATCATAGAGACCCGGGAAATACCTTCATTTATGCGTAAGACTTAGAAGTGTAGCTATTTAAGTTAAATTTCCTTTCGCGATTTGATAAACTTAGACAGAATAAGTTTAAAAAATTCCTCAAGACATAACATAACTCTGAACCTATGTCTGGCAACAGGACTCTGCACAATGACATACAAGCAAAAAATACAACCATTGATGTCAGACAATTTCTGCAACTACATCACCCTTTACATCTAGCTCCATATACTGCACACCCTTTGATTATTGTGTGTGGGGTGAAGTTGAGCCAGAAACCAACAAAATTCGTTATAGTACCAAAGAGGAACTGAAGGCAAGGATTATGGCAGCATTCACCAACTTAAACAAGGAGACAGTCCAGAAGAGTTGCAGGAAATTCCGAAGTCGTCTAGAAGCCATGGTTGAAGCCAATGGCGATGTTATTAAATAAATTTATCTTTAGCATTGCAAGATAATTTTAGTTTTGGTACATATATATGTTAAAATAACATGTCAGTGTTATTTTCATCTTTGCATCATTTCGATGAAAACTTATTCATCGCACATCTATCTATCTATCTATCTATCTATCTATATATCTATTTGCTTCTTTGAATCCAATGACGACACACTTTGCTGTCTATACTCCCCAGACAACAAGCCTATTGATTATTATGTGGGGGCGCAGTTGAGTTAGAGAACAACAAAACTGCTTGTGACACCAAATATGAATTGAAGGCAAGGATTATGGCAGCATTCCCCAATTAAAAAAAAACAAAAAAAAACGAGATTGTCCAAATGAGTTACAGGAGATTCCGAAGTCATCTAGAGGTCGTGGTTGAAGCCAATGCCGATTTTATTGAATAGATTTACTTTTAATATTTCAAGATACTTTGTGTAATTTTCGTAAATATATCTATAAAAATAAGATGTAAGTACTTTTTTTTTCATTTTTGCGTAATTTAGTTGACAAAATTATCACACCCTGTAGAGTTCTTCTGCTGACATGGAAACAATTCAATTTCTTATTCCTACAGTACTCAATTCACTTACTAATTTTGCTAGCATTTACTTTAATCTCCATTTTTTAGTTATATTTATACTTTAGTATTTCAAGATATTTTTGTGTTATTTTTAATGTATTTGTATTTCAAATGTCACTTAATTTCATTTTGGCATATTTATTAATATTTAGTTGCAGATTTCCGCATGAAAACCATTAACATTTTTTACAATTGTACTACTGTTAAACTTAAAAACTGTTATCCGCGGTTTTCTTCTCCAATATGCCATGTCCCTTCCGGGTTTGTCTTGAGCAAAAATACGCGACATCATGCCCGAAAACGCACACGTATTGCATGCAGATGATGTCGCAGGGCAATTAAAAGTAAAGAAAATTACCCGACTGCACCTACGGATATCTAAAAATGTCCCACTCAACCAATTGGCTGCTTCGTCATGGTCTATAAAATGACTGCGTCTGAAGGTTTTGGCAGTGAGGGCCACGCAGCCGACGACGACACCGAGAGGTGACTGCCCTGTATGAGAGGCGACTTCCCTGTTCCAGAGGGTCCTTTTTGGCGTGACGGCTAAAAGTTATTTCGGCGATCATGGCATTTGATCCTAAACTGATACCGCTATTTGATGGAAGTGATTCTGGACAGTCAGTTATCGAGTGGATAGAAAAGGCACAATTGATATGCCAGCTTAGCGGCATAAACCGCATTGAATGTGTGGTTCCTATGCGTCTATCGGGTGGTGCATAGTGCAGTGTACCAGCAGCTGAGGAAAGAAAAGAAGAAAGACTTCGTATACGGTATTTGCTCTGAACTCAGTTACAGCTTGGAAACAATTTGCAGCACGACGCTTACGGCCAGGTGAGACTGTCGATGTCTTTTTGGCCGAATTACATAAACTTTCTAGTCGGTGGTATGATGGATAGAAGTCTGATGTGTGCGCTTATCGCCGGGTTGCCGGAGAATGCCGAGGAAATGCTACGAGACTCTTCCCAGTTAGACGATATGTACATTTCACAAGTGCTAGCTCGAGCAAGCGCCATACTAAAGAAAATTCCTGCAGATATTGAGCAAGGGGCGGCAGCTGCAGGATCATCGCGTTGTCAGGCGAAGGCAGTTGATGCATCAGCGAAATACTATTTTTCGGCGAGCTGTCTCTCGCGATGTGAAACATAAATGAAAGAGAACGCTGGACCTCTAAGACCGGTCTCGTGCTAACGTTGTAAGCGGCGGAGACATATGCCTCGAGACTATATGGGAAAAGGGTAGGCTTCAGCCCCAGCTCTCTACTCAGATCCCCTTTAAATAGAGAGCTATCTACAATGACTATGCAGATCGATGGAATGAAGCGCATAGCTCTTGTGGACACTGGTTGCACCCAAACATACGCAAAACATTTTGCCAGGCCTGGTAGAAAGAAGGGATACACATCTTGACTGTAGGTGGGAATTCACTTAGGTTCTGTGGAGTCGGAGTGGTCCGGTTTGGCATAAGCAACAAACCCACTATTGACACAGAAGGTCTGGTCGTGGACGAGGAATTACTCGGATTTGAATTTTTGCTTGGGCTGGACGCAATCAAACAGCTGGATGGGATGTCCATGACTAGCACCGGTGAGGTAAAATTTCAAAAGCCAATCTGCACCGCCATCACCGTTAACGAGCCCGATTTCCAAGCAGAGATTGACGCTCACAGACGCATATGGATCACATTGTGGAAGTGCTCCGGTGCCCAGCCGCTACTTATGTTAAAAAAATAATCAGAATATCCTACTCCTGAACACCTTCAGGCTGACTACAACCGAGAGCTGCAAACTTGGAGAAGAAACGGCTGGCTGCTTCCAAATCCCGAAGACGAGCTTGGGTCCCAAAAGGTCTGATTACTCTGTCAACTGGATTGCCGTGTCAACTGAATGGTACGATAAAGTAAAAGACCACGTTCTGAGCCGGTTGTTGGCGGACGTTATCGCCAGAGTGGCGAAAACAGATCCAGAAGACAGACACGGCGTGCGTGCATCGCTGGGTCTCAGACACGTTGTCCGGAAAGTCGAATGTACGAACCTAGCCTGCCTCCCATATGCTGGCCAGGCGCTGGCTCGGCACGCTTCGAGATCTGGCCTCAGAATATGAGCTGAAGATTTACGTGGCATTGGATAAGTCTCATGATAACCTGGTCGATCAGCTCACTACAGTCTCGCTGCAATGGCTGATTATATTCATAAAGAGACGGAACCTGTAGAACGAGTGTGCGTTGTGGTTGCAGAAGGCGAGGAGTCTACTTGTATACGAGCCATTCTTCAGTCTAGTGGACACTCTGGTGTGAAGCACACACTGTACTTTGCAAAATTGGTCATGCCCGGAGTTTTCAGGGCGTCTGTTCGGGCGGTAGTCAGGGACTGTCGGGAATGTCAATCCATAGATCTTGCCCACGTGCATTGGAAGCCAGCCAGCCTTCCTGTACGCCACAAGTTGAGCAGAGTGCCAACGGGTGTGACCCATTTTGGGGGCCAGCACTAACTAACGCTGATAGACTGTGGTCCTAGTCAGTTTGCCATTTGTAGCCCATTGCAGCGCCAAGACTCCATCAGTATCATGCGGAAGTTGGAGACAATCTTTTTTCAAAAGAGGAACGCCGATTGAATTGCTTGCCGACAATGCTGTAGTATTTTGTGGGAAAAGATTCACAAGTCGTACGAAAGAATGTGGCGTCCCGATAAGATCCCGATATAACAACGTACCATCGGGGAATGGAAAAGTAGAAAGATCCGAACGCATGATAAAGCGTATCGCTGCGAGAATACAATGCTCTCTTATGGAGGCAGTAAACTGGCATAATGTGACACGTCAGGACGACACCACTGCTTCAACAGCACCAGCCAACTTAATTTATATCTATCGCTCTTGCGTGAAGGGCATTGATACCACAAAACTGCCTGGCATCACAGGTTCTGGAATATATGCTACAGATGTTGCTTGGGCGAAGAGAGCGCATGGGTGGTGTGCAAGGTTCAAGAAGGGGAAAGTGACGAAATGAATCTAATTCAGTCCTTATAGTCGGAGTACCACGCCATGTAAAAGATGTTCGTCCGGTGCGTCGGATGGAGATTACCAGCAGCCATGATCCCACCTCAGATGAAGAAACCTCTATGTTGTATGAGGGGCAGATGCAGGAATACACAATTTCAACGGAAAGTGCGAGTAGCATTGCGGAATGAGGTCAATTCAGCGATACAGGGGAGGAAATTACAACGGAGGAAATATCCGAGCCCGCCCCACTGAGACGAAATAGCAAGATACAACGACCCGCACTGCGCTGACATTTGTGTGATCCTCATATAAGGGAGGAGTGTGATTGTCATGAACAAGACACGCGACATCATGCCCAAAGACGGCCACGCATTGCTTGCGTATGGTGTCGTAGAGGAATTAACAGAATAGAACATTGGCGTAGTGCGCTACGCATATATAAAACTGTCCCGCTCAACCAGTCATCATGGTCTATAAAATGAGTGTGTCTGAAGGCTTTGGCAGAGTTCCATCAGGGCCTTGTGCCACATGATACCCTCGTGGGGGGTGACTAAATACTAGTTGGTCCATCAGTCGACTGGCTGATCGGTTGAACTCGGGCGAGGAGGAACCCGAAAGAGGCTACGCCGAAGGGCGGATTCTCTTTCGGGGAGGTAAACCGACCCTAACCCGTTCATACGCGTTCAATGGGCATATTTTTTGCCGAGCCCACGGGATCGGTTATCCCACGTTCAACCGGCCTTGTTCCACATGATGTCATCGTTAGTGGGGGTGACTAAATATCGTTAGGGCCCGAGGGAACCGACGAGGACGCCGAGAAACGACTGCCCTGTATGAGAAACAACTGCCCTGTTCCATTAGGTCCTTTTTGGCCTGAGGGCTACACCTTCAACGCATGGCCGATCATGGCTCTCTATAAATCTCCATTAGCCGTGTTTTACCATTTGGCAAACCACTCGTGGCGGCTTTACATCTATTCACACCATCTTGTCATGTTAACTTGTTCTCTGCCCTGTCTCTCTTGCCCTCTGAGTATTATGCTTTTCAGCCCTTCCTACTCAAATTATTCAAGCGGTCTTTTACGAATTTTCAGTATAAGTGTTCTTTTAGTAGCCATTTTCTTAAAGATTTTCCATTTTGTTTCTCGCTCCATTCATGGAATTTTCTGTAACGTTCTGTAAGCACTATATTTCGGATAAGGAGAAATTGTCCAGCATTCACGGCCCTATAAGAGGATGTATATTACGTAGCAATTGAGGACACGTTTCCTTTGTTTTAAATTATTTTTTTTTATATCCTAATAATTTTGTTTTACTTTTTCAAATGTATTTTTTGTTAATCCAATTTGCCAGCTGTATCGGAGTAGATTCTTCTATTTCCACGTGCCATACCTCTTCTGGATATTTCAGTATTTAATTATATTTCTTTTTAACTCAATTTGCCTCTTTTCTTTTACTTTTTGGGATGTATTTTCCGTTAATCAACTTTGCCGATATATATATATATATATATATATATATATATATATATATATATATATATATATATATATATTTATATTTGTCTGAATTGAGAACTGTAAATATTTACACTATTTATAATTTCAGCATGACATTTTCTATCCACTGTTAAAACATTTCCCAGATATTTAAACTTCTGTACTTTTTTTTAACGTTGACATTTCCACTTAATACTTCGCATATTGGGCCTTTTCTCTTGCTTAAACCCATCTGTCTAGTTGCAGTTGATGACTAGTCCTTTTTTCTTGCTATATCTTATTGCTTTGTCTGATCCCAGGATATCTTTGTTTGCTTTACTACCTGCTGTGAACCTATTATAAGTTCTGCATTATTCTGACACCCTTTCCAAATTGACGTAGTTTTCCTAACAGTTCAAATATATATTTGCCGATATATATATATATATATATATATATATATATATATATATATATATATATATATATATATTTGTCTGAATTGAGAACTGTGAATATTTACACTATCTACATTGCTGTTCTCAACTTTGTTGCGATATTCTTTAAGTCTCGACTCTTGTACGCTCCGACCTTCTTCACGTGGATTGCATTTTTGAAGCAAACCCTGTATTTCGTGCGTCGGAGTAGTGTTCTATTTCCACGTGCCATGCCTCTTCTGGATATTTCAGTATCAATTATCTTTATTTTTTATCTCAATTCTCCAAGTATTTGCTCACGTCTGTTGTAGCCAGGTATTGAACTCATAATTCATTCGGTCTAGTCACTGTATTCAACCAACACCTATCTACTGTAACTTATATGCGTACATCTTTCCTGGTTTGTCTTGATCTCTTCGATAAAATTCTTATCATAGTCCTTGATAGAATAGCACTGGTCAGAACTGGTCTTGTCCTATTTCCAGTCTAATTCTGCTTCGTGGACGATTCTTCATGATTCATATCATTAGGTTGTTGAATACTTCAAAAGACATTATTAAAAAGCTACTGTTTAAAGAGTAAACAAACATTTTCTTTAGGTCATGTGTCTTTCATATTCGCAATTAAATGATTTTTTCATGTTTACGTCCCATCATTATTTCTGATCTCTTATTTAATGGCGACTAGATTAGGAAACATAAAGACAGACGACTTTGCCTCCTGGCTCAATCTAACAAAAAGTTTTTGCGCTAATTAAATGGAACTCTCTCTTAACACAATTGCTCGTAGCCTAATTGTTACTACAAAGTTCGGTTTAAGAACTGATTTCCCCTTTGGTGAATGGTTCTATTTTTGTCGTTGATTGCAATATAATGGTTTTCACTCCATTTTACTTACTCTCAAATTTAAATACTACATGTTATTCACATTGATCGCTACATTTAGCGTTTCTTTCGCGAGAAGTTGGGTGAAATTTAGTAAAAAATATGTAAGGATCACAGATCTATTTCATAACACTTATTTGTTATTTTTTAATGAATAATGAAATATTATTCATTTCTGAGTCTGAGAGAAAAAAATTGTACAAAATTGTACAAAATTTTAATTTCAGAATATGCCACATATTCTGAAATTAAAATTTTGTACAGTAGGTTTGTCTCCATTTTTGAGGGATAACCATTCTTAAAAGATAAAAAAAAACAAGCAATTTTTTTTCAGTTTTCAAGGAAAATAAAAATATCTGTCATACTGAATATAAAACATCTGTTAAGTGGAATATTTTAGTTTTCTGAACTGCATACTCTTTGAAACAATAACAACGAAATCGCCGTCTTTTCGTTGTTAACTTTTAAACATATAAAAATGGTCTTGACAGATTTTGTGTCTCGTTTCTTAAAAAAATTATTTTATCTGAAAAGACAAGAAAAATATAAAGCAGAATAAACTTTGTCGGAGATACGATTTTCTTTACTCTCAGATCATCTCGAACTGGCCTGTTGTATATCTGGAAATCACTTACGTTCAGAGAAATCAAGTGTCAATATTTACAAAGACAATATTGAACTATTCCCCTATTTATTCAATTATCAAATACATTTATTTTCTGAGTACTCCCCGCTCTTCGAAATGAACTTAATACCAAACACGCTCTTTTTACTCTTTATTTCTTTCTTTTTCTCTATTTCTTGTTTTCTCTCGTCATATTGAATATAAAAACATCTGTTAAGAGGGATATTTTAATTTTATGAACTACATAATCTTTGAAACAATAACAATGAAATCGCCGTCTTTTCGCTGTTAACTTTTAAACATGCAGACAGATATATGTTTGTAAATATTCCCGCCATTTCACAAGTTTGAAGTCATCCCTGGTAATATTTTAAATTGGGCCCAAAAGTAGTTGTTTTGTACTTTAAATAAGAAAAAAATTATTAAACATAGTTGACAAAAGTGAGACATGATTTTTTATTAGAAATTTTATAATTCCAAAAAGAAAAACAGCATTTTATGATTAATTTTTTATCTTTATTTAATCTTGATTAATGCAGCAAAAGATTTTGGCATTCAGTGCAAAATTTTCTGAAAGAATAGGTTCGATAATTCGTTCCATTTTTTTATTCTCCGCATTAAGTGTCTGAGTTTTGAGATGGAAATATCCCAGAATGGGTAGAAAATTGTCTCGATGAACTTCAGCTTGGGGAAAATAATATAAAATTGAATAATTTTAAACACACACAAAGGCATATACACATAATACATTTTTCGTTATCCCTCTGATGAAGCCATATAGGTGAAAGGAATTATCAGGTATTATTTTCCAGACATAATTTCATGAACATTTTTCCAAATGTCAGCAACTTATAACTCGCGGATTTACATCCTCAATTTTTTTCCATTCTGCCGAGATGGACAACGCATGTAAAAAAAAAACAAACAAATATTTCGTTTGTTTTCTGCTCTTTCTGAAAGATTTCAAACTCGGACAGTGAAAGGAGAGAATATATATATATATATATATATATATATATATATATATATATATATATATATATATATATATATATATATATATATATATATATATATATTGTCTTAGGTCTGTTCATTTTTTTAGAAAGTTTAAAAACACCGTTTAAGTTTAAGTTTAATAAATCCCGTTTATTTTAAATAAAAAATAATTATTTTTCATAGTTTTAGGTCCATCTACTATAATATGCAGATATTTTTTAAATACAAATAATCCTCATTTATTTGAAATATGAAAAAGAAATCCCCGTTTATTTTAAATATAAACTACAAATCCCATTTATTTTAAATGAAATATATATATATATATATATATATATATATATATATATATATATATATATATATATTGTTTATTTATTTAAATAAGACCACAAATAATAAATGTACTGCGCCAGCATCGCGTTCACCAGATATTTTTATTAAAATGTACATTATTTACGTCAGTTTTTGACGTAAGTAACTCAGCACCTGACGATTCCGTAGTGCATGAAATTCCGTGTTGTACTGCCTATGAGGAGTAATATGTAGTTATTAATATATATATATATATATATATATATATATATATATATATATATATATATATATATATATATATATATATATATATATATATCTGTGTGTGTGTCTGTTTTTTTTGTGTGTGTGTGTATGTGTGTCCCTGTTTTTTTGTGTGTGTGTATGTGTGTGTGCATATTTCTCTCTAACATTCTCATCTTCAACCCAAATCTCCTGAGATGAACCCATCAAGATATTTGGAATTGCTGAGCTTTGGTTTACAGCAAATATATAATATTTTTTCTAAGTGTAACATGACATAAAGCTGAAAATTGGATGACCTGTTTTGGGGATTCATATCGCGCGTACGTCTTTGGAAGAGGATCCTTTCTTTAAATTCGTAAGGATTTTTTTTTTTTATCAAATGATGACCAAAACTATAATGTTTCGATCTTTGCTTTCAGTTCTGAGACAATGCAGAGCCCATGAATATATAATAGTGTCAGGGCAAAGCGGAAAACATTCTCGTGACTATTAATGGCCATTGAAATCTCCATTGATCTGTGCTATATTTCTGACGTATTCCCCTTACGCTTTAGACATTTTGACAGCTAAAAAGAAAAAGAAAATTTGTAGGATAGAAAGACAGCACCAGAGAGACAAGCCGAGAACTATGGGTCAAGTCAATGTCAACAAACATATATCTATATCAAAATCTTAGCTCGATTTCAAATTGAAAGACAAACCTCGCTACGAAATTTTATTCTTGATATTACACATTACGATAGCAATGATCTGTAAAAAGCAAAGCCAGAAAAACAAAGAAATATTATACACCACAATATTATAATCCCAATGATGTCGTAGAGTAGTGGCCATCATCACGCAAAGTAAGTTCAACATGCCGCGTTCATAAGCTGACAAAGTTTTGCATTCACTTTCACACAAATACAAAACGTAAATGAATTAATCACAGTCTTTTACTTCCCAGCTACCAGTTAAATATCAGTGCAGGCAGGGATATGTAAACGATGTTGGTAACCAGACTAAGAGAAGGAAAATTTAATTATTAACCGTTTCTGTAAAGAAAATCAAACCTGAGAAAACTACTAGTTACCTAGTTTGTTTGCTTTTTACTGTATTCTATACAGATTTAATTGCCCTCTATTCCTATTATTATTATTATTATTATTAGTAGTAGTAGTAGTAGTACTAGTAGTTGTAGTAGTAGTAGTAATTTAGACATTCAAAGTAGAGTGTTATTGAATGAGGTTTTCGTAAGTGTGTAAAGAGATTAAATAAGAGGTATATATGATAAAGATATGTAAGATATATAACTGTTGCACCTTGTCTTAAAGATGTTAAAATTCTAGTGGACGTAGAACTATCCTCTCAGCAGTCTGTTCCACAAAGGGGAAAGGCGCTGTCTGAGTGGAATAACTTCTTTACTAAAGAAATACGAAAGGACTGAATAAGAGTCGACCCACTGTTCTTGGCGTAGTGTTTTTTCGTGATATCCTGAAACGGTAGATCTAAGTAATGTATCTTGTCTCAACATTTTCAATGGAAATTTACTTTCCTCACGCTGTTGCACAACAATGACAACACGAGACACGAATCTTTAGTATTTTAATAGACCAATAGTGTGTCTATTACTCTCGGCTAGGGTTAGTGTGTTGCTTCCTCGGAGTTGCTTCTCGGAAAGTGTTATATCCTTGTCTGCAATGTAAGAAACTGCACAAATTCTCTCTGGTCCAGTCGTTCATACAAAGATGGAGACGTTGCTTATATCAGTGTGACATTCAGCGTAAGTTCCTCTCCGTTACAGTACGACATTAATATGTGTTATTATTAGGTTGGTGCAAAAATAATTTCGTTTTCTAACATATGTTACTATATGAGAAAACGAAATTATTTTTGAACCAACCTCATAGAATTGCATCCCAGTTGTTTGAAGTTTCTCTTCACCTGTTAATAGATTCACTTCCAAATAGGATAAAAGTTCACTAAACATTTTTTTTTGTTTCTAAGGATATTTTTTAGCTTTGAATTATTTGCTGAAATTAGGAAGTTTTCTTATGCTTACTTGCAATTTAGTGTTTCATTTACCATCCTCTCTTACTACACGACCCTGATAGTTAAATGCAAGTATTTGTTTGATTTCGACTCTTCGGTACGCATCTTATAAGTTCGTTGTCACTTTTGAAGATTTTGTCTTGTTACAAATAATAATTACTCCGTTTTTCATTCTTTTATTTAGGGACAGCATTAATTTAAAAGTACTTTTTTTTGAAAAATTTCAGTGAATTTTTACCTTTCTTAAAATGAATACAATAATATAAAATAATTCTTATTTACAACTATGTCCACTATTAGAATATGTAACAATAATACTTTAGAAAATACACGTATATATGTCAGCTGACATCCAAACAAAAGCGATCTTTTTTAATGAATTTCTTTAAAATCTAAAGCATTTAATTATGTCTAGTGCCAAATATGACCACGTAATTGTCTAACACAGTATGTAAGATGATTTTCATACGCATTTAAACTTATATATATATATATATATATATATATATATATATATATATATATATATAGATAGATAGATAGATAGATATAGATATATTTAATGTGGTAATTTAAAAGAAGTTTTCAAAATAGTGACATGAAAGACATTTAGCTTGTGCTATTTAATATTGCATCGACAATTCACATGACTTCATACATTTATTGACATCTTTGATGTACTTTAACCAAATTAATTTTTTGCAATTAAGCAATATGCATAATGAAATATATTTTGTCTGATTTTTCTTAGCATCAAAATTGTTATGTTGTCTCTTGATAAAATTATTAACTTATCAAATACTTGTGGGTCTCGAGACGGAACTAGCGTCATAGTTATCGGCGCGGAATATGGAATAGGCAAAATGAGTTCGAACTCTGTTAACTTCATCTTGCCCTATTGACAGCGTAAATTGTAAGAATTTATCTCATGTCCTCCACCCAATTATGCGGAAAATAGCAGGCTAGACTGAGTCCTCCTGACCAATATTGAAAAGGACAACACAACACCTGGCGAAGGAAACTGTTAACGGTAAAACTATCCCCCTACATAACAATTCAAACTTATTTCTTTTACTAAACACGCACTTAATTCCCAGTCCAAGATCTACTCAAGCTAGAGGATTACTAAAAGATATTGCTTTATGGACGTAGGTGAACATTATGATATGTAATATGTACAGGGTTTATTAAAAATACTTTTACAAACTTTGGGACGGATTCCTGACACTAAAACAATGTAAAATGTCTATATAAACATATGTCCAAACGGCAAGCGTTGTACCTCAACACATTAAAAATGTTCAATAAACAATCGGTAAAAGTTCCCCCGTGTTGAGTGATCAGACACTGCACACGTTGTAAATGACATCGATACAGAGCTGCTCTTAATGTACTCTCCATGCAGTACTACGAGATTTACGACATGTTAGGTCCACTTGACGTAAGCTGAAAATTGGATCATCCCCGACAGCCTGTAAAATGTGTTCTTCGTGGTCAGCCGTACGAGTGAATCTCGGTTTTCCTCGATCCAGAGATTGTCGGGTCACGACTCGTATCTCAACAAAGCGACGACAAACACCAGCAAGGTTTGTATTACTCGACTGCCTTTAGTTTGGAAGCGCAATCTAAGCCGTGCAACCACGCTTCCATTACAAATTGCGTTTCCGTATGCAAAAATCTCTTTGCTCAGAGAAGAATATCATTTCATTGTTAAATAGAACAGTTCTCATTATATATATATATATATATATATATATATATATATATATATATATATAATATAATATAAAAGGCTCAAACAGTATTATTCCATGGTTATAATTTATTACATTAGAATCGTAATCACGATCCAATTGATCAAACCTACAAACACGGAGTAAACGGGAAGATAAACAGTAAAGATCATTACATTACAACTAACGCCAAAAAAAAAAAACACAAAAAAATCCGAACCTTTCATGGACGAGGAAAGCTGTCTTTCAACAAAAGTTTGTAGTAACAATTAGGCTGCAAGCAATTAAGACAGAATTCCATTAAATTAGCGCAAAACTTTTTTTTGTAATTTGAACCAGGAGGCAAAGTCGTCCGTCTTGATGTTTCCTAATCTTGTCGACATTCAATAAGAGATCGGAAATAATGAAGGGACGTAAACATGAAAAATCCATTTAATTACAAATATGGAAGCCAGATGACCTAAAAAAATGTTTGCACTTTAAACAGTAGCTTTACAAGGACAAGAGAAATGCTGTTTTGTCAAGGACTCTACCAGCAGAAATACAATATTTATTATAAGAAATTTATCGAAGAGATCAAGACAAACCAAGAACGATGTACTCTTACAGGTTACAGTAGATAGCCGTTGTTTGCATACAATGTGTTTTGAGTTGGATGACTCGCCTGCCTTCGGTCTGGAAACATAATTATCATTCGCGCGGCTGTATGTAAAAATCATGTCTGCCTGCTCACGATCTGAATATCCTGTCATTGTTAAACGGGACATTTATCAGCTCACTACGACGCAGGTTAAACAATGAAGACAGAGGAACCACGAATGTACACGGTTGTCAAATGCAACCTCTTTTCATGACAACATAGCGTCATCTACCGTAAACTTTCTTTAAAATTAATAACTCAAAAAGGCAGGATTTGCGGAAATATATTTATATGGACTTTTGGCCTCGTTTTGGTGTGAGGAGCGTTTGAGGAAAGTTTGTAATATTATTTTTGATACAGCTTGTATAACGATTGATATTAGATTGAAGAAGTTAAAATTGTAGTGATCTGTGAAGCATTCACTTTTGAGTCTTTTCTCAAACTGCCGGTTCTCGGGGAGTAGCTGAGTGAAACTTCCGAACGACCAAGGAAATAAGGATGATTTCGAATTTGTGTATGTGGTATGGTGTGTTTTGAATATAAAGGTTCGAACTGGTGGATATAATGAATGTATCTCGTTTGAAAATTTACCATGGAAATAGCAATAGGTCAGCGATAGTCTCGCTACTTTTCACCTGTTTGAATTAGGTTCTAAGATTAAAGATAATATCGGAGCCAGGACGTGTAATGGCCAGAATGTAAAAATTGGTCAGCACCAGCCTAGATGTAGTAGCAAGATTCCATTTTTGGTTGACCTGCTGGTTGTAAACTTGAAATAGGACACTTTCCGGAGAGCTACAAATAATTGAACATTTTTCCAGTGATAGATCGTTTATACGAGTTATACTTGAGGTCTATAGTGTATATTGTATAGTAAACAGAAGCTCTTAACAGCCATGAAAGGTAATTGTCTAAAACGGACCGGGCAATAAAAAAGCATCGTGATGCTTTTCCTCTGGTGTCCCGATTACATGAATTTACATTGGCAATTATGTCCCACACATTTACTGTTGAAATAGTTAAATATAAACGTCACTTGTACTCCAACAGTTTATTTTCTTGTATTAGCCGCCTGTGGAACTACCTTCTGTTTACTTGCTTCTCTGAAAACTATTTCAAATGGAACGTCAATCGCCATCTTCTATCTTCTTGAAGCCCGTTTATTTTTTTATCTTTTCCTCAATCCTCTTTATACCCAGTTTTATTCTCTCACTTCACACTCTGTAACCCCTGTATATTAGTGGCATTTCCCCTTGCTTGGGGTGAAATTATTAAAACAATTATTAAAATGCCTTTTAGTCAAACATATTTTATGTTATCTTTTATAATAAATTAGTTCGTAACATTTCTTTTTTTCAACAGATAATTCAATTTCTGTTCACAATTTCCACCTGTCTGAAATTACAGCGTTTCCCTGAAAACTTTCTCTATATCCAGAGTAATTTTGTGCGATATTTTTTGTTAAACTTGAATTTTCTGCAATGATTTTGAAAACATTATTTAGATTATTCGGACTATTGTGCTCATCTTTGTCGCCATATTTATTACAAGGTTTCAGCCGTTGTATGCGACGGCCTTCTGCAGGTGGTTGGAATGTCGAACTGAACAATTTATTTCGCTCCCCCCCTAGTAGACTGTTCTAGTTCCATGTGCCATGTTTAATGGATGTCAGTTATCAGTTATCTCCTGTTAATTTCCCTCTGAAAGTTCTCCACTGCCTTAACCGGGTATTGAACTCACACTCTTTGGGTCCTGTCACTGGATCTAACCAATGCCTTTATCCACGGTATCATGTGTCCTTGTGGATAAAGGCTTTAGTTAGATCCAGTGACAGGACCCAAAGAGTGTGAGTTCAATACCCGGTTAAGGCAGTGGAGAACATGGAGAGGGAAATTAACCGGAGATAACTGACATACATTAGACATGGTACGTGGAACTAGAACAGCCTACACCACTGAGCGAAATAAAGGGTTCAGTTCAACATTCCAACCATATGAAGAATGCCGGAGCGTACAACGACCGAAACGTTGTGATAGATATGGCGACAAACATGACGACAATAGCCTCAATAATGTTAATAATGTACATAATACCTCATCTCAGAAATATGAGACAGATTTTGAAGACGTTATGACATTAATTTCTAAGGGTCATATTTTAAAGGGAAAGCGCCATTCAAGGATTTAATATCTTCTTTGCTGATAGGTTCCTTTATAATGATCGCGTTGATGACGAGAACCGTTGTTACGATGTATGATGGTAGGCCTATATCTGGGTTGAGGGAAAAAAGCTATCATTCCTAACACCCTGTAGGCTGGGACTTCAGCATATTCAGACTCCACCTCTGTAGAGAGGTAATATTTCCTCCCAATGAGGCCACCTCTTTGGCGACCTGTAATGTCTAGGGACGGGATCCTGGTGGTTGAGGGACTCAGTAGTCGGTGTTAGTTACTTCTGATTCCCAACACACTACATTCGTTATTACTTCGACCAGACGGTCGGTCAGAGACGCTCGATCAGAACAATCGTTTCTATAACTATATCAATTTATGGAGTAATTTATAACTAAATACAATAACCAAAATATACATGGGGACAAAATACTATCGCTAGCCAAATAATAGGCATTAGAAGGTGATGTATGGGGACATGCCCATTTGTACATTTGAGATTTGAGAAGTACATCGAATGGTTTAACAGGTGGTCAGAGTCACACTTGAATATGAGTATACTGCTTTGTGTAGCCCTGACCTGTCAAGACGACTGTGTATTTTCCTTGACACGTCCCAATGATGGGCTTCAAGGTCGGTGGGGAGCACAGGCAATCAATTTTAATACATCAAAATTATGAATAATAAAAACAAAAAGCCGAAGAGTTGTCTTTCATAATCTAGATCTGAAAAAATAAATTAATACGAAATTTTTTGTGCTCCCGTCACTAGAAGAAACTTCACTGGCAAAACTTTGACCTTTCTTGACTGAAAAGATACTATGTCGTATGATTAATCATTATAAAGTCAGAAAAAAGAGATGCCAATTTGCTGATTGAGGTGGAACATAGGAAACACGTAGACAATATGATAAAGATGAAGATCTTTCATAATAATAAAATTAAAACCTTCCCTCATACAAGACTGAATACTTCTAAAGGACACATTAAAAGAGTTGTCTCTAGACACACCTGGGGAAATTAAATCTGTCTTAGCAAAGCAAGGGGTTCAGCGACTACTGTATAAAAACTCAATTAGAAAAAGAGGAAACAATTATAACTGACAAATATATACCTACTTTTGGCGTTCTTTCCCCTGCTCAAAAAAATAGGGTATGATATTTACCCTGTGGAAAATATCCCTCCTCCGCTAAGATGCATTAAGTACTAAAACATCATAGTGCATGAGTTGCTCAACATGTAGACAATACGGCCAAAAGGATCAGAACATTCTGAAGAAGAATGTCACTGTGAAATAAGATGCGCTAATTACAAGGTGAGTCATCCAGCATACTCAAAAACATGAGATTTCTCGAAAAAGAAAGGGAAATTGTCGAGGTAAAATGTAAAAGAACCATCCCATTTTCAGAAGCAAGTCAAGTGATAGAAGATTACATGAAAGGCTCTTCCCACATAAAAATAAAGAAACACAATGCTATTAGGTTGGTGCAAAAATAATGACGTAATAATGTCGTTTTTTGACGTATTTTTAACGTCAAAAAACGACATTATTACGTCATTATTTTTGCACCAACCTAATACTAATAATACTGGTCAGTCTGAAAAATAAAGAGCTCTCCTTAAGAAACTCGTACATCTGGGACTAAATACCTGACATAAATTTGAGATGGAACTAAAACATCTATATTCTAAGTAAATGGTGCATGCTGAACCGCAAAAGAAGGACAAAGAAAAAAACTAAAATAATAAATAAAAAAAAACAAATAGCAAAACGACAGCTCAAACACAAATCACTCCTACCAATGGCATACCAAATCTCCTACTTAACAAAGGCCAGAGCGATCTCTTATCCGTCCAACAAAACCCACGAAAGGTACAACTGAAAAGCTTATCCCCCAAGAGAACATAATCAGTCAAACAAAATCCAGAAATCCACAATGACCAAATTCCTAGGCCAAACCGATTTGGCCAACTAGAGAAGATGGAGGTGGAAAGCCAGAACTCACAAACGGCTATAAACACCAAGATGAAAACCTAGGAAAAAAATAAACCCCAACCACATAAGCTAAAGGTCGAAAACCTTTAAACAGCGATGCATAATTCAATGGACATGCCGTGGAATAAAGGCAAATATAAATGAACTTCTGTTAATAACCGACCAGTCACCGGCAGTTGTTTACCTTCAGGAAATATTCTTTAATGAAGGTGACAAAGTGAATATAAATGAATACTAACAATAAAAAAATACACTTAAAACTGGGCTTCCTGATTCTGAGGCTACATCTATCCTAGTTAGCCCAAATTAAAAGATATTTGACAACTACTTTACAGTCGTCTGCTGGTAAAATGACCCTACATAAGCCAATAAACCTTTTTCGGTATATATATCAACTAATGAAGGAGTAAATGAAGCCGAAATTCATGAAATTATAAGGTAACTCCCTGCGCCATTTTATTGTACTGTCACAGCAAAATATGGGGATGTAAAGACACAAGCCAAAAGGAAAGGACTTTAGAAACAATTACAAGCAACAAAGAATTATGAATTTTTAACGATAAACATGTGACCTACATAAATCTATTTAATGGCAGCTACTCTGCAATTGATTTATCTATATATGATCCATCAATCTATATGGATTTCTCTTGGGACTTTCTGGTGGGCACATGCAATATTGATCACTTGCCAATTGATCTGAAAAATTTGGAACACAATGATAAATTTCTTCTTCGTAGGAAATTAAGTGGGACGAAATTAAATACCAATGTTCTTATAAGCTAGCCGAAGATAAGTGCATCAAGGACATTGAACTGTTTACGGTAATTATAAATGGTTCAGTCCAAAAACAAAAACAAAAACGTAATAGAACTTGTTTCAGTGATGAGTGTGAGGAAACTATGAAGCTCAGAAAAAAGAGCCTCGAGAGATTTCAGCACACAACCTTCAGCCTTTAATTTGTTACAATTTAAGCAACATCGAGCAAAAGCAGGGAAAATAATTAAAGAAAGCAAAAACGAATGTTGGAAAAAATAACCTGAACAGATTTAATTCTGCCACAAAAAACAAAATCTGTATGGCATATGATAAGGAAAATAACTGATAAATATACTAACGCTATCAAATGTCTCTCGGCAATTAACTGTACATAATCTGTAAAATGGATATCTCTGATCCATTAGCCAAAAAAAAAAAAAAAACTCCAAAAATCTCATCTGCCGAGAATGGTAACCCACATTTTCTGAAGATCAAACAAAAATCGGAAAACAAAAATTAGAATTTAAATCAATATCTGTGACAGCTATATATAGAGGAACTAAATAAATCTTTAAAGAAACCCCACAATACAGCTGTGAGACCAGATGATATCCACTATCAATTCCTAAAAATGTTGCCCAACAAATCATAACTTTTACTACATTCGTATAACATATGGACAAATGGCAACTTTTCAGATATGTGGAAACAGTCATTAATCCCTCTTCAAAAAAATTGAAAAGGATGACACGATCCTGAAATTACAGGACGACAGCACTAGCGAGATGCCTATGTAAAACTATGGAGAGAATTGTCAAAAACAGTTTGACTTAGTACCTGGAAACTAAAAAACTAATGAGTGACTACCAATGTGGTTTTAGGAAAGAAGAGAAGTATCATGGATTATTTAGTACGCATCGAAACCATTTTAAGTGATACCTTCATTAATAAAGGACATTTCCAGGCAGTGTTTTTGAATGAGAAAAGGCCTACCATACAATATGGAAATATGTTTTGTGGAAAGATATTCATGAACTGGGCCTGAAAGGAAAGCTGGTTCAATTCATAGGGAATTTCTTGAAAGACCGGGTGTTTCAAATTTTATCGGAAGTGCATTATCGAAATTGCAAGATCAAGAATAAGGAAGCATTCTTTCAGTGAAGCTATTTTGCTTAAAAAAATTACCTCCATAGATAAAACTGTAAATCCAAGAGTGAGGAGCTATCCGTGCCGATAGTTTTCTAATTATTTACAGATCGTGACATATCAATATAATTGAAAGACAATTCGAAAAATGTCTTAATAAAATGCACAAATAGGCTACTTAAAATTGGGTTTACCTTTTCCAAAACGGAAACAAAATACCTACATTTCCGATATTTAAGAAAATTGCACAATAACGCATGTTTAAAATTAGATGAAGCAGAAATCCCAGTATTTAAACAACACAATTTCCTAGGTATTATATTTGATTAAAAAAAATAAAGTTCGTTCCCCATTTACAATATTTGAAAATAAAATATTGCAAAGCCCTACAAATTCTGCGCATACTGAATGGTGAGCAGATCGACTAATATTGATCAAATTTTACAGATTACTACTTCGCTCAAAACTGGATTATGTTAGTGTCATTTATAGGGCATCTAGAAAAATATCATCAAGGCCTCAGATTAGCATTCTGGGCTTTTAGAACATCCCTAGTGGAGAGCTCATAAACACCTCAACATTAAACTAGCACTACAGTGGGATCTATTCCGAAAAAAAAAGCTAGTGCTATACAGCCCTACGGAGTCATGACGAAATTCATTGCTGACAAGGTAGGCATCAACACTCTCAAAAATAAAAGAAAGACTGCAGCCCATATTCCATTATGGTCTATCAAGCGACCCGATGTACTGCTAGAATTACATAATCTCCCAAAACAACAAAAAAAAATATACAAAAAAAAAGCATCCACTCACATTCCAGGATAATTTTCAGGACATATTGACAGATTTCCCTAAACTTAGACCCACCTATACAGACTGGTCAAAATGTAACGACAAGATAGGATATGTAGCAAGCCAAAATATTCTCAAATTGGAGCTTCCCAAAGGGAAGATCTATTTTCACCGCAAAATCTTGTGCAATCGAGCTGGCTCTCAACATTATCTCAGAGAACAAACAAAAAATAATTCTATTTTTTTCGGACTCGCTAATGGCGTTGAAGGAAACATATTCAACAACCCCCTTATTATTAAAATATTATGCAAAATAAGCACTATTAAGAAATATAAGTACATCAAAATATGCTGACTTCCTAGCAACATCGGTGTTAAAGGTAATAATGAAGCAAACCTAGCAGTCGGCTTTAAATGCAAATGTGGATGCAAGGATCAAAACCCATACAGATTTTAAAGGTGCTATAATTAAATACATTCAAAAGGAATAGAAAGAGTACTGGGATGATAACCAACATAATGAACTTTTAGTAATTCTTCCCTAAGTAGGAAAATGGACGTCAGTTCTCAGACAATATCGTAATACTCGGTTTTTATACGAATTGGCTATAGGAGAATAGCAGACTCGTACTTAGTAAATAAAGACGATCGACCAGTATACCAAACATGTAAAACAGTATATACTATTAAACATAATTATATTAACCGAGTGCTCAAATCTTGCTTCCTGGAGGGAAATATATTCTAACATAAACGATATGCATAATCTTTTCGAGAAAGTGAAAGCGGATTATGTGATATCCTTTCTCAAAACAGTATATGATAATTATAAACAAAATAAGAATGTAAAAATGAATTTCTTTACAAACCGTGTATCTTAAAAGAATACATCAATGACAGCAGATTCTCGACAACAACCATCTTTACAAAAGTATACCAACGGATCCGGATCTACAAACTGTTTCCTAACAAAGAATATTTTCTATTCATACGAATCTATTGTAAAAATCTTCTCGGCATTAAATAACACACTGAAGTTGATATGTCTTAAACCAAACCAAACCAAAACTCAGTGTCACCTAATGTCTTACCTAACAGCGTCAAATGTTGAAGAAAAAAATAGATATATGAGGGAACTAAAGAATACATTCCCTAGATAAGTTACAATTATTTAAAAATAAAAAGTCACAACTTTTCTGGCAGGGCTGGCATGACAGACGATTCGTCATGGAGACATATCAACGTTATTTGTAGCGATACCTTTCGTCAGGCCGATCACCTATTAAGTTTTATGTGACCCGTAGACAATGGCCAAGAGAATGTGCCAGGAAGAAATGGTACTGACCCGCCTACGCGGGAATAACATGCTCGTACTTGCTAAACAACGAAGATTATGTCAAGCATGTGAAACAGTATACATTATTCAACTTCTATTAACCGAGTGTTCAGATCTTGCTCTCTCCTGCTCTCTCCTGCACTCTCTTGCTCTCTATTGCTCTCTCTTGCTCACTCTTTCTCTCTCTTGCTCTCTCTTTCTCTCTCTTGCTCTCTCTTTCTCTCTCTTTCTCTCTCTTGCTCTCTCTTTCAAGACGAAAATGTTATAGTATTTAAACATGAGACTTTCGAGAAAGAGAAAGTGGATGGCATAATAACATTTCTTAAAACACTAGGCCTCTCCCCCAAAAATATAAACCAAATGAGAATGTCGATAAATTCATTTTCTCTACAAATTGTATATCTGAAAAGAATGCATCAATGAAACTAGACTCTGGACAAAAAGGAACCCTCTTTACAAAAGAATATCAAAGGATTCGGATCTACAAAATGTTTTCTTACAAAGGATATATATTCTGTTCGTATGAATCAACTGTAAAAATCATGTCGGCATTAAATAATCTATTGAGATTGATATGCCGTAAAAAAAAATAAAAAAAAAACAAGAAAAACGAACAATGCCATTCCCAAGAAAATTTTTGCGAAAGTTAGCATAACAAATTCGTTTGGGATTCTTACGAGTATTTTTACTCCAGGTGTGAAAGTTAAGACTATGCGTTAATCCTGAAGTATATCATATGGAATAAAACATGAGACCGAAAAAGAAATTACCTGTTCTTGAGAGACATAAATGCATATCTATGCAACAAAATCTTTCTGTAGCAATCTTAACGTAAGCATTGACTGTGAAAGAGAATTCAGTACTTAGAGTTTGAGAGGATATATTAAGCAGACAATTGGAGATGTGCTGACACAATTCTCTTCATTTCTCTCTCTCTATATATATATATATATATATATATATATATATATATATATATATATATATATATATATATGCGTATGTGTGTGTGTGCGCACGGGCGTGTGTTAATCATTTCGCCTCAAGCAAGGCGGAAATGCCACTAGTAAGCCGTGGGTTACAGGGAGTGAAAGTGATAGACTGAGACTAGGGAGGATTGAAGAAAAGACAAAAGATGAACGGTAATTCCACTAGTACGCAGTGGGGGGGGTGTACAGGAAGTAAAAGAGAAGACAGAGAATAGCGAGGATTGAGAAAATGACAAAAGCTGAACGGAATTCAAGAAGGCAGAAGATGGCGATTGACCTTGCATCTAAATTTTTTAAGATTGTATTTATCAGGGAAGCAAGTAAACGGAAGTGTGTTCCATAAGCGGGAATGACGGGAAAAGTAAATGTATGCCAATCAAATAGCACACTTAAATTCATATAGTCGGGGAACAAGGGAAAGCCGTGAAAATATTCGTAGAAAAGACAGACGATTAGAAAGTGACTGAAGTCTATATGCCACGTCAAGATCGATTATAGAGATCCTTCCTTGGATTTTGTCAAAAATCTCCAGATGAATATCAGAGGCATCAGACCATATATGTCAGCAGTATTCATAGGACGAACGAATGGTAAATGTTCAAAATGGACTCTGATGCGAATAATTTTCTAGCACAATACATTATCACCATTTATTATTGGGATTGAAATGTGCGGTTGTCTTATCAAACAGAAATCATTTTTTATTAGTTAAACTATTATTTACACGTCTAATATGGCTGTGTAGTTAAGGATCTTTGACGCCTGTCTGTATTTCAGTTGTTAAACCAGAGGTTTACTACATCCTTTGGAGGCTAATAATTACTAACATTTCTTTTTGATTATCGCCACCAATAATTTTAAGAAAATGAGCTATCTTTTGCCTAACAGCGATAGGAAGGCCTGCATTAGAATTCACAGTAACCTCAAGTGTAATGTTTTTTTCTGTAACTGTTGGAATGATAATGGCTTGTTTTTTTTTAAATTAGTAAAACAATGCGAGATCTGAACAAAGCTATAATATGCGAATAATCAGAGATTTTATTCCAAATTCGAACAGCTTTTACATAAGGCATTTGCAGTAAAAGAGAAACTTGTGTGGGAGTGAGATCTCATTCCAGCCTTGAAATCTTCTCTCTATTCCTACAATTTCTACATTATGTTTTATTGACTGAAGGCAAAATCACTTAAAATAAATAAGGGAAGAAAAATCAAGAAAATACACAAAATAAGCGGACTAATGAATAATCCTCATTGCCGAGATATTTAAAAAGAAAAGAATTGATGATGAGTTCAATCCCTCCGTCTGGCAGCTTAATCTATCTTGATTAAAAGGACCACCACAAAGATACGAGAAAGAACGGAAATAAAAGAATTAACTAGTACGTATTATCTCCCCTTAACATGAGCAGGAACATGGGCACTTTACCTTCTTTTGTATCTTTTGATGTATCCCTTTATGACGTAGGTAATCATAGCCCTCCACATTTTCCTGTCACTTGTAGCTATTTTGTCTTTTTGTTATTTTTCCCAAACCCTGTCCTAATATCTATTTACTCAACCACATCAAGTATGTTTCACGGTGCTGTCCTCTGTCCGTTTTTCCGTCTACCTGTCTTGTGAATATAAGCTTCCCCAAAATCCCACCTTATAATGTGCCCTATAATTTTCAACTGTCTCTTCCAGATGTGGAGTATGTTCAATTTTTCTAAGAAATCGTCATTTTTGGTCAATGGTATCCTCAGCATCTTTCTACAGAACCACATTTCTGTAACTTCAATTCTCATCTTTATCTGTGAGGAGATTGTCCAGAATTTGTTGCTATACAGGAGGACGGCATCATGTAACAGTCCAGGATTCTTTTCTTTGCTTCCAAAGAAATTCTTCTGTCTCTTAATACTTTTTTTTTTGGAATGCATCAGTGGTCATCAAAATGCGTCTTCGGATGTCAGTGTCACACATTCTATCATCTGTTAGAACACTTCTTAGATATTTAAGATTTTCTACTTGTTTGATTTAGTATCCCACGTTTTTAATTTGCACTTTGGGCTCGTTTTTTTTTTCCCTGATAACTATGAATTCTGTCTTCTTGTAGAGTATGCTTACTCATTTCTTCACTTCTGTAGGAAACTTTGTAGTTTTCTTTCTGTGTCTGCTATCAACACTGTGCTATCTGAATGTTTTTAAGATTGCATCCGCCAATAATGAATACTGCTAGGACTTCTATTTCCCTCGGAATTGCCTTGATGTGTAGTTTGAAAAATCCGCTGAGAAGACACATCCTTGTCTTACACCCATTTCTATTTTGATGAATTTATTTTCTGTCTGGATACAGGTAATTTGCTGCCAGTATATTTAATTACGGTGAGAATTTCTTAAAAAAATCTGAACAAGTAACGGAAAAAAGCAAGAGGATACAAGAACCAAAATATTGTAGCTGAAAGAATAAAATGAAAACAATCGTTCCAATAAATAAATGCATATTATTTGTAAATCATTATCCAAGAAGTTGTCAGAAAATGACAGCTTCTCGATTAAAATGCCGACAAAGTGAAAACCATGCGAATTAAATGTTTTATTGCTTTATTTTCTTGAAAGGAAATAATTCTATTAAAGTATATTAAATATTTCAAATCAATATATAGACTGATTTTGTTTTTAACAAAAACGTATTGACCTAAATCAGCTTCAACTTTAAATGCAGTTCATACTATTCTTTTTATCAACTCAATATCTGTACACTAGATATAGACTTTATGTAAGTATGAAGAATTAGAACTACTTCTATGATTACTCAATAGCTCTCATAAAAAGAAGAAAAAAAACAAAAAAACTAGTTCATCTTCGAAATACTTAGTTTATAAATATTGCATCTTTCTATCCTTCTCTGATATATCTTTCATTTTATTGTGCTAGGAATACACTAATAAACAGGGTGTATTTGTCGTCGGCCATGGTATTAGTTCCGTGGGTTGGTTTAAAATATAATAAACAACTATTTGAAATAAATCACATTTGGCAAACAAAGATTTCCTTGCTGTATTAAATATCCGCTGTGATCATCGTTTTATATCAAACGTGAACCTTCAGGACCGGAAATCAAGGCTCTACAAAATTTCCTATGATTTTTACCGCGCTTAGTAACATTTGACATTTTACTATCCCTCCTACTTTCATATTATCGATTCACATTCTCGTCTACACGTGTTCTTTTTGCATTCGATATGTCCTGTAGGTATCATGATATTATCAACATACTTCTGTAGAACAACACTTATGTTAGCGCCATCTTTCTCTTTATCGTAATGGTATGTCTGGTATAATGGTCTGTAATATAAGAGGAACGATATTGCATCATATTTTTTCTGTGTTTCTAAAGAAGGTCCGCTGTTAATAATTTATTTCGCTTTTGGAAGACATCTTTTGCGCGTTCAGATTTCGACGTCACATTCACTATTGTATGTTAAAAATACTTTCTAGACTTTGAAACTTCTGTTCTTGATTGATTTTGACATATCCACTTCTTCGTCAGCATCTTGGGATTTGTTAGAGTTAAACAAATAAAAGTAGTGGGCACACATAATACATTAATTTAAAAATGTTCTCAATTTTTCGTTTGGGGTAAATTACTATATTTTTTAACGTTTTCATTTGAATGAAAGAGGACAGTTGTAGAAATAAGTCGAGTCAAATGAAAGCGTTTCTTAAAAAAAAAAAAGATTGAAATGTGCATATAAACTCATCCAAGCCAGTTTTATAATGTGCGATTGGTAAATTATCGCCATTTTATATTTTTAATTTCGTGCATGCGCGTTTTTTGTTTTTGATTTTGTCGACTGCACAGTATAGTAGGATGAGTTAGGCACCGTCTGTGAGAAAGATCACCACGACGCAATTCAATCCGCCATAAAGTTGTACTGCTTGGCATTCGCACCGGAAGCTCCAATACGAATATTTCAGAGTGTTTGTATGTAATCTGAGTACAGTGCAGAGGATTCGGAAAAGTTTGGATGAGTCTAATGGCGATTACGAAACTGGTTGGAGTGATCACGAGAGATGGCGACGTTATGCCTCATTTTATCTTCCGACAGAACTTAAAAATCAAACCGGAAGCCTGAGGTGTTAGTTATGTCCTGGTTGAAGCGGATGACTGCTGGAATTTCGTATATCTTGCAACAAGACTCTGCATCATGCCACACAATCAGGACAATCCGGTAATGTAAATCTTTAATATTTATAGTTTTTTTGGTGAAGTTTTGATAAGTATTTCTGTTAAAATGAGATTTCAGTTTCATTTTCATTTTGGCGGAATTTAGACGATAATTTATCCACCGGACATTGTATATTTTTAATGTGAAAGAAAACAGTAGACTAAACAAAGGGATCACCTTTTCTGTGCTGTGTCATTTCAGGACTTGGGTGGTCATGGATCTCCTCAACTTCCTATCATTTCTAACTCTAAGTATTATTGTGTTTGTAATAGCCATTCCATTTCCTTTCTGATATCCATTAACATAACCTCATGACAGAGTTTACTCAGTGTTTTGTGTTGTCCATCTTGCCTTCTAAAGTCCCTGTGAGTGTCGAATTATTAGCTTCCTCTATTTCTATTATATGCCGCTGCCATATTTCTTGTGTTTTTTTATTAAAACATGCTTGTTACTCATATGCTATGTCCATGGGATTCTCTTCCTCCTTCTGCAGAAACCTATCTCGGTATGCACATAAACGGTGAAGGAACAGAAATCACTGCGATATCGAAAATGTCATATAACGAAAAAATTTAGTGCTCTTTTCCTTGTTTCTAATGATTTTTTTCCTCCTAAAAAAATCGAATAATTTAATTTTAATATATATATATATATATATATATATATATATATATATATATATATATATATGTGTGTGTGTGTAATATAAATTTATAACAAATACTATATATACTGCTTACATAATAAATGCAGAAAATCTAGTTTTGCCCTTTTACAAAAGAGACCGTTTTTACTTATTTATTTATTATTCTCTATTAAATTTTAGCATAAATCAATTGGTGTAGCCAATTGTTAGCACGAATAGAAAAGCGATATAGAGATGAATATTTAAGTGGCCATTTGCAAGGAAACAAAACACTAATACAGAAGATATTCAACTTACATTAACCGGAATTAAGGTTTAATGACAGGTGATAATTTAAAGATATTTTTATTGAAACTGTTTTTCACGTAATTAGAATTCTCATGACCACAAAGTTTCATTGCTCTTTCTAGAACTGATAGAAGTGATTTTTTTCCAAAGAAATCCAGTAAAGTGAGAAATCTTAGAAACGAAATCATATGGATAAAACGCATTTGGCAGTATATGTTCTAAAATGAAAAAAAAAGATCTTTGCAAGAAATAAACATAGTAAAGTCCCGAAAGTTTCTTCTTTCGGATATACTGTAGACAGCTATTGCTAAGCCTCGCAGCAATGTCAGGAATATTCCAAATTCCAGTTCTTATTTGCTTGCCGATTATTTAAATCATTAGAGTCATTTACAGATTGTTTATCAACAGTTCACGTGGATACATTCACGAATTTCCCAAAATTCCCTGGCCCTTTTCCTAGTTAATGGTCGACCTGAAAACTCATTTTCCTTTACCGACATGCGATCGGGCTTAAATTGCTCGTCTCACTAAAAGCCTAGAAATATTTCCTTAGGAGGAAGTGTCCAAGGGTTGGCAGATATTTAAGCAAAATTACCCGATGTGTGCAGCCATTGTTACGATCAGAAAGCCTTTCTAACATCACGTTGGAAAAAAAACTGCTGCAGATAAACCGAAACCCATTGGCAGACAAAGTCGTTTGGATAAATAGATGGCCATTTGGATCCCAGGATGCGCATCTACTAGGGCGATTAGCCAATTCGTGGTACATACGACTGCTCAAGCATATTTGTGCTTTGTCAAGTGATTTATACTGAACTATGCTGAGATTTGTTGCAGTTTATGTCAGTGATCTTGTTATTTAACCTGACTAAATGTCTAAATAAGACCCCCACAGTCAATGATTTGCGACTTCCTGCCGTCATAACCATCGGCTGCTCCCCAAAGTATTCCGTCTACACAGTTTTACTCAGAAAGCTTAGGTCAACTCATAGTATCGTTTACACGCATTTTCCAAAGGTGCCACACGCTGAGATCGTCTCCTCCAGACCGATGACATTTAGAACTTACCTTCCTGACAAATTGATCATGCTGATATTCGAACCCGGGTCTCATGGTTAGAAAGCGAACGTTCTAACCACTCGTCCACATGTCTATAAGGGATTGCTAAAGTCGCGTTGAACGTAAATTGATGGCAAAAGCAGCCCAAGAATTGTACAATACAAAATCTTCAAATGGATAATTCATCAGGTTATCCGTCAAGGGATATCCCCTCTCATGTTTCCCCTCAAGTCTTCTTTTATGAACCCTTTACCTTCAGGACGTAGGTGATCAGGGTTTAACACGATCTTCTTATCCTTAACATTCTCCCGTTACTATCAATCGGTGTTCGTCTTCTGCTATTCATTTACACTAGCTTGATAAATAAGTAAGGCAATGTTACCCAGAGATAATCTTGTTCCTCATATGTCCTGTGAATATCAAAATCTCCAAGCTCTATTTTCTCGTTATGTGTTCTAGAAATTTCAAGTCTCTCTTTCTGATCTTAATTGTGTGAGCTTTTTTGTTTCGATTTGTTTTAATCATATCATATCAAGAAACACGGCAATAGACGTGAAAAGACAAATAGAACAGGTTTCAGGAAGACAGAAGATGTCTATTGACATTGCATTAAGACTTTTGGAAGCTTTTAGTTGAAAGCCGAAGAAAATCTTACAGGAGAACGGTGTAAGAAAAACAGATTATTAAATGAGAAAACTTCTGGTAACATCTAACGATTTCAAAAGTAAAACGATGAGATCTAGTTGCCAATCTAGTTATATGAATACAATCATGTCATCAAAGAACTAATGAGGAGAGCTAATTATATCAGTTGACACGAAAATGTTTTCAGAAAAGACATACGTGACGGCAATAGGAAGACGTTGTGACACCAAGTCGGCATAGATAACATTGAAGAGTCTTCTTTCCATATCTTAAGATATATATTAGGAGCACGATACCAGATATAGAAGCATTATTTAATACACGGTCGAAGTGTAGATTTATAAATGTGTAAGCTGGATGCTAATGAGAAAAAAATTGACTGACCAGAAACCATGAAGAGATAACATTGCAGATTCGTCTTTGTATTTATAAAAAAAATCTCTAAATACATGAGAGCAGTATCTGAGATAACCAACGAATGGTCGACTTATAAAAATGTAAGATAGATTTCTTGCAATAAGAATTGTCTAGCACGATACAATAAAGCGATTTTCCTAGCAAAGGCCAAGAAATTTATTCAATATAATCGTTACAATTAATGTCAAGGAAAAGCTTGCGAGAAAGAAGGCGCAATGCGTTGCTCTTGAGAAAGAATCTTCAAAATTTTCCCTTCTGCTTAAGCACCCTTTATCCGTGAGAATTTTTTGGGGCATTCGCTGCTATTTAGGAGAATTGATATTATATAGTTTCCTTGTTTCTAAGGAAACTTTCTTTATTCTTAATACTTACTTTTGTTTTCTGAATACAATTTTCGTTATTTTAATGTGACTTCGTATGTCTGTGTCACATATTGCATTGTTTTTTATAATATCCTCAAGATAGTTAAACTTAGGTAACTGATCAATTTTGACGACTCCAATTGATAGCTTACATCTTCGCCTGCCTCATCTACCGGCTATACATTCTTTCTATTTTTGCTTAGCCTTTCTTTCACACTTTCCTTTGCTATCTTATCTAAGAGTTCCTGCATTTTTCTATATTGGCTGTCAAAGGGGAATCATTTTCTTTTAAAGTAGCTGCTTTTGTTCATACATATTTTAAAAGGACTTGATGAACTTTCTAACTGCCAAAAACATAAAAACATTTTGTTGCATAAAAGAATATTCGAACATTTTTTTCTTAAAACATTTTGCAGTTTATCCTTTTTATTTGTCTTGATTTGAGAGAGATTATTTTTCATTGTTTAAAAAAGTTTTTTTTCTTTCTCAAATCCATATTTGGTCTTGACTTTCTGCCAAATTTTTCACGGCGACAACTTCCTATTCGTTGAAAGAAACTTTTAATGAAGATAGAAACAAATAACCAGTACTTAACATACGTTAAGAATAAACTGTATATGAAACTAGCGATGAATAATCAGAGGAAAAAGTACGTCAGCTTCTGTTAAAGATTCTCTAAGCCTAGATGAAATGTTCTATTCGAAACAGATAGATCATTCCCGGGGTAAATGCAGAGAGGTCTTTCCGTCGTGTTGATCATAGGTAAAAGTGTCATGTAGTAAATCTAACCACTCTTGACATAAGCAACAATAGTGTAAAAGGACATACGCAAATGCTGCAGATAATACTTAGTATCACTACCAAGAGGAGGAATTTGTATATCTGGGGTAGAATTGTAACTGTTTTGGTAACAATTGTGCTGGAATCAGCAAAAATCTTTAGGTGAAGATTTAATATTCGTAACCTTTTGATTTAAATTGACTCAGTAATATACGGATTTCTAATTGGCTACTAGATATATATTTTACAGGGTGGCCCGAAAGTCTTGTCCGCACTACATAGTATAATTTTATATTTCAATGCTCTGTAGGGGAATTATTGTTATGGGGTCCACCCCTTTTTCATATAAGTGGACTCTACCAAGTGTACCTGGACTTCTGCCGTTAAATACCCAGAGTTACAGTCAGTCGGGAGTCGCCGGTCGGCAGTCGTATAGTGAGAGAATATGCGAACGGAGATAGTGTGAGGCAACCTCTTGTAGAAGTCAGTTACAAGCACGTAGACTCTAAGGAAGTCATTCTTCGAGACTGTATATCTCTATCTGTATTTGCTACTAACCGCGTTCCTGGACTTACTAACAGTATTACTCTTTGTATGATTGTGTAAATACATTTTATTTCTTATATTTAATTATTGCGTTTTTCATCCCTTGGAGACCGAATTCATCTTGGAATCCACAGCAATTATCAAGGATAAAGTTCCACAGGAACGATACCAGAATACCCATCAGTTGTTTGGAGAGCCATTACAACAATCAACAAAGCATAGCTTCGTAAAATGTCACAGAGGATAAGGTGCCGCATCATTTTGTGCCAGGAAAAGGATGCTGTTTATACTGACCTTCTATATGTGTGACAGCGTTAATGACATTTAATCAAGTGAATTAGGCTTTGTCTTACTGTTATTACTTGTTCCAATATTGTTCTCCTTATTTTTGAAGGGGGTGACAAGACTTTCGGACCACCCTGTATAAAACCACAAACAATAAATTACTCGGATTGTTTATACAAACTCGAAACTCTTCATCAATTTAGATTAATTAAACTTATATTTAGCAAGCGTGGTACATATAATTACAGCAACATAATAAAAGATTTGAAAAAAAATATCTAAAGCTAGAACAATATTTAACCCAAAATAAAATAAGTACTATGGAATGTGTTTATAACGCCAAATTTAATATTCGTATAAATTCTCCACGAAAATTGCCAGAATTATGTAAGAGAATTGTGTATCGTCACCAAATACCAGAAAATAAAATTATTTGATGATTTTTTTTTAAATCGAGTAATATTGTTCTAGCTACTTTTTATTGTGTAACGTCCCCACGGTGTCGCTGGGCCAAATGTGACGTCTGCCTGCCCGCGCTCGCCGTGCTGTCCAGGTCGCGGCGGAAGTTGTGACGTCACCCCCTCTGTCTCCGCGCCGTCGCCGTCCTATCCTGTCCTGTGACGACCTTTTGCTGATTCGGATGGGAATCTGGTTAGATTCGGAATCAGCCTTGTCGTTCCCAGCTCGCCCCCAACGTCTGGTTACCGAAGTAACTGTTTTGATTTCTAGTCTAACCTACCCACGTTGTGTTTTGATATTAGGTAGACGAAATCAATCAGTCGCCGGGCCGTAATGCAAGTCGAGTCTGAACAAAGGCAATACCGCACAAGTATATGTAAAAGTAAATAAAGTAATAACTCGAAAAGTTCAGATGTGTTAAAAAAGGATAACAAAATTTTATATCTGGTTGCTGAATACAGGACTGCGTCTTTCTCCCAAACCGCTAATATGGATTCGTGACACTTTGTGTTTGTTAGGCGAGTCTTAACATCTTAATTTGTTCTTTTAAGAAACTGGTTTTGGTGTATCTTCAGGCGATATTCGTAAAACATGTTTTGGTGGTGTGAGTCTAAGTCGTTCTTCAAAAATAAATTGTTCTTGGCTAGAAGTTGAGGTCGAGAAATGCGTGGAATCTTAGTCAGCTTTCTGCGAGGCGGGCCCAACTCAATTCAATTCAGCTGCGAACTCCTTAATTGAACTGCCGCAACTCGTTGCGACTCTGCTTATATGGAGTCCGACCAAAATCGGGGTGGGCCTGTCGGAGTTTGAGGTTCCTTGATAATTCTAAATCCGCATTAAGAATCTTCTTTGTTTTTGGTCAGGAAAATTTATTAATTTCCATTTTTGGAGGTCTTTATTTTCTAGGGTGGGGAATCGTCCTCCCACCTCCTTCTGTTCTCATATTGGTATCTCACCCATACCCTCAGAGGGTGTCAACGGGTTTCCCCTCTCTCTCATAGTGGCATCTCATACCGATCCCTTCAGGGGGGTGTCAACAAGCCTCCCCTCCTTCTTCGCATGATTATCTTCGCCTACCGCTCACGCCAGCATTCAGCCAATGGGCGCCCAGCAGTGTGGGTGTGGCCAGACTGGCATGGGTTTAAAAAATCTTGCTCAAAGAAAAAAAATTATCTCCTTTTTTTTCTTTTTCTTTTCTTTCTTTTCTCGTGCCCGACAACAAGTCCTTAGACTCTTGTCTTAACCGAATTTCATATGGAATTCGTCAACGAGATTTTCGCCAATTATCAAGTGGGCGGTCATCTTGCGATTTCGTATTCTGGCGTTAATTATTCGTCCTGATAAAATAATTTTCCTATCGTGGCCAGCTTCGACATAAAACAGGTGTTTTTTTTTTCAAGTGATGTGGGGGTGGTCCAACGAACAGTTTGGTTTCGGTCAGAGCTTGCTTTAATTAATTTTTATCTCTCACTAATCTGCGGGTGGTCCAGAGACATCCCTCTTGCGACTCAATTAATTTTTATGTCTTAGTATTCTATTTCGCAGGCCACTCGACCAACCTGGAATTTTCACCATTACTATGGGCAGACTGCTGTCGTTTATTCGGTGCGTCGTCATAAATCAAATTAAATCCAGTGTCTTGCTTTTCTCGATAATGAAAATAAAATCTTACCACTTTCTTTGTCAGAAAAGTAACATCGCTTAGTGTCATGTACGTGATTGCTTCTTATCACCTAAATTTAATTCTCGCGTTTTATTCTTTTCTTCTTTCTTTCTAACAACCCTAAATAGTGTCACAATTGTTTGAATTTTAAAATCCCTAACTTGTAAATAAGTAGCACCACACTGGAAGCGGGTTCTTGCATTCTATGTCCATAAAGCTATGTCTTTGAAATCATAATTTCTCTATGATGTGACATATTCAACTAGACACATTTAAACAATCTTTCGATTTATATATCATTTGTTAAATAGATACAAAAGGAAAAGTTTTTTTTTATGGAGTTTCTCTTCTGTCAAATAAGTTGTAGGGGAACTTTTCGAAATTGTGTAGGATATTACATGTATTTTTACCATCGTTGGTCTTTTACAAAGAAAGCTAAGCAGATAAATTCTGTACTGCCTATTCAGCGATTTCTATCTTCATTTCCTACCGAGTGACTTGATTCGGAACAATCCAAGAACCAATGATTTAGTCCATTATGTCATCGATATCGTATTGTTAAACAGACATGTACCCTGGTTCAGTGGTAGAAGCAGACAAACCTTAGAAAGTCGAATAAGACTGGTAACAATTAATTGAGAGAAAGTATCTCCTAGACATTGAAGGCTGAATGAGAACATATACACCCAAAGAACTGAATAAGGTCCTCGATTCACTATTCCGAGATGGTGGCCGACCAGATATACCTGAAGAAGTAAGAGTAAAATTATAGAAACTTCGTGAGTATAACAACGAATTTGCTTAGTTTAATCCGAATTGAGCGCTATAAAAATGGTCAACATAAACAAAGAAATGCTGATACCAAATTCACATGCTTGAGATACGACATATATGATGTAAAAGAAAACTTCTGTTTATTGTTTGCGATATTTGTCTACTGGTTTGTTAACACAATGCCTGTGAAAATATAAAAAAACAAAATATATATTAGTTACCCGAAAAAACTATAATCGAGAAATAGACACGAAACATAATCAGTTAATCACGTAAAAGAAGGAATTTTTTTTAGCAAAAACAGTTTCTGTAATTTTTAACGATGTATATCTTCGATTTAATACGTTTAAAAGACTAATTTAAAATTGGTACTACATAGCTGAAATATTGGGCTGAACTAATGTCCGTCTTTACATTTCTCTTATAGCAATTTGCACTAAGTATTGCAGATAGCAAATGAAGAAGACACAAAATTGTATTCGTATGAATGTGCACTTTGCTAACTTTCGTAGGTCTATCCATTCGAAATGTTAACGCAAGATAATAATTCACTCCCATTTCCCATTTCACATGTATTATCTGTGAATTACAAATTATATATATATACATCCAAAAAACTGTTTCCCCGAATATAAAGGTAGAGTAATATTCATCGTGTTTGTATTCTAAAACTCTTATAGATTTCAAAGAAGAATAAACAACTGAATTTTCTTATTTCATGTGCCGTGTCCCTTCAGTACTGCTCAGGCTAAGGGATCTACAAAAAATCTTATCTTTTGTAGCTGTTAGCAATATTTGTTTTTGTACTATCACTCTCACCTCATGTTCTACCATCCATTTACACAAGCCCGTTTGGTAGATTCCTCGTTATTTTTCACTGTCCCTCTTGTTTTCTATATAGCCGCCTCTGAGTGCCATGTTTTTCAAAGCATTCTTTCCTTATTATTGTCATAGAAATGTCTCCTATCTTTTTTCTCTTTCGCAGTATAAGTGTCCTTTTTGTTTTCATCTCTCGACCATGATATACTAAACATATTCCATTCCAGCGGGGAGGAGGAGGAGGAGGAGGAGGAGGAGGAGGAGGAAGAGAATAATAATAATAATAATAATAATAATAATAATAATAATAATAATACCTTTCCCGAGGGTATTAAAACGTAAATGAATGTAATTGATTAGGTTTGTAATGGATCTAGGTATATGATTAAAATATATCAATACTTGATCTTCTGCTTCTTCTATGTACTGTGTCTCTTCAGGTTGTGTTATATCATGACCCTTCCCAACTTCTTGTCCTTTAATTTTGTCTTTTTGGTATAACAGTATTTAGTCACCCCCCCTCACGAGGGCATCATGTGGCACAAGGCCGGTTTAACGTGCTATCTCCGAGCCCGTGGGATCTCCAAGCCCGTGGGAACTCCGAGCCCGTGGACTCGGCCAAAAATATGCCCTTTGAACCAGTATAAACTGGTTCAGGGTCGGTTTACCTCCCAGACAGTGACTCCGCCTTTCTCCCCGCCCGATGGAAGAGAGTTCAACCGATCAACCGATCAGCGAATCACCCGAGTTCGGGCTGGACTTTTTTTACTATAACTCCCTCCCACATTTCTGAAATACATTTGCACGATCTCGTTAGGTAGATTACTCGCTTTTTCCCATTGCTTTTGATATATCCTGTGGGTGTCAGGTTTTTTTTTTCATCTTTACCTGAAATTTAAGCTGTTTATTTCGGATTCTAATTATATATATATATATATATATATATATATATATATATATATATATTGTTCTTGCTTGTTTGGTTAATGAAAGATTAATGCAACATTTCGAAAGAAGCAAGAGCAAAAAAATAATGTCTATTTTAAATATTTTTATCTCGTTTTTCTCATTTCGAAATGAATATTTTAACAAATATATAACTGCCATCCTTCAAATAAAATTCTCGCAATTCTAAGAAAAAGAGCACCGATTGCTAACACAAAGACGGGGGAGAATCTGACCCCAGAATTTCGTGTAGTCGATACCTTGCGGATTTGGCAGAGAATATAACGGTGAAAGAATCCGCCACCCAAAAAGTAAGCACTGGAGTAACATCGGAAAACCGTAGTGAGAGCCAAATCAACAGAATTGGGTATGGTTCATTATGTATTGAAGGAACGGGTTAGTCATCAGCCTCTGTGGAATGAAGTGAAATACTGGACGTATAAACACTGAAGAGTTAGACGTCTAAAAGAATCAGTGTATATGTTAAGCTATGAGACCCTTCTTAGTAGGCCTAGCATAGAAATAAATATAATATGATAGCCGCTAATAAAGGAAGAAAAACAAATGGCATAAACACTTCAAGGAAAGCAGCAACAGCAAACAACATATGGGCAGAAGCTAGACTCGAAATATGAGAGCAGCAGTAGAAGCAGTTGAAACTTTAATCAGCAGTTAGGTTCAGTTTAAGGCTCTTAGATTAATACAATAAATTGTCCAACGTGAGTTCAAACCCTGTGTCAGCCAGTTTGTACGAGTACTTATTGGAAAGAGTCAAGTAATAACTGTGGAGTACTACATAAATTAAGAACTAGTCGATATCCCCAGACATGAAAAATGGAACGAGAACAGTCTATGCCCGTTGATTAAATAATGGATTCATTTCAATGCATATGCTAAGCTATGAGGTCCTTCTTAGTAGGCCTAGCATAGAAATAAATACAATATGATAAGCCGCTAATAAAGAATGAAAAGCAAATGGCAGAAAGCCTTCAAGCAAAGCAGCAGCAGCAGCAAGTAATAAATGGGCAGCAGTTACGTTCAGTTTAAGGCTTTAGGTTAAACCAGATCGATATACATCTGAGGGAGGCCGGAGAACACAACGGTTGAAATGTTGTGATAACAACAACAAAGATTAATATAACTGTTCAATTATGAATACTGGAAATAAAACGTAAAAATGATGAAAATATTTTCGCCCTAATAACATTACTATTGTAATTTTCTGTAAGTCATATTTAAAACTGTGAACTTTAATATTTGTTCTACACGTAGAATTTTCAGCAAAATTGACACTCTATTGCGTCAGTTAAATATTGGTGACGTCAATATCAAATGGGTTGATATTTAACTTGTATGGGATTAACAGACAACTGAATGTCTGACAGAGAAATAGGAAAGTGAAGATGAATGGTGACATACGCCTTTCATAAACTAAGCAAAGTATTAATGCGTGGAAAAAGGAAAATATTTTATCACAGAAAATCAAACATTTTTTTTTTCATTTCAACGTCTAATCTGATATCAACATATCGGCATTGTATCCATTCGGTATTTGTAAAATTAATGTTTCATAATAATATAAATATTTCTCAACAGCTGTCTGAGTGATTGCAGGAAAAGATGATTTTGTTTTGAATTTCCACACAGTGCATCGAAATTGAAAAGCACTGTTGTAATCTATTGAAGGACATAATAATGTTAACGGTGTTTTACATTGTTTAATTTAACAATATTAATTTTTCCCGTTCCACTTTTTCATTCCATTCTGTGTATTATGATTATTATTATTATTATTATTATTATTATTATTATTATTATTATTATTATTATTATTATTGCGGGGGCAGAAAAGGATTCTTTTTGTTTTCTATTATCTTTTGTTCTGACTTGTCAATACAACGAAACCTGAATAAGGTTTCGTTCTATATTTGTATGGTCATTCAGCAGAAAGCAAATTTACCCCTTTCTTTTGCCTCCTTTATATTCTTCTGTTCGACTGGCTCATCCCCCACTTCCACGAGGCATCATATTTGCTATAAGTTATTTTATATTTGTTTAGCGTATTTCTTTTATATTTCCCTGTATGAGGAAATGAGCTAAAGGAAAATACTGAGAGAGGTGTTGGTGTTGGGGGTGGGTAAGTGACTGCGAAAGAAAATATGAAATAGCTGATCAATAAGGACCAAATATAAAAAAAAAACTCCTGCATCAGTGGAATCAAGAATGACAGACATGAATGTCTGTCCATCTAAACGTAGGGAGAAATGAAACATTGAATAAGATTTCCAAGATGTAACGGTCTGATGGTATTCAAAAAAGAAATCTGAACCCCAGGCGAAAAATGAAAGTAAATAAACTTAATTCCTGATTAAATTAAATATGTTGATAGTTTTTATGAGAATATTGCATCTGTATAATCCAGAACTGGAAGCCTGTATACAGATAGTAAAATGCATTGTCTAAATACTCAAAGAGAAGAAAGGGCGCAAGACAAGAATTTATTTAACCATTACACAGTGATAATTCTAAGGTATGTGAAGATTCTTCCAGGGTTTATTATCGTTGGCTACAATCTTAATCCTTCCTTAAAAGCAGCCACTCGAATCTTATGATGCCAGTCTACTAGGGCGGCTACCTAATCCCCATTGCAGATGCCTGCTCAGGCACATTTGATGGGCGGATCTGAATTATATTTTCTTGGAGAGAACACGTTATCTAGCTTGATCAACAGTCTGAACAATGTAAACACGCTCAAACCCTCGGTCACAATAACTTGTGATTTCGGGCCAGCACAACCACCGTCTACCCAATTTCAATCCCAAGGCTTGGGTCAACCCATGGTATGGTTTTCAGACACTTTCCACAGGTGCCGCACGCTAGGATCGCCACCTTCAGACCGATAAGTTCAAGAGATCACCTTCTTGACAAATAGATCGTGGTGAGATTCGAACTCATGATTAGAAAACGAACTCGAGCTTATAACACTCGGCCAAGTGCCCATTAATCTTAACAATCTCCGCAAATAATATTTGTATTGATCTCTGTCATAGAATGACACCTAGAGATCCGTCAAGACAAAGTACGAAATAAAAGCGGGAAGAAAGGACAAATCAAAAACGTGTAGGACATATTATGCATAGATGGTAGCAAGAGAAAAATGAAATATGCAAGCTTATGAATGTGATGTCAAAACCAAACAAGTACAGAAATTTAAATATCTAGGATTTTTTGTGTGTGTGTGCCGAAAGATGCCTTTCATAAATTAAGCATGGAATTACGTAACGGGAAGGTATCTTTAGAAAAGAGTGAAATCGAATGTTCTATTAATATCAATCCTCATAATTGGTAGTAAATGGTGAACAGTTTGTTCGCAGATGAAGAGTACCCTTGAAGCCACAAAGATGGTGGTAATGAAGGATGCTGAGAATAACATGTATAGAACATGTAAACCAGGAACAGTTTTATAAAAAGAAAAGTAATCTAGAAGTTCAGTTAAAAATAAAATCAGGAAGAAACTGTTGAAATTTCTGGGACGTGTAATGAGAAAAGAAATCTTAAAAATATGGCACTCAAACACGTAAGGGGTAGAAGAAGAAAGCAGTGAGTAAGTTACGTAATGAACTTCTGTAGACGGATAAGAAAATGTGGATTGTGAGTGATTTTAAAAAGACAAACATAGATAAGAGCTAGGTAGGAGTGAAATTTGGAGAAAGCTACGAGCACTCATGTCGTGAAGCGACCCGACACATAAAAGAAGAGCTGTATTTCTATTAATTTATGGAAACATTATTCAAGTAGTTCGCCACTGTTAATCCTATCTCCGGGCCATGTCACTCATCTCCTGGTGTAAGGACATCCTAAAATTGCAAAGACTCACGCTTGATGAAGAATATCATTGATTATAAAACCAGCAACTGTCACACCCTCTATCCAATTTAATTATTCAAAGTTCATGGACGATGACTTGTCTTAAGACCTATTTTATCATTAGTTTAAAACAAAATTGAAATAACTACGCCGGATTACTATGAAAGGTAATTTTGGAGTGCCCTTTTACAATAGACTTGTTCAAAACTTCACAAAAAACAGCATAGCATACAGAAAAAAAGGTCCCTACCTTGATAAAACAATTTTTAATGTCTAAATGTTTATGGTAATATTAAGATGAAAGACCAGAATATTTTCTGAATATCTTTCAGATTTTTTAATCCTTCCCATAATGTTAAAAAGAAAATATTTAACAATCTTCTTTTTTTTTTGAGTCAATAAAATTTTAAAAATAATTAAACAATACCTTGGTCTTTCGGCTTATTCATAAAATAAAATTTTCGCGATAAAACTTTGTTTTTTTTTAAAGTTTGAAGCCTTTCTTTTCATGCTATGCAGTGTTTTTGACCAAAAGTTAGACAAGCATATTTTACAACGATAAATGCATATTCAGATCAATATTTGATATAGTTATGCAGATGTCAAATTAATTATGCTAATTATACATAACTTTTTCCCATTTGATTTTAATTATATATAACATCATAGAAGTAAAATTCTAGAACTGATATTATTAAGTTTTTCTCTTACGACTGTAGAATGTTAACAGAAATATGACAAACCGAGAAAGAATCCAGATAAAATGGCATGTTTATATTCAGTAAATAGCAGGGTAGACTGCGTTCAAGAGCCTCCGATGGCAACTTGTCTAGAAGGAAAAGCTCTGAATTCAAAACATCCAACCAGCGATATCTAGTAGGCCAATTTGGGTTGTGTAACCATGATTGGCAACCTAGAAGAGAAGAAAGCCAAACAGGAATTCAAATCCGGAGCCTTATTCATTAAGGCAGACCGATATCAAATTCATTTTCGTTCTGGCAACTCCTGCGACGACGCCGGTGCCAAGCTGCATTGGCATTTGCTTTTCCCTTAGACCAGATCGGTGTCGTGGAGAGGCAAGCGACATTCTCTCATAAAGCCTATATTGAGGTTTACGCCCTGGAGAGATGCATAACTCTTCGGGCGCAGGTCAATGGCTTCCAGAGACAAGCGGATGCCATATATTCAGAATTTTATATACTTTTAATAATGTCTATTATCAATCTATATCTTTTGTTTCAAAAATTTAAGCCACAATATAAACTACGTACAATTTATTAGAAAGGCAAAATAGTGTGTTTTGGTAACAATGCTGTTATATCAGCTAAAAGCATCTATAATTCAATGAATTTTAACAAACCATAATATTTGTTGTTTTCTCTAACATTAGGAGGGGGGAACACGAACTCTTTGAACATTACATAATTTGCATTTCAGAGGGAAATAGTTAAAATGACTTAATAAATGTATGTGCTTCGTTGGTAAGCAACTTCCTCGGAGACGATTCATAAGGTATCTGCTCTCGGATGACTCGTAATCAACTCCCTAGATGATCTGTAAGCAACTTCCTCTGGGATGATCCATAATGTCCTCTCGCATGATTCGTAATCAACTTCCTAGATGATCTGTAAGCAACATCCTCTGGGATGATCCATAATGTGCTTCCTCTCGGATGATTCGTAATCAACATCCTAAATGATCTGTAAGCAACTTCCTCTGGGAGGATCCATAATTTACTTCCTCCAGGAAGATCCATCATTTACTGCCCTTGGCTTTTCCGTAATCTGCTTCCTATCGGATAAATCATAATCTACTTTCTGTAGGTGGCTGTCTAATCTACTTCTTTCTGGTATGAATCATAGTCTATATCCTCTGTAATGGTCTGCATTCTACTACTTCTGGGATGATCTGTAATCTACTCCCTCTGGGATTTTCCGTAATCTCCTCCCTCTGGAATAATTTATCTCATCCACGAGGGTTTTGAGCCATCCAGATTATGTTAATCTTACTATTACCTGGTTACGTTTTTTTGGGTATATATATATATAACTAGTGAGACAATCCAGATGACTTAACTTTCTTTATAGTCTACCAACAGAAGTTTAACCAATCAGAAGCCGCAGAACATTTGTATCCGTCGTGTATAAAGGCGTCCATCTTTGTTTACTCTACCGAAGGACCAGTGCCAACTTGACCAGGCGAAGATGACAGAAGGAAGAACTACGCTCTGCTACTTTGCTACAAAATATCCACTGCGAACCTGAACTACGCTTTCCTACTGTCTCCGAAATATTCACTGCCAACCTCTGGATTCTATACTCGAAGACGACCGTCATGATAATGTCTAACATACCTCTTGGACGTGATGACGGTTCATTCTCTCTTATCTTAATTCACTGACGCGTAGTAAATTTAATGTGCTTACACAGACAACAACTTTTGATCAGATTTTTTGATCTGCGAGTATAAATATATTTGTGCGATGTGGCGGCTTTTATAAGCTAATGGATCCCTTTCAGTCTACTGAACACCTCATAGAGTGTAGTGGACCCATTACAACTCTTGAACCTGAATATTCTCAATGGGAAGTAAACTACTTGTCATGATCAAACAATAACAGTGCTGCCCGTGGTTACAGATTTTCTGTGTCATCCATCTTATTATTACTCATGAAGACTTTCTGAAACAACTCCAATTAATAGAGGTCTCTGAATCTTCGGATTCAACAGTGATATAAAATTATGAAGTAGCAGAGAAACTTAAGTGGTTTGAGAAGGAACAGGAAGATTTTCATCAGCGTCACGTATCTGACTTATTACGACAGAGACAGACTGCAGTTATATCGAGAATTCTGTTTAATTAAATTAAATTACATCAAATTGTCTGATGGAACAATGGCCTATTTGATAAAAGCGTAGATTGATGAATTTGATGACATAGTAGCTGTGTGTTCAATTCCTGTCTCAACCAGTGTGTATTTGCACTCAGCAGAAATTGGCGAGCAATCACTGAATAAAATAAGTAAGTGAACAAGTACAGGCTAACACTTTAGATTAAATAAAGGGTTAATTTCAGAATTACCCAAGTCAATATACACCTGAGGAAGGCACAGCGACCGAAACATTTTGATAAGAACAGATAGGAGGATAATATTTCGAATAAAAATAGTGTAAATAAAAAGTAATATTTTTAAAAATATTTGCCTACTAACTACCTATGCATTACAATTGTATCTTTCTCTAAGTCATATTTAAAATTCTGCATTTTGATATTTACTTGACGAATAGTAAAACGGACACTGTATTGTGTGAGCTGCATATTTGAGGCATCGTTACCAAAAGTATAGAGGGATTCAACCGTGTTTGGGAGTAACAAGCTCAATTAATAAAGGTCTTTTGCGTGTTCTGATTGTTCTGTGAGATAAAATGATTAAATAGAAGAGAAAACGGCTAAGTGGTTTGAGAAGGAAAATTAAGATTTTCATTAGGTTCAAGTGTATCTATATTACGCCAAATACACACTGCAGTTGTACCGGGAATTAAATTATCATTCCTCGTATAATTAACTACACATTATTTAGAAATCGAACAACAAATCATTGGATCACAAAGAACGCATTTCTACAGCTAAGTAGATTTTTGTTTCCAAATCTTAAATATATGGTGATTTTTTTTTCTTATAGAACCATAAAAGACATGGGAGTCTTCAAATCAGAATCGGTTTTAAAATATATGTATTTACAGTTTGAGGACCAAAGTACCGTCGTAAGTCGGACACCCTGAAGATTTTCCCACGGATGCGAGAATGGAGAGACAAAGCAGCAGCAAAGCAGTAATAATATTTAAATTTTCCTCTGTTACACGATTTGTTCTAAAAATATGGAGGAAAAGCAAGCACGATTACATATCATATAATATACTGTATGAATATATGGAATCTCTAAAGTTCTCTAAAATCATCCTCTACTGAAAACTCCAAAACATTCAATGTTCTTACATGAAACAAAACAAAAGCCACCAATGAATTCTGAAAATAATATTCATCTCGTCACACATGACTGCTGGCATATATTTATTATGTGTTCAGAAAACAAAGATTCATTTTATCTGTCTCTCAGGAAAGCGAATATTGGAACATTTCCGGGCGGTCTTGCATACAAAATATTTGCCTGATTCATTCCTCCAGCAACAAGCTGTAAAATCATTGATCCTGACCTGGCATCTCAACTTACGTCACTGTCCCACCAAAATAATGTAGCTTCCAGGTGCATTTATTATAGATATTTTCATAGTAATTGTTTTGATGAATTTTCTTCTTTGGTAGGAAGCCTTAATATATTTAAACGCAGTACTATATTGACGGCAAAGGCTCATCAGTTTACAGAGGAAATAGCTCGCGCCAACCTCAAGTGCTATGCTAATATTTTATTTTTTTAGCATCCGCGCTTGTAGATATCGCTTCCGATTTCTTGCTTCCCAGTAAGCTTCCACCTTCAAAAAGAAACTTTGCCCTATTTTTTTTATTGTTCTCAATTTCAAATAATATTTTCCCATCTTCTATCACAATCAGTAACCCCTTGCGTCTTAGTGTATCTATTGTCTTGCTTGGGGCGAAATGATTAAAAAAAGATGCAGACCTTCCAGAAATTGAATAAGTGAAACCTTACTTCTTTTATCAAAACTAGTATATATATATATATATATATATATATATATATATAAACTAGTTTTGATAAAAGAAGTAATTATGTGTGCTTCAATATTTTCAAAATAAGGACTAAATTCTTGCAGTGACCCTAATATTCTAGATGAACCACATTTTGGCATCTGACCTCTCATCTGATCTAGCTCCGACAGTTGATAAACAGGCTGGTAATTTTCAATATTATAAAAAAAAGCTATTCATCTTACATCATCATCAAGCTTAAATTCTAAAAAGACACGACGGTTGATGTTAATCTCTTTTGCTTTAAGTGTCCATTGGGACCTAAGATCACCACAAACTTGAAGTGGAACAACGATACAAAATCCATCGCTAAAGATGCTGGAAAATTGCCGCTGCGATATCCGATTCCACATTATATACTCTAACTTTACACGAAACAGGTCAGACCAAAAAAGAAGTATAATTGCCAAATCTGTATTGGAGCATCTCAAGCCTCTATTTTCAAGCATCGCGGCTGTAAAGGCAATATTGCTTAGCATTAGCAAGGTCAAAATAAGTCTATGCGGCCAAATGAACGATTAAGCATTTCCCACAATACAACCACTTTCCCATACGCAAAAATTTGCAAGCCTATCGCTATTTCCATGGAGAATGTTCAGAAGCTTTATAATCATTCGATCCTACAGTTTAGGCCTTTACAGCTAAGACCCGCCGTGCCAGCGACCATTGGGAGAGTCATCTTCATTCCTTTCGTATTCCATTGGTAAGAAGTAACTTCCATTCAGAGAACATTTCTTAACATCTGCTTTTTCCAGGATACAACCTTCCAATAGTACGCACCCGTAATCAATACACTCTTGATATCTTCAAGTATAGGATGCTCTTCTTTACCTACCGCAGAGAACCCTTCCTGCCTCCCATCAGAATGACAGTTTCCCAAACTCCTCGAGAGCGCCTCGTTACACCTGCTTGGTCTCACGGTGTCCACTGACAAAAGGTGGAATAAGTAAATTCAATCAATAGCTTCATCAACTACAAGGAAAGTTGGTTCTCTGTGTCGTGCCAGAAAGTTTTTCTCGTCTGAGTCAATCGCTCAAAATGTATGAATCAACCATCCGTCCTTGCATGGAATATTACTTTGATATGGTCCGGTGCTCCCGCTGTACGTTTCTACGTCCTTGACAAAATCCAGAGACGAATATACAAGATGATAGGTCCTGATCTGGCATCAAATCTACAATCGCTATCCAACAGACGTGCCTCCCTTTGTCCCTTCTACGAGTATTTTCAAGGCAACTGTTTCAACGAGCTACTTTCACTGGTTGATGAAATTAATATAATGAATATTATCAATTTAAGCGAGCTACAAGGCTGATATCTTAGACCCACCCTTTCACTGTCGAAGCGGCTAAATGTAACCGTCTCTTCTTCTCAAACAGCTTCTTTTCCCGCATTCCCGTCTATGAACTTCCTTCCCCTTACTTGCTACCTCGATGACTATAATCTTCAAATATTCAAGTGTAATGTCAATCGACATCTGACACACTGAGCTTGTTCCGCGTCCTTCTCTATATCCTTTTCTCAAAAATGTCTCTTTACACTTGTTCTCAATCCTCTGTAACCCCTTGCGTGCAAGTGACACTCCCGCCTTGCTTGGGATTAATTGCCTTAAAAAGCGTTATCTATCCTACACATCCTCATAATGTACAATTCTTACGCTTACAAAGAACGCCATTTAATAACACTCTAGTTTGAGTGGCTCTTGGACCTTTTAATTTGCGCACAATAACTTACAAAAAGGAGAAGGGAGAAATATAATTAAATTTGCTCATATTATAAAGATTGTAGTTTCTTTGATTTTGTCGATATATTGCTAAAATGCCACACAGCGACACTAGATATCATTCAATACAAAACTCTATGGTGGAGTTAATTGGGAACTCTATAAACATTTGTATAGATGTATCTTTTTTTTATTTTGCTTCAGTTAACCTTCTGAAAGGTGGGAATCCCACTAGTATGACGGGAGCTTACATGGAGTGAAAGTAAAGAGGTAAAAAGTGCGAGGAAAGAAACTGTTGGAGTAGATGTCGCGATTGCCTTTAGTTATTTCCACAGTATTCGGATGGGACATGGATGACAATTTTGTAGTACGCATAGATTTATGTAGTTGGAGCACCAGGGAAAAAAGTTAGTCAGAGCAGTTGCAATGAAAATATTTGTAGGAAGGACAGAACGAATCCACGTCATGTCGGTGAGAAAGTGACTGAAGTCAAGATGCCGGGGTCATGATTTGATCTTATTTTCGATTTTGTCAACAATCTTGATATGCACAGCGGGAGCACCAATCCATATCAACAGTATTTAATGCACGAACCAATTGTAGATTTGTAAATGTGCAAAATGGATTCTGACAATAAAAAAAAAAAAAAAAAAAAACAACTTCTGGCACGGCACAATGATCCAACTTTCCTTACAGTAGATGTAGCTATTGATTCCATGTAGTCGCTCCACTACAAGTCAGTGGAAAACGTGAGATCAGTTGTTTTTTTTTAAGCGTTTCAACTCAAGGAAGGCGGGAAGCTACTAACACACAAGGGGTTACAGAGAGTTGTAGTTAGAGCAAAGAGCAGTGATACAGGAAAGTATGAAGAGAAGAATAGGGGATATATCAGGGCATCTAGAGACGTCAATTGACATTACATTTGAATAGTTGGAGATTATATCTATCAGGGAAGCAGGAAGAGGGAAGGGAGTTCCACAGGCGAGAGGTGCGAAACATGAAGCTATTTGAGTAGAAGAGACGGCTATATTTAAGAATATGTTCGACAGTGAAAGCATTGAATACATATTTTCTTTTTCACAGACTGGTTGACAACTACCACTAGAAAGCTACGCCTTCACTATGTGGGAGACTAAAATAGACTGATAACTTTCCCATAGATATCTGTCCGAAAATGAATGTCACGAAACCGAGTTGATTTCGAAATTGGCTCGACATTTCCTATCCTGAGACGTTAACAAGTACATTGGAACATCCTCAGATATGTTCAAACATCTGATATGTGATTATTTGAAGGGTTATATATAACGAATGTAACAAATATAATTTTAGTAGCTTATAAGAAAACAGATCAAAATTTGGTAGGAAGTATTGCTTGATGGGCATTTTGATATTTTATGGTTGGGACCACTGATCAGACAAGGAATCGTACTTAGATAGAAACAAACATAATTACATTATTTCATAAAAGAATGAGTTCATTTTGTATCCGATATATCCGTCGAAGGATTTTTGTATTTTTTCAGATTGCTTGATCTGATGATCAGGCAAGTAATCTTACCTAGATCAAAACAAATATAATTATATTATATCGTAAAAGAATGATTTAAGTTTTGATCCAATATATCCGTCGAGGGATTTTTAGAGTTTTTTTTAAAAATTGCTTGAACCTCCGAGAGATCGTGCAGAGAATAAAACTAATACAATTATTTTGTCATTAAATAACAAATCCTGTTTTTTCATACGATGAATCCCTCGAAGAAGTGTTCGATATTTTTCAAATTGGAATTGCTGAGCATGCTGTAAATATTATACAGAACGTACCCAATAAATATCTGAAACTGAGAAAACAGAGAAGTGATACGCATATGGAAAACGTCTTTTTATTTTCAGTCTTCTTTGCATTTTCCTTTAATGATATCTACGTCTTAATATTTGATAATCACCAGATTTTGCATGGATAAGGGTCTTTCTTTACCCAATGTTTCATTCGCTTCGGCTAATATCGCAGGAACAAATTGTTTCGATTCTTGAATATTCTTATAATCAGTTTTCCTTCAGAGCCGATCAAGCACGGAAAAAACAACAAAGTTCGCTTAAAAGGATTCGAATGTTGCTTTAGTATATCGAATGTTTTAAGTTGGGTTTATCGTAAAAACCTTATTTATATTTTTTTAACAAAATGGGAGACTCGTTATCCGTACACCTACATCGTTAAGTGAACGGTCTTCTATCTTTATTCTACTGTATCTTGGTATTTATCGTGCGTCAATTCCTGTTTTGGAAATGCTCTGCCTATTAAATGGTGGATCCTAAGGTAGAGTGATTGGTTGCTATTAACCAGTTTCCTAAGACTCGTAATTGTCTGGCATATACGTTGCTAATCAATGATTATGTAGTGAGACTTAAATGCGATCGTTTCTTTTTACATTGAGTATATATATTTAATATGTAGTTACGAATGGGATCAGTATCTTCACAGATTCCTTAGTTACACTCCAAGTCTCCGGGTCGTAGAACAATATACGATGGTTGATTGAAAAGTGCATAGGCAGACTATGAATGAGTGCTGATAGAACTGAAATTTTTCATTCATAAATTTCAACACTTCTTTATTAATAACTGAATTCTTTCTCGCTAAACCGACTGTTAAGAAAAATTGTTCATCAAGTAGAAATGACGTCATCATCACTACAATACTTGTTCACAGCCAAGTGTCTGTTCATGTTGGGAAACAGATAATAAACAAATCAAGAGAATAGTGAGATTGATCAAGCAGTTCAAAGCCATAGTCACGCAGAGTAGCCATTGAAACTAAGGTCTTGTATTCTGGAGAATTGTCCTGATGAAAGATGACCCCTTTCATAAGTTTTCCTGGGGGTTTTATTTTGAAAAGCCTGTCGTAACTGCTTCGGCAAGTTCGTACAGTTCTCTCCATTGATGGTGTGATTTTTTAGGATAGCCAATAAATGTAATGAATTTTGCATCCCTACAAAATTGAAACCATTAAATTCACTGTAGAATATACGAACCTGGCCTTCGTTGGAGCACACGATGGTGGGTGTTTCTACTGCCTGGATTATCTCTTTGTCTCGGGCTTAAAGTAATGAAACCAAGACTCATCCTTGGTCAGGAAATGTTCAAAGAAACCAACTGGACTTGCCTTAAATATATCCGATTTTACCATGATGTGATCAAACTGTGCTTCTTTCATATATCAGAAGACATAGAACCCATCAAGCAGAAACCTTTATCCCGAAAAATCCATTGTTCGGAATATTCTCAACTCTCTTACGGTATAACATTCATTTTCGATTTATAGTCAATCGCTTATCATCCTTCAACATGCGGTGATAATGACTAATGTTTTCCTTGGTGGAGGGTGTCAAAAGAGGTCCAAACATTGGGTCATCATCAAAACTAACAACTTCTGCTCTTTAATTCAGCCGACCACTTTTACACTGTTAATAAACCTGTGGCTTCATGCCTTAATGTAGCAACCATGTCAGCATTAATGACCTTGGTGATTTAGTGAAATTGAGAACATGTGGTATCTATTTTTGTGAAAAACTGTTTGAAAGTAGATTTTATAAATTTCAATCAGCAGTAATAATACATTTTTGGTCAATAAATGACGAATGTTTATTTATGAGGAAACAACTAAGCATGCCATTAGCATTACCGGAGATTTTTCAAACGTGACGTGTAAATACAGGCGGCTAAGAAACGTATGAATGCTACAGATACGAGTGATATAGAGTCATAAGAAAGATATAGACATGAAAGATATGAGATACCGATACGAGAGATATAAGAGAGATACAGATACGAGAGATATAGAGTCATAAGAGAGATATAGTCATAAGAGAGATACAGATAAGAGAGATACAGAGTCATAAGAGAGATATAGTCATAAGAGAGATACAGATACGAGAGATATAGGGTCATAAGAGAGATATAGTCATAAGAGATATATAGATACGAGAGATACAGAGTCATAAGAGAGATATAGTCATAAGAGAGATACAGATACGAGAGTTATAGAGTCATAAGAGAGACACAGATACGAGAGATATCCAGTTATAAGAGCGATATACAGTGTTTGATTGGTAAATGTCCGCCATTTCATATTTTTTATTTCGCTCAAGGGAATGTCTTTCTTTTTGATTTTGTCGACTGCACAGTATAGTATATTCAGTTGGGCAACGTCTGTTAGAAAAAAAAACTAGCTCCAGAACGATATTTACTTCACCAGAAATTTGGAAACGGTATGCTGCACTGCTTGGCACTTGCGTCGAAAGCTCCTATACTGTAATTTCAGAGTGCCTGTGTGTAAATCTCTGAAAAGTGAAGAGGAATCGGAAAGGGTTGAATGAAGCTAATCGTGATTACAAAGGTACGACTGTCTGGAAACCTCACTGTTATCATTCTGATAAGAGGAGAACTCCCTGAGTTTGTTGGTGGGGACTTCAGACTCAACAAGGACGACTATATCAAGTGTCTTAAGGAGTTAATGCTGCCTCGTGTCAAAAGCGTATCTGCTGGAAGATCCTATGTCTGGCAATAGGACTCTGAGTCATGTCACACAAGCATGAGCGCACAGTTATGGCACTCAGACAATATTTGCAAACACATCACCCCTTACATCTGACCAGCTAAATTCCCAAACTGAACCCCCCCTGATAATTATGTGTTAAGCGAGAGATCAACAAATTTTGTAACACCAAATATGAACTGAAGTCAAGAATTATAGCAGCATTCACCAACTTAAACAAGGAACCCGTCCATAAAGGTTGCAGGAGATTCCGAACTCGTCTGGAAACCCTGTTTGGATGCAATGGCGATTTTATTGAATGAATCTACTCTTTCGTAGTTCAATATATTTTTGTGTAATTTTGGAAAGAATATCTGTTAATATGAGATGCCAATCTTATTTTCATTTTTGCGTAATTTAGACTACAATTTATTCATTGCACCCTGTAGATCTAAGCATGCATCAGAGATATGACAGAGGTAGATATATAAGCAACCATCACATTGGAAAACTAATCTGTTACATCGCACATTACAATATAAGATCAACGTTCGGATGAGGACCCAAATGCGCACACACATACCCCCTATACACACAAACACACACACGCCGACACACACACTAACTGAAATAATTGAATTCCCTAGTTGAATAGGATATAATGTTGTGTCTGAAAGATTTACGTTTGTGTTTTTATTAGTAATGCAGAGAGATAATTCATTACCCAATGGAATTGTTTTAGATTCATGAAGGTTTCCTTAATATTCTGGAAGTAATAATTCTTTTGAATTAATCAAATAACTAATAGAACACTTTCTGAAGAACCGACATCGAATATGAACTCTGTTGAATTAATTTTAGATAAGAGATTCCTCAATTAATTCAAGATTCGTAATTCTATCTCTTAAATTAATACTGGTTTAAATATGATTCCTATCAAACCAAAGAAAGGCTGTTATTCCCTAACGAATAAATGAAATGACATTATACTTGCTACTTTTCTATTTCACTCAGGTCTTACGGTTATATCGCGTTGTAACACCAGTTCGCGTACGAATCGCGAAGTTAAGCAATATCAAGCCTGGACACTACCTAAATGGGTGACCGCTTGGGAATACTAGTTGATGTAAGCTTTAGTGTGCAGGTTGGTTTAACGTGTAAAGTCTCAGAACTTGTGTGTTCGTTATATTCATTTAGGAACAAATATCCTTGCGAAAGGCATGAATCATCCAATTCTCACCACTAGCTGTGGGTTAATTGTTGGGTTTTTATCAGGAAGTTATTAGTATCTCGCCAAACATTTTCAGAATCTATGAATATTTGTTGGATTTAAATAACCTGCAAAAGGTTGATAATCCTCAAAATCATATCAATCAATCTATTGCAAACAGAATCATAATATTTACTTGCAATGACCGACTAACATAGATATACGACTGAATCAATTCTCTAACCAGATGAATACACAACATCGGGTTTATATTAGCTTAGAGTTGATTTAAATTTCACTTTGACTAATTTCGAAATGATAGTGGTTATATTTCATCTTTAACATTATGTTGACTGATACAATTTACGTTTTATCACTGGGGATGCTGGCAGAATGACTGTCCTTTCAACCGCTGCGTAAATTACCTTGCATCTCTTGCTATCCTCTATCAGATCAGAGGCAAAATCAATCACACCGGAAATGGTGTATTGCAATATAGCTTGGTCAGTGTTGTTCTGTTTTCACTGTCCAACCTTGATAGAGACCAAAATGGATTATGCAGCCCTATGCGTGAGTAATTAATCCAGAACCGAACAGCTATACAATATTTATCATTTCTTGAATCATTGAATCATCATCCGATTCCTCAATCCAAGCCACTATCCATTACTCTACACTTGGACTATAAAAAAGCACTATAAACGAACCTCGTATTCTCAGTTGAATAAATGTTTCGCAAATCCTGCACCTGCGTACTTTTGTCATTACATATTTCTTTTTTTTTTGCTAAAAGCTTGTCTCCGTTCTTAGCTTTGAGGTACAGAATATTTCGAAATATTATCGGGGTAGATAAGCTTAAAATGTTTTGGGATTGCATTTCAACATCTTTGTTTATTCTGTTCAAATTATTCATATTCAGAAATGCTCGTAATCGGAAGGCGTCTAAATTTAAATAAGATTTTCAATGAATAAATAAGAGATGAATTCTCAACATTAAATGAGTTAAAACTTATTTTTTTATTTCATGATGTTATACCTTAAAGCTTCTTAGAGTAAACGAAGTCATTCATTACATTGTTTTTTCTTTGTTTAACGTCAAACAATCGATTTATTAATTAAGCTGTTATTTCTTCTGGTTATCTCATGATCTATTCAAATAATCTGTAATTTATGGCCATCAAAACCCATCATTTGAATTGTGAGAGGACAAATGTTGGCCCAATCATTTCTTCTCCTGCTAAAATAAGGGCTAAAATTAAACTGATACTTGTAATATGAAAACGATATTTGGAATTTCTGTTACAAATTATCAGGAAAGAGTGCTTCAAAAGATTTCGCCCTCCAAGGAAAAATTAAAGAGGGGAGGTGATAAACCTAGCGATATATAATAAATTGAAAAACAAATGAGTAAATAATTTTTAATAAGAATTTCAATATGAAAATTATTTACTCATTTGTTTTTCAATTTATTATATATCGCTAGGTTTATCACCTCCCCTCTTTAATTAATGCGCGAATATGTGTATTTTGATACTTGAATGACTAGAAAGAAGACTTTTTTTTCTCGCTGTAGGTTGCTATTTCTTTCTGCGGTGTACTGGTTGAGAGTTCAACCAATATTTTAATTGATTTATAATTTTGCCATGGCTATTTTAGCGTAAGTGAATATAAAGAAACCGACTGGAATTCGAACACGGCTCCTCAACTCCTCATTCCGAGTCGATATCCATGATACCACAACGCGTATCCGTGAATATACATAACCGAAAAAGAAGTAAAGGAAAGATAGTCTTCCGTATGAATTCATTTAAAGTATAAAGCAAGTTGATCTCAACATAACAATGCGACCTACTTGCTTATATAATTGGTGTCGAATAGATTAACATCAGATATGAGGAGGATAGTATATCAATCGAATATTAATTGAATGAGTGTCGGCAAATAAGAGATAACAATGTGGGAATCCAATCACGTAGAAATCAAGAAACTAGAAATTTAATTATCATGGTAATATCACAGACGACAAGAATCTAATGACGGTTATTGTTTATAAAAGATTTGTCTTAGCTTTCAACGAACTGGAAACAGCCACTATAAAAATTTGTAAATTTATACATCAACATATGCGGTTTTGGTGAAGTATCATTAGCAGTCCTGGGAGAAAGAGCGACAAACTCAGCAGACACAAAATTATAAATATGATCTTATTCAGGAGTATGAAAAACTTCACACACATATACACGCACGGACACACACGCACGCACACACGCATGCGCACACACACACACACACACACACACAGATACATGTTGGGATGAATATCACCACCGAATTTCTGAGTAGCGGCGCTCTATCGAGTCTATTAACTTTCTCTTTCGTCACCGAGACTCTTTGTCATAGTTGGTAGGACGCTTGCATTGTTCAAATCTCGGGTGCAAATCTCGGGTGCAAATCTCGGGTGCATATCTCGGGTTCCAATCTCGCTAATGGATGCCCACTGCTGATGTGTCTCAAAATTTTCTGTTTATACGTCATTTTTATACATACAATTTATTTGAGGAAATGCTGTTTTTAATAAAATATTATTATTTACATTTGACGGCCTGAATGTTCGAGGAACGTTTACTGAGCATGTGATCGGTCGAAGATTGTGTTTAGCAACAGTAATTGTAACTTTTTACCAGACGCCTCCATATAGCTAAATGTAAAAGCACGTTAGATGAAATGACGCTTTCCGTACAGAAATACAGGTTCAATTCCTGTCGAGGACGCATATATTCTACGAAATTTCTCGAACATTCAGGTCGATAAATGTAATTAATACCGTTTATCTAAAAACAGAGCATTTACTTAAATAAATATGCATCTGACTGGTGTTCAAATAACTTGGACCAATTTTAATGGGAATTAGGTTTAAGCGTCTAATGATTTTTTGCTTTTTCTTTCAGATTTGGCAGACATGTGTACGATATTATATTTCACACATAATTGCCATGACATAAAATACCATGATCCAATAGAGAAATAAATAAATTTTCTCCAATAACATTAATTTATTTACTGCTGTCTTTGATCCGTTTAAATAAAACACACTTATATATAATCCGTCTTAATGAAACACCATATATAAGAACTCTGTATAAACAGGATATATATATATATATATATATATATATATATATATATATATATATATATATATATATATAAGTTTTTCTCATTTAGAAATAAGTTGTTTTCTACTGAAGAAAAAAGTAAAACAAAGTTTAGAATGATTATGATTGTATAAGACAACTTAATCTGAAATTAAAAAAAAAAATTAAAATATTCGACAGAGAAAACCTGTTGATAGCTTTCAACAAGACTTGCTTAAAATATTTCTTGCTACCTAAATAGTTACAAGCACACACACACACAAACACACACACACACACACACACATATATATATATATATATATATATATATGTATATATATATATATATATATATATAAATATATATATATATATATATATATATATATAGTGAGAGAGAGAGGGGAGAGGGAATGTGCTTAAAACGTAAGCGTTCCTTTCAATATGATGTGAGCTCGAATCTCATTCTGGTCAATTTGTCAACGATTGAAAATATAACGCGTGTTGACCCAACAATTGAGATTGAAATTGGATAGACGAAATATACTGAAACCATCAACTCTTGTGGTGACACTAAGTCATCGTGACCGAGCGATGCTTTGTACACATCTGGTCCTTATTGGTAGTTATCCTTAAATCATTTCATCAAATAATCCTAAGACTTTAACTGAATCGATTTCAGGATTTGAAACAGGGAATTATCAAGAAATATATAAAACCATGTTAACACATTGAAATAATCCATATACGAAATTAAAAAAAAACTTTTTTTTTAATCCTAGAATATAATGTATGCGTCTATGTATATATACATGTTTTAATGTATTTGACTTTCGATGCCAAATGTGTTCAAAACGATAGACATTTATATTTAATATTCAAGAAAGGAGTTCATGCAAGACGACATTTTTATAAGGAAGGACATAAATCTATTTAGCATTGAATATAACTGACTTTCGTACAGTCAAATACCAACGAATCTATGCATGCTCGGAATACATAGAAACGAACGATTTTATAAGAATATTAATGCAGTGAGGCTAATTATTTTCCATGTCCATCCATCCTCTTTTATGGCAGTGCTGATGGAGACAGAAATGTGATTTTACACACTGATGGTCAAACTCTCACTGACCAACATGCCAGTAATTACACTGTTTTAATAAAGTTTTAAGTAAAAGTTGATAAAGGAGAATCAGACATAGATGTTCTCGGACATTATAAGGAAAAGTGGTTTTGGAAAATGTAACTCTCACAAGACATTCTGAATGTTGAAAGGGCAAATGGAAATAGCAAACTAACAAACCAGTTTTGGTGAATGTGTGGCAGACCGGGATCAAAGGGGTTTTGGAAATTATCAAATGTTGCTTAGAGCTATAGGACTGCCTGAACCTGTGGATAGTCGGATCCTTAAAATACACGGCAAGAAGAACCCTAACAATATTCAAATATCATGAAGTGGAAAATTTATATTGACTAAGTTGCTACTGCCAAGAATGTTGATTCACTGTATCACCCTGGACAATTTTTATCTCCAGAATCTATCTTAAACATTTATAAGTCGTCCATTCGTCCATGATTTGGAATATTGCTGTCGCATAATGCCGGGTGCTTCTGCTATTCTTGATATAATCCAAACAAGAATCCGCAATGTTATTGATCCTGACCTGGCCTCTCGGCTTCATTCATTTTCTCACCACCTTAATGTAGCATTCAGTGTATTTTTCGATAACTACTGTTCCGATGAATTTTTCCTCTGTGGTATCTATGCTTTATAAATTTAAGCACAATACTATTTTGGCGGCAAGATCTCATCATCTTACAGTTGAATTGGCTTGATGTCACTGTGAGTTCTATGACAAGCGTTACATTTCTCGCACGTCTCGCTTGAGGAACTTACTCAGTTTTCTTGTTTTCCAACCAACTTTTATTTTCAAAGATTTATATGCTATATCAATCGTTATCTTCTCTCTTCTTGATTCCTTTATTTTATTGTTCACGCTCCTTTTGTATTTTATACTCTCAGTAACCCCCTGTATCTTAGTAGCTTTACAGCCTTGCTTGGTGTGAAATTATATGAAATATTATATGATATGTGCAAAGATAAAAATGACAACAATATTTAAGTAAATTTGCTAACGTATCTCGAATCATAACCAAGGAAATTAAATTCATGTTATGTGTAAGAAATATTTCCGTCCTCTTAAATACTTTAAAAGTAAAAATCTTAACAGGAAAATAAACTAAATAAAAAGCATTATACTTGCTTAATCTAACTCTCCCTGGTCTAAAGGAATGCTAAATTTCTCATGACCTTCCACAATATACTTCATTTTTTTTAATCTCCAGATTGTCATTGATTTGGGGAAAATAGGCGAGTGGTTTCCTGTGACCTTCTCCACGGTTTGAATTTATAGATTTGCTTCTAATAGGAGGCTAGAGAGCCGACCCTACTCCTTTCATGCAAATTGTATCGTGATCATAAATAACCTCGTCAGACTGAGACTTTCATGTGAATGTCGTGCATGATCTCAAACCCGTTCAGAAATATCTATAGTCAGCTATATACAATGGCTTTCTTAGATTATTGATTAAAAATGACTTCAAATGAATAAATACTGTAGGTCTTGGAGAGAACCATTCTTTCAAAACTTGTGAACGAGTGCTACATAATTACAAATTATTATACAAAAGAACAGAAATTTTCAAAAGCAACAATTCACATGTATAATACATTTAATGCGAAGCGAGAATTAATTCAAACAAAATTCCTATCAAGACAGTAAAGAGTTATAACAGTGCAAATTTCTCAAAAACTTTAATAGAAAGATTCTTTGAATTTCAACGCAAGTTGATAAGATATGATTGATCAATGAATACCGAATATTTCCTTTTAAAGGCATTGCAAATATTACGATAACCATATCAGGAGAGGGGTAAATTCATTCCTTTTCCATCTGTATTAGGGTGAAAGGAAATGCAACAGAAATTGAATATATCTCATCTTGATCTTTTATTTATATGTGCATAGCATTGAATATATCTCACGCATCAAAGTTTATTGCATAGATACGCCTCGAAATGATTTAATAGCTAACAAGCTTGTCTCGCACATCAATTACAAATGAGTAGTGATTTCAACCCTCATAAGGTAAATAACAATTGAGGATTTTATTAAAAAAATTTCCATTCAGATTATTGTACTCACTTTTGTTGTTTTTATTACAAAGTTTCGGACGTTATACTATTCGACCAATAGAGGGCAATGGCATAGTGGATGAAAATGTCGGTATCTATGAGGTTAATCCCTGGCTCGGACAGTAGAAACGGGAGAAGAATATATGAGCCGTACTAAAAACAAGAAGTAGACGAGATCTCTCTAGAGCAGTGGAATGAGAACAATCTAACCCGTAGATTAAATAAAGGGTTCAGTTCAGAATTCCCTGTAGATTACCCAGATCGATATACGCCTGGTGAAGCTCCGAGAGCTAAAGAATCGTAACCTTGTGATGGAAACAATAAACATGTGGACAATATTCTGAGTGTAAAAAGTAAAACAATAACTCCTCATCCCAGAAATTCAGACTTGTAGCAAATCTAAATAAAATCCCGCGCCCTGTGTGGTGTAATGTTTCGTGAGTTATGCTAGACTGTCTCGTAGAAAGTTCGATACTCACTGGGTGACAGTTAAAATATGAGTAGCATTGAGCGGACGATGGAAAAGGTCACACATCAATCAGAAGGCACAGAAGGAGAGGGAAATATGTCTTTCAGAAACTAAGCAAAGTATTAAGAAATGCGTAAATGTACTATGAAACAACGAAAAATACGTAACTGATATGTAATATATAATTTTCTCCATAGTTATACAATATCCTTTATTTCCACTAGTCTATACCTTAGTAGCCAAGTCCTATCATACCACGTGACTCGGGTTGAATCACTTTCATTTTCTTTGCATTCCTTTGTTAGGAAGTTCTATACGAGAAGCTTCTTTCCAAACTATGCTACTTTCTGTAACAGACTCTCGAAAGGATGTTTTATTGACCACTACAATCATAACCTCTTTAAGTCCCAACTCCAATATTATGTTGTTTCAACGACATCATTCAGTAGCCCTCTTGACCGAGAGTGGGGCCTTGCGAACGTAATTATTAGAATACCATAGACAAACGAAGCTAAGAATAGTCAATATTAGATCATTGCAAAACTTCGAGCCCGATTAGAAAATTATTAAAATGAAATGTATTCTCACAAAACACATTTATTAGTCAAGTACAAAGTCTCTATTGGTTTTAACAACTGTGTCTCATCATTCTTCAAGCTTGTTGATTTTCGCGTTTCTTTCATGGAGAAAAGTTCACATTTGTATTATTTAAATTGTTATGTAGTAATTAGAAGAAATACAAATCCGTAGGAGCCAAGTCAGGAGAATTAGGTGCGTTCTGGAGGGTTTCCCAATTCAACTCTTTAAGCTACTGCAAGGTCTGTTTTTGCAACAACAGTCTTGCGATGTCGTTGTGGAAGATGGCACCTTCTCGGTTTGCCAGAATCGGCAGTTGTACTTGAAATGGCACAATGAGATTGGGGAATATATCACAATACTTCTTTGCAGTTATTATTCTGTTGCGTGGAAGAGATTCAAAATGAATTTTTCATCCGAACAAACGATTAGCAACATTTTCATCGTATACAAGTCCATATTAGTCATGAGTTCTTGACATTTGTAAGCTTGGTTGCATTGTACTTTATCATGATCTATTTTTCGTTTTGTCTAAGAATCTTACCTTTCTGTGGCACAAAAGAAAATAAATCGCCGCAGAAACACGATGGAGCTTGTTCTCTTACGTCAGAGAATGTAACACACATTTGTCGAGTTTAGAAACAAACTCAAGTCTATTCAAATGGTGAAAGGCAGTTGAGATAAAATTGTTCAATTTCTTAGCAATCTCTTCCATCGAAATGTTCCGTTTATTTTCTTTGATGCCAAGCGGGGCGTCTTCTTCAACGTCAGGCATTCATTTGCGGAAAAGAGCGTCAACATTCAACCAAGTCTAACTCGCAACTGAACGATGCAAGATGTCAATCTAGAACACAAAATCATCGGCGCCATAACAAAAGATTGGTGTAATGTTGAGCTAATTTTAATATAACAATGAAAATTGTTTATTTTTTTTCATGTCAAGCGGAGCGTCTTCTTCTTCAGCTCATTTTAATACAACCATGAAAATCCAGCACGATTGCAAATGATCAGAAAATAACAAAAATGGCGCGGACATCACTGTGTTAGTTAATGAGTTGCCATTATTCTTGATAGTGAGTTCGATATTAATAATGTTCACCATATATGTGACTTTGCTTTAAATTAAGATCAGAGTTGTCGCTTAGAAATGTAAATATTGGACACAATTAGAATTGAGTTAAATGTTTGGAAGAAGAATCTGTTGAATGATTTTAATATTTCTACTTAAATTTTGAGCGTGCTGAGTGATGTAAATTATTAATGATATATTTATATATTTCTGGTTTTGTGTGATCTCAGGGGAAATATTCCATTTTATTATATCTAAAAACAATTAATTTATTCGGAATTGTGTCTATACCTTATTCAACTTACCCCTTACCATTTACGTTTTAACACAGATATTAAAAAATATGTTCGAAAAGTCTCCCCAACGAACGATTTAAAAATATATGAATCGTTTCATCAGTGGAAAGCCTGATTATTATTTTTTGAACATTTTCTGATTAATGTTCGTTTAATAGTTTAGCGCCATTTTGTTGATGCGAGTATTTTTTGGGAGAGTTTGTTGCGGGCCGGTGTACGCGTTGAGAGATAGAAAAGTGTGTCTGTTGAAATGACCACAACAAACATGGTGGACTCGGAATATGAGTCAACTTAAAGTAATGAAAAGAAAGAGCAAGAACCGATATATATATATATATATATATATATATATATATATATACTTTATGCAAAACTAGGTAATCCGTATGGGTAGACCCAAGGTGGATGATATCCAGAGAGCGCAATGTAAATTCAGACCAAATATGTTTGAATAAAAATAGACCACTTTCAGGTTCCATGTAATGTTCATCAGACTTTACTTTCAACCTTTGGAAGTAAAGTCTGATGATCCAAACCCCTTTAAAAGGGTTGTGGTGAATAAACTTATTACATGGAATCTTAAAGTCATCTGTTTTTATTCAAATATATATATATATTAGGATGGTGCAAAAATAATGACGTTATAATGTCGTTTTTTGACGTATTTTTACGTAAAAAAAACGACCTTATTACGTATTTATTTTTTGCACCAACCTAATATAAATATATATATATATATATATATATATATATATATATATATATATATATATATATATATATAGGTGATAATGATAATTTAAACAAAGGTTTACAAGTGACAACGACAATAATATGTGTAACAAATGAAGGTGTAAACTTTCTGGACAAAAATATGAGAAGTGAGTGAATGTGCGTACGTACGTTCGTGTGTGTGTATGTATTGTTCATGTGTTTCCCAAAAAGAGAACGTGTTCTTCCACGAGAGATGTACATGTTGCCGTATTAGCAGAAAAGTTAGAAGAGGGCGTTAAAAAAATTATCGCTGAGTTTTTATAATGCCGGAGAGTGTCCTCAAGGAGCAGTTTCGAAAATTAGGAAGAAACAAGACGACAATGCATTAGCAAGAAAAATATACAATTTAATTATTTTTTAAAGCAAGGATGCTAATTAACTAATAGTCATATTAGTAGATGAGTTCATTGGTCTCCAAATTTCCAATTTGTAGCTTTTCTTTTTTTGTTTTTACTCAGTTTTTTTATTCTTTCTTTCTTGCCTCATAAGAATTTCTTTTTCATAAATTTTCTCTATTCCTATTTATGATTCACTATTTTTGTAACTTTCATTCTCTCCCTCTCTATCGTTTTCTCTTCGTTTACCTCCCATTATATATATATATATATATATATATATATATATATATATATATATATATATATATATATATACACAGATACACACACGCACACACATATTAATATATTTATATATATATATATACACACATATATATATATATTAGCAATATCTTTTTTCTTCTTTTCTTTCTTTCTTTTCTAGTTTCATTGTGCTCTCTCTCTCTCTCATTATTTTTTCTCGATTTTTTTGCTTTTTTTTCTCATTCTTTCTTTCTCTATTTAATTTATTTTTCTAACAATTCATATCTTCTCGTCTAAACATCTGCTGCTTTCCCATGTTTTTAACACACTCCCTTTTAACACCCATTCCTTCTTGTACACTTTATTTCTTTAACTTCGGCAGACAGATGGCCGAAATTTTGAATAACTTCTCTCCACACAGTTGATATATTTTTAAATGCATTATTAATTTATGATTAATTTTTTAAAACGTCAGTTCATAGTGTTATATAAAGTGATTTTTAAAGTATGTAAAACCTTTCGACATTTTTCGAGGTCTCTATCACATTCTAAACATTTTGTATTTCTCTCTCTCCTGACCAATGTAGTTTAGTGCTAGCAGCAGGCAGAAATATTACTCCTCCCGATGATAGCCATTTCGGCCGAAACTAGTCGAGGAATCTAAATGGAATAATAATAAAAAAACGAAAGAATATTAATCTACAACCCAGTGTGTCTGAGGATTTTAATTTTTTAATTTTTTTTATTGTTCAATATATATATATATATATATATATATATATATATATATATATATATATATATATATATATATAATGAAATATGTTAGTTTGATAAACGTTTAGTATATTTTCATCTTACCATATCTATTCATATATATATATATATATATATATATTCATATTCAGTTCATATATATATATATATATATATATATATATATATATATATATATATATATATATATATATATATATATATATATATATATATTCATGTCCTGTTAGACAAATTTTTCTCGCCCAATATTATCTTACATATTTACAAGTTGACTATTTTTTGATGTCTAGAATATTTCTACTATATATTGTCTGGTGTTCCTGCTATATATTTGATAAAATCCAAAGACTCTGCATAACTCTTGAGCAGACATCTTGTCTTCAGTCACATTCCCGCTCTCGATTTGTTACTTCCCTCTGACTTTTCTATAAATACTTTCATGGTAATTGTCCTGATGAACTGTCTATAACCGTCAAATATACTAAAAGCATCAAATATGCTCCCCAGACTCTAAATGATTAAGCACAGTAGGAGATTAATGGTGAGGTCTCATCAGTTTGCAGTTGAAATGGGTAGATTTGACCTTAACTTCTATGCTTAAAGTTCCTTTTTATGCACTGCACGCAGAGGGAAATTACTTCCGGTTTCTTACTTCCTATCAACGTTGACATTAAAAAATTTAAATTAAATGTATTACGCTATATTTTGTCTTCTTACTTCTTTTATTCTCGTAACTCCTTAATAATTTCTGTCTATATTTCTGAGATGAGGTATTATGTACACTATTTATATTATTCGAACAATTGTCATCTTTTTCGCCATATTTATTACAACGTTTCGGCCTTTCAGTAGTTGCCTATATTTCTGAGATGGGGTATTATGTGCACTATTTGCATTATTCGGACTATTGCACTCATCTTTGTCGCCATATTTATTACAACGTTTCGGCCATTCTGTATCTGTCTATATTTCTGAGATGAGGTATTATGTACACTATTTATATTATTCGGACTATTGCCTTCATCTTTGTCGCCATATTTATTACAATGTTTCAGCTATTGTTCTCTCTAGCCTTCTTCAGGTGGTTGGAATGTCGAACTGAACCCTTTATTTCGCTCATTGGGATAGACTGTTCTAGTTCCACGTGCCATATTTAATGGATGTCAGTTATTCTCTCTGAAAGTTCTCCACTGACGTAATAATTTCTTTTTTTTATTTTCTCCTTTTCCATATTGTCAAACAGTTTCTGAGTTTCTTATTGCATTGCTCTTGGTAAAATGATTTTAAACGAATGCACACCTGTTAATATGTATATATGCACGAACACACATTCAGCCAATATTACTTTACATCGAGAAGTAAGAAGATGGTGCAAACATTTTGCATAGGATTTACGTATTTGTAGGCCTCACTCTTGAGGATATGCAAACGAATCTTAAAAATCTTTCTCGTGCATCTCAAGCTATCGGACGAACGTTCAGCATAAAAAACGGAACTTCTCTATCGGCCTATCAATAACCATCCCTTAGCTGTTGTTCCCGTTATTTAGGTTGAGAGAAAAGTCTTGAAACCCGTTTCCTCTTTCACTTATATTGACTCAGTTGTATTCAACGGTGCTAAGATGAACAAAGAAATTAAGTATTATTCTCTCTTTACCACATGCTTTGGAATGCTCAATATGCTTCGTTAAATGTGAAACATGATGTGCAGTAATACTGTCACCCCTACTGTATTGTGCAATAACATAACTTTTGTGTATACGACGACACATCTATCATCTGGTTAGAAACAATTAAGTTCTGACTAAATGCAAAATGATGAGTATTGAAGGCATCTTCATGAAAGTCTAACTCACGTGGGCAGGATATCTTTCTAGTATGAGCGATAGCAGACTTACAAAACAACTTCACTTTGGCCAGATTCTAATAAGCAGGTCAACTGAAATCCACTTAAAAGAAAACTCAGAGACGACCTGAAGAGATGCAGGATCCCCTTTTATTCCTGGGAAAGCAAGGCATCGGAGTGAAGGAGATGGGCGCCGATCCTGCTTCTCATCTATACAAAGGCTTTTAGCGATGCTGAATATCGAGATCAACTGCGTGAAAATATTGAGGGAATTTGGCAGCTTGCTGTTTCTCTCAATGATAGCCTTACCTGCCACTGTGGCTTTGTTGCACGGAGTAAAGCAGGCCTTGCTCTCCACTACCTTATATTATATCTGTCTAAAGTCTGCAAAACCCCTGAACGCCTGGGGATTACTGAGACTACATTTGTCATCTGCGCACGAGACAGTCCACAATATATTTCTTCTGCTTTATTCACACTCGCAATAATAATCATGGAAAGCATGAAGCTTTAATTTCCCAATATCGATGAGAGTTGAATGGTAATGTAGACCAGCCCATGTTTCCATGAATATACCACTAGTGTATGAGAAATAAAACATTTAATTCAAATTCAACTCTAAATATAAAGGGATTAAACATATTAAAAAACTGTCGGGAGATAAGTAATGTTAAGAAAAATATTAATCACACTAAAATGGGAAATATAATAATATAACAATTATTCAAACGAAAATCCTTGCTTGTTATCTCTCTTCAAGATTTAACGATCCCCCTACGAGGAATGTATGTGTCACAAGGCCGGGTTTAATGTGGGTTTCTCCGAGCCCATAGGCTCGGCCAAAAAATATATCCTTTGAACCCGCCTAGACGGATTCAGGGCCTGTCTATCTCCCCTGTCTTCTAGAATGTCAAGATTAATCTCTAACAAAATTGTGGATAGGCCAATGTGTTGAGAAAGGAAGGATCTGCTTATTATCCAGAATATAAAAGTTCATCTGTGAAGCAGATGTATGCAGTATCTTGGCTTGGGCATGTATGGCTGCTACTGGAACAGGCGTATTCATATTTATTGATGATGTAACTTTTGATTGTAGCGGCAGAAGGAATTTACAAGTCGGTAGAAACATTTTGCCTTCGAATTTAAAGAGAAATGCATTCAAACAAAATAGGAGACCGATTTTCATGTAGCATGACAATGACTGATAACATACTGCCACCATGACAAAGGACTTCATCAGGGGAGAAAAGTTGACACATTTTAGACTGGTCAAGTTAATCACTGGACCTTAATCCAATAGAGCATATATTTCATCACCTAAAACAAATTCTAAAGGAAAAATCCCTCCCGAAACAAACAAGATCTGAAAGACGTTTCGTTAAAAAATGAACGCAACAGTTTATTGATGTCAAGTGGCTACAGGCTTGATGCCATTATTGAAAGCAAGGGTTACGCAACCAAATAGTAAAAGATATTTAAGTTAAGTGATGTGTTTTTTTTTGTTGGTTTTTTGGGGTTTTTTTCACTAAAATTGTGGGGATCTGACACAAAAGGTGCTATGTCATAAGCTGTTTAATACATTCAATTTAAATACCAGGAAATAAATGCTGAAATTTTGAACACTTGTTTCATTTATATTTAGATGTTAAATGCAAATGAACAACAAAAACAAAGGAATTTGCCTTGCCGTCCCAAAACTTTTAGAGATGATTATGTATCTATGTATGTATTTATGTATGTAGTGTGTGTATCAAGAACAGTATTGGGACATAATAAAACAAAATGTGAATAGTTTACTTTTGACATGTTTCGTCCTTGACGACTTCATATGTCAAAATTTGTTATGTTGGTAGAACTATACATTTGCAAGGGTAGAGGAGTGCTGGAATTGTTAGAATTTTTTTTTATCTAGCAGAATTCATTTAAACTGTTTTTCTTTCCATCACTTTTGTCAGTATATGTTCCACACTCTCTGATATTAAAAGATCTGCTAGGAATCAGTGAGAAAAATAATTCGCTATGACGTAAATGTCTAGAGAGTGAATTTATCGCACGTTCATCTACATTAAGTTTGCACTATGGCTCTTAAAACATGTCATCATTCCAGGCAGATCTTCTAATATCTCACTGTGGAAAACCTACTTACAAAAGTGACGGAAAGAAAAAGAAAAGAGAAAAGATTCTAAATGAATTCGTCTAGAAAAAAAAAAAATAAATAAATAAAAATGCCCAGTACACCTTTTGCTTGCGCATGTGTAGTCATGGAAAATTACAACATTTAGATCAACACTAGGTAGTGACAGCCTGCTTCATACTTGCGTTCAAGCATAAAGCAGACCGTCGTCAATCATAGTTCATTTCAGTCACCACTTTTATATTTATATACACTGTGGCCCTGATAGCCATTAAATCGCATACTTAAAATATTTTAGCCATTAATAGGACATATCTTAAAAGTAATTTTTAAAACCATTATACAATGAGTATTATTGACCGCCATATGTTATAAATTAACTGAAGTTGTGATGTATGTAATAGAATTTGCAAAATAAAAATGGCGAAAACAGTTGACAAAACACTAAAGAAAAGAAACGATTTCTGCATATATTCTAGCATAATTCTTAAAAATGAACCCAATAAAATTATATAAAATGGGCACATACATGAAAATTCTGCAAAGAAAACAATGTGCTGCACAATGATAAAGCCTTAGATATACTTCACGATAACAGGACGATGAAGAAATTTATCATATTCTTCTTTCTCTTGTACTGCTGTTCACCCAATAAAATTCCCAAGGGTCACTCAAGCCAAATATGAGGTAGTTGTCAGGAATTAAGAAATTGATATATATTCTGAGGATAAGTAGGATATATAACGGCTGGAAGATTGGAAGACGCTGGAATTTTGCAAGACGCTTGAAATAACTTGCATTTAGTGATTATTTTCCGGAAACAGGTGTATCAGATATCACAATCACTTGACGATAATCTACATCCGGCATCTTGCCTCTGATCGGGAAGTTGGAGATTCTGAGGAGCAGGGCCCCACCTCTTAATTCGTATTGTCCCCAGTTGGTCCATTCTGAGCCGGCGCCGTAGACAAGTAATGAATGCCAAAAGAAAAAAAAAACCCTATGAAAATATAAAAATCCATGATTCATACTAAAAATATCTGCAATTAATTTTGATATAAAAAATTACCAACTATACATATTTATTGCAAAATGTCAAACAATATATTATATTTGTAACTGAAAGCATGCAACTGATTTCAAAATATATTTAGTTGATGCCATAAAATTGTTCAAAATATTTAGATTACGGCATTAAATAACCCATAGAGATGTTGATATGGCGTTAAAAAAACTCGCCTAAAGCAACCGAATCTAAATGATTCGAGATCTTTACAGACCGTTTTCTATATTGATAAGTATCTACTACATTTGTTCTGTATGCTACTGATAGATATTTTATATCAACATAATAACTCTACTCATGTAAACAAGTGTGAAGCAGATTATTGTCTGTAGTTTAAATAAGGTAGGCGCCCCCAATGTATTGTCTAACGATTTTCTAAACATTTACATCTGATGTTGAGCCTGTGTTTCTAATTTGAAGCATTTTATGTAACAATAATATGGTTTGTACTAACTTTTACCTGACATGATAATTATATATCTATGTATAGGGAAAAATGTATGGCAAAGTGAAAAATCCCTCATGCGTGCGGATGTGTACTCGCGCCAACATAACAAATTTAGTCTGATAAAGCCCTAATGGACAAATTGCGTCAGAAGTAATTTGTTTTCAATTTGCCATACATTCCCTCCCAATACTGTTCCTGATATATAATAATATATATCGCTATCTCATATCTATGTATGAAATCTTAAATATAATTTACAATATTCATTCGGTTTTCATTTAGTTATATTATCTCCATCTTAAAATAATCTGAAAACAAAGAATATATTCGTAAAAGACAAAAGATTCAATAGTTTTCCTATCTTTTTCATTTGACTATATGATACATTTTTTCATTATATCGGCCTAGGGAGACGATCACTGTTTGCGGCATCGTTGAGAAATACCTCAACGCCATACCACGGATTGGACCAAGCCTTGAGCGTAAAACTGAACAAAATAAGCCGTTCGGAAGGCATTCGGCTAGCAAGAAGTCATCGTGACTGTGGCTATGAGTGTTCACCTTTTCTTAATGAAAAAATCTGCGCTCTCTCCTAAAATGTTTAACTAAAGTCTGCTCTGCTTTGGCAGAAGAAAATCCGACAATGACACTGTGGCAACTGAAGAAAAATATATGTCTGGTCGGATTTTAACAGACGTTGACTAGCCACCCTAACAAAACGGAGATTCTTATATTTTTTATTTTGTGACACCAAAATTTCAATCTCCTCGAGATAAGAGAAGAAATTTCTTATAGGCATTTGTTATCAGTTTTTGAATATTTTATTTCGAAATTTGAACAAATATAACTGGATACATTTTCCAAGAGATTTTCGATCGATCAGTTAAAATGAATTAAAGTTTTCTTCCAATTACGGACTTGGTCGCATCATAAATTTTACAGTTATAATTGGTGCAGTTAGCGTCGTTATTTCAGATCGACTTTTTGGGTATTGATTGCAATTTTCTCGATAATTTTGCAGACATCACATTAGGTCGAATAGTTCTTTATGCTTTTTCCTCCTCTCTTCAACTAACTTTCTATTTCATTTTCTATTTATTTTTTTTATAATTGCAAAAAACTAAGACGAATTATTTGAGTTTCGATATGGCGTAATGCTTAACAAGTTATTAGTTTGAGTCATATTTAATTTCCCTTTTAGGGAACCAATTTATCATTTTAATTAACCGACATCAAGACAAGTAATGAAAAAAAGGGTTACATATGACAAAGTTCAGGGCAAAATGCAATGGCTTGACAAAAATGTATCTCCCAAAACCGACAAAAACGCTATGGAAGAAATTCATTATTCATTTACGGTTGTGTTATTCATTTCTTTCTTTCTTTATTTTTATGCGCCATCTTCTTTCAGGATGTAGTCGATCATGGCTCTCATCCTCCGTTGCAGTTCTCAACAAGTTCCTTCCCTCTGCTAGCTCCCCCAGAGCACTTTCTGTCATCCACTTGCTTAAGTCCGCTAGGTATGTCATGCGTTGCTTTCGTTCGTTTCTCTTTTTTTCTATTCGATCAGTGAGTATCAGATTCTCCAGGCCCTCCTTTATCATTACGTGTCCCAGAAATCTCAGCTGCCTCTTCCTGATGTAAAGTAAAAGCCTCCTCCTTGTTTGCAACTTCTCTAATACCTTATCGTTGCTCACACGCTCGGTTCATGACAGCGGTTTGTTTCATGATATCCATCTGTATAACTACATAACGTGTCTCTTCATCTTTGAGGAACTCGTCCAACATTTGCTGCCGTAAAGAAGGACAGATATCATGTAACAGCTCAGTATTCTTTTCTTTGTTACCAAAGAAATCCTACAGCCTCGCAATACTCTGCCCAGTTTTGGAATGTGCTCCTGGCCATCCCAATACGTCTACGGATTTCAGCGTCGCACTTACTGCCCTCTATCAAAACGCTTCCCCTTTGCTTAATTCTAGTGTCTCCAACCTGCAATTCGCATTACGGTCTCATCCTCTTACTCATGCACATGTATTCTGTCTTCTTGTAGATTATGCGTGGTCCCTTTTTCTCACTCTCCGTCGTTACCTTCCTTACTGTGTCATCTCCGTATCTTATTCATTTAGAGACCTTAAAATCCAATGAAACTCCAAATTCCCGCTTTATAAGTCTAACGGCTTCAATGTGTCCATAAAAATCGAATGCACAAGATTGGTACAGGAAGAATTTTGAAAATCGTTTGGTTCGTACTTCCAACCTTGCCATATTCACCTGATTTTCCACCAAACCGATTACAAACTTTTGTTGATCGCTGTAATTTTCCTGGGTATTATGATAAAATATATTCAGCAGCAAGGCATCTGTCCGTTTTAGAGGCCCGTGGAACCATATCATAATTGCTGTTGTTGTTCCAATGTCAACCCAGACCCTGGGTGGTAGCATCTGTTAGGTTCACAGCTATGGACAAATAGTGAACCCCCAAACTGTGGTCAAAACACTATGAAAGTATAAAAATACATCTATAAAATAAAATACCAGCAATACATATTCATAAAAGAAATTAGTAATGTTCCCAAGAAAATAAAATTTCAGGATTAAATAACTCCAAAGGATTTGATATGCTGTGAACCAAGCCTTTTTAACGCAAAATGACTAGCGATACATCTTATCTGTAGTTGTAGGTATACAATTGCATTCAAAATATATTCACTTGAAGCTATGAAATTGTGTTCAATATTTAGACTTCGCCATTAAATTCCCCATAGAGGTGTTGATATGCTAAACAAAATCTGCAAACCTACAATGACTACAAAGCACTTTGATGTTAGAATGTTTATCATGTGAAAACCAGATTCAAGTGTTTATGAAAACATTTTTTTAATCAAAGCTTGTGGAATTTTAATCAAGTCTAATCAAAAACCTATCTGTCCACGTGACATTAAAATAATCTTTCCTATATAATTTACTGAAATATAATTTCGTGGAAGATAAAAACTGATGAAAAACGGAAATTATAAGTGATTCTTGTTAATGTCTTAATACGCAGCGCAGTAACAAACAATACACATAAATGTTTTTAAACGAGTTGGATAAAACACTACACCATAAATTAAACTTACTGAAATTAAGACAAAGATTTCCAAATAAACGTTAAGAGGAAATACGAGCGGGATTAGTTGAAATTTTCCTTCATTGAGAAAACATCGTATTTGTTTGATTCTTAAACGATATCTGGCCTCCTATATGGCAATGAATGCTGGACAATCTCCACAAAGATAAGGAAAAGACTTGAAGCTAAAGAAATACAGAAGGATGCTGAGGATACAATGGATTGATCAAGTGAGCAACGATGCAGTTTAAGAGAAAATGGAAGCAAAAAAAAAACTTATATTTAACAACGGGAAGATACAGTTGAAATTTCAGACAATGAGGAGAGTGGACTTGGAAAATATGATACACCCAGGGCCGATTGAATGGAAAAGAGACAGAGGAAAACAACACATAAAATACTTCATGAGCTTGAGTAAACTGATGACTGAACAGTATATAGGATAAATAAAGAAAAGACTAAGTTTTTAAGAGCTACAACAGACAGGACATTGTGGAGAGTACGTGAGAGTCTACTTTGTCAGAGGACACAACACATAAAAAAAGGTTTTAATCATGAATATTAATAGAAACGATTTATTTAACTTTCTGTAAAATCCGTTTAGCACCTATTAGCATTTACAAGGTAAGCAACATATGCAGATGACACTCTTTCGATTGGGTATTCAAACGGTCAGAAAGCGTAAACGATTCTAACTCATGAGGACCGATGATAAGACAGTTACTACACTCAGATCTCAGGGAGAAGAGCATTGTCTTTATACATCTAAATTAACAAGAATTAATAGTAGAGATTCTATGTTAAGTACATATGGAGACAAACTATTGGGGAGAAGGGCTCGGAGAATTTGATACTGACAATTGAAAGGCGCAATAGATAGAGGAAAACAACGCATGACATACCAAGCGAGATTTACTCAATGGATGGGCAAACAAATTTTATGAGAGATACACAAACAACTAAAATATATTAAGTTCTACAAAGAAAAGAAAATTTTGGAGAGTCATGATCACCTACATCCTGAATTTCCACATGGATGAAAATTAAGTCATAAACTAATCATTAATTTGCATTAAATATCTTCTTCAGAGTTTGGAAATATAAAAGGGGAAATGAATGGAAGGAAAAGCGTTCTACAGAGCAAAATGAAATTATGTCTAGGAATTTGAAATGAAACGAAACAAAAAATATATTACTTCACATTTAACCGAATGAATTTTCGCTTCTTTTTTTATGAAAAATCTTGTATGACGTCAACGAATCTCGTCGAAATTGATTGATCGTTTATTCATAATAGGAAGAGAGCAATGCCCGGAAAATAATGTCCACTTCGGTCAGAGAGGCGACGAGAAGGTATAGAGGAACAAACCCATGGGCGATGACCCCGACCAAAAGGCACGAAGTTAACGGTTTTTCAGAGACTAGAAAGGACAGCTAAACACATTTCTTCTGGTTCTGTAAGATTTATGTCTTGTTCACAATCGACACAGAATGGCACATGGAATCATTGGAACGGACAAGTGTCTAGGAATGCATCGCAACATATGACATATGGAAAGGAATCATGAGATTTCCAAAATGTTGCATTTCGTCTATTTCTTTCATAATTTCATTTATTCAAAAACAGTTGATATGAATGCAATGACACATATATATTCAAACGAATGTTTTTAATTAAAAAAATAAGGAATAATATTTTTAACATATTTCATATACTACACATACAGTGGGGGAAACAAATATTCGTACACATACAACTTTTTAAATTTATTGTATTTCCAACAAATGTATAAACATACTTTTCATATAGGTAACTGTACACAGACGCATAATAACTGAATATACATAGAGAAAAGGAAAAAAAATAATTATTAGGTTGGTGCAAAATTAATGTCGTTTTTTGACGATTTTTTTCGATCATCGTTCACCCATTTATCCAACTTTTTTGACTTCCCTATTTGCTTTAAATGGCGAACGACTGTTGAGTGGTCGACCTCGAGTTCAACAGCAACTTCTCGTGTGGTTTTGCGAGGATCGGCTTCAATTAAGGGTTTCAAATGTTCGTTATCAACCGCAGTCGGCCGGCCGCGACCGTCTCCATCTTCGAGGCTCTCGTCAACATTGTGAAATTTCTTGAACCACCGTTGTGCCACACGTTCGTTAGTGGTTCCTGGGTCAAACGCATCATTGATATCACGAGCTGTCTCGGCAGCTTTTCGGCTTAGTTTGAACTGGAACAAGAAAATTGTGCGGATTTGAATTTTGTCCATGCTGTCGAAAAGCCTGCAAAAAAATGAATGAAGACCGTGAGAACAGTAACGAATAACACGATTCGATAGAGCGAAAAACGCGCTTCAAAATGATATATAACATGGCTATATATACATCAAAGAATTAATTCAGAAATCATATATAAAAGTAACATATGTAAGAAAACGACATTATTTTTGCACCTGCCTAATAAATAGAAATACATCCCATTAATCCATTTTAATAGATTAAAAAGTATTCATACAATACGAAAAAGAATACATAATCTTCATTTAATTCTTTGTAGAGTAGACATTACTCATTTCTACAGGAACCAACATCCTGTATTTCTCTAATTTGCAAATTTTAGTTGGTATTTTGTTCCATTCTTTTACGCATATCGTCTCCACATCTGGTTTGTTTGTTGGAGCTCACGATAGGATTTGAATTTTCAAATAACGCCACAAATTCACGATTGCGATAAAATTCTTGAGACAGATTTGGTCATTTCAGGATATTTACATTATTTTCAGCAAGCCATTTCTTCGTAGATTTTCCAGTGTGCTTAGGATCGTTACCTTGTTGGAAGATCTAAGCAGGAGGAAATTCAAGATTTTCAACCGAAATCATTAAATTTGCCTCCGAAATATTTTTATATGCTACGTCATTCATTCTACCATCTATTACTGCTATGTTGCTAGTACCTTTTGAAGGAAAACAACCCAAACAATGACACAGCCACCACCAAATTTCACTGTAGGAACTTTTATTTGAAGGCATCACCATCTTTCCTCCATACATGATTTCTAGAATTACGCCTGTAAAACGCAATTTTTGTTTCGTCTGTTCATAATACTCTTTCCCAATACGATTTTACCCTATCCTTATGTTCACAAAGAAATTTAAACTAGGAATCTCTGTGTATTTTCAAAAGCAGTGGAGTCCTCCGAGGAGCGCGTGACTATGAATTTTATTCCTTATTGTCCGTTTAGTGACACAGGTTCCTGATGGGAGCCAATCTTCCTGCAAATTTTGATGGGTATCTATTGGATTATGTTTAATTTGACGCATTAATTTCCTCGAAGATCTTGAAGAAATTTTCTATGCTGCACATAATCGTCTTTGCTTTCCAAGAGTTTTTCAGGTTTTTTTTATACCTTGCACTGTAGTAAATAAAATATTCAGGTTGTCTGAGATTTTCCTGTAAATTTTATCTTCTTTCCAGAGATTAAGAATAAATTCTATTTGCGAATTTGTTAATTCACGAATACGAATCACAGAATGTGCTGTTTGTATTTTTTTACACAAGAAATAACTGCTGAAAACGTTATTGGAACATTCTAGAATATTCCACGTGAGCAATCGAGAATATTAAAGCAATTTAAAAGTTTTAAAATCTGAAAATTGCATTGTACGAATACGTTTTGTTCACCCACTAAAATGAATAAATGCGATTTATTTGTATTAAATAAAATTTTTATTCCGTTTTCTATACATATAGTAGTTAATACGGATCTGTGTACAGTTAATTATATGAAACGTATGTTTATATATTAGTTGGAAATACGATAAATTAAAAAATTCTATGCGTACGAAAATTCCCCCCACACACACACACTGTACGTTATAGCGTTTTTCTAAGACTAGCCCAGATGGTGCACAAGGCCGAAAGTATGGGGCACCACTGAAGATCGAACTCATTACTCAACCGTAATTGCACTAGCGAGAACAAGCTTGCTAAGCATTACACCGCCTCGAGGTGTCCCCTCCCACATACACACGGTCTATGTTATATGATCTAGAGGAATATGAAGAAACCTATGTAAGTGAGGGTGAGGTGATGTTAGATTTTGGTAAGCATGGGTCGAAAAAATTTCAAAATAAAATAAACATATTTATTATTTTATTTTCAATAAAATAAACAAGTGGATACAATATATATATATATATATATATATATATATATATATATATATATATATATATATATATATATATATATATATATATATATATTAAATAAAAACAGAGCACTTTAAGGTTCCATGTAATAAATTATTTCACCAAAGCTTTGGAAGTAAAGTCTGATGATCCGCTGTCCTTATTTATTACATGGAACCTTAAAGTGGTCTGTTTTTATTTAAATTATTTGCTCTGGATTTACATTGAGCTCTCTGGATTATATCCTCCTTAGGTTTACCCATACGGATTACCTAGGTTTTCATAAACTAATATATATATATATATATATATATATATATATATATATATATATATATATATATATATATACTCCTGTGATCCGATGACGTACGTCCTATTCCAGTACTTATAAATCAATGCTAGGTTTCTCCTAGTTTCATTTGCATCCTGGTCGCCTGAATATCGTTGAAGGTTTACGCAGTGAAGCTTTTTTTTGCTCTGTCTGGATAGTCAATCATTTGGGCACTGTTATTTTGTGCGTAGGTAGGGTTTTACTATTTCGTTCTTTACTTCTATCGTAGTTTGATACCTTTGAAAGTATTCGCTTTTTTTATTAGTATTTTCCACACTATTTTGGGACTTTTTTCTGTTGATTTTTGCTTTTCGTGTCTTTGTTAATGTCTTTTGACGGGTAGTGCGTTGGTCGCATTAACATTTAATTTAAGCAAAAAGTTTAGTGGAAGTGGTAGGTGGGAAATTTTTGTTAATGTGTATAAAACGTGGTCTGTTATAGTCAATTTAAAAAATAACATCAAACCATTGTAAAGGTGGTAACTAAATTTATATTTTTTATTATAAAATTTGTATCTGGAGTGCCGCGAAAGAATTTCTGTTTGTGGTTTTTGGTAGATCTTTTTCCCAGATTACATCCATTTTATTCAATAAAATTGCATGTTTGACAGATGAAAATTATCGGGAAATATGATATCATCATCAACAGCAACACCAGCAATTCCGTGAGTTGCTGTGGTCATATATATATATATATATATATATATATATATATATATATATATATATATATATATATATATATATATATATATATATATATATCATAATGTTGTGACTATCCACTTCCTAACAAGGAACTATTTGATTCACCCAACAGTTAGCGTGAGAGTCGGTTGAAATACATAAAAAACATTCTCTTAAAACAGTTTTTCAGCAAATAGTTTTGTCGAATTCATTAACTTTCATCAGTCTTTTAACACACGTCGGATTATTTCTTTTATAGCCTTATCTTTAAGGTAGTGTGGAAAGTCAAAATTTTCATTTTCTCATTATATTCTCTTCTAATAACGTGATATCCATTTTGCTTTCGGCTAAAGCCGTTGGTAATATTCAAGAGACATGATTTTTTTATTTGTTAACCTTATCTGTTTTCGATTCTGTAGTAAGAGTCTATGAATAAATATTATAAATAGCAGTATTCTGTAAGACTTACAAATTTCATTCACTAGAAGCCGTTTTTAATAATTTTCCGGAAAAGTTTTGCATATTATCTACAATTTAGACATTGCTGAATATGCTGAAAGTCAATTTAGATGCTTACTTTCGAATCCAGATATGATGAGGTTATTTAAAAACATGATGCCTAAACATAATACGTTTTTGTTTCATCTACGTTTTGTATCATTCTTATTTTACGATATTTTTTATAGTAGAAACTTATTTGTCGTATTGTAACATATTTATGGCATCTATGTTTTGTAGCAAATACGACATGTAGCATACATTTACAGAATTTTTATCTTTTAAACCCAAGCAAGGGGATAAAATCACTAAGAGGGAAAGGATTACAGAGAGTGAAGTAAAATAAGTGTGAGAGAGGTTGAGGATTCAAGGAGACGTGGTATTTTTATTTCGTATTTTGGAAAGCAAAAAGCGAGGAAGTCTACCTAAAGTGAGAAGTTCGAAAGAAGAAGAGAGGACAAAATGTTATCGTGGGAGTTACAATTACATTGAACAATTTCAAATGTAAAACAATGGGACCTAACTTCCAGTCTAGTACTGAGTTTACGTTCGTGAATATTTTTGGAAAAGGTACAGCAAAGGTACGTAACGACGGTGGGGGGGAGAAATGGATTGGAGCCGAGATGCCAGATCAAGACGGATAACATTGTCGATACGTCTACCTTTTATAATATCCATGGTTATTAGCATAATATTTTGTTTTTTCTAGATTCTGCCTTTTGTAGCATCTACATTTTTGAGCATATATTTCTATGTAGTCCATCCAAGGAAACATAAGCAATATTATTGGTCCTGATCTGTCAGTTCGGCTGCAGTCACTTTCCAACCACCATAAGGTTGCCTGTCCGTGACTTTTTGAATTTAAGCACAGTACTAAAGTAGCGTCGAGATCACATCAGTAGACAGTAGAGCTGACTAGATTTGGCAGCAAGTTCTATGCTAACAGTTTTTATTTTCTCGCACTACCTTACGGTCCCAAGCTTTCTAGCCAAATTTAGTCTACTGTCTTCCTGATTACACTTTCCGCTCATTACTAATGTTTCTGTTCCTAATGCTTTCCACACCCACTAATCTCTTGTGTCACACTAGCTTTACTGCATTGCAGGGGGTGATAGTGATTTGAAAATTGCATGCATATATTATAGCACCTGCATTTTGTAGCTGATGCTTATTTTAGCTTCTTAATTGTGCATTCTTTTATTATTTGCTGTAACTAGGTTTTATAGCATCTATTATCGTTAACACACTGAAACATAGATTAATACTATATCAAACATAAAGAATTAGCATATGATGTAATATATTTCTTTATTCAAGTTGTGAATATATCCCGTCTTTAGAAATCATCACACTAAACAATTCCTCCCGATATATGTCTCACAAATATATCTCTATGTTTCAAAAACCGTATTTACAAGAAAAAATATCAAATATAATAGGTAAAATTTACTCAAGGATGTGACTTGGCATAACAGGCGTCGTTTGGTTGCTAATTCTCAGTAAAGTAATGAAAATCATTTGTTTTCCTATTTCTTTTTCTTTACCAAGTTCGTTAATTTCCGGCTGCTTCCGTGGCTTTAGGGTCTCTTTTTTCCTCATTGACGACCTCTTTTATTTTTGGCGTTGCCATCGTCAATAAAGGAAGTTGTCTACTGCACAACTTAATGGCCCCGGCGTCTGGGACGATGATGTATATAAGGCTTTTGAATTCAGAGATTTTCAGTCAATTAGAAAGAATCTAGATTCCTTCAACATATAAGAACTCAACAAATATTATTTGAAATAAAAACGAGTCTTTATGTGCATAACTGAAAAGGTTTTACCTTCTAATGATTGAAATAGTCATTCGTACCATTCATACTTCTATAACTCCTCATGTCAATCTTTTACTCATCTCATATATATATATATATATATATATATATATATATATATATATATATATATATATATATATATATATATATATATATATATATGTGTGTGTGTGTGTGTGTGTGTGTGTGCGTGCGCGCGCAAATATGTAGAAAAATAGGAAAGAACATGTTAGGTAAATAATCCGGGGTACTTCAGCATTTTTTTTTTTTGTAAAAAACAGTGCTCCATACAGAAGAAGAGCTATAATTGTAATCATTTTCTTAAAAAAAAACGGGAAGGAATAATACTTTTAAAATACCTATCTATATATATATATATATATATATATATATATATATATATATATATATATATATATATATATATATATATATATGAACATAGAAGTCAACACTTAAAGGCGACAGTCTGTTTCATGCTAGATGCAATCTAGCATGTAACAGGCTATGTTCACTTTTATATTTACACACGCTCTGATATTGAGCACTTTATTCCGTAAATATAGCAAATTCTAAGACTATATTTCTTCATATATATATATATATATATATATATATATATATATATATATATTTATATATATATTAGTTTGGTGCAAAAATTTATGTCGTTTCCACACATTGTAACATATGTTAGAAAACGACATTATTTTTGCACCAACCTAATATTTATATATATGCGGTACTTTCTGGAAAGTGCTCGATGTCAGTGATATGAGTTTGGTTTTCACGCTTTTGTGATCATCAGACAAACGCTGATAGTTTTTCTGATGATCGCAACATCGTGAAACTCATTACAAACTCAATCCGTACAACTGAATATATATATGTGTGTGTGAGTCTGTGTCTGTGTGATAGAAATTTTTAGTACGATTTGACATAATCCTAATTAAGTAATTCATCGAATCTAGAAGAAACTTCAACAGAATGAAGAAAGCACGGTACGACCGTTTCGTCGTATACTTTGGTTTCAACAGCAGTGTATATCCACTAAATTGAAACCCGGACAGTTACGATAGGAGGCTACGAGCCTCGGTGACGAAGAGGTAAACAATTAGACAATATAGCACCACTCGTCACAT
>OZ010581.1:122313689-122338689 GCA_963932145.1 Acanthosepion lycidas
CTGGCTCGAGCCCCACCAGGGACAGCGATTCCACGCAGATCTAGACTGTACGACTTGACTTTTAGCGTTGGACATTGTCGCATGCAAATCATTATTCATCACCTGTTCTGTTATATTTAAGTAACAATTAGGATGGCGCATTTTCATTAAAATTGATTTCGAAAAGAGAATTCATTTGTTCAGACTTTTGAGACTGAGAGTTATTGTACGTATGTTATACAATAAAAAGTTGATTATAGTTACATTCAGTCCATGTTACTCTTTAAATGAAAAATTATAGAAATTCAGAAAAAAAATCGTCTGTTTTCTCCGATAGCATTTCGAGAAACACCATTAATGATTTAACAAAAAATATCTTGTCTTTTGATTAGTCACATCTGCCTCTGTTATGATCGGTTTTGAATATGCCCGTCTTCATAAAAAATCTTTCTTTTTTGTTTACGATTTTTTAAAACGATATGAAATTTGAATCAAATTAAAAAAAGAACATTTTAGAAAATCTTTAAAAATGTTTCAATCGGATTTTTTGTTTATTCTTTTAATCTTTCTTGATCATAAAGAATGCTAATTAAATTTTGGGTCTGTGAATTAAGAAACATAGAAAAAACCATCAACTATAAACCATCTGATGCTATTACATTAATATGAGTATCGTCTGTGAAAAATGCAGAAACCTCAATGACTATTACTCCTCCCAGCTACCAGAATAAATCATAGCATTTATGCTAATTACCGATTTGAGAGAATTGTACAGTTTCGAAACATGTTGTTAACCCTTTGAGCACTGATAACCGTTTTACCGGTGGTAGAGAAAAATGACTTAATGCACAGCCACCGGTTGAATGGTGGGTAAATACTTGCATCATGTCTAGCCATTCTTATGCATCAAGAGAGGCAGCACCTGCTGAGTAGACATGCACACGAAGAAAAAATATAGTGATAAAGGGAATGCATGCAATCATTCTTTCTCCCTGCTAAATATAATGCTTTTATTTTTGGTAACTATTTTTATATCTACCGTGAAATATTAACTACCATTTATTTGCGAATATTGACTCAGGAGCACTGTCAGAAGCTTTAAAATTGTTTAGAAAGTCGGGGCTGAAATGGTTAAGGCTTTTACATTTATAATAGACTTTTCATTTGTCTTTGCTTGTAATCCAAAGATTATCCAAATAAAAGTCCAAGAGAGTGACTTATGCGACATATTGGATTAAATGGAACCATTATATTGATTCATTTGCTGTGTCGTACCAGAATCTCTTTTGCCACATTTAGTTTGGTGTTTCTGAAATGTTATTGGCCTCTGAGCTGGCCTCTCAGCTTCATTAAATTTTTCATGTAGCTTTTCTGTAAATATTTCCATGGTAATTGTTTTTTTATTCTTTAGGAACTGAAGCGCAGTAATAGATTGACGGCAATGTCTTATCGTTTTACGGTTGCAAGTGTTATCGTAAGTTTATTCCTAACAATTTTTCACTCGCACTTCTCACTTGTGAAACTCTTTTCCGGTTTCTGCTTTCCAGTCAAATTTGATCTTCAAACAATTAAATGCAATGTCGATCGTTATCTTCTGTCTCATTAATTCATGTTCTTCAATTGTCTCTCGCCTTAATAATGTTTTGTCTCCGGATATACACTAACACACAGCAACTCCATAGCGACTTAGTGGCTTTATTGCCTTGCTTGAAGTTAAATGAATAAAAAGGGACCTCCTATTCTAATTCCATCGCATACTCAAACAACATAAATACTAACAGCAATATATTTACGTATATTTATATATTTACACCCAGTAAGAGGGAAAAAACGAAAACTATTGTGTGCAATGTGATCAGAAGTTTCCTTTTGGGGTTATGCATATTTTTTTGCCGTTTAAGTATCTATATTATTTTAATTAAAAAAAATAAATACATGTGTCATAATTTCAATTTAAATAAATTTACTTATAAATTCACTAAAAACGAGCCACATATTCACTAATAAATGCATATTGCTAATGACCCAATAAGTGGGTCATTTAATTTTTTTTTTTTTATAGAAGAATATGTCAATTACTTTTCCCTGTTAAAAGAAAACAATGTGTGAGCAAGATAAAAAAAAAAAAAAAAAACGTGAGCGTATCCTGTCTGAATTTTGGAATGTGGATACACTATTTAGAATCCGGCTATAGTCCATAACCTAGTTGAATATAGTTTAGTCTTATTAGTTCGGTACAGTTATTGCTCGCCCTGTTTCCACTGATCACAAGTACACTGACTTGCCCGGGGATCGAACACCCAATTACTATGTCACCAATTTCACAAACACGATATATCACTAGAGATGAGCAGTAGGACGAGAACAATCTATACTCGTATATGAAATAAAGTTTTCAGCTCGAAATTCTCTGTAGGTGACATGAATCGATCCACACTTGATGAAGGCCGAACGGATAAAATAGCCGAAACGTTTTGATAGCAACAACAAATACGAAAACATTAGTCCGAATGTAAATACTGTAAATTATAAACTCATTCTTTTCCTCGATTGAAAATATTATTTCTTTCTTTTCCTTTTTATATGTCATTTTCTTTTCAGGACGTAGGCGATCATGGCTCTCCATCTCCCTCTATCCCTTTCAGCTTCCCTCAGCTTCCCTCCCTCAGACATCTTTCTGTCATCCACTTGTTTAAGTCCGCCAGATTGTTTTCCCTTGTCTCTCTTTCCCTCTATTCGACGCGTGATTATCAGATTCTCCGGGCCCTCCTTCCTCATCATGTGCCCCAGAAACTTCAGCTGCCTCTTCCTGATATTAAGTATAAGCTTCCTCTTTGTTTGCTCACACGCTCAGTCCATCCTTATCATCCTTCGATATAATCGTAAAGAAGAATAGATGACGCATAACAGTTCAGGATTCTTTCCTTTGTTACCAAATATATCCTCCTGACTCGCAGTACTCCACCCGTCCTTTATAATGTGTCCTTGGCCATCTAAATGCGCCTACGGATCTCAGTGCCGCACTTACCTCCCTCTGTCAAGACGCTACCCATTTATTTAAACTTCCACGTCTACTTGAGTCTAGTTTTACCGACCTTCAGATCACATTTCGGGCTCATCCTTTTACTGACGACCATACACTCAGTCTACTTGTAGTTTATGCTTATTCCTTTCTTCTCACTCTCCGTCGCTACATTCTCTAGGAGGCTTTGTAATTTAAGAGGCCAAAACCAAAATGTTACATTAGTGTAGATTGGTTACTATAGTAGATTTGTGACACTAGATATGTGTATACTGACTACTAAATAAATAAAAGTAACAAAAGCATGCAAATACAACTTCGATAAGGTGTAATCTATGTGGGTGTATTTTCCACACTAAGTTCGGTTTTTCTAACCACTGATTTTATAGAGATGGGAATCGAGAACCAGAGAATATAACACGTGAATGAATTGCTTGGAAACTAAGACTGACCGATGATGATGATGAAATGTAACAAGCAGCATACATTGACCAATCAATTGTCAGCAGAATTGAAGGAACATTTACTATTCACTTGTATTCCCAAAATTGAACCAAAGAGAGCATGAAGCTAAAGGGCGAAATCTTATTTGAAGATAAGAAATCTAGTTTCCAGTTAGAGGAATTCTATTCTTCCATGCTTCGGAGGCTCTATAGTTTTTCATTCATAGATTCTCGCTTCTCAGGAACTACTTGCCTGTGAAATTTTCTGACAAGATTTATTCAGTATCTGTCTATATTTCTGAAATGAGGTATTATGTACATTATTTATAATGTTCTGATTATTGCCCTTATGTTTGTCGCCATGTTTATTACAACGTTTCGGCCGTTGTACGCTCTGGCCTTCTTCAGGTGGTTGAAATATCGAACTTAACCCTTTATTTCGCTCAAGGACACATGGCACAGTGGATAAATGCGTTGCTTAGATCCAGTGACAGGACCTAAAGTGTGTGAAATACAAAATAATCCTCAAATAATAAAGAAAAATATTTAAATTAGCACAGCCTTGTTGAACATTATCCAGATAAGCGTAATGATGATTAGCATTTTTGTGACAGTTCTTTTAATTTTCTCAAGGACACATGGGACATTGGATAAAGGCGTTGGTTAGATCCAGTGACAGGACACAAAGAGTGTGAGTCCAGTACCCGGTTAAGGTAGTGGAGAACTTTCAGAGGGAAATTAACAGGAGGTAACTGATAACTAACATCCATTAAACATGGTACGTGGAACTAGAACAGTCTATCCGAGTGAGCGAAATCAAGGGTTCAGTTCGACGTTCCAACCACCTGAAGAAGGCCGGAGCGTACAACGGCCAAAACGTTGTAAGAAAATATATGTCGACAAAGATGAGTACAATATTACTAATAATGTAAATAATGTAAGATTTATTCATTGCTTGAACCAGTTCAGAACTTCACAGTTAAAACAACCCAGGCAACGCGTCGTTGGATCGAATCATTCCCAGTCCACTGTAGTCCATTAGTAAAAAAAGAAGTCCCGTTCGTATAGCTTCTTCTAAATAATTTCTATTTTGTGAAACAGTTTCACAAGACGATGCTTTCCAGATCATTACTACAAGTTTAAAATCTTCAAGTCTTCTATTAACAGTTATCATAACATTTATTACTTCCTCTTGTTACGCTCACACGAAAAACAGATTCAATAAGTAACTACATTGAGTGACTCTTAGGCCTTTTATTGTATGAAAAATTAGTAAAACAATGTTATAATTTTGTATACAGTAACGTATTCCTGTTTTAACCTCGGATTACATTTCATGTTTATTTTTCTTAGAGTGAAACATTGATTTATTATATATTTGCAGGTTGCAGGTTGTTTTTTCTGCTTAAAATTTTCACGTGTAGTTAATTTTTAATTATGCTCTATTGAAAAACAAAAATTAAAAATATTGTAAAATTGTTCGCCATCATGCTTAAATATTAACTGAACTATGGAAGAAAGATTAGTAAAACAGCGCGATACTAGAAAATGTACTAAATCTATTATTGAGAAGAAACTAGGCATAGTTGCAGAGAAACTGACACCCAGTGACTGAAACTTTTTCAAAGAGGTGATTCTCCTCGAAATTGATCCCGAATTGCACACGAGAATGAAGAGTTCTAAATCTAAACCCATAAGATCTGCTGCTTGTTGCCAAGATCAAACCTCGCTGGATCATTACACATAACACCTTCAAACTAAAGCTGAATAGGGTTGACTTGTGTATTAATACAAGCCTATCCTGCATACATTACAGCATAAAAATAGAAAAATAAAGAGGGTTTACAGCATAAAAATAGAAAAATAAAGAGGGTTTACAGCATAAAAATAGAAAAACAAAGAAAGAATAGGAAAAGTATTCACTAGTGAAGCCAAAGGATAATTTATATATATTTTGTCCTATCATCGGAGAAGAAACGTATCATCCGCCTCACATCGTTGTCAATATATCTGACATAAATTGTGGGGTTATTAATTTTATTCAATATAGTATTTTATAATTTGGTCATAATAGTTTGAAAATATAGGATCTAGAAGACCTCTCGATCCCATAGCGACGCCGTCACTCATGATGTGGGAAAAAAAATTACGCATTTCGTCTTTTAGGTGAACTTTCTTTCAGATGTATCTGAATTTACAGTCCAGCGAATCTCATTCATTTTCCTTATCTTCCTTGAATGATTTACTTTCAGATTCTTACAACATTTCGTCTTTCTGAGTAGATATGTTAAAACGGTTTGGGAGGCGTAATCGCAAAAAAAAATGATAAAAACAAAAGCATAGGGCAACTGAATGAGTTCAGCTGACTGCATGTCCAGAAACATCTGAAAAACAAAAATTAAGTTTGAAAATCTCAGTATTCCAACATTTTCAGAATTTACTTTCGGTGCATAATTGTAGCCAAGCCTAGTATAGTTACTGGATGTAAAATATGCAGTTAGTGTTGTATTGTGTTTTAAGAACTCTTAATTATTAATAGCCAGACAATGACATCACGCGCACATGAATAACTTTCTTCCATGAAGCTGAGATTTTAGAGTTTGTTCTTATTTATTTATCCTCGTCTATTGCGTTTGATATTGTCGTGAGGGGGTTAAGAAACCAGTAGATGACATTTCAAAGGAAAAATAAATAAATAAGTTTACCATGCAGATAACTACAAGTTTTGTCACGATAAAATCACAATGGAGAAAGACAATCACTTATTTTTACAATCCCAAGAACTAATATGAATATTCAAACCTTTTAAATATCAATAAAATTATGAATAGTGTCGAACCAAAAGGAACTGAAACGTCATCCATTAAAGAAAGAAAGAAAGAAAGAAAGAAAGAAAGAAAGAAAGAAAGTATCTTCATCTACATGCTGTAAGAGCCCGCTTTATAGAAAATGGAGACACCTTTTTGGGGATATTGTTTCAATGCGTAAAATATTTAAATTTCAAACTGGAAATTAAAAATAGGAAAATCCAATGGAAAACCTATGGGGAAATGATGGATTTTCGAAATGTACAGCGGGTGCACCAGCCCATATATGACAGCAATATTCCATGCAAGGACGTACAGTTGATTTATAGATTTGAATGATGGACTCAAATGTGAAAAAAAAAACTTTCTGGTACGACACAGGCAAACAAATTTACTTGCGGTAGCTGAAGCTATTACCAGGATATCGTAGCATATTATCATTAGAGTTGGGCACAATTGCTAGAACAATTACAACTGAGTAGTGAGTTCGATCCTCATTGGTTGCCTCATACATTCGGCCTTGTTCCCGATCTAAGTTACGCTTGGAAAATCACTATTAACATTAGAGCAATAAATTCGAAACTAGCTCGGTTCTTTACATGGGTTGTCTTATTCCATACATTCTCACTTTTTGAAAATATCGTATATATATATATATATATATATATATATATATATATATATATATATATATATATATATATATATATATATATAATGGACTCTACCGTCGGTTTCGATGAATGAGGATCTGAGGGCTTAGTTGATTCAGTTATGAAATTTTGTGCGATAATCTTAAGTGGCATTTAAGACCAGCTAGTGATTTACAAATGAGGCCACATATGGAGCAAGTGTGAGGATTTTGAGATGAGATCATTCTTAGATTGGCTGACCTTTTAGATTTTGCTCTCGCTTCTTGAAGATGATTTAAACAAGCAGATTGTGAACTGCTGAGTCCACTAAAACATGTTGATCTCCATTCTACCCGCTCCTAGGCTAAGCCCTCAAGGGTGTTATGTGGTACATTGACTGCTGACAAGTTGCTTTTCACTTTGTATATTAGCCATGAGCGCCCTACATTCCAGTAGCCCTGATCTAACTGGTTTTACATTAGGATCTTGGGTATCCTGTCATCAGACATTCTTAAGACATGACCAGTCCACTGTAACTGAGAGTATATGAGAAAAGTCTCGATTCCTCCAATATTACACTAGTTAAACAGATCTACGTTAGATGTCCTATCTTTAAGGTTAACTCCACAGATTTCGCGCGGACAGCTTTTATGAATAACATATATATATATATATATATATATATATATATATATATATATATATATATATATATATATATATATATATATAAACTTTATTCATGATAATGCGTATTTTACGTAAGCTTCTATAAGGAAAAGCTGTGGGAAGATTTTCAATAATCTATACAATGTCAGATTAATGGCAAGAAAGCGAAAACAATTTTAAGCAAGATAAATGGAGGCAAAATTTGGAATGAGAGTTGCGCTAAAGAAAGAAAGAAGAAAGAAAGACATAAGTATCAAATATACGAAATTTGTTAAAAAAAATTAATGTATAATTTGATTCATTCTTTATTAATTAATTAATTAATTTAATATATATGTCAAATTTGGAAATTAGATAAACGCCAAACTTAATTTCTTTGTTTCGCGGAAGAATTCTCGCCCGCTTTCTCTGTATAAGACAACCATCTTATACGCCTTTGGACTTCTGTGTTCAGACGTCTGTTGGAATTTTTGTTAGATAATTTAGCAATATATCCGTCTTCGTTTATTCAAGTCAATAAATAAGAAAAATGATTCATTCAACCAGGAACAAATAAAGCAGTAAGCACACAGTTTTACACAGTCGAAAAAAAAATGCGGCAAGAAAGTCCTCAATTGCACACGAAATAATGCTGTCGCGGTCCACGGGCCTAATACTTTCAAGCAAAAAGTGCTCAATAGAAGTGGCCCCACAAAGACATCCATGGCAGAGCTTTCTAATATTAAGAGAAATGAGCAGCTATTTAAAAGAGTATGCAGTGAATACCACACCGGAAAGTAAAAGTGCTCAGCGCCATATCAAATTACAAATCCTTTCTCAATTAAAAATCGCAAAAAAACACTTCCCTACTAACAGTGAATAATATAATAACTGCACTAAAGCGATAGCTTCCATATTGTCCGATTAATTGCAGGTGAAAAGAAATTAAGTCATTACAATTTTCTAGCAATAAACTGTGAAAGTCGGATATATTTCCGTCGGTTAAAAGGGGTTAATGGCTGTAATGCTTTATACAAAATAAATAAGAAACAGTATATAAGTACGAATAAACCTAAAATAGTCAACTTAAATTCAGAGACAGCGCTTCTGGTTAAATGATTGAATTTCTAGACACGTAATTTTAGAAATAAATATTCATTGGTTTTAATGACGATTTTTCTGCAGTAATAAGCTTAGGTGACTACAAAAAATGATTATTGTCTCTCAGATAACCTAACGAATATCAATGAACTTTGCACACATCCAATTAAATGACAAAGAAAAGCCATTAAGACTGTCTGAAAATATTCATGTTCGGCAAAATAACAATCTATAATATCTTTCCTTGTCTGCTTTTCGGGTTTTTTTTTTTTATAATTTTCAGACGTTTACTCTCTTCTCACGAATCGGTAATTATTCTCATTAATATATAATCTATAACCTTAAGAAGAAGTATTAACCTTGAAAAAAGGTATTGCGGTCAACTGAAACATTTTCTTGCGATTTGGTCATTGTTGGCTGCAAGATTCGGCCGATCCATTCTGCAGACTTCTTTAAGTGTAAAATCGATAATAAAACGGACATTCCTTCCACCTGCAAATTATTGTAATAGAACATGCAAGCTCATTTGATGAACGGATCGATTCGCCTTAAATCAAAATATAGAAAGATAGATAAGTTGCACAAAAACTAGAAACTAACAAATCTAAAGCAAATCAGGAGACAATGTAATTATCATAACATGCACTTTTTGAAAGTAATAAAATCAGGAATATTTGGCAAGTAAGTATTAGGTTGGTGCAAAAATAATGTCGTTTTCTCACATATGTTACTATGTGAGAAAACCGCACTATTTTTGCACCGACCTAATATTTGGCTCACGTAAAAAACACGGATGTAATAGTATCCATCGTGTCAAGGAAAAGGCGAAGTAAGAGAAAACACTTATTTTGAAGAACACTGAAGTCTCTTGTGGACATAGATAAAAAACCAACAAGAGAGCTACCGTTTTTCCAATGGCTTGATAAATCCTAACATTAGGTTGCGGAAAACAATCATTTAATTTTGAGTACGAGATATAATTTATATTCTCTACAGTTTATGTTGAAAATTACGAGGGATTTTAATAATACTATCAAGATTTATTACCAGGGGTTTTAATCGTAACAAAATTAATTAAGCTGGAAAAATAGTGATAATGGTAATTTCTGGGCGAACACTGAAACATTCTGATTAAGTAGCAGACACAAGCGAGAAGGACTAATCGTTAAGAAGACATAAATCACATTCGTCAACATTTGAGGGAGCCATTGGTGTGAGCTTCGAATGAGACATAAGAACCACACAAATACAGATATTTAATTATCGCTATAGATTACTAGCAGACATTGGAATCATTTTTTAATCATTTCATCCCAAGTAAAGCGATAATGACACTATTACTCTCGGGGGTTACAGGGAAGGTAATTGAAAGAGAAGACCGAGAATGAGGAGAGTTGAGGAATCGCAAGAAGACAGAAGATAGCGACTGACATCACCTTTAAATTGTTGAAGATGGTAGTTATCTGGCAATAAAGGAAGAGGAAGTGAGTTCCACGGGTGGTAAGTGTTGGAATGGAAGTCGCGGTTTCATACGAAATATATTTTCCAGAAATTTAACAGGGTATTGGAACTCAGAAGAATTTCGTTTTTGTTTTAATTATTCCCTTCCAACTAAGGTGATAATACCACTAACACGCAATGGTTTACTGCGAGTGAAAATGAATAAGAACATTTTACTTAGGGGAAATCACAACGATAAAAATTATTCTGAAAGATAGATTTCGATAGGCGTTCGATTTAAAATTTTGTCGACTGTAATTAATAGGGAAGTCAGATCCCGGAAGAGATTTCCATAGGCGAGAAATGCGATAAAAATTATTACAATAGAACATAACATTATATATTGCTAAGTGAATAGTAAAACAGTGAAATCTAGCTGTCAGTCTAGTAGCAAACTGAAATTCTACGCACAGATATACTTGGGAAATTTATAAATCCATCTTTTCCCCTCCACTAAATATGAGTTAAATAGTAAGTTAGACTGGGCTCATTGGTCTTTTTAGGCCACCAATGAAACTCTGGATTTAAAAACCGAGAATACTTGTAGGGGGAAGATCTTTCACACTATGTGACCCATTTCTCAAATTTGATCGATCGATTTGTTTTTGTTTTTTACGGCTTATCAACACTTTGCAGCTTATTTTAAAACAATAAAATATTTTTAAATTATAAGAATTATTTGGAATTACTTATACTTTATTAATACAAGTTCAACTAATTTAACCATAGTTGGGGGATTACAGGGGATTCATAATTTTCCCAATCTTATTTGAGCAGAAATAAATATAACAAAACTGATGGAATTGGAACTCGACTTTTCCACTTAAAATTCCGAGTCGGCATCCATTACACCACCGCACATATTAACAAGCGGTAAATCATTTCGGGGCTGACCAGGCTCGAAGTTGCTTAACATTGCTGATCGGACTAGGATCGGTGTTTCAAAGTAAACCTTTCTGTATTTCTTAATAAGGAAAAATAGTTATATCCAAAATAATATATATATATATATAAGTTAACATTGAAGTCAACACTCAGAGGCTACACGCTGTTTCATGCTAGACGCAAGCGTCAGGACGCGAATCTGTCGCCTCTAAGTGTTGAATTCAATGGTCACTTTATATTTACATAAAGATAGCACACGTTAAGAGTATATTTGTTCATATATATATATATATATATATATATATATAATTTTGGGTATGGCTTTTCTGAATATATATATATATATATATATATATATATATATATATATATATATATATATATATATATATATATATATATATAATTTGGCAGCTTTTAATTCGTGTCAATGCGTCTGAAGTCTCTTCTGCAGTAATATGACTTTTCTTTTCCCGCCTACCTAACCTGATATATTTTTGTCCATTCTCTTTTATTAATATATATATATATATATATATATATATATATATATATATATATATATATATATATATATATATATATATCCTCTTCGTGTTATCGTTTGAAACTTCCAAAGTCTTATGGCCAAATATTTGCATATATGATTTCTATGAGAAATTCAACCTCGAAATAGCATCAAGGCTGATATCCCTTGCTCTTTTTCAACATCTTAACACTGATGAATGCATTGATATAAATAAATTGCTACTTGCATTCAGAAGAACTTTCATGTTCACACCACAGCTATTTAAAAGACACGTTTCTGTGGACAAAAAAATATAGAAAAATGGAAAAAAAAAATGAATGAAATAAAAGATAGAAAGAAAAACGAAGAACGACGGGGACAGGAAATAGATATAATTAGGAAAGAGAAAGAAATGTCTAGTGCAAAGTAAAATATCTATGTATCGGGGTCGCACACTGATCAGCCCAAATTATTTAAAAAATATTCTGTATTGTAGTAACATGCGGTATAATGTGAAAATATTAATATATCATTTATAAATAGGGTGTATTTAGGGAGCAAATATAAAATTCAAATTCATATAGAAAAAATAAACTCAAATATATATAAAAATAAAAAAATAAAGATACACGCATCACTTAACGTCACAATACGTTTTGGGAACATCACTACACTTAACAGTTTTACGAAACTTTTCATATGTTTTTGCCTACACTGATGATGACTTATGGAAATCGAAACTTTTTTCCATATTTCTTCCGAAATGAACTTTGGTTAATTTCTGAAAGAATATCCTGCTTATCTGAGAAGAATTATTGGTAATTCGAAAATGTAGATATTGATCACCACAAATCACCACAAAATGTCTGTAGTGTTTAATAACATTTCCCTTAATAAATGCTTTTACTTACATTATTAAAATATGTATACATTCTTGGATGCAGAAATAGGATTAAGAATTTTGGGGTTTTTTATAGTAAGGTTCACCCTTTACAAGACCCGATGGTGCCACTCTAGGGAGAGTGTTATGTTAGGAGGCACATTTGTCAGTATTGGAGTGGAAGTTAACGATTAACCCTAGACTTGAATAAGTTCAGATTTTTGTGATCGGGTAAACATCCTATTAGTTCTCACCGATCGAATACACAGGGAATGTGTGTGGTTTGCTGCTATGTAAGTTGCATAGCCTGGTCTTGCCGTAAAGGATTGTCTTGACAAAACTAGGGAAGTAGTTCGTCCGAGCATTTCTTGTGGAAATAGAGAGGCGAGTGGTTTGCCACATCCCGTATGTGGGAGTGAGGTTGAAGGGTGAAGTATAATTCATCGCCCGCAATGGTTGGAGACGTTTTTAATCTCTATCAAGGCTGGAGATTGAGTACTTGGCAAATCCTGTCCAGATATGACAGCATTACTCCATTTATGGCCCGCTCTGGATCTTGTAAAGGTAGAAAATAGCAGGAGGAGGCTGCTGGAGCGATATAGAGAGCTGAAAATTTTACTGCATCCTGAACAATGGACTGTAGGTACGTGCGCCACTTGAGGTTGGGTGTGAGTTTGAGCTTCAACAGTCTTTCAAGGTACGGTGCTTTCCAGAGAGAATTTCCGCTCATTCTGATTTTTGATAGTTCCAGGTCAGATCGGTGTTGATGGAACATAACTATATTAGTCTTCGAGACATTGAATATAACCAACCAGTTTTTACCCCATTGGGTAGTTTGTGCAAGAACAGAAGAGAGATCAGTCGCCAATCTCTGACCATCGAGAAATTTAGATGTGCATTCGTATATAATCGTATCATCGGCATAGATGTTTACAAATGATCTGAGTGTATTCTTAGGTAGATCATTTATGTAGATTAAAAAGAAGGTTCTTCCTAGGAGTAACCCTTAGGAGACGCCTGTGTTTACCGATAGGATTGGTCATTAATAACGACATTCAGGGATCTAGAAAGGATTTTATTACCACGAAGATACTTCCAGTGATTCCAAAACATAGCTTGTGTGGTAAGCCTTTGTGCCACACCTTTTCGAAGGTCTTTGAGCGATCTAGCGCCATGGTCCTCGTGGTGTGTTTGCCGTCAAAAGCCGCACTTGTTCCGAGAATGTTGCTAGTTAGGACATCGGTAGTGGATCGCACCGACCGAAAACAATGCTGATCTTCGCTTTTGTTGGTGCTCGACGACCTTTTTTTTATTATGACCTCAATAAGCTTACTGGTGATACTGATGAGAGTGATGAGTCTGTATTGGAGGGTGGAGAGATCGCACGCCCGCTTTCATGAAAACCAGACATAAACTGGAAACTTTCCACAGGCCATTCACTACGCCAGAACTTCGCAAACAGGACTCTGCTCAATTTGATCAGAAGAAAATCTCGAATTTGTTGGTGAGACTCAACTCGGTCACATACACCAAGTACCTTGAGGAGGTACGGTCAAGAAGGTGGCTACTGGAAGACATTATGTCTGGCAACAGGACTCTACATCGTGCCACACAAGCATGAGAATCCAGTCAGGGCTATCTATCAATTTCTGTAAACACATCACGCCTTACACCACGCTAGACATCTCCCCAGACTGCAACCCTCTTGATTATTATGTATGGAATGCAGTTGAACGAGGGACCATCAAAGCTCCTTCTAATACCGAGGTAGAATCGTAGGCAAGGATTATGGCTCCATTCAACAAATTAAGGAGACTTTCCAGAAGAGATGCCAGAGATTCCGAAGTCGTCTGGAGGCCGTGGTTGAATCCATTGGTGATTTTATTGAACATCATTACTCTTTAGTATTTCAAAATATTTTTGTGTAATTTTGGTAAATATATCTATTAAAATATTATTTTTTGCATTATTTAGACGACAATTTATCCATTGTACTATATATATATATATATATATATATATATATATATATTGTCCATTGGCGTCAATACCAAAAATGTATATTTTATTATATATATATATATATATATATATATATATATATATATATATATATATATTCTTCATAGTCATATATTGGTTTGTCCAATATAATTATACTGGTCAACAAACAAATTTTGCAATGATGTCGAGACACCAAACATCTTCTTTAACTAATTTGAGGGCGCTGAATCTGAAAATGATCTTATTTTTTCTTGGCTAGATATCATTTTTGCTCTATAGAAATGTCTCATTTTTTTAATGCAGTTTTTCTTTTGTTTTTTTTCTATATATGATATTGATGAAAGCAATGTTTCTTAAAATAAAATTGTTTCAACCTCTGAATTCGTATTTAAACCAACAAATATTGGTCTGCTTATTGAGAAATGCTATATTTACAATAACAATCAGACCATAAGTCTTTGGAAATAATACGATTGAATATATCAAGACTAACAAGCATTTTCATCAAATCATTTAATAAAGTTACATCAGAAATAAAACATGCATGAACATAAGAACTATGGTAAACATTTTCTCCTTCTTGAATGTCTTTCATGTTCAATGTTATTTAAGTCCCTTTTGATACTCCAGCTGTATCATGTGCAATGGAATAGGTGCATTCAATTGGAATGTCTTTAGGTGGAGTTTCTTTCCAAATGTGAAAATAAATGATTTCGGTATGCTTCATTTCTTTTCGTAGTGAAGGGAGAAAAGTGTCTGGATAAATTATGATTATAAAACAAAAGATTTTGGGGTTTTAAATTTTTATGTCACCTTAATTATCAGGTTTACTAAATTGTATTATTGACAAAGGTTATCAGTTAATTTGAATTTCGGAGATAAATTGGGAAAGTCTTGTACTTCTATTCTAAAATTTTTGACTCAGAGACACTTTTGTCTTCTTATAAAAAAATTATTTTAGATAGATTGCATAAACTGCCTGGCCTATCTGAAAATTGATGGGTTTTTTTACATCTATTAACTAAATTTTGCGATCAGCCAAAATTGTAAACTAATCTTTTATTTTTTTTTCGCAGAAATGAGCAATTTCCGTGCAACAAAAAATGTCTTTTGTTTCTTGGCACCAAAAATCGTGTTGAATTTGGTATCATCCAGAACGCAGGTAATAGAGGTAATATGAATTCATAGATATTATTGGTTCCTTGAAATTTTTGATTTTGCATGTAGTTTTTTGCTGGTGACAATAAGGTTAGCTGATTTTAATTTTCTTATAGTAGATAATTAATTTAAATTTCTTGTTCTGGTCGACTGAAATTGTGCATTTCTTTTTAACGTCGTTAATGAGAAATCCATCCGAGGTATTGTTAACGTGAATTTGATATCTAAAGAAAATGTTAATGTCATTTTGTATCTGTAAGTCCAGTGTTATTAATGGTTACCTCAGAAAGAAACAGGCTCACTTGTAGATCTATGAGGTAGTTTGGAAAACCGTTATTAACTAGCGTTTTTGTCACGTTATTGAGTTCTTTAACGATAGATTAATCGTATAGTTAAAAGAAGTGCCTTTTTTCTCATTTTATGTACCGTGTCGTTTTCGGACTTTGGCGATTAACGTTATCCACATCTTCCACTCATTTTTTTTTGTTTTAAGTAATATTGGTTCCGTTTGATACATTTGTTCAGAATTTACATTTATGTAGATGTCGGTAGCTATTAAATGAAGACACGGTGGAGTACAGAATAGAGAATTGGAGTGGGAGAGCAGAGTTCGAATTCTGGTCGTGTTGATTACATTAATCTACGCATAATACCATTCGGGAAGATACGAATCTTACTTTTTTCGCCTAGCTGTGGGTAATAAGCAGGATAAAGAGGGTCCATAGGTAAAAGACAACATTAATCTAAAAGAACAAGGGTAACTCTGGATTTCAAAACCTTAGTTGTCGGCGACTAAAACGGTTCCCACAGCCTCTGTAAGGTAAAGATAACTGGGACCCCAACAACACAATAATACAAGAACTGTTAAAGGGGGGTGGTATCTGCATCTGCTGTCATCTACCCCAACTAATGGTTGAATAGCCTCACCAACCCGCAATTTACCAAGTATGGCGAGTATAGCTAGACCTCTGAATACATGGTCAATCAAAGATGGATTCTCAAATTTGATATCAAAATCAAAATGGTTGTTTCTGGAACTATTTTCTTATAGATTAATGCATTTTTTTAGAAAGCATCTTTCTTTATTCCAGTGCATGTTCGGATTTCTTTGTCATATTTTTGGGCGCTTTTCTTACAAAACTATCAACGTAATTACATTTCTGTACCTGTTTGAATCTGATGTCTCCAATTCGAAGCTCACTCATGCAAAATGCATAACCAATATCTTCCATGATTTTTAACATAATGGGTAAGCTCTTAAAGATAACTGGAAAGTACGTCAGCTCAGATAAGAAGTAGAGCTCCTTCGTTCTTAGGAATGTTTCAACTGCGGAAGTCGTTTGTGTCATCGGCGTTTGAAATAAGTCGAATGTCAGTCTTACTTGTAATATTTTTCCAGAGCAAATCTGTCTTTTGGTCTTGAATGATTGAGGCAACACAATTTTCATGACATATTATATTATTTAACCGTGTGCGATATTCATGGAAATTCAGTGCATCGATTATGAAAAAGTAGAACATAATGAAAGAAAAAAGAAAGAGACGGATTAGAAGGACACAAAGACAGATAAGGGGAAGAAAGAAAGAAAATAAAGAATGAAAGATATAATGAAAGAGAGAAAATAGAATGAAAGAAATATGAACGAATATAAGAAAGAAAGAAAGAAGGGAGGAAAATGAACGAAAGGATTGGAAGTAAAAGAAATGTAAGGAATAAGAAATAAATACTGAAACAAACAAACAGGGAATGAAAAAACCCAAAGAAACGAAGATAAAACAATACAGAAGGCATTAAACATATGAAATGAAAGAAAGAAAGAGAGAAAGAAAGAAAGAAAGAAAGAAAGAAAGAAAGAAAGAAAGAAAGGTAAGAATGAAGGATGAATAGCAATTTAGGGATACATTTTGAAAGGAGAGAGGTCATTACATGGACTATTCTGGAAAAATTCAAGTAAACTATCGAGAAGATATTGATTGAAGGAGAACAGAGAACAAAATACGATAGAAAAATTCCTTAATTTGGTCTCAATATAAGTATAAAAATGTTTTCTTTGGGACAAAAAAGGAAAGCCCAAACAAGAGATTCCAAGAGGAAAAATCGAATTTTTAAAGAAATGGCGAAACATAATTGGTAGTCGCAAAAAATAACGTACGCATTTAGGGGGAGGATTCAAGATCAAAATACAGTGATCAAATTACAAGTGAAAATAGAATGAGAATTAAGTAAAGAATATTCAAAAATGAATCCTCTTGAAAAATATCTCAAAATAATATTGAATGGAATGTAGAGTCAGATTACGAAAAAAGAATGTGTGAATCTGATGAAAACTAAAACGGAATGAAGTATGTATAAAAAATACATAAACATCATACAAAAAAAGCGTCGGCTTCGGAAAAAATAGCAATGAGAAAAGTAAATAATTTAATATATATTACAAATCATTTGGAAAGATTTAGAATCAAGTCAAATAAGAAAAAAAATGTAACGCTTGAAGTATCGAAGGAAATTATTAAAGGCAAAAATAGGATCATTAGAAATACCGATAAATTCAGAGTACGGAAAATAAGCAGAAAGAAATATTAAAAAAAAAAAACGAATGTAAACGGGAACACATTAAAACGACTTTGTGCTTAAATGAATTAATATTACATAGACGAAAGGCGACCGCTTTCCATAATAAGAATCTAATTACAGTCGTAATTGTGATTTTAATTGTCGAAGTCGAAACGCCAAGAGAAATAATCCAATCACTATACATTTAATGGTTATTCGAAAAGTAGAAATAAAATTGGTGCGTTCCGTTTTCATGACAATAATGTCTACGGAAAACGTTTGCCGCACTGTATAGAATTCACCTCTTCAGAAAGGTGAAATTATTTTTAATTTTACATAGATAATCATTCAGCAAACGGTTAAGTTAACTCGGATTTGAAAATAGGTCTTTGTGTATCTGCATCCGTATTAGTAACAGATTGTTCCCTTTTCTTTCCACCCCGACGGAGTATTTACTTCAAAGCTTAGAATTAATAGGTTTTTGTATTCATTACATTAAAAAAAAGTGTTGATATTCATTTGAATGAGTACCTTAGATTGGCTTTGACTTATCTAGGAATCTGATCCTTTCAATATAGAGTAATAAACAGAAGACATAGACAATTCGTCTGTAAATGCTTTTTCTAAAAGGCCAAATATATCGGCTGAAATTATAAATTGTTTTGTGTCTCATATTTTGAGGGAGGGAGTTAGGTTCAATATTCAGAAATACCACTAGGATATTCTCATTTTTTAGCAAGAAATTTTAACCGGTTTATTCTTTTAGCGCCTACAGGTTCATATTTAAATATGTATCGTAATAACACATTAGAATATAACTGATAAAATATGTGTAACAGTAATATGCAAATGTTATGGAGGTGGTAGGTAGTGTTATGTATCTGTGTATGTGTAATTTATTATTGTGAATAATTTTGTTATTTTTGTTGAGGCCGTGTATTTTTCTGCCTCTGCGTTGTGGATGAGGTAATGTAATAAGGATATTAGGGATTCTTAAATGTGTTTTCTGTGTGTTTCTTCTTTAGGTATGTATTAGGGGCTGCAATTTTTTAATGCTCTTAAGTAAAAAATCTATAATTATACCAAATTTAAATTCATAGGAATGGCTCTAGTAGAAGTTCGTTGACTTGGGTGTTTTTGCTGGTATCTTTTCTGTGAACGTTAAAGTTAAGTTCGCTATTGTTTTTGTGTATTATGATATCTAGGAAGGGGGAAAATGTAGTTGTCTTTAGGTTCAAATATGAAAACCTATTGCAGGTTCAACGCTGTTAAGTTGGTCAACAAAATCTGTTAAAATAGTTTTTTGTGGATATATTAGTAGGAAGTTGTCTGTATCTGAAATAAGAAGAGTTTGGTGTAGAATGCTTATGAAAGGTCCACTATCTAGAAATTCTATAATTCGACAAGCGAGAACGCCGCTGAAAGGAGTTCCTATCGGTAATTTTTTATTTATAGAAGTCGTTACCGAAATTGAATAAAATATTGTTTGGAGATTAGCTGGCATATTTTTATGGTTTTATGAGATCGGTAATTTCATTTCTTATTTGTCAAGTGTGTGTATTAATAGATTTAGGCATTTCCCTATAGGAACATTGGGGCATAGAAATTTTATGTCTAAACTGGCAATAAATATGTTTTTGATGTCTATGTTTTTTATTTGTTTAGGATGTTACCTGAATTTTCATGTGTGAAAGACTAATTTTACCGAGGAGTGGGATTAAAATGTTCCTTGGTGTGCCGGTTTGTTTGTGTGGGGCGCTGCCTATCCCTGATATGAACGTTCTAATTCGTATGTCCGGTATGTGTGTTCTTGGTAGTCCTTATAATGTTGGGGTTTTTGGATAGTGATTAAAGAGTATTAGCCAGGCGGTGTCTTCATTTTTTAGTAAGGCTTTGACGTTGTTTATGAATTTTTGTCTCCTTCGTGAATTTGTTTACGTTTTATTTTTCCTAGATGCTGTCGTCGTCGATGGGGACTCTCATTTTCTGTTGTAAGATTTAGTCGTCTATCTTTACCCCTCCGCCCTTATTGGAAGGAGATATGTGCATGTTTTCGTAGTTTGCTAATTCCCTCAGTACTTTTATATATCGGCGAGGAAGTGAGATGTCGTTTGTTTTGTTTTTTGTATGTGTGTCTGTGATTAAGCCTTGGAGGTATACTTGGGTCAAATCAAATCATTGTAATGGTGGTTATTAATTATGACGTCCGTATTGTCGTTATTCGTCAATCCAGTGGCAAGTTTTGAGCGAAGCTGAGGGGTTCTAGTTGCGTGTCCGATAGTTTTAATTCGCAGAGATTTGTAACTAAATATTTCTGTCGACATTAAAGCATTTACTTTTGCGAATCAACGTATTTACTTTTTTTTTTTAATACGGATTTGCTTCTTGTTGTCGTAGTTTGCTGATTTTCTCAATTTTACTATTTCTGAAAGAATTACGACTATCCCAAGCCACATACACAACAACAAATATATTGAAAAATCAAATAAAACGGTTAAACTCATCACTTCAGGCCTTGAAGATTTACAGCACATACATCCATCTTATACCATAATAATCTAATCGCAATCCAAGTAATATTCATTAATAAAATAAAATAAAATAAAATTGAAAATTACTTTCTCATTTTACTTTTCTTCAATTGATTGAATTAGGACATTTTGCGACTATCACATGCTTTCACTGACTTTTCAATCACCTGATGAACATTCATGAACGCTCTCAAATTTACAAGCCTTCATAAAACAGTAACAGCACCCCCATTATGTAAACACGGGCAGCATAGTAAATCCTATATTCCCTCAGAGAACGAAACGCGTCGGCTAATTATAGTTTTTCCTCTTGTCTCTTTTTATTAATTTTGCCTCTTCTACAGATTCACTTCATCTGAGAATGTTTACACAAACACGCACACAGATACATATATATATATATATATATATATATATATATATATATATATATGAAGATGGTTCAAATGATTCAAAGCGACAGAAAATGATTCAAAGCGACAGAAGATGACGAATGACATTGCATTAAAATTTTTGATGATCGTTGTTGAGTGGAAACTGTATAAGAATTTCACAAGCATAGAACTTAAGGTTGCATCTGGCTATTTCAACAGTGTTATTATGAAATATAACGGCCAATCTTCATTTAAATGCATAAAGTGGGGTTAACAAAGAGAAAAGCCACCTGAAAGTAGAGGGAAGATATGCTACGGCAATGGAAACATGACTGATATAGACATGTCAGGATCGATAACATTACAGATTATTCATTTTATTTGTCAAAAATCTAAAGATATATAGAATAATCACCAGACCAAATGTGGATGAGGAATGGTTGTCTCATAAATTTACAAGATGGTTTCACGCGAGACAGATTTTCTAACACAACATAGTAATCTGAATTTCCTAGCAGCAGAATAAGCAAGTGATACATATTAATCATTCAATTCATGTCAGTTATAAATGTGAAATCCAGATTTAGTGAATTACTCTTGTGGATGATAAAGAACGGGCCGTTAAAATCAACAAGCAATTTATTGCCCAACAGGTTAACCATAGATTAGAGGTCGTTTTCGAGAATAACTGCCAAATGTGTGTTATCGAATCTATCAGATTTAATCTTAAAACAATAGGTTAATCGATCCTGCCCGGGTATCGCGACTTCAATCACTTTCTCACCGACGTGACGTGGCTTTTCTCTGTTTTTCTATAAATATTCTAATGACAACTGCTCTGCCGAACTTTTTTCCCTAGTACCTCAACAACATGAATTTAAACATGATTCTAGATTGGCAACTAGGTCCGACCATTTTACTGTTGAAATAGCTAAATGAAATCGCCAATCTATTCCGACAGTTTCTTTTCTCGAACTTCCGATCTGTGGAAGTACTTTCTGTTTACTTTATTTCCTGATAAATATAATCTTCAAAAATTTAAATCCAACATCAGTCTCCATTTTTCTGTATTCTTGAATCCCGTTTATCTTTTATCGTTTCTTCAAACCTATCATTAGTCTTTCTTTCATTTTCACTCCCTGTAACCCTCCACCTGCATATCACTGGCAACACACCTTGCATGCGGAAATGATTAAAATAAAAAAAGAAATACATAAACCTTCACGAGAATAAATATTTGTGTCAAAAGTACAAATATAAAAAATAAACTTTTCTCCGTAGTATCATTTTTCATATTAAACTGTGTATATTTATTTGTTTGCGCATCTGTGTTTATACGCTTATTTTTAGAAATTCTAATCAAAATATTTCCGCTATGTCGATCGTACTTCATTAACTAGTGCAGCTGCGGATCAAATACGAAGGCAAATTTTTTAAAAGTTTTATTGTTGAGATCCAATGAATCAAATATTTTGAAATAATATATCGAGATTTAAAAAAAGTGGGGATCCAGAATTCGCAATTAAAATAGCCGCCATGTTATATATTTAAACTGTCAATAGTAGGAATGATTCATTAATTATTCTTAGCATTATATATATATATATATATATATATATATATATATATATGTGTGTGTGTGTGTGTGTGTGTGTGTGTGTGTGTGTAAGGGAGGGGTTATATTGGCTTCAACGAGAGAAAAGTGTGTATATTAAAAAGATGAGAGAAACCGCAAATGTTTTTGCTTGTAATGTGGATTGCTTTTTTTAAAAATATTATGCTTTATTTTCCATAATTTTGCTACACGGGTTTCCGGTCTCGCGACAATCATCAGGCAAAGGGTGGATATTTAAAAATATCATTAAAATAATTAATTATTTCTCCATTATGTTTTTCGATACGAGTATCAACATAAATAAAGTAGGAATTCTAGGAAATAATACCAGTTTAAAACTTCGTAGAAATTACACACACACACACACACACACACACACACACACACACACAAACACACACACACACTTTTTCTCCTTTATGTTTTTCAATGTTTTCTTTATAAAAACAAAAGAAGAAAAAATTGATTATCTTTGATATGTGGAAATCTCCACCTCTTGCCTGATGACGGTCGCGAGACCGGAAACAAATGCAGCAAAAATGTAGTTTGTGTGTAAATTTAATACGTCATTTAATAAAATTTGGGGAATAAAAAGCCAGCATAATCGATAACGATATTGGCAATAAAACTGATGGTGTTTATTATATATATTTGCCTTTTGACTAAATTGAATAATGAAGAGAAAGAATTTAAAGCCGAAATATTCAGACACAACTGTGTCCTTTCCCAACGAGAGCAAAAATGAAGACGCTAAAAGCACGCATGTTTTAACGTCTACACCCGCAAATCGGAGTACAAATATATTTTCAAAATGAAATCACGCATTGAGTGTTCACACAGGTATTTTGGTTTATTCAAAGGATAGAATTTCCACAGGGAACGCTCTAACGAACAACAACATTCGTTGGAAGTGTAGGTCCCACAACTTTGTTTATTCCTCGTCTCGTTAAAAAGGTACAATGGCGTTTCCGTCTTTAAAACTTTATGTTTGTGCTTCAATTTAGTCAAAAGTTTACAGGCTTTTTATTTCTCAAATCTTTTTAGCTTGCTCATTAAATCTACATATTATAAGAAGCACACTTGCAGCATCTTTCGTTTTAATCACACACACACACATATACATATATATATATATACATATATATATATATATATATATATATATATATATATATATATATATGTGTGTGTGTGTGTGTGTGTGTGTGTGTTTAATTTCTACGAAGTTTTAAACTGGTATTATTTCCGAGAACTCCTAACTTTATTTATGTTTATACTCATACTTGAGTAAACGCCATGTTTATTTTAAAGCCCTGTTAATTACGTCAACCGGCCACCACACCCGAGAGCCTTTATGATGTTCCTTCACAGGGTTCGAAAAGGCGTTTTCCTTTATAGAAAAAAAAAAACAATTTCGGATCCAGCGTGAATCACTTATCAGGAGTTAGAATCGTCATTTGAAGTAGAGACATCAATGCATTTTCTCCAAGTTAGCATTTCTCAGTCCCTATCTTTTTAGATTCTGCCAGATGTTAAATATGTTTTTATCAATGATTTTTTTTTAATTGAAAGTATCGTCTTGACCAGCAAGTATCAATCTCTCTTTCTTTCTTTCTTTCTTTCTTTCTTTCTTTCTTTCTTTCACACTCTTACTCTCTCTCTCTCTCTCTCTCTTTAGGCCTTACTTCACATTCTACGAGGATTCTGCATTAACGGCTTTTTAACTCTCACTTACACTTCCGTGGTAGAACTGTTAACGCCATTGCAGCCAATTCAACAGTTATAAAAATTACATTCTTTCTTTCCTTTAACATTCTCCTTATTCTAATATCCGCTGTTCTAAACATATTTCGCAATTTCAGAAGATTTTCACGGCTTTTTAAGTTATTAATGCTTTTTTCACCATTTCACCCCAGCAACAATAAAACTACTTAAATGCAAGGGGTTATTGAGAGTGAAAGAAACTGAAAAAATATTTATTTTAGCGAGAGAGGAAAATAAAAAAAAAAGATTGAGACCCAATGAGACAGAAAATTTCGATGGCCGTTTCTTTTTAAAATTTTGAATATCGTTGTTGAGAGGAAAAAAAGATTCCGGAAGAGAATTCCACAAGTGAGCAATGCCAGGGAAGTATTAGCATAGAAGCTGCGGTTTCATCTCGGAAATTCAACGGTAAAAGTCTGATCCCTGTCAGTCTCGTACCGTGCTTAAATTTGGGATATCGTCGTACCAAAGAGGGAAGATTTTCAGAAGAATGACCAAAAATTATTTACAGCAAAGGGTAAATTAACTTATACGTTGGGGAAGTGAATGAAGCCGAGAAAACAGAACAGGACTGATGAGACTGCTGATTCTTCAC
>OZ010581.1:122341189-122373689 GCA_963932145.1 Acanthosepion lycidas
TATATATATATATATATATATATATATATATATATATATATATATATATATATATATATATATATATATTTACTTCATTTTATGTATATATAAATTGTCTCGGTCTGAAAAGATGAATATATATATTGATTTCATTATTATTATTATTATCTATCTCTCACTCTTTATATATATATATATATATATATATATATATATATATATATATATATATATATGTATATAAAAAAGGTATACCTAAAATTGCTGTCTCTATTCGTTTCGGCCTATTTGAATTTCTTCGTTTTCCGAAACGGTTGCTAGTCCTTTGAAAGATTTATGGATGAAATACTACCTAGCCTACTTTTCGTTTTCTCGTATATAGATGATATTTTAATTGCAAATATTAGGTTGGTGCAAAAATAATGGCGTAATAATGTCGTTTTTTGACGTTAAAAATTTCGTAAAAAAACGACATTATTACGTCATTATTTTTGCACGAACCTAATAATTCTACAGAAGAACATCAGAAACTTATTCAGGAAATATTTGCACTTTTATCTATGATGGTTTAAGATTAATGTATCTATATACATTTGTGAGGCCACGTCACTTGATTTCTTGCAAAATCACATTGTTGCAGCTGGTATCACTCCTTTGCCTTCTAAAATAGTAGCAATGAAAGATTATTCAGTGCCTAATTCAATAGACAACTAAGTAGGTTCATTTGGGTCATTAATCAATACAGACGTTTCATTCCAACATATTCACATTGATTTCATATTGATATTTGTTATTTGTTGATAATATTTATTTATATATTGACAGATATTCACAAATGAAAGACCAAAAATATCACTTCTGAAGAAACTATGAAAACGTTTACTACAGCCTAACTAGCAATTGCAAACTACACTAAACTGAGTTACATGAAAAGGGACCAGTCTAAACAACTGTTATTAGTAGCAAGCGATGCTTCCGATTCCTGAGTCTGTGCCATGCTTCAGCAATAAAAAAGTAATGTAACGTTTATTTTATCTTTGCTGTCAGAGTTACATGATGTTCATTGAAAATATAATATTTTGGTCGTTCTGTCTGTTTATCTTTCTCTGTTGAAAGGCAGTGATTTCACCATATTTACGGACCATGTACCTATGACTTTTTTCATATAATAAGAAAAATGACAATTATTCGCCTAGAGAGATACGTCATTTAGCATATATCTCACAATATCCAACGGACATTCGTTACATTTCCGAAAATGTGAACATTGTTGCTGACGCTCGTTCACGCCTGTCATCTATTCAAAACAATGAATTCAACTGCATTTCGCAGGAACAGCTAATGGATATGACAATGAAACAAATTCCTGAAAATATCTCTCTTACATTCAGGTAAATTTTCTATTCCTTTTTGCAATAGGAAAAATAAACTGCGATAAGAGCAAAAACAAAGCTCACCCTTACGTGCCGCCTCCATTCCGCAAAAGAATTTTCCAGCATTTTTCATCCAGGAAATTGCACATCCTTAAACTGTCTGCAGACACGTTTTTCTGGCCATCTATAAACAAGGAGGATATTCGCACCTGGAACCAACAATGTCGGAACAACAAACTTGTCAAAAAAACAGAATCATCTTTTTTCAAATATTCATATTGATATTGTGGGTCCCCTACCTACAAATACTGGTTATTCACATGTCTTAAAGCGTATGGAAATGTTCACCCGTTGGTCTTCTGCTTACGCTTATCAAAACTTTCATATAGCAGTGGATTGTCAATTTCAGCGTATCAACAAATATTACGACTGGTAGAGTGCCGCAAATCCGATCAATTCTTTTCCGAGAACTTACGCAGACGTTGAGATCTACTCTTATTTTAAAGACTGCTTACCATCCCTGCGCTAACGCACCGGTGGAAAAATTTTCCTCTCCAATTAAAAGTCGCACTAGATTCTCAATTAGATGCAAGCAATGGAGGGTTTAAATACCAATGATTCTTCTTGTAGTACGGATCACTGTTAAAAAGTCATTAAAACAACATTATTTGGACTATTGAACTCATCTTTGTCGCCATTTTTATAACAACGTTTCGGCCTTCTTCAGGTGTTTGAAACGTCGAACTGAACCCTAGATTTCGCTCACAGTGATATACTGTTCTAGTTCCACGTTTAATGGATCTCAGTTATCAGTTAATCCCTCTTAATTACCCTCTGAAAGTTCTCCACTACCTTAACCGGGTATTGAACTCGCGCTCTTTGTGCCATGTCACTGGATCTAACCAACGCCTTTATCCAATGTGCCATGTGTCCTTCAGGACATTAAAAGAACTGTCACAAAATTGCTATACATCATTACGCTTATCTGGATAATGTTCAACAAGGCTGTGCTAATTAAAAAATTTATTTTATTTGGGCACCGACTGTGAGACCATGGCAGAAATTTGGAAACAGCCTTCGGTTTGTTCTGATATGAAAAGAAAACCCAAATTTGTTGGTGAGGGCATCAGACTAAAAACGAAGGCCTACGCGAAGTGCCTTGAACAGAAAGTGCTACTCTGAGTCAAGAGAGTGGCTGCTATTCCTTTCAACAGGACTTCGCACTATGTCACGCAAGCAAGAGAAAATCATTGCAGTATAACAATTTCTGCAACCCCATCGCCCCTTACATATGGCCACCTAACTATTTAATCTGTACCCATTGATTATTATTTGTGGTGCGCAATTTTGCGAGACCAACAAAATTACTTGTAACGCCAAAGATGAACTGAAGGCAAGGATTATGGCAGAATTTATCAACTTAAACGGGACCGTCCTGAAGAGATGCATTAGATTCCGAATATTGAAGCCAATGGCGATTTTATTCAAGATTTTTTTCTCTTTACTATTTAAAGGTTACTTTGTGTAAATTTGGTAAATGCACCTGTTAAAATGAGATGTCAGCGTTATCTTCATTTCCGCGTAATTTACACGACAATTTATCCATCGCATAATATATAAATATATATATATATATATATATATATATATATATAATCTAAAATTGTCTCGTCAGATTTAGACGCTGATATGGAAAAATAACTTTAAGCGGATTAATTCTTTCAGTCTGAAAGAAGACAAACAGACTAGCGCGAAAATCGCAAACGAATGGTTTTATCAAATAGTAAAAAAAAAACTGCATTTGAAGACTTCCAGTGGTAATATCCAAGCATGGGTAGCAAACGAAAGTAGAAAGCAAAATAATTATTAAATAAGACTGGTAACTTTCTAAACTACGTTACACCCAAAGATTGAAAGGAAATTCCTATTAATATAAAGCAATCAATAGTAGTTGATCTCAAAAGTCAGATTTTCTGAATAAACGGTTTTAAATTAGACTTTATAAATTTCACTTTGCAACAATGTGAGCATTTCACTCAAGACATGCTGACTATTGACTGTATAGAAAAGACTTTCACCATTATCATTAATATCAGAACCAATCAAGGAATGCATAGAATTCCATTAAATATTCGCTGATCAGGGCTTCGTACGAGCGTGTCAGCCATGCGGATTTGCAGATACAGAGGCACACATCCGTTTTAAGAGATCTTTGCAGAAAGATGTGACAATACAAAACGGAGAGATATCTACCATACGGGAAAACTGAAACAGCTCTTGCCGCATAATGTAATTGTAGCACAAATAACTATTTTTTGAGTGGGATTATTTGATATTTAGTGAAGAGCATAAGATTTTACTCCTACATGATGGACATCAATATGTGCTGGGTGCTTTGAAGTAAACCAATATCACTGCCCTCAGTTTACCATCCACAGCATTTCTGGCAAAATGTCCGATAACAAATTGTGTAACATTTCAAGATCTACTTAAAACTACTGTAAGCACGTTGAATATGTACTTCATACTGATATTTTTAATGAATCGTCTTTAAGCCTGAGCCAGCTTGAATAAAATGGATGCAATCTGGAAATCTGATTTATCCCAATATCTGAAGCGGAAACTCTATCGAGTCACTGTAAAGGCGGTGTTTATGTATGGTGTAACTGTCTGGGCATTGGTTAAAAACCCTGTGAGTTTGATACATCTCTTGAAGACAAACTCCAGCTAAATCACATGTGTGTGGACCCATCCCTCATATTTGTACAATCTTACGCGAACTCAAAATGCGCATTGCAGGACAGTGCTGACGAGCAAAACAAAAATGCTCCAGTGATCTTCTGTTCTACGCGTAGCCATTGTGCAAGACAAATTGGTCGCCTAGCAACCACTTACATTGACCAGCTATGTTATGACAAGGAATATCACCATAATGACCTTTATGCAGGGCCGTGATGTTTGGCATGATATACACATGAAAGATGGAGCTAACTTAACCGAAAACATAATAAGCGACCTTCAAAAGGCGCAGCAATTTGGTAAAACGTTCGTTCCCATTTTTTGCTCATCTATGTGCAGTGCCCCAACAGGACTTTAGCAATTGTGGCTCTAAAGAATTTCCTCTTCTTTGAAGGTTTTAATATTAGATTGGTGCAAAAGTAATGTCGTTTTCTCACATATGTTACTATGTGAGAAAACGACATTATTCATGCACCAACGTGATAAATTCTGTCTTTTTGTTATAAACTGTATAATCACGTCGTGTCTGATGATAATGAACACGTCACAAACTTATTACGCAAAACAAACCTATATAGATTTCCAGTTAGGATGTGGATTTCAGACTAAAATCTTCTTCTTCTTCTTCTTCTTCTTCTTCTTCTTCTTCTTCTTCTTCTTCTTCTTCTTCTTCCATTTGTAGCGCGTAATCATTTTTTCGTTATTTGTCCTAAATGTTATTTCGCTATTCATTTACTGAGACTGACTAGGTAGGTTAATCATTGTTTTTCTTTGGTCCACTTGTCTTTAATCTCTCTTTTACAACCTTACTTTCCTCAATTTGTGTCTCAGAATTTTCAACTGCCTCTCCCTGATGTTATGTGCAAATGTCTTTCTGTTTTCATTTTCTATAAAAGTTGGTCGTTGCTCACATGTTCTATCTATGGTCTTCTCAACATCCTTCTGTAGAACCACATTTCTATTGCGTCAAGTAATCTTTTTCATCTCTGCGGAGAGTTTCCTGCATTCACTGCTTATAACATATGTGTTTAGTTCTTTGTTTCTAACTATTTTTTCTGTTTCTTAATACATTGTTTAGTTTTTGGAAGGTATCTTTCATTATCCCAATGAGATATTTTTTTTTCAGTGTCGCACTTTCCATCCTTCGTTAAATCACTTCCTAGATACGTGTCAGATAAACGTCCATATAGGTTAAATAATTGTAATTATCTATCAATCGAAGGCCCATAATTTTGAATAGAGGTATGTATTTTGTGAAGCGTAATTTGAATTTTGAGCGAACCTGTCACAATAACTTGACAAATTAATTTTCTGATTCACTCCAGAGAGACAATCGACTTTCGGCGCTTTTAAAACCAAAAATTCTTCTAAAATTACAATATTCACTATAGTTTGCTGTAGGGCTTTCATAATTTTCCAACGCGTTCCACCTTTCATGTCAAACTTGGTTTCATTTGACTTTGTCCCTGCTGCGAATTAATATCCTAATTTCCAAACCCCTCCAGTAAAAAGACGTCCAACACGGCCCCTTTTAATTAGGGAAGCTGGGAAACGTGCTATTCTTTTCAAGATAGGATTGCGTCGCTACTGGCTTGAACAATTTGAAATAAAACTCTTTATATTCGGTTCTCTCCGGCTCAAATGGATTTGTCGTTGTATTCACGCCGTCGGCCAACATCCAGAATAAAGCAAATGAATGACTTACGCATTTCTGAATTCAGAAGCTGTTACAACTCTCAGTCGAGAATAGACCTCATTGTGCGATAATATCGAAGTAATCTCAAATAGAATATTTAATTCTATTAAATTTTCGGTTAGTTAATGCCATTGTTATATTTTACTTCTTGAAAGCATTGCTACACTGTAAGATATGGAAATCTGTTCAATATGGCGCTGCAACGAAAATTCAAAGTTCGCTACTATCTTTAATAATTTAAGGCAAATTTGAAAACAACAAAGAATTCAACGTAATCAATAGAGTATATGTAGTTATAAGGTGACTTAATTTCTGCTTCATGTAATGTTGTAACGGTTAGACATTCTTTAAACGATAATTCAATTTGGAGAAAATTATTTTTCTTATTCCGATTATTCTTGGTAGTAGTCTGAAGTCTCAATTCCGTGATAGGGTGCAGGGACTAGAATGTTTCTCCAGTCTCCATTTCCCCATTATAGGCATTATTACACAGTATCATCTGTACGGACGGAACAGAATAACAAAAGAGAACAACGAGCATGATATTATTCCCAAAGGTTTTTTTTTTACCGATGCATATATACTCATCACTAATTTCTCATACACAGAGAAAATATATCATATGCATACAAAAAGCAGGGTTGAAGGTGCGAAGAGAAACAATGTCTTACTTATAATATTTTCCGAAAGGAAAACGGGTAGATAGGTAGTGTCCTCTATGTACCTGGTGAGATCATGAGCATTCCTTTCTCGTGTGTTGCTTCTCTACTGTCTACATAGCGAGTGACGTGAACAGACAAGTCTTGGTTCTAGGCTAGCTAAATAACAACTGCCGTTCGTCAATCTGAGAAATGCTGTCATTCACCAGTTGTCATGTGATGGTAGGGAATTCATTTAATCCCAAAGGGAGATAATCACCCTTTTGAACTCTACAGTATGACTGGGTAGTAAGGAAATGATGATAAATGGGCATTTACGGTAGTGAGAAATCTTAGTTCCAATATGCATTTTCTGTTAGGATATAATGATTTTACAAATGCCATATTTAGATATTTACATTTGCTAAACAATTCCCCATGACAAGGGAAATGTTAGCCACTTTTTACTGAAATAAGACACACGGAGATAAAACTGGAAGAGAGATACGCGAAGAGTAAAAAAAAAAAAAAAAAACTTATTAGTTTACGAAGATGTATCATTTTTATGAAAACACGATTACATAAAGTTTTAAGAATTCCAAGGAAAAGAACGGAATTCCTCTGCAATAATAAAAACACAATCATAATGCGAGTGACTAAATACTAACGTGATATCTATTATTATTATTGCACCACACATAAATTGACTTATGTGAGGATTTTAATATTGTCATTCCTTTTAATGAATACTCACGTCAATATATAGAAGATTAAGTGCTCGGGTATATATATATATATATATATATATATATATATATATATATATATATATATATATATATATATATATATATATTGAATAAAAACAGACCACTTTAAGGTTGCATGTAATAAGTTATTTCACCACAACCCTTTTAAAGGGCTCTGGATCATCAGACTTTACTTCCAAAAGTTGAAATGAAAAAAAAAAAAATTGTTTTTTTTTTGTTTTTGTTTTTTTCATTTCAACTTTTGGAAGTAAAGTCTGATGATCTACAGCCATTTAAAAGGGTTCTGGTGAAATAACTTATTACATGGAACCTTAAAGTGGTCTGTTTTTATTCAAACATAGTTGCTTTGAATTTACATTGAACTCTCTGGATATCATACTCCTTGTGTCTACCCATACGGATATATATATATATATATAATATATATATATATATATATATATATATATATATATATATATATATATAAGTATATATATGGTGGAGCACTCTCTCATCGTACTCGACGTGTGAGGGTCAAGCAGCTGAGTTCTTAGGAACTGGCAGACACCAGCACATACGTTTTGTTTATAGTGGTGAGTCCTGGTGCACGTGGATATATAAATGGAAATACAGGGTGCGGCTGGTATTTGAGAACATATATTATGGATTAGTAAAAAATACCTTGCAGAACAAATGAATATAATTATATTTGATTACAAACAAGTAAACATGAAATTTAGCTAACTATTATTTAATTTTATTCAATAAAACCACCACTAGCATCAATAACTGCCTCTACACGAGGTCGAAATCGGCTTCAAGCTCTGATTAATTGGTTCATATTTATGTCAGACATTACTCGAACTGTTGCAGCTTTAAGATAGTCTTTGGTGTTATGAGGCTGTCTATTAACCTCCTTCTCAACAATACTCCACACATAATAGTCTAGTGGATTGAGATCTGGAGAGTTAGGAGGTCAAATGTTGGGTGTGATGTGGTCGTACAAATGGTCAGCCATCCATTCTTGTGTTCGCTGAGCCTTGTGGGATGGAACCGAGTCTTGCTGAAATATTCAAGGCCTGCCTTTGCATATGTTATTAATCCAGGGCTTGAGAACTGTTTCTAGAACCTCAATGTAAGCAGCAGCATTTACTCTATGACCTTGTGGAAAGCGTGGTTGCATAACTTGTCCTCCATTGCTAAAAGCACCCAATACCATAATACATGAAGGAAATTTTGTGCACATCACTCTTTACGCCTCAGAACGATCTGAACAAAGCGATCTGTTATTTCTTCTGTTAATTTTTGGATCTTGATAAAAGATTTTATCATCTGAGAGAAACCAAATCACACCAGCTTCTGAAGGATTTTTAAATTTCTTTAAAAGCCTTTTTGATCTGTTTAAACAGTTTTCTTTTGTTTTTTCAGACATAAATTGACCTCTCTCCATCACGTACGACTTGTATACAATGTCTTCATGAACACTCCTTCTGATTGTTCTTTCAGACACATACAGCTTTTTGACAACTGACCTCATTGATTGACCTCGGTTTTCATCAATTGTCTGCTTAATTTCCTGAATAAATTCAGATATTCTCACTTTATCAGAACGTACAGAATGCCTTTTACGTTTTGATACAGAGATTGGGAAACTGTCAGCCTCTTCTAACTCTTTTCGTATCTTATGGACAAACGATCTTGTAACTTTGAGGAAACGGGACACATCGAAATCGCTATGATCAGCCTTTAATGCTACAATTAAACATGTTGTTTTAGCCATTCTTGATTTCTGAAAAATCAAAGCATTAGAAGTTAGTGGGAAGCAGTATTAATTTTAAATCTTTATGCCCACAAATACCAGCCTCACCCTGTATATAAACGCATAAACCCGGATACCAATCATTTCTAAGCCCCCCTCCAACTCCTATCTATGAGCTATCAAAATTTCTTAATGAAATCCTTACCCCATATTTACCTACCAATTACATCATCACATTGCCCCACCAATTCCTCCAAATTCTAAAATGTAAAAATCCAAAACATGGTATGATAGTGTAACTTGACTTGACTTGGTTCCCGTCGATTAAAACGTTGATATTTTTCTCAATTACATGTACAGAAATAAGTTTATCCCACCGCCATCCATCAAACCATATATCCTCAAAAAATATTACATGTGTGCACAACCAGTGCCCCTTAAGGGACTGTGTTCCTGATCGAACCGAAGTCATAAATAATTACATTAGTAACTACACTACTAAATGACTATCCTGACGATTTATGTTGCACATATCCGACCACTTCTGCATTAAAATTCATTGAACACACAAACTTACTAGACACTATCCGTAAGACACTAGTAGAAAATACAACCAAAACAACTTCACCCACATATAAAAAATTACTAAAAATAATTTAGCCTTAATAATAAAAAAAGAAAAGTCTAACACTGAATAATCTTAACTACGAACATCCACAATTTTCTAACTACATTCATAAAATAAAAAAAATATATCCTTATAAATATAGAAACATACACTCAACTCATAGAACCAATTAAAAAGGAAAAATAAAATCATCCACGATAATGGCTAAATGTTTAGTCGAAAGCGTTTGTAATTACAGAAAATTTGGACGGTTTGTACATACACTGTATCCAGAAAAGAAAACCCTTTTCGAATGGAAGTAATAATAAATAAAAAGCTTAATCTCAGTACCTGTTCTGTCGTCTTTAATGAAACATGCATAAAGAAGGGACTGCTGCTTAAATACACAATATATATATATATATATATATATATATATATATATATATATATATATATATATATATATATATATATATTATTCCGTAAAAATTGTAAGGTTCTAAATGAAAGAAGTTGAGGTCATTTACCTAATTTACTTAGTGTGTCAAATTATTAGAGAGGCGTAATACAAACACTTGTAAAAAAAGAAAATAACATTTAATCGCTTCATTTACAGATTTTATGGATACATTCAGTTAACAAAGATGAAATTAAATCGAAATATAAAAAAGTAAACAGAGCTAAAAAAAAAAAAAAAAAAAAAAAGGACCGTGGATTTGATTAAATATAAGATAGGAAATACATTTTTAAAAATGACTTGATAAAGGTGCTGGTTCATCGAACATGTCTTTTTTTATATCCTCTGACGTAATTTTAAGTGATATGTTGACTATTTCCTGACATAAGTCATCCTTGCTTCTAAATTTGAGTCTATTCTCATAAACATGTCACTTCCGATTGTTCCATAAGTTTTCGATTGTATTTAAATCTGGAGAATTGACCGACCAGTTTATCTTCCGACGTCCACAGAAGCCTAATTTCTGCAAGTATTCAGTAGTTTTATGCGCTGAATACGAAGAAGCATTATATTGCATAAATACGATGGTTCACCCGAAGGTAATTCTTTTCATTTTTAGCCAAGATCACAGGTGTTCTTTCAGGACGGTTATATAAGCATCTGTGTCGGACCAACCGTGATACTTCTAATATTCCCATCCCAAATCATAATACCTCCTCCTCTTTGTTGGCTGGTCAAGTGTTATGACAATCTCGTCTATTTACGACCCAAACTTCGCTCCAACCATCAGGGTTATTAAGTGTTGCACAATTTTCATCTTTGAGCAGAACTTTCAAGAATCGTCCTTCATGTTCTCTTTGTCCATTTCAAACGCATTTGCATGTGTACTTTTGTCATTCGAGGCTTTGTCACCGGTCTTAATGAAGTGCCAAACTTATCCCGAAGACGATAGCGAGTACTTCTGGACATTGTTGCTTCTCCAATTCTCCTAAAAAGTGCACCACGAAGGCCTGAGTTATTTACAACCTCACGTTTCATTCGTAACAAACAACATCGGGAAACGTAACTTCGTAGAAGCTGAAACAAAGTTTTTCACAGTTTGATGACACCTTCCAATTATTTTGGATAATTCTAATGTAGATTTGTCTTTTGAAAACTCAGATATTATAATATCTTCCTCAGATCGGGTCAAGTCACATTTGTGACCCATACTTGCAAGATTATAATGATACTCATGCCAATATTGCAAATGACCACCGTTTGTTTCTTATTCAGCGGAATAATAGTTTTTAAACAGTCAGACTATATATATATATCTATTCCCATCGCACTGATAGCTAGTTTTTGTACAAAATGAAAAAAATGTTACCTTATTAATAATTTGAAAACAATTATATATATATATATATATATATATATATATATATATATATATATATATATATATACATATATATATATGTTTGTGTATATATATATATATATATATATATATATATATATATATATATATATATATATATATATATATATCCAAGAACACACAGGGGTCAGTAAAACATTAAAAGATAAAATGCTGATAAGTAATTCATCATTTCGCTTGGACCAGCCTTAATTGTTTTATGACCCTTCGCGCAGAACTCTTCATTGCCAATTCAAGAAAGAAATTTGGATTACAAACACAGAAAATGTCTCATATCGAGAATATTTAACATTGAAAAACAAAAGAAAAAATGAATTATTTTTAAAAATATGTGGAATTCTCCGCTTTTACCTGAAGACGGTCATGAGACCAGAAACACGTGTAGTGTAACATTATGTAAAACAAAGCATAATATTCTTTTCTAAATAAATCCACATTACAACCAAAAACGTTTACGGCACCTCTCTTCTCTTCTTTTTAATATACATACTTTTCTCTCGTTGGAAACACTACAACCTCTTTCTTTTATATAACTACAACGAAAGAATGCCGCGAACTGAAAAGAAAATCATGGAAGAACTTGAGTTATTTAAACTTACCAACCAAAAACAGAAACTACTGGAGGAAGAAATACAGAAATTGAACAAAAATATGGAAGCTATTCTCCTACAAATCACATCACAACAAACCAGGGAACACAACTGTAATACAGAAACACTAATAGAACATTTCAAAACGCAGTTTGGATACCTGGAAAATATTAAAAAGTTACGCATCCAAGAGGAGGCTTACCGAATGAAAAAACAGAATCTCCGACTTTGGAACAACATGCTCAATCAAAGAAAACTGGCATATTTTAACGCCATCAAAAATAAAGAAACAGCGAAAGTATACAAAACCTTCATAGAAATGGATGAAATATTTATTCCAAGGAAATTCCGCGAAAAGATTAACCCACAAGACACGGAAAAACAAAAACAAATAAAAAACACACTAAGCCTAACAAAAATGCAGGCCCAAATTGAAATACAAGAAGACAAAACAATAAACTTTACAAAGAAATATACAGAGATTGATAACAAATTATTAACAAAAATCACGGAATTATGTCCCAAAGAAACTCACCAATTCTTGTTTGAATTATGGGAGTCAAAATGTAAAAAAGAGGAAGAAAAATCTCGGAAAATCTTGGAAAGCAAGATAACCTGGTTAAAAGCATTACCAAGAAAAGAAAAATTGGAAAATGAGACAAAAACAAAAAATACAGTCCAAACTCACAAAAAAGCCCAATACCCAACACAAAACAATCATCAGCAAATACAGAGAAAACCACCCAACAGAATCAAAAACCCGAATACCTACTACTACGCACAAACAAACCCACAAGGTAAGCACTCTAACACATTCTACCATCCACAAACAAATTCACAAAGTAATTACCCTAACACATTCTACTACACGCAAACACATCCACAAGGTAGGAACCCCAATACATACCACCACCACACACATTCACACCCACATAAAAAATACAATTATGAACATACACTGAACAGCGCAAAAACAAATCTATACAGACCACCACAACAAACCAAACCTGACAACCATTCCCTATATCCAGGAGTACAACCAGAATTTCGCAAAAAGTTCTACACGCAATCCACATACAATCCATACAAAAACAGCAAACCTAGAAACATCTGGAACAGGCCCTCTAACAAAAGCAAACACACCTATATAAAGCCATCGGGAAACAACAACCCCAATTTTACCAAGGGAATCTCTCACTGGCTAGAAAACTCAAAATGTACCGGAAGAAGGTACCTCTTAGAAACCCACAAATATATTAAAAGAAACAATCATTATTTTTTAGAAGCCCCAGTCCGAACAAGAAAACCAGTTTAGATGATACAAAACCCAAAATAATAAACCTATCTACATATACACTTACAAATGACGAAATCAACCTACTCAAATTGGGCCTAAAGTTCTGCCCTGCTCCTAAAAGCAATATAGTAGATTTAAAAAAAGACCTTAAGGAATTTGAACGCAAATTGAGACTAAGAGAAATATTTAACAATAGCGAAAATCTTACAGATGAGTCACTGGTAAAAAACAAATCAAATTTATTCCCAAACAAAAATAACAATACCAATGAGCTAAATATATTTTTTGAAAAACTCTGGAACCTCGCCCTACAGGAAAAATCCAAACCATTCGACAACCTCACATATAGACAAAGACTAGCCTTAGAAAACATTCGAAAAAATAATAACATAATTATAAAAGAAGCAGATAAAGGCAGCGCTATAGTAATCATGGATAGAACATACTATAAAACAAAAATTCTAGAAACACTAGAGGATAGGAACAGCTACAAAGTAATTGACACTAACATAGACAAAAACATTATAACAAAAATTACAAAACTCTGCACAACACATAATAAAATATTAACAAAAAAAGAGAAGGATTTCCTAATAAACTTTGTACCAAAAACAAGTAATTTCTACGGACTACGTAAAGTTCATAAATCGAGTGAAATAAAAACAGCTATACATGCACAAAAATCTGAATACATTAGCATCCCAAACCCCAGTGACCTTACATTCAGACCAATAGTAGCAGGACCAGCCTGTCCCACTAGCAAACTCAGTAACCTAATAGACATAATATTGCAACCGTATACTAAACAAATTAAAAGCCACATCAGAGACGATATCCATTTCCTTAGCTGCATACCACAAAAGGTAGATACGGGAACACTTCTGGCAACTTTTGACATTAGTAGCCTATACAGTAACATACCCCATGAACTAGGAAAAAAGCAATCACATTCTGGATTGAAAAACATCCAGAAATACTACATCCGAGATTCACTAAAGAGTTCATTATCGATAGTATAGACCTAATTCTAAACAATAACACCTTTGAATTTGACAACAAAAACTATATCCAAACCCTAGGTACTGCGATGGGAACAAAAATGGCACCAACATATGCCACCCTAACATTAGCTTACCTAGAAGAAAAACTCTATGAAAAGATAGAACAAATATATGGGGCAAATATAAAAACCCAATTCACTAAATCTTGGAAAAGATACTTAGATGATTGCTTCATCTTTTGGAAATCCTCGTGGGGTGATATTAACCAATTCCATACACTACTTCAAAACTTACACCCCAAAATCAAATTCACGCAAGAATATAATTTTAACGAATTACCATTTTTAGATATACTCATTAGAAATAAAAACAACCACATAATCACAGATATCTACCACAAACCCACAGACACCCAACAATACCTTCATTTCAAGAGCCATCACCCAAAAAGCTGCCTAAAATCCATCCCCTATTCCCTAGCACGTAGAATTTGTACAATAGTGACTGATAAACACCTCCGAAAAATCCGCTTAGAAGAACTACATAAAACTCTCAAAAAACGAGTCTACCCCACAACACTAATAAAGAAAGGTTTTGAACTCACGAAAGAAATTCTTCTAGACCAACTTAGAAATAAAAAGAAACGTGACATAGAGCCAACCCTAGCATATGTCTCCACATACAACAAAAACAACCCGGAAATATTCACAGAAATTAAAAAAAATCTAGACTTACTTAGCAAGAACAATAAACTGAATAATATACTAAAAACAACCAAATTAATTAAGAGCAAACGCCAATCTAGAAACCTAAAACACATATTAACCTCATCTAAATTTAACCAACACACAATACAGGGAGTCACAAAATGTAACAAGAAAAGATGTGGGGTTTGTGATATCATTATAGAAGGAAACTCCTACACTTTTGAAAACCAAAAAAAAAAAAAAACATTCACAATAAATAAAAACTTAAACTGCAACTCCAAAAATGTAATTTATGTACTTAAATGCACAAAATGTAAGAAGTCATATATAGGCATCAGCCAACAGCTGAACAACAGGGTCTCCCTACACAAAAGCAATATAAAATTGACAGACAACAGAAAACTTTTTGTATCACAACACATTTTCAAATGTAACCAGGGTAAGTTTAATATCATGCCGATATATCAAACAGACAATTACTCGTACCTACAAATACAGGAAAAAAAACTTTATTAACAAATTTAAACCCGAACTAAATAGATCATAACCCCCCCACACACACACACAAAAACACACAAAATGCACACAAGGTGACCAAACACAATGATCAAATCACTCACATACATGAGCGCACGCTCATATACGGGAGATACGAGGTTATATATATGTATGCACACATTTACATATATATATATAGATACGCATGTTGACAAAACAGGGAAACTACTCCCAAGCACGCGCCCAAACCCCACACAATTTAGGAAGTACGTGTGTGTGTAGGTGCGTGTGTGTGTGTATGTATGTGTATGTGTGAGTGTGTATACTGGTTCCGTGTAGCTTGGGAAGTATGTGTGTGTATGTGTGTGTGTGTGTGTATGTGTATGTACTGATTTCTTGTGGTGGGATGGTGTGTATGTGCGTATGTATGTGTATGCGTGTATATGTACAAATGAGTTTACTAATTCCTCATAATAAAACAGTATATGTATGGAGGGAGAATATACGTACGCATATATACACGCATGCTGACTGAAACACACAAAAATAGAAACAGATCCAAGAACACACAGGGGTCAGTAAAACATTAAAAGATAAAATGCTGATAAGTAATTCATCATTTCGCTTGGACCAGCCTTAATTGTTTTATGACCCTTCGCGCAGAACTCTTCATTGCCAATTCAAGAGAGAAATTCGGATTACAAACACAGAAAATGTCTCATATCGAGAATATTTAACATTGAAAAACAAAAGAAAAAATGAATTAATTTTAAAAATATGTGGAAATCTCCGCTTTTACCTGAAGACGGTCACGAGACCAGAAACACGTGTAGTGTAACATTATGTAAAACAAAGCATAATATTTTTTTCTAAATAAATCCACATTACAACCAAAAACGTTTACGGCACCTCTCTTCTCTTCTTTTTAATATACATACTTTTCTCTCGTTGGAACCACTACAACCTCTTTCTTTTATATATATATATATACCCAAGTATATGATTGGTGTATACGGAATAAATTCCAATAACCAACAATTACTGTTCTTAAAAGAGTGCTCAATACAGAGTAGAGCAGATATAATTATTTATTTTAAAATTATAACATAAATATGTTATAAAATCACTACAAAAATAGCCATTTTGTTTCAACACCTCCGGTGTCTTATCAAGTGAAGATTTTGAATGTAAAATAAATGGTTTTAAAAGTTTCAAATTAATAAAAGATCCTTCGTAAGTTGAAAACTCTTTTACAAAGCTAGAAGGAACAATCAAAACACAAGTATAGGAGAATTCAAAATACTTGACAATGAAGTAAGTTTATAATAGATATTAAGAGCCTTAAAGTTGGGGTCATACTAAAATAAAATGTATTCTAACCAATAAGTATTAAATTATATGATAAATTTTGACATTAAAATTAAAAGTAAAAAATTACCAATTTTAAAATATAAATTTAATCTCTATTAAGTTTAAAATTATAAAATTATTGATGAGAAAAGAAAACATATATATTCAATTCCCAAGTTTGTGAGTGGGGCCCTAACCTCTCGCGTAAAACAACTCAGACACACTCAGATTATAATACATAAGCACCCAGACATATTTAGATATATACATACACAAAAAGTGACGAGACAGGAAACATCTCCACGGCCCTTTATTAAAAAAAAAAATACGGGCTCATACACAATTAAATGTTCATGCATCTTCTATACACATAGACGCTGATAAATACATGTACACACATCCACATATATTGACCGAGAGAATCTGATACACAACCAAGAAATATTCAAGACTGAAAGTGTTATTAAACTAATGCTAACTATTTAGTATATGTGTTTGTTGACACCTATCATATGTGAGCTTGTTTATGTGTATGTGTAGGTATGTAAACTTTGGTTTGTGGCTACTGACGTGTATATAAGTCTATGTACAATTGCATTGGTATGTGTATTTTGATATATATATATATATATATATATATATATATATATATATATATATATATATATATATATATATGTATATATATATGTATGTATGTGTATATGTATTTGTATTTATATGTGTTTATGTATGTATATATGTATATATAAATATGTATATGTATATGTGTGTGTATTTATGTGTATAGGCGTGAATGGGAGTGTACTTATATATATGTATACGTAGAACGTGTCGATACGGGTATTTATACATGATTATATATTTGTATATGTGAATGTATGTTCGTATGATCTAGTATATATATGTATATGTACGTAAATATTAGTGTCTTGAATATACCATCGACACTAACTAAATTTTACTTTTGTTTCATAGGGATTTTTTAATTGCTTATAGACTTAATCAACAACTGTGTGTGATTACTTTTTAAAAATTGTTATGAACTTTTAATATATTTCATCGTCAATAAGATAATGTTGTTAGAATATATGTAGGTCTCTGTATATATATTCATATATATATATATATATATATATATATATATATATATATATATGGATGGATGGATGGATGTATTTGTGCGTACATGTGTCTGTATAAGTGAATTTACGTTAGTATGGTTTTTTATGTATATGCGTGAGTTTGCAAATTTGTTGGTATATATGTATGTTTTTGTATTTAGTTTATATACGCATATGTATACATGCATATGTTTATGTATGTGTATGTATGTATGTGTATGTGTATATGTATGTGTATGCGTATTTGTATATATGGGCATGTATGTATACATATTTGTATTTGGTTTGTTTATTTTTTACGTCGCTGTGTGGGTTGATATATTTATAGTTGCTTCTGTATGTGTATACATACATATGTGTATGCGTATATATATATATATATATATATATATATATATATATATATATATATATGGAGAGAGGGATGTAGGTAAGTGTAGTCATATATTTGTGTGCATATGTGTATGTGTGAATATGTATATATGTATGACTGTACACTTATATTTGAAGGTAGTTCTTATTATTTTATTTCCTTTCACGTAATATATAATATGCCATATATCGACTTACATGATAACAATACATATTTTTATAAATATTTGTGTGTTTGGAATTTTCGTTCTTTATATATTAGATAATGTTATTTTTAACTATTTTTATCTATGTATATTTGCCCGTATAAGTTATATTTTAATAAGTGGTTAGCATTTGATTAATAACACTTTCAGTCTTGAATATATCTTGGTTGTGGTATCAGATTCTCTAGGTCAATGCACGTGGATGTTTGTACATGTATTTATCGGTGTCTATGTGTATAAAAAATGCATGCACATTTAATTGTGTATGTATGTATGTGTCCGGTTTTTTTTTATAAAGGGCCGTGGAAATGTTTCCTGTTTTTTTGTGTATGTGTCTATGTATATATCTAAATATGTCTGGGTGCTTATGTATTATAATCTGAGTGTCTTTGTATTGTTTTACGCGAGAGGTTAGGAACCCACTCACACTTGGGATTAAAATGTATACATTTTGTTGGGAACACAAACGGATATGAGCGTCTATTCTAACGTAAATTCTATAAAGAAATAAATTGAATAACATATTTTTTTTCTTTTCTCATCAATAATTTTTTAATTTTAAACTTAATACAGAGTAAATTTAGATTTTAAAATAGGTAATCTTTGACTTTTAATATGAATATCAAATCTTATCATATAATTTAATACTTATTGGTTAAAATTAATTCTATTTTAGTATAAACTTTAAGGCTCTTAATATCTATTATAACCTTACTTCTTTGTCAAGTTTTTCTGAATTCTCCTATACTTGTGTTTTGATTGCTCATTCTAGCTTTGTACTTACTTACGAAGGATCTTTTATTAATTTGAAACTTTTAAAACCATTTATTTTACATTAAACATGATCATTTGATAAGACACCGGAGGTGTTGAAAGAAAATGGCTATTTTTGTAGTGATTTTATAACATATTTATGTTATAATTTTTAAATAAATAATTATATATATATATATATATATATATATATATATATATATATGTGTGTGTGTGTGTGTGTGTGTGTGTGGTGGACTCTCTCGTCATATGAAGATCAAGCAGCTCTCCAAGTTTTCCACTGACATAACCAGGTATTGAACTCACAACTCTTTGTGTCCTGTCACTGGATCTAACCAACGCCTTTATTCAATGTCCCATGTGTCCTGGTTAAGGCATTGGAGAACTTGGAGAGGTCAATGAACAGGAGATAACTGATAACTGACATCCATTAGACATGGCACGTGGAACTATAACAATCTACTCCGGCGAGCGAAATAAAGGGTTTAAGTTCGAAATACCAACCACCTGAAGAAGGCCGGTGGATACAACGGCCGAAACGTTGTGATAAATATGGCAACAAAGATGAGGAAAATATTCGAAACAATGTAAATAATGTCGTTACACAAAAGCTTTTATGCTATGATTGTACTTCCTCATGCGATGGTAGGTAACTGGTTATAAATTGATTTTATATTGAAATTTAAAAACAAATCTAAACTCTTTATATATATATATATATATATATATATATATATATATATAATGAAATGGATAAAGTTCGACAATTATTTTAAGACATTTTTATGGTTATACATTCTTTTTATAGATACAAATATTTAAGTAAATGCTCAGTTTATAATAAATAGTATTAAACAACAGATATCGACCTGAATGTACGAGAAATTTTCATAGAAAATATTCGTCCTCCATCAGGAATCGAACCTGTATCCTATACGGAACCGTCATATCGCCTGACGTGACTTAACCGTTTGAGTCAAAGAGGAGCGTTCGGTTACCAAGGTCGATTTTACTGTCTCTAGTCATGGAAGATTGTAGTTTAAAGACAGTAAAATCGACCTTCCTAACCGAACGCTCCTCTGTGGCTAGATCGGTTAAGGCACGTCAGGTTATATGACGTTTCCGTATAGGATACAGATTCGGTTCTTGTCGGCAGACGAATATTTTCTATGGAAATTCCTCGGACATTCAGGACGTAAAATGTTGTTTATTATAAACAGATCATTTTTCTAAATATTTGTATCTATAAGAAGAATATATATATATATATATATATATATATATATATATATATATATATATATATATATATATATATATATATATATATATATATTCTTTTTTAGGATATTACATCTAAACATGCGAAAATCGCTACTTTTGAATCGAATCCAATTCCGACGAATGTAACATTCAATCTAAAAGACTACAATAACGAATATTGCTCTACGATTCTATTGAGCTTTCTTTTAAATTGAAATGTTACGATACTCGCAATTGGATTCGATTGCTTCTCATTTCATATTTATATATATATATATATATATATATATATATATATATATATATATATATATATGTGTGTGTGTGTGTGTGTGTGTGTGTGTGTACTTGTGTCTGTACGTGTGTGTGCATCTATATAAATACTTCAGAACAAGTCCTACAGCGTATGTCTTAAAAATATGCTTTAACCAATTAATTTCAAACAACAAATAAGATAATAATTCTATTATTTTCAATTAAAACATTTTACCACTAAGAAAGAAAATTTTAAAATCCTGTATTGATTATTAGAATATCATAAAAATTTGTAATTATTTACAAAAATTAAAATCTGGTATCAATTATAAGATTAAAACAAAATCCATATATTATCTATAAATATTACAATTAATCTGCTATTAATTATAAAATTAAAATAAAAAAAAACAATACTCTCTATAAATATTACAATTAATCTACTATTAATTATAAAATTTAAAAAAAACATATACTCTTTATAAATATTAGAATTAATCTGCTATTAATTATAAAATTAAAATAAAAAAAAACATATACTCTCTATAAATATTACAATTAACCTGTTATTAATTATAAAATTAAAATTAAAAAAATATATATACTCTCTATAAATATTACAATAATCTGGTATTAATTTCAAAATTAAAATTAAAAAATACATATATTCTCTATAAATATTACAATTAATTTGCTATTAATTATAAAATTAAAATAAAAAAAACATATACTCTCTATAAATATTACAATTAATCTTGTATTAATTATAAAATTAAAATTAAAAAAAACAACATATACTCTCTATATATATTGCAATTAATCTGGTATTATTTACAAAATTTAAACAAAAAATTATGCTTTCTATAAATATTATAAGACTGAAATATACATTTAATATTAACTGGAAAACTGAATATATAAATTTAGTATTAATTATAAAATTGATATAAAATCTCTTATTAATTATAAACATTAAAATATAAATCCCCTATTAATTATAGTTTTAAAAACCTGATATATATGCTTGGAAAAATGCATATATTAGTCATAGGTTTTACTATAACCTGTTAATCTTCCGATTATTATGATTATAGGCATTAAAATGATTTAATTCCATTTCTTTAAACAGTGAGAATAACATGCTTTTGAAAATCATTTATTTCCATGTATTTTACAAAGCGTATATGACTTGATATATTAATACGTTTTAGATTATTTTATAACATACAAAAGGCATTTTCTAATTTATACAATAGTTGCAAACTTCATTCTCATCTTTGAATTTATTTTTAATGTGTTTAATATTCTATAATTCATTTTAATATTGGTTGAATTCTTAGTTTTATTAGAATTACATCCGAAATGTCTTCATCGTCAAGCAGGGATATTTTTCTCGTTTTGATATTCATAATTTTAGTTAGATTTTCAAAACAACATTTTGTTGGTTATTGAATTAATTAATTTTATTTTAACAGTTTAATTGTAACTTACCGCAATATTCAAATAATTATGCTACTAAATCTATATTTTCTGAATAAGTAGTCTAGGAGATTTATTTATGTAATTAACTCGATTTTACATATACGAAGATTTCAATCATCTTCAGACAAATATTATCATCGGAAAAAGTCTGCTGCATTTATTAGATTGATCCAGAATCATTTGCTGCTTACAGGAAAAGATATAAGCGATGTGTCAGTTAAAAATATCTTTGGAGTGCGCTAACGTTTCTTTCGATTTTTAATCCTTTCACACCACACAAAGCAATAATGCCACTAAGACGCAAGAGGGGGTTACTGAGTGTGAGATAATGTGATAAAAATATTGTTACGGTGAGAGGACAATAAAAAAATTTAAGAAGATAAATTGCATTTAAATTTTCGAAGATCAATGTTGATTGGCAAGTAAGAATCCGGAGAAGAGTTCTACAAGCAAGATTTTTTTCTTTCTTTCAGGGCAGTTTCAGCGTATATACATTTCTAATAGAAGAAAATGCATTTACGCCAAATATAGTTATGAAAATTCAAGGAAAAAAAATAACCATATGGATAAATATGTATTTATTATCAACGTATTATAATTGTCAGATAAGAAACTAATTTGTTTGCAAAGTTACTTTTGGAGAAACATTTTTGCGAAGTGAAATATAATGGCGGCGTTGATATGTTTGCTTTTAAAACTCTGGCGTCATCTTCTGAACTAATGAAACATATACAGTTTGTGATTCATAATGTTCATCAACCGTGCAATATCAAATAATATTGTGAGGCTTACGGCTATAACATTTTAAAACACCGGTTCTCATACGACCACGAGGATAAGCATAGTTGTGCCTGGTCAGTATTTAGATGAGTAACTGCTTTGCAATGTGCGGGTGGTGTACATGAAAACGGCTCGGAATTGAAAACCAGAGAATAGAGTATTAATTTCAGTTCGTTATATTCACTTACGTGCAAATACCCCTGCGAAATCTATAAATCCTCTTCTGATCCCCTAAGCTATGGGTTAATTAGTAGTACTTGTAAATCATTATTATCCCTACAAATATATTTTCAATCTAAAATACATTCTGGCCCTAAATAACATATAAAGGGTTAATAAGGCCATTTTGAAAGAAGAACATAGGCATGAATTCCCCCTCCCTGAAGATGACCCCAAGACCATGACGGAGGACGGAAACTTCATATGATTCACGACAGGAACTTCCTTGATGTCTTTGCAGATCCACCTGTCGTTCTGCTTCTTCCTCGTCTTGTCCTGGATGAAATTATTTTCATCAGAGTAGAACCTCAGTATCCCGGCGGACCCGTGCTTGAGTTCGTTCAACAAAGCCGCCGCCTTGACCTTCTTCGGCTGCTTGTTGGCATTCGTGATGAGCATGCGGTTAGACTTGCGGTAGGAGGAGTAACCAATGTCTTTCTTGATCATTCGGCAGATCGTCGACTTGTGACAGCCAATGTCAGCGGTGTTCTTGGTGTAGCTCTGGCCTCCATCATTGTTGACTCTCTCCTTGCCAGCGGTGACGAACTCCACGGTCCTAACGGCCGAAGAACGAACGATGTGGGCCTTTCGTTTGGCAGTAAACTAGTCTTTGTTCTCACACGCCTTCCACTTCCTTCACTTGTCTATGACCATGATCTCCTTGAACCCTAACCATGCCATCACATCCGCAGGCCTCTTCCCGACCCGAAAAGAAGCTACTACCATTGCTCTGCGCTCATATTCCATGCGGGGAAAGATGAGACATTAGTTAGTTGTCAAATTGTCGGGTCTCTGCATAAACAAATTTTGATTTTTATTGCCTATTTCTTTTTGTTTTTGTCAAGCGTCGGATTTTGCTGCAACACCATATATATATATATATATATATATATATATATATATATATATATATATATATGAATCATTCATGCAAAAAAAACAAATATATTACCGATAAGTAAAAAAACAAGAACAAATCTATTCCATACCTGAGGATGTCTGTAGGAACAGACGAAAGCCTGTAAAAACTAAAAAAGACGTTATGAAACTGGAATTTACAAACAGGGGTCATATCATTCATATACAGGTTCGGGGTTAGTGTACCTTATTGAAATTGTTTGTGAAGATGTATTTTCGCCATTTAAATCATTAACCTCTATATTTGTTTTTTGTGTGAATGATTCATGTAATTATAAATTGAACTGCACCTATAATCGAAATTAAAATAACTGATCCAACGTGCAACTTTCGGATAATAAATGTGACATTTCCGTAATTGTTGAACAATATAGTTCATGCCACATTGCCGGAAAACCTACCAATACAAAAGAATTCTCTCATTACTATATTTGTACAAAAACGCACAACCTTAAAATTTAAAATTCAAACTCAGCGTTGCGACCACACGTTCCAAAATAATAACACATTTCTCGTAGCATTTTTCCTGATTACATCTATATTTTCGTTGTCCTCTTATTACCGAGAAGTAAAAAACAAGAACAAATCTATTTCCATACCTGGAGATGTCTGTAGGAACAGACGAAAGCTCGTAAAAACTAAAAAAGACCTTATGAAACTGGAATTTATAAACAGGGATCATATCATTCATATACAGGATCGGGGTTTATGTACTTATTAAAATTGTTTGCGAAGATGTATTCTCGCCATTTAAATCATTAATCTCTATATTTGTTTTTTGTATGAATGATTCATGTAATTATAAGTTGGACAGCACCTATAATCGAAATATATATATATATATATATATATGTATATTAATAAAAAGAAAGAACAGTAAGATATATAATCCGGTGTTCTTATAGTTATTTTTATTTTTACAAAATAGTGCTCAATGTAAATTTACAGAGCATTAATATTATAAGTTAATAGACTTAAAATATGTTTTTCGCTACACAGTTCTAACCATGTTTCAAAAATGGAAGCTAAAAGCCCCTAATTTAATTTTGTACTTAAATTAAAGACATCACTTTCATTTCATCCTCAAGCGAATTTTGGAGTAACTTTAAAAATTACATGGTTTTAAATACACAGCCAAAACAAAATTCATGTTTCCAAGGTTACAGATAAATCTATTTTGCTAGACTAGGGGTGTCAGTATGTTCAATATGTTTATATTTTAATGTATCAGTTATTGTTACGTTTTGGTAGTGGGTAGGGATGTATTTTTCAATGAAATCTAACATCCGTTAAAAGCGTGTCGTCTGGATTTTTTTTTTTTTTTTTTTTTTAACGGCTAAAATTCTAACTGCATTTTTTTCTTTCAATATTTAAAGATTTTTGGGAGGTGTCTACGTCAGATTAATACTTTTTTTTAATTACGATTTGAAATATTTTTACTTTTAATTTTTAATATACTATATTTCTATCAAGAACAATTAAATGTAATTAGAATCCCTTACAGTTTGTAGAATTATTATCACATCAAGTTTTTTTTTTTTTTTTTTTTTTTAATTTTATACTTGTGTATTATTCAAGTAAAATTTCCATTTCTCTGATTAAGTAAACTTTAGGTATTTATTTAATTACGAATTAAAAGAAATTTTAGGTTAGAATTCATTATAATTTTAATTACAACTTTAAAATATTTTCATTATTTTTATTTTTTTTTTTTTTTTTTTTTTTTTTAATTGAAGTAAATGTATTAGGCCGGGGCAGAAAATAATGACGCAATAACGTCGCTACTTGGCGTTAAAAAATACGTCAAAAACCGATAACACTACGCCACCATCTCTACATCAACTCAATATTTGAATTACTATCAATAAGTAAAATTATTTTTCTATATTAAATATGTTTGTAATACTATTTTTAAAATTTTATATTTAAATATATATACATATATATATATATATATATTTTTTTTTTTTTTTTTTTTTTTTTTTTTTTTATGGCCAAAATACCTAATTCATTTCACTGATTTAGTAAACTTAATTTATTTATTTAATCTTAATTTAAATTTAAAAGAAGTTTAGGTTAGAATTCATTTTAATTAACTATAATTATAATTACAACTTTAAAATATTTTCATTGTTAGTTTTTATAGAGTATATTTCATTTAAATTCTATATCAAGTATATTACGACTTTTAAAAAAATTTTTTATTTAAATATTATTGAAGTAAAATTTTTTTTTTTTTTTTTTTTTTTTTTTTTATATTTAAAGATTTTTGGTAGGTGTCTACTTCAGAATACTTTTTATTTAACTACGATTTGAAATATTTTTACTTTTAATTTTTTAATATACTATATTTCTTTCAAGAACAATTATTTAAATGTAATTAGAATCCCTTACAGTTTGTAGAATTATTATCACATGCAGTATATTACTATTTTTTTTAGAAATTTTATGTTTCAATATTATTTAAGTAAACTTTCCATTTCTCAGATTTAGTAAACTTTATTTATTTAATAAGTAAAATTATTTATTTAGTAAGTGAAATTATTTTACAATTATATTACGATTTTTTATTTATTTATTTATTTATTTATTTTTTTTTTTTTTTTTTTTTTTTTGTCAAAAATAGCTAATTCATTTCACTAATTTAGTAAACTTTAGTTATTTATTTAATTATAATTTAAAGGAATTTTAGTTTAGAATTCATTTAATTTTAATTAACTACAATTTTAATTACAACTTTACAATATTTTCCTTTTTTTTATACTATATTTTATTTAATTGAAGTAAATGTAATAGGCCGGAGCAGAAACAATGACGCAATAACGCCGCTCTTTGACGTTAAAAAATACGTCAAAAACCGACATCTTCGCGCCACTACCTCTGTACCAACCCAATATTTGAATCACTTACAATAAGTTAAATTATTTTTCAATATTCAGTATGTTTGTATTACTATTTATTTAAATTTTATATTTAAATATTATTTAAGTAATTTTTTTTTTTTTTTTTTTTTTTTTTTATGGTAAAAGTAGCTAATTCATTTCATGATTTAGTACACTTAATTTATTTATTTAATTTCAATTTAAAAGAAGTTTAGTTTAGGATTCATTTTAATTTACTACAATTATAAATACAAATTTAAAGTATTTTCATTGTTAGTTTTTATAGACTATATTACATTTAATTTTTATATCAAGTATAAGTATATTACGATTTTTAAATTTTATATTTAAATATTAATTTAAATATTTTTTTTTTTTTTTTTTTTTTTTTTTATATATATCCTTTGTACATACAGTTGAAACTATATATTAGTAATGACATGGGTCATCCAATGGTCCACATCCTCTAGCTTTTCATCATAATTTCATTTTTCTGTAGGTGTTTTATAGGAATCCTTTGAGTGTCGGTATTTCTTTTGGGTGGGTGTTTAGGTTAGAATACGTATTATTTAACTATGTATAATTTTAAAAGATGTTTAGGTTAGAATTCGTATTAACTACAATTTTAAATACAACTTTACAATATTTTCATAATTATTTTAATAGACTATTTTTTAGGAATAACCAATTAAATATAATAGAATTCCTTACAGTATATAAAATTAATTTTCCATGTTAAATATAAGTATATATATTACCTAATCCTATTTTATAAATTTATTTTTATTTTTATTTTTAAATATTATTTAATGAAAATTTTTGACAATGACGGCATAAAATAGCTATTTCATTTCTCTGATTCAGTAAATTTTTATTTTTTATAAACTTAGTAATATATAGTTTCTCATGTATGCACAAAGGGCATGGGTCATTTAATGACCTACATATTTAAAAACTAAACTTAACTTAATCCTAAACTAAACTTCTTTTAAATTGAAATTAAATAAATAAATTAAGTGTACTAAATCATGAAATGAATTAGCTACTTTTACCATAAAAAAAAAAAAAAAAAAAAAAAAAAAAAATTACTTAAATAATATTTAAATATAAAATTTAAATAAATAGTAATACAAACATACTGAATATTGAAAAATAATTTAACTTATTGTAAGTGATTCAAATATTGGGTTGGTACAGAGGTAGTGGCGCGAAGATGTCGGTTTTTGACGTATTTTTTAACGTCAAAGAGCGGCGTTATTGCGTCATTGTTTCTGCTCCGGCCTATTACATTTACTTCAATTAAATAAAATATAGTATAAAAAAAAGGAAAATATTGTAAAGTTGTAATTAAAATTGTAGTTAATTAAAATTAAATGAATTCTAAACTAAAATTCCTTTAAATTATAATTAAATAAATAACTAAAGTTTACTAAATTAGTGAAATGAATTAGCTATTTTTGACAAAAAAAAAAAAAAAAAAAAAAAAAATAAATAAATAAATAAATAAATAAAAAATCGTAATATAATTGTAAAATAATTTCACTTACTAAATAAATAATTTTACTTATTAAATAAATAAAGTTTACTAAATCTGAGAAATGGAAAGTTTACTTAAATAATATTGAAACATAAAATTTCTAAAAAAAATAGTAATATACTGCATGTGATAATAATTCTACAAACTGTAAGGGATTCTAATTACATTTAAATAATTGTTCTTGAAAGAAATATAGTATATTAAAAAATTAAAAGTAAAAATATTTCAAATCGTAGTTAAATAAAAAGTATTCTGAAGTAGACACCTACCAAAAATCTTTAAATATAAAAAAAAAAAAAAAAAAAAAAAAAAAAAAAAATTTTACTTCAATAATATTTAAATAAAAAATTTTTTTAAAAGTCGTAATATACTTGATATAGAATTTAAATGAAATATACTCTATAAAAACTAACAATGAAAATATTTTAAAGTTGTAATTATAATTATAGTTAATTAAAATGAATTCTAACCTAAACTTCTTTTAAATTTAAATTAAGATTAAATAAATAAATTAAGTTTACTAAATCAGTGAAATGAATTAGGTATTTTGGCCATAAAAAAAAAAAAAAAAAAAAAAAAAAAAAAAAATATATATATATATATATATGTATATATATTTAAATATAAAATTTTAAAAATAGTATTACAAACATATTTAATATAGAAAAATAATTTTACTTATTGATAGTAATTCAAATATTGAGTTGATGTAGAGATGGTGGCGTAGTGTTATCGGTTTTTGACGTATTTTTTAACGCCAAGTAGCGACGTTATTGCGTCATTATTTTCTGCCCCGGCCTAATACATTTACTTCAATTAAAAAAAAAAAAAAAAAAAAAATAAAAATAATGAAAATATTTTAAAGTTGTAATTAAAATTATAATGAATTCTAACCTAAAATTTCTTTTAATTCGTAATTAAATAAATACCTAAAGTTTACTTAATCAGAGAAATGGAAATTTTACTTGAATAATACACAAGTATAAAAAAAAAAAAAAAAAAAAAAAAACTTGATGTGATAATAATTCTACAAACTGTAAGGGATTCTAATTACATTTAATTGTTCTTGATAGAAATATAGTATATTAAAAATTAAAAGTAAAAATATTTCAAATCGTAATTAAAAAAAAGTATTAATCTGACGTAGACACCTCCCAAAAATCTTTAAATATTGAAAGAAAAAAATGCAGTTAGAATTTTAGCCGTTAAAAAAAAAAAAAAAAAAAAAAAAAATCCAGACGACACGCTTTTAACGGATGTTAGATTTCATTGAAAAATACATCCCTACCCACTACCAAAACGTAACAATAACTGATACATTAAAATATAAACATATTGAACATACTGACACCCCTAGTCTAGCAAAATAGATTTATCTGTAACCTTGGAAACATGAATTTTGTTTTGGCTGTGTATTTAAAACCATGTAATTTTTAAAGTTACTCCAAAATTCGCTTGAGGATGAAATGAAAGTGATGTCTTTAATTTAAGTACAAAATTAAATTAGGGGCTTTTAGCTTCCATTTTTGAAACATGGTTAGAACTGTGTAGCGAAAAACATATTTTAAGTCTATTAACTTATAATATATATATATATATATATATATATATATATATATATATATATATATATATATATGCATATACATATACATATATATATATATATATATATATATATATATATATATATATATATATATATATTAAACGTTAAATAAGTTTATATAAAATATAATTTAACAAAGAAAAACAGAGAACAAGGGATATTTCTTTTTAATTTACAAAATCTATTTGTAGGCCATCATAGCTCTCTACACATTTCACTCCTATTGTTTTCTTTATGGTTTTAAATCCAGAGATTTCTTGTCTGAGACTCTTTGTCGCTCAGTAAACGACAGCCTAATATCCCCTACGATTTAATCCATAACTTGTAAAAGAAGTAGCAGAGATGAATTATGCCTTTCTCAATGAGAATTTTATGAAAGAGAACTCAGCAGACGTAGTCGGGATTTGAACTCAGAGCTTCTATTCAACTTTTCACCTTTAAACTCTACACTATCTTTATATCCATTGTACATATATATTTGAATACTAAACATTCTCACCGCCTACGGCAGAATGTGCAGATCGCAGAACGGAGTAATTTCAGTTAATATGCGTTTCTGTGAGCCGACTCATACAAATGACCCAGGCTGCTGAGGGAAGGGTGACACGATCTTTAGAATTTTTGCAAATTATCGCTATAGAATTCAGTATGTTCAGAACTAGGGAGTGGGACGAAGAAAAAAGATCCATACCTTACACATAACTTGTAAGTATGTGAGTATAGCGAATATAGCTAAAATTCGAAATCGGCTCTCTTATTTCGAAATATGAGCTGCCACTTCATTCAATGTTGAATCAGATTAATGGCTGACATCAAAAACCAAATTCAGTTTGCTGTTAACAAGGGCAACAGATTATTTGTTCATTGTAACGCCTCTAAACCTAAGTTATTCTCTATGAATCATCTGAGAGTCCGTTTCTGCCTTCCATTAGCATGGCAGATGTTAATCTTCAGGAGAGTGACTCGTTGTCTCTTATCGTGCTAACGTTCTAGGTTGATATGACGTGAAAAAATTTTAATAAATCCATTGCTAGGTCAACTGGTAAAATGTTGGTTCGCTGTTAGGCACATTTTTCTCTTCAGAATCTACCTGACATCTCTATAAGTCTACGATTCTTCCATGTTTAGAATATTGCTGCCACATATAGCCTGATGCACTTGCTATATATCTAGAGATACTTGAAAAAACCCAACGAAGAATCTTCAATATAATTAGTCCCGATCTTGCGTTTCGGCTTCAGCCAAATTTCCCACGTTGCTTCCTTGTGACATTACTAGAAATAATTTTCTAAAAACTGTTCGGATGAGCACGTTGCTGTAGCACCTAGACTTTTTGAATATAAACACTATACTAGATTGGTAACGAGCTGTCATCGATATACAGTTGATTTGTCTAGATATAACCGTGAGTTCTATGCTAACAGTTGCTTTTCTTGCACTTCTCGCTTGTGGAACTCAATTCAGACTCCATGCTTTCCAGCGAACTTTAATTTCCAAAAAATTAAACGCTATGTCAATCGCTATCTACTGTCCAGCCGATTATTATTCTTCTGTACTCACTCCTTGTTTTTGTTTTCTAATTCTTCCACACCCAATAACCCCCTAGCGTTTCTTTGTTTTTAATGACTTCCTTTCTCTGAATTTGATTAAAGTAAATGTGATTAGAAATAGAGCAATCACCCACACTCGAAAAATGTCATGGTAGCTATTCTCTATGTTTACTTCTGGGAAGTAGGAATCTTGATGGCGTATTCTTGTGTCAGAGTAAAGAATTTGAATGTTGTAGTTGTGTTGTATTGTAAATATTTCTGGATACGTAGCTGGTAATTTTTCAACAAGATAAGCTTCGATAAAGACCAAAGAATGTTCTTTTTAAGGATTGTGTAGATTTGTGTCTGTGTGTGCGTGTGTTTGTTTATTCGTTATATTTTACGGATGAGCGAAAACATGAAACGTTTATGGATTACGTCAGTAGTTGTAAGTTTGGAAACGTCACAAACGCTTAACGGTGTAAAGGCAACTGAAAACCGGTTTCTCTGAGACGAGTTTACTGATATACACATAATCCACAGACACACAGTGTCACACAAGCACACGGACAAACATACAGAGATGGAGAAATACACTATTACTTTGGATCTAAATGCATTTAAACTTCCCTGATTGATACGAAGAGATTCTGAGTAAGATATTCGGCTGAATCACGC
>OZ010581.1:122376189-122406189 GCA_963932145.1 Acanthosepion lycidas
GTAACACTTAACACACGGCCTGAACAAAATGGCTAACAGAAAAAATAACTAGTATGTGTTGTTCTCAAATAGATTTTGTAATACCGATATAAACCTAATAATAATTTGACCCACACAGAGAAATTACAATCTATGTATACAACAGTCAACAGTGTGAAAAGGACGGAAAGAGAGTGAAATGGATGGAAAGAGAGTGAAATGGTCGTAGATTTAATAACGGGTAAAGGGGCGGTTGGACATGTCCTTTATGTTTCTGATGTGACCATGTGGGTTCCAACCTCTGTGGGCTTGTAACATGTCATCTCCGCAGCCTACAGAGAAACGGGCCGACAGGTCTTGCCTTCAGGTGTAATAAATAGTAACTCTCTTGGGCAGAACTGTCTAGACCTCAAGGTGATATAATTAGCAAATGACTCTCAACCCACTATGAACTAACGTCACTCACCAGGTGTCGCGTGACCCACGAGATTTCGTTTCGACCAAGGGTGAATATCGCCCATTGTATCTCTATATAAGCATTTTCTATTTTCAAATTCTGTATAAAGCTTAGATAAATTGATACAGAAAACCCTTTTGTACTTCCAGTTTCAGAAGTCTTCTCATATTTTCCTCTCTCTTTCAGATCCCCTGGTAGAAAAAAGGTTACCTCTGTATCAAAATATGAAATGTCCATTTAAAATGCGATTAAAACTTATAAGTCTCAGAAGTCTCTGATCTGTAAAAATTCTGCAACCATTGCTCTTTTTTATGTTATAGTTATTACCAAAAGATTTTACGCTACATGATATCGGCTGATACATACATATATATATATATATATATATATATATATATATATATATATATATATACCCTGAAGATCCATTTAGGTGAAACCTAGGTAGGTTTTCCTGGCTCCTTAGGACTATCTTATCTTATTCTATCTATCTATCTATCTATCTATCTATATATATATATATATATATATATATATATATATATATATATATGCATTCTTCTTCACATATTTCTCCTCCCATTCTTTTACATTCAATGTCATGCGTCTGTTTCTTTATTTTTTTAAAAATAAAATAGCGTTCATTAGGTTTTTTTCATATAGCGTTAGGAGGTCATTTGACAAGAATCGCCTGCGGATACAATATGGTTGAAACCAAGCTAGCGGATTCAACTGATCTCCTAATTTTTAAAGTATATATATATATATATATATATATATATATATATATATATATATATATATATATATATATATATATATATATATATGTCTGTGTGTGTGTCACTGTGTGTTGTAGCACCTACATTTTTTTACAGAAGAATATGATTCCTTGAACGTTGAAATGAGCGGCCATGCCCGCAGGTGACTTTGTAAATCATCCTGGTTACTGCATACATTTTCTAATATATGGCGCACGAAATACTTTCGCCTCTTACAATATTATATGTCTGACCAGATAGATAGATAGATGGACAGATAGATAGAAATATTTAAAAACGAAATAAAATAGAAAAAAAAAATTAGATAGAGAGATATAGATAGATAGATATAGATAGATAAAAAGGAGGGAGATAAGGAGATTGAGTATGAATATATTTGTCTTAATGTCGTTCTTAGGATGTTATATATTAGGTTGGTGCAAAAATAATGTCGTTTTCTCACATAGTAACATATGTGAGAAAACGACATTATTTTTGCACCAACCTAATATTTATGCTTTGAAGTATTATTATGTGTGTTGTTGAAATACTCATTCTATATATATATATATATATATATTCTCTCACTTCCCATATGTGTGTATGTATGTATGTGAATGTGTGTGTGTGTGAGTGTGTATATGTAGGATATATAATCCTGACAAAGTTTTACTGTTTTATTGGGAAACTGTTTTATTGACTTGTTTACAAGACGAACATGTCTGTGTGTTTGTGGGTGTGTACTTCAATGTTAAACTAAGCTGACGTCCTCCGCTCAGGATGAAAAAACAAATTTCTTCAGAATGGTTTGAAAGTAAAAGACACATACAGCTCTTCTGCATTGAATTTAAGGTAAATACTTATCTATCTTCTCAGAATGGGTTTAAAGTAAATGTTTCATATAGTTTAGGTTTGTCTGTGTTTTCAGTGTTAAATTTGGTATATTTATAAAACTTTGTCTGAAGAATTTGGATAGTGATTCACCTCAAATTCAACGCAGAAAAGCTTGGAGAATATGATTTTTTTTTTCTCGAGAAAACCAGAAAATTGAAAAGGAAAGAAATCAATATGAATTACATTAACGGCTTTTATGGAAAAGTCACACAATTTTCTTCATTCTTGCCGAGAGAAGTAGGCCAGTTTAGCGAAAAAGTATTAACAATGTAATACTGAAACAAACACACACGCATACACACATATATATATTTCGTTTTGCTCTGACGAAACATGTAATCAAATCAAAACAAAATAGTTTTATAAATTATAAAATTTATTTATATTGTTAAATATTTTAAAATTAAGTACAAGTCCGTGCAGGTGAGGAAGTACAGTTATTAAATTATATCTGTCGTTCTTTACAGATCATAAATTTGAAAGCATATTACAATCTGCGACACAAATGTATTTTTAAAAAGAATTTTACACTATTATGTCTGGATAAAAACCTTTTACAACGATATGGATAATCCTAAGTGATCTTAATATCACCTTTTTTAAGAGTGTCTTCTCCTGACAGTAATGAGCTGACCACAGAAAACGTTATTTTCGTAATGCGAACATGTGTTGAATTCACAGACTTACTTTGGAAAATGCGACGATGATGGTCAACATCATCTTCTCATTTTCAATTTTTTTTATTCTTTTAAGTCGTATTTTAATAAATATTTTCATTTATTTTTTTAATATAATTAACTCATTATTTTTTCTGATGTAATGAATAAGCTGTCACCCCAGGAGTGACTACACTATAGGGAGTAACTACTTTTAAGTATCTGTACGTCAACAGACTACAGAGACTAACTGTGATCTGTAACTCAGGTGTTGTTGAACTCTCTGCATTCGGGCAGAGAGGAACTCGGACGAGTCTGTGCCGAAGGGCAGAGCCTTGTCCGGGGAGGTAGACATACCCGAACCCATCTATGCGGGGTTTACGGGAATATTTGAGCGAGCCTAAGGGCTCGGATTACCCCACATTAAATTCGACATTGTGCCACATCCTGCCCCATGGGGAAGTTGGTAAATATTACTAGCTGAGATCTGTTGAGTACGACTCAGACTTATGCGAGAACAACCGGCCTTCCAATAGTAGCACTCACAACTGGATTGACTTGTGACGATATAGTGCATGACTGTTACCTTTATTCTTAGTGTATTGTTTTTTTACGATAAACCTTTACTTATTTTATCCACCGTGTTTTTCAAGTATATGTTCGTATTAGCAAGGGATATAACATTTTCGGTGAGAGACGTACCGCAATTATTCTTTAGTTTCATTTCTAGTGACGGAAACAGAACAATTAATAATAAATATAAGGGAAAGTCAATATTATCAAGTTAAATAAATAACATATAAAATATTTATTAGGTATATATCTTCTTTATGGCATTATTTTTCAGTATTAATTTTTATATTATATCAGTTGTGAATTTTTTCATAACTGAGATATAAAAATCAATAAAAAATAAAAAAAATAATGCATTAAATTTTTATAAGAGATGTACGAAAAGTTTAGGTACTAGTCTTATGAAACTTTATCTTACTCTCAGTTATTGATGTAATGGAATAACCAGTTACCCCCATGAATGATTACAATATAGGTAGTAAGTACCTATATGTCTACTGTCTACTAGAGACTTGGACAGTCAGAGAAGTGTGATAGAGACGACGCAAGAATGTCCGACATTCCAATTAGTGGCACTCACTACTAGATTGACCTGTGTGTATAACTGTACCATATTTCATATTTTACTTGTTGAGTACAATAAACCTTTTTTTCTAGTATCCACCATGTGGTATGAATTTATTCCCTTAGCACGGAATATAACAGTGGCGACGAGGATGTTTGAAACGAACTCACACCAATATGACAGAAATTTTAAATTTACCTTATTGTTCGTATTTTAAATTTTATTTTTCCAGAAATCATCTTCAAAAGTAAGACTAAAGTACCTAAAAAGAAAAAAAATTTGATAAAATATAAGATTGCTGAAAGTATTTGTTAATTTTTAAAAATTATTGTGTAGTTAAATTACTTCACTTTAGATGTGAAAAAATTATGTCACTTCTGTTCTGCGGTCCGATGACTTCCCCTGTCAATACATCGATTTAACCGTCAATAAACACCCCCAAAACAAGGCACCGCGGTTAAGACATGATTTTTAATGGTATTCCGCTGATGAGGCAAAAAAGGATATTAATTAACATTTCGAATGTTCTAAAAATGATGAACAAAATTAATAAAATAATTAAAAAATACTTTGGCCTTTTCTCTCAAGAAAAAACATTAAGACGGTATTTTGTTTTCATCTAGTTTGGAATATTTTATCATGATGCTATTCTCTTTTTGGGTGAAATAGTGAAGATTCCTGAAGTAGACGATATCATTTCGAATCGAGATGAAAAGCGAAATTGAAACAAAAATTTTAATAAAGAATTGTTTTGCCAAACTTTCATTTCATTCAATATTGCATTCTCTATATATAGTTAATTGGTTGGGCAGAGATATGTCCTCCAACAAGTCAATCTAGCCCATCCTGGGCTTCGAAATCCACGAGAGGCATCTGAAAGTGGTTAATCCAGTTGTTCATTTTGAAAATGGTCAGCATGTATATTACACAGAAGATACTGCTCGAAACGTAGTTGAGAATACACACACACACAAAAAAAAAACACTTTGACAGCTTTCTTCAATATCTGTCTATGTTTGTGAGATGAGGTATTATGTACATTATTTACATTATTCGGACTCATGTCCTCATTTTTCAGAGGGGAAGTAACAGGAAATAACCGATAACTGACAGTCATTAAATATGGCACGTGGAACTAGAACAGTCTACCCTAGTAAGCGAAATAAAGGGCTCAGTTCGACATTCCAACCACCCGTAGAACGCTGGAGAGTACAACGGCCGAAACGTTGTAATAAATATGGCGACAGATATGATGGCAATAGTCCGAATAATGTAAATAGCGTACATAATACCTTATCTCAGAAATATAGACAGATACTGAAGGGCCGAGACGTTGTAATAAATATGGCGACAAAGATGGGGACTCTAGTCAGTATAATGTAAATAGTGTACATAATACCTCATCTCAGAAATATAGACAGATACTGAAGGGCCCAGACTTTGTAATAAATATGGTGACAAAGATGAGGACAATAGTCCGAATAATGTAAATAAAAAGATTTAATCAAATTATGCCGAATTGACCTTTTCGACCTAACAGTAATATATGTTGAAGTCCCCCTCTACTACACCTGGGAAGACAATAGATAGAACAGGGACAAGCGAGGAGCACAAGTTTAGAGCTGGGATGAAAATGCTGTCTTCAGAAGTGGAACTATCGGGCGCGTGTACACTGTGTACCCTAACAAGTAAGCGTGCTTTTTCTGCATTTGTTGTTGCAAGCAGTCAAGGGTCCTATGTCATTCACAGACCTGTGAAAATATCATGGAGAATTCTGTACGACATACAGAGAAGCCTGCACCAAAAAAGGACTACTGGAGTACGATGCCAAAACAGGGGAGACAGCAGTCAGCAGAGCACTAAGTCAATTGCTCCAGCTATTTTCCATCATGTTGATGACATATAGCTTAGGTAATAACCTCAAGCTTTGTGTGACCAACAAAAACAGCAGGGCAGAGGAAACCCTACGAAGAATTCAAAGGCAAACCACGGCGGATTTTTTTTACGTTCAATGATGTTATTTTCACGGCTATTTACTTTGAATTGTTACCTTCGGATAACTGATATGCTTCTAAATAAGTAAGTCGCTTTACGAATTTTCTATTCATAACTTACTGGTATTTCCTCCCAAAATGCTCGAGGCAGTGGTTGGATAATCTCTGCTAACTCAAAAAAGCCCTTTTCACTGATACTTACTGTGAATTATTGTTTTCGGAAACCTCAGAAAGGATATGAGCACTGTAACTGGGGAATTACCGGATCGAAAATTGTAAGTATAGAATAATAAAAAAAAGTATTTGAAATAAATAAATAAATAAAATAATTGTATATATAACACAAATATATATATACTTGAATTTAACAATATTTGTTTGCTGACCAAATATAAATTTTAGACGAGATCCTCTTTCCAAAATTAGAATTTTAATGAAGATATATTTGAATACTGACAGCGGGACGTGGGCCGGCCACAGCATAGATATCCCTTTTGTTATCCCGCCTGTACATACATACACACACACGTACATTAAAATGGTAACTTTGGAAAGTGGATCGAGACAACTTCATATCTATCTATCTATCTATCTATCTATCTATCTATCTCTCTCTATATATATATATGCATACATACACACACACACACACACACACATATATATATATATATATATATATATATATGCGTGTGTGAATGTGTGTGTGTGTTGTGTTCATATATATCTCTTCTTAAATTTCAGTATGTATAACAGACATTAAGCTATATGATTGTATCATATATTTTAGACACATTGAATTCTATGTACTGAAATGAGTATGTAATATATATATATATATATATATATATATATATATAAATAAACACACACACACACTCATATATATATATATATATATATATATATATATATATATATATATATATATATATATATATATATATATATATATTGTTGATGTCATTTTATATATATTTTTTTTTATCTTATACTGGAAGGAAAATCACGAATATCCATACTATTTTCAAATTTCTTCTTATATTTTTCCGTATGTGAGATCATATTCTACTAAAGCTGTTTGGTGCCTGGTGTCCTCTTTCTATTTTCGTTTTAAATCTTTTCTTGAGATTTAACTAATAAATGCAAAAATAAAGAAAATCAAAAAGAATCGGAAACTCTGGGCATTTTTCAAGAATAAGTTAGTAAAATTGAGAAACCAATACGAAGTGAAATAAATAAAATATCGCCAACATATCTTTGCAAACAATTCCATCCTGTATATTCAACTTGCATTCTATAAGCATTAATTTTCAGTCGATTGATAGTATGGCAAAGCGGAATATATATATATATATATATATATATATACACTAGGAGCAAATTTTGATCATTGTTTTGTCATGGCAACAATTGCCGCTTTCTTTAATAACACACATGCTGGTGGTAATATAAGAATATTCGTTGTAAAATTTATAATAATAAGAAATATATATTTATCTCTCAAAGTTTCACTCATATATATATATATATATATATATATATATATATATATATATATATATATATATATATATACACACAAACACGACGGTAAGTCAAAAATTATCAGCATTTCTTTTATTTTCTTTAGGTTTATCACAACTCCTAATGCGTACGTTTAGTTGGTATTATTGCGGTGAAGTGATCGATCTTTCAGCTTAATGGCGTCATTTATCATACGACTATTACAGTGTAAACATGGACGCTCTGCTAGAAGTGCCCACCAAGTGGAGCAAATAGCAGTGAACCAAATCTGCACTGATTATACTACTTCATCGATGATAACTAGCCATTTTGACATTTTCTCTCGATGCCCACTTAGACATAAAATAATAGTTATAAAACCTTTAAAGAGACCACACAAGAATACATCCACTCGTCCTTTTGTTATTCAAAGGACTCAATAATGTGTAATAGTTAAAAGAGTTTTTCTTAATTACGTCATCGACTAAAAGTTTAGACTATTTCTTTCTAAAGTAACTAATTACGGTACCGAACATACAAATAAAAACAACGATATTAAGTTTTTCTATAAAATACAATTACATGTTAACTATAAGGAAGCCATTTTTTCTCCTAGAAATATCATAGACATAGTCAATCAGAACAAGAAAATTAAATTATCTACTTCAAATATTTTAACACAGCTTTCCTTATCAACAATAACAGTACATCTGTAAAATCTAAATTACAGAGGACCTATATTATTTACGAGTTTACATGACCCTTAAGGAGTCATGACCCTCATCAAGCCAAATTCATAAATAATTATATTGGTCATACAACTAATTGCATATTCAGACGACTCACGTTACACATATCTAATCATACCTGAATTAAGACTCGCACACACATGGAAACCTACCAAACTCCATCCGAACAGACTAGTAGAAAATACAGTCACATCTACATGTAAAAATAAGATTAAAAATGATGGGAGCACTAATAATAAAAGGTGAAAAGTTAAAACTAAATGGCATTAACTATGAGTACGGCCAAACGTGCTGACCGTATTTGGAAAATAAGATATTCCGATGTGTTCAGATACATACAATAAAATCACATATTCAGTTAAAAATAAATCAAATAAAGATCCGCCTTGATAAGCGAAAAACGCTCGGATACACAGAATAGTTAGACAGAAAACAAATAAAACATTAGGAACACAAGAAAAATTAAATAAAAACTTGTTATGGTCCGTTTCCTTGTACCACGGTAGAACCAATAAAGAAGAACTCGAAGGCGGATATGGAATAACACAGATATATTACAAACACTAATATATACAGAGAGGTAGAAAAGTGTTAGTACGAACAATCAGGTTTAGTAGTAATTGTCTGAACGTGACTCTGTTTCGAACTGCCTCTGACTCGACTGACTGACTCACTCGCTCTGACTGACAGACTCCTGACGGAACTCACTCCAGACTTCAGACTGAACTCCAAACTTCAGACGGAAATCCCTGCTTCCTCTTGAGGCGCAGTATTTATTTCGTATGGAATAGTCCATTATGTTATTATGGGTAAGATCCCATAACACCCCACCACTTCCGAAAATTTTGCGTAGCAGGGTTTTTTTAATATCTTCTTTTCTTTGGATCTATTTCCAATGGTTCAGTATTTTTTTCTTTTTCTGGACGATTTTCTTGGTTCTGGCATTATTTGCGGTCTTGTTATATCGAATGTGTCGAAAATCGTGTCCAATACCTCTTCTTGATGTGGACAGTTAGCATCCTGTAACGGTCTCTTCCTTATTTGGTTTACGTATCTTCTGTGTGAGAATTTTTTTCCTTGAAGTATGTACATCATATTGCCAATTCTTTTCTCAATTGTACCTTGTTCCCAGCAAGAGGTATTATTTTTGTATGTCTTAAAAAAACTTTTTCCCCTTGGAGGAATTTTCTTTTTGGTGTGTAGGACTGTGTTACATGTTTTGTTTTACTTAGTATTAATTTATCGAACGCTGATCTGATTTTCCTAGCAAACATGATATATGCTGGTGATAATGTTGATGGTGTCGCATTTGGCGTTATTCTATGTAGCTGTAAGAATTGCTGCAATGCTTTCTCCGTAGGGATTTTATATGTTCTACTTGATATATTTCGCAAAACTCTTGGAAATCTGCTGACATGAATTGCGTTCCGTTATCTGTTACTAAACAGTCCACTACACCAAACCGAGCGAATAGCTCGTGGAGGAAATTTACAGTCGTTTCTGTAGTAGGATTTTTGCACCGAAACACCTCCGGCCATTTACTGTAGCTATCAACTATGATTAAATAGTAGAACCGGTCAATTGGTCCTACATAATCTGCGTGTAATCTTGACCATGAACGATCAGTTTCAGGCCAAGGCTTATGTATGATTGGCGGTGCTTTAGCTGCTAAATTACAACCCTTGCACATTTCCAACATTTGAGAAATATTCTGGTCCATATTCTTCTAATATGCATAGCTTCGCATTAGCGACTTCATTCTACTTTTACCCGGGTGTCCTCTGTGGAAATCCTTTAGCATCCATTTTTGTAAAGTGTTGTGGATTACAACCCTTTAGTTGTGAAGTACCACATTATCTCATAGAGAAAAACTGTCCAAAATTTTCTCATTTTCTTTCTGTTATTTTTGCTTTTATTTCATTAATAAATTCGTCAGTTTTGGTTTCATTTTTTATATCTTGCAATGTGACTGGGAGGTTTCTGACTGTACAACATAGTACTGTTCTTATGTCTTCTTCATTTCTAAGGGCTGCAATTACCGTATCTTCCAATGGCTCTGTCTTTGTTGGTATAAGTCTCGACAGACCATCAGCGTGCCCGATTCTTTTCGTTGGTAAATATTCCAATCTGAAATTATAGTTCAGAAGAATCGTTCCCCATCTAAGTAGCCTATTTGTCGTGTACACGGCAGACATTTTTTTGAACCAAATATTTTTATTAACGGTTTGTGATCCGTCTGCAGATTAAAGTGTCATTCATAGACGTATCTATGAAATCTTGTTACTGCGAAGATAATTGCTAGAGCTTCCTTCTCATTTTGTGAATAGATTTTTTTCTCCGCTGGTAGAAGGGTTCGAGAAGCATGTCCGATAGTTTTTATTGTCCCATCTGGCATTTTATGTAATATACACGCTCCGCCGGCGTAGGCGCTCGCATCACTTGCCACAATAATCTCTAGTTTAGGATCATAGTGTGTCAAAAATAAATCCGATGTTAATGTCTTGATTATTTTTTCGAAGGTTTCCTGGCATTGCTCTGTCCACTGCTAAACTTTTTCTTTCTTTAGCAGTTCGTTCAATGGTGGGCGAAGTTCATGCATTTGAGGTATGAATTCCTGGTAGTAATTCACTAATCCAAGAAAACTTTGTAGTTCTGTTATATTTTTAGGAACTGGCATCATTTTTTATTGCTGTAGACCTTTCAGGGTCTGGCCGTCTACCTTCTTGATCTATTATATGGCCAAGATATTTAATTTCCTTCATGAAAAAATCACACTTATTTTCTTTCGCTTTGAATCCGTAGCTTTGAATTCTCTTAAACACTTCCTGTACATGTTGCCAGTGTTGTTCAACGCTTTCCCTGTTAATCAATATGTCATCCAGATATGCTACTGTGTATTCTAGTCCTGCCAGCATCGTATCCATTGTCTGCTGGAAAATAGCTGGCGCTACTTTAATTCCAAATAATAGTCTTGGTATCTGTACAATCACTTGTGTGTGTTTATGCATATTAGTTTTGAACTTTCCTCATCGACTGGAATTTGCAGGTAGACCTCACTTAGATCATTTTTTGAAAAATATTTTCCGCCATTTAATTTAGTGAATACTTCTTCAGGACTAGGAAGCGGATAGTGGTAGTCCTTTATAGCTGCGTTCAAACCTGTAGAAAAATCATCACAAACTCGAATTTATCCTGATTTATTCTTAGCCTAGACCGTAGGTGCGGCCCATTTGCTGTACTCTACTTTTTTCAATATGCCCGTATTTTCGAGTCTAAATAATTCTTGGTCAATCTTTTCTATTGACGCAAACGGTACACTCCTTTTTTTCTTGAAAATATGTTGAACGTTATCCATTATTTTCATATTAGCTGCCATTTTCTTGAATCTTCCAAGACCTGCCGAATATACTTCGGGGAAACTCATTTTTAGTTTTCCTTTTAATTTTTCTGCCTCGGATGATAATTTTTTTACATTCTGGCAGTAGGTGCTAATAAGTAGATCCCACAATTCGAATTTTTGCATCCAGTCTGTCCCGAATAGGTTTTCGGTATTTCTTACGATGTACATTTTTAGTTTTTTCGTCATTCCGTTAAATGTTACGTTTGTGATTATTTCACCCTCGAATTTTATCTTTCTCCCCGTAACTGATCTCGCAATTTTATTCTTTTTTAACATGACAGGTTTGTTCAGTTTTCTCCATGTTTGTAGATTTATGATAGTCAAGTCTGAGCCACAATCCAGCTGTAACCTAACTTTTCTGTTTTGCATTTCTACTTGTACATATTCTCTTATATTAGTCTCATCTGTTTGGTCGCTCATCGTAAATCTTTTTTCTGCTTTCTTTTCTCTACCAACTGTGAGTACTTTTGTGACGAATTTTTTTACATGATAGACAAGTTTTAGCACGATATGTACAGTCTTTAACCCAATGCTAAGACCCACAACGATAGCATGGACTTGGTGGTAGTTTCTTTTTTATGTTGATTGTAATTATAAAATTTTTTTTACCTGTTCTTGAGGCGGGAAAATCAGTTCGGTTTGTTTGTGAGGAGGGAAAATTTGTTTGTCTTCGTGCTTTGCGTATGTATGCTATGCCAGCTTGTTCTATGTCTTTAGAGTCTTTTTTTACGCTGACGCATCTCTGGCAGTCTTCGGTTAGTTTTTGAAGTGTCAGATCTTGTTCGTTCATTTTCCAATTTAGTAAGCATTCTACGTCTCATTTCTGCGTCTTTGTTCGAAACCAGACCTTGGACGTAAATTAATCATTTGAAGTTGTCAGCGCTGAGTTCCGATAATTTGAAATCGTCACAATATTTATTAACAATGGATGCGAAAGTTACATAATCTTCGCTATCCTTTTTTGTAAGGTTCATGCATTTCCATCTATTTGAAATAGTGAAGTATTATGGCTGAAAAGTTCCGTTAGCAATTTTATAGATTCTTTGAACGTTAACTGGCTTGTTTTTCTGGGAAGTATATAATCAACGAATTTGATATATTCGCCTGTGCATTATTTTCTTAATAAAAGGCGTACTTTACGTACGTCTGACCAATCTTAGCAGTCAAAATCATATAGATCTTCATACCTTCGGAAGTAATTTGCAACAGTTTTATATTCGTCGGGGGCGTACTTGAAATCTTCGATATTACTCCAGATAGTGTCTTGAGAGAGAACTGATTTGTTCTCGGGTTTTTGCTCCTTATTTGTCATTGCACGGAACAATAATTCTTGCATTTCTAGATGTTTTTGTTCAATCATTTCCAGATGTTTTTGTTCGTACCTTTACTGTTGTTCAAACTGGATTTTGATAACTTCCATAATGGTCGACTTAAGATCTTCCATGTTAACGTATTTTTTCTTAGTGTAACCTATATTCTGTAGCTTGTGCTCGCAAAAATCTTTCCTTTGTTGTCAGTGAATTTTTTTTTTTTTTAGAATTTAATTGTCGTCCACAGTTACTTACGACGGAGAGCAAAAAATAAGTCCTTCATGTATAGAGTTCGTATTTCCTTTTTAAGGGTTTCTTCGTCGTCACTTGTTATGTTGACGAGAGATGAATCGCTGTAATGGTCCGGTTCCTTGTACCAAGGTGATAGTCCAAGGTAGTACCAATAAAGAAGAACTCGAAGGCGGATATAAAATAACACATATATTACAAACACGAATATATACAGAGAAGTAGAAAAGTGTTAGTACGAACAATCAGGTTTAGTAGTAATTGTCTGAACGTGACTCTGTTTCGAAGTGCCTCTGACTCGACTGACTGACTCGCTCGCTCTGACTGACAGACCCCTGACGGAACTCACTCCAGTCTTCAGACTTAACTCCAGGCTTCAGACGGAACTCACTCCAGACTTCAGAATGAACTCCAGACTTCAGACGGAACTATATTTTTTGCTGTAATTTACAACAAATGTGGCACAAGGCCAAAAAGGGGGTTGGGGAAAATGACGGTCATCACTTGTTTTAATATTTAACTTAGCTAGCCACAACCACTGGCCCTATCATACAAAACAATATTCCTTTCACCAAAACAACACATTTATCCATAACTTTGTTACTACATCCAACAAAATACCTTTTTTGTCTCAATAAAAAACCTAAATAGTCCCCTTATGTACAAATATAGTCTGTGGGAGGAGGGGCATAAAAACAACAAATTTTAAAAGATCCCCAATGAGTATATACAATATGATATATAACAAATTTACAAGAAACTAAACAAAAAGGTGTTAGTTATAAAACCCCACACAAACCTTAAATGTTGCAAAAATATCAGTTTACCGGACGAAATCGATGCAAGACTATGAAAATAAAGGTAACACTCACTCCTCCAAAGCATTCACACAGGCACACACACATTCATACACAACAACAAATAAGAAAAACACACACGCGAAACGAAAGTCACCCCGCATCCACCAGAGAAATGACATCACTGACCACCTAAACGAGGGAGGGGATCGAGAGATAAACTAAAGAAAAAAAGGGGGAACAGAAAAAAAGAGGCCAATGAGCAAACACACACGAGCTAAGTTTACTGAAAAGAAGAAAAAACTAAACGTCAAAAGACAAAACCTGCACTAACCTAATCTCGGGATGTGTTGCCTATGTTCAACCCAGGAAAACAATATTCTTATGCCTAACCGGCATCAAAATGCCACACAAGGTCAGCCCTTTTACTCGGGACATACGCGCAAGCTTCACCCACTTTTTCCCAAATTCTGATGAGGTGAGCCACCGCCTTTCCGTCCTAATCTTGACTAAGCTGATGCTTAAAGAACAAGATCAGTTGGGAAGAAGTGAACTTCTCGCCCTCATAGAACTCGTTCTGGCGCGTCGTCCAAATCACGACTCTCATAACCGCTAGTAAGCAACAGAACACATAATGTTAAGCCTTCGTCATCTGCAGCACCAAATTGCTACAAACAGAACTGGCTTCAAGGACAAAAAACTTTCCCTGTATCATGCGAACCATGAGGCCTTCAACAAACCCGCACAACGGCACAACTGTCCTGCACTGAAAGAATGCGTGACCAATGGTCTCGAGTTCCCACGTACAGCGACGACAGTTGGATATTTCTCCAAGCCTGCTGAACATCATCATTGAGGTATTTCAACCTAGGCGCCCAAGACCATATCGAGCGAGCCACCTGCTTCGTAAGACTGAGCGAGCCAATCAGATCATCTTGAACGGCCCCAGTAACTAACAGTTGATACAACACCTTACGATGTCGTCAAGTACGGCCAGATCTGCCGAACCAAAGCAGGCCGCTCAGCATGTTTATTGGACGATTTATGGTAACATCCAGCATGCACAGTCTGCCTGCCGGACACGCGAAGACAAGGGTACATGCTGAATAAAGGGCGAGCCCCTTAGACAGTATATCCTCACGGTCGTTAGAAGAAAATCGGGTCTCTTGCACACAACAAACATTCACCTCGAAGCGCTGAATGTCACGAGAGAGCCTCGCCCTGCTCGACTCGGACCTCAGACCCCAGACATTTAAACTAGCTAACCAGAGTGCAATGAGGAAAACAGATTAGGGTTGTAATACTGGTTTAAACATGGCCGGAGTCAGGATACCAACAGCTTTTCCCATAGACCCATGGCCCATCTCAGTCTTGATGGTGCCCTCTTGGGAGATTCAGCCAATATCCGAAGGAAACGTCAGTTTTAGTGCTCTGTAGAGGGCGCGGTAAACAAAAACCGGCACCCTCCCCGCACAGAATTGCTTCATTTTTTTTAATTTATCACTCTCAACGATTGCAATGGGTGAGAACATTATGAAAGCCGCTACAGCTTCATCAAGCATTGCCCAATTTCGCTTCGCCCCCGCCCCAGTCCTTATTACGGTTAGAACCCTTTCTGCAGATGGAAAGTTCTCGGGTTCTTCTATATTTTTCTCTCCAAACTGCTTCCTTGGTTATAAGTACTTAAGATATTTGATCCTATTTCCATAATCACGGGCTTTTTCCGTATGTAAAGGGCATATTTTACACACGTCATGTCCGAGGTTGTACATATTTTTTTTTCTTTTTCTGGGGATTTGAGTCCTGAGTGGGGCTTCGGGCTCTTTTGTTTTGGGGAGGGGGCATTTGCGAATTGGGGGTATGACGGGGTGTGTAATTTTTTCGAAAAGGGCTGCGGTCTCTACTGAGAGGGCTTAAGGGCTGGGAAGAAGAAGTGGATGGAGTGGCGGGTAATAACTTTTCTCTACAAAGAGGGTTTGAGGGTTGGGAAGAAAAAGGCGGGTCAGAGGAATCGGAGGGATTGACCTTCCTTGTAGAGTTGACCATTGGTTGACTGTATTTAGAAGCCTGAGGAGACTGTGTAGAATGTTGGGCAATGGAACTAGAAGGAAGCACTTAGTGGGGGTGGATTTGCGTTGGTGGTCTAGTTTTTGCTTGAGAGCCTTGATTTTTTCTGTGTTTGTAGAGCTCCTTCAGTGTCGGTAAAGAGGCCGAGGCGTCACCCTTACTATTGACATGGGGACTGGTGTTGTTAGTGCCTTCTGTCCTTCTGAGGCCCCGCTGTCAGACGCTTCCGTTTGGCCCTGCCAGCCACCTAACATTCTCCTTTTCCCTCCTCCACAAATACACTAGCAGCGGCAGAAGGCTCTTCGGGGAATGGGGCATTGATTTTGGCCCAAACGGTTGTTTCACCGCTCCAGTACCGGCAGCTGTCATGCCAATTACAGGCGAGGCGGAGTTTAAAGATTCAGTCAGAGGGGGAGTTTGGTCAGCTGGGACCTGACTTCCAGAGGCCTTCTTCTCTGGACAGGAAGAGGAGAGGTGACCAATCACTCTGCACTTGCAACAAACTGGTTTACGACGGGTCCCAATGACAGTTGGGGATAGAGCCGAAGGCATTTTGATCGAGCATGATATCTAAGCTCCATCCCCTAGTCACGCTATCGGAAGAAGCACCCAGAATCTCGCCGCACAGGGCAAAGATAACCTGAGGAGGGACCTTATATACTGCTATTCTGGTCTTTCGCCGGCCCTCGTATTCTGTACGAAGAATCAAGTCTTTTGTTATTAACTCGCTGCATGAAGCTCTTACGCAGTATTCGACGGTGGGTAGAAGCACGTCGTACATGAAAAAGTCCTTGCCCTTAACAATTCGGAATGGCTTAAACCCGAAGGACTCCAGTGCTTTCAACACTGTGTCTTTGGTCGAACGACAAATTTTGCGCGAACCTTTGTCGACGACAAAAACTGACACTTTTCTTTTCTCGATCATCTTCAGTTCAACTGTATCTACCAAGAGTCCACCTTCTACCACAAGGTGAACGTAACTCTTGGCACGCTCCAAGAACTCCGCGATATCGATTATACATTTTGGTGAGGTCTTCCAGCAACAGCGCGAATACCCGGCCTCAGTCTTGTCTTGTAGGCCATTGTTGGCCTCCTGGTTTTTTTCCGATTCATGGCCATTATTGGCCCCCGTATTATTTTGTTTTCTGTGTTGGCCATTTTTCTTTTAATCCACCAACATCTTCCTCATTAGAGGAAGCAGATTCAGAGGCTGGATATTCTTCAAAACTGTCTTTATATGAGGGTCTTTTTTTCTGTTTCCTAATTGACTTCATATAGTCAGCCAGATTAAGTTTCTTTCTAATTATTAAAAAGGAAGGCGCGTTTTTCCCTCTTTTCTATTTTTAAAGGGAAGCGGAGAGGTAAAAAAGGGGTGGAAATAATAAATTCCGTCTTATAGGCGAAAACTTTAAAAAAAAGGAAAAGAAAAATTAACAGTCAAAGACACAAAATTTAAAAACACAAATCTCGCCCGAAAGCGAGACAACATGCACATAAAACCACGGTAAGAAAAAAATAAAACGTACAATAAATAATAGGCAAAGATTTAAAAGTTCGCCTAAATTAAAAAAAAAAAGAAAAACTCGAAAAGAAAAAACGAAAACGCTAGTCAAAAAAGAAAAAACAAAGAAAATACGAAAATATCAAAACTAGACAAAGCTAGTTACAAAAATCAAAATGGCTGACGCCAAAACAAGTAAACAAATTATACAATATAAAGGTTACAACAAAATGAATGGGCAAATAGACAGAAAAATGGTTACAAAAAATAAATAGACAAATAGACAATACAAAATTTGAAAAGAAAAAAGAAAAACACGAAAAACTTAAAGGATATTAAGAAGGAGAGAATTAAAGAATTAACGGTAAGTCAAACAAAAATTAAAGCGAAACAGAGACGGGTGTTACAAACAAAAGAAAGCGAATATATAATTAAAAGAGAAATTAAAGAAAATGGAAATTAAAAAGGAAAACTAGAAGAAAAAGGACAAAAAAAATTAAGGAGGTAAAAATTAAAAAAAGAGGCGGGTAAAAAAAAGGGAAAAGAAAAAATCAAAATCTTCTTTCTAAAACAGTCGAAAAAACCACAAAAGACAGTAATAAAAACAAACTTAACAAAAATGATGTTCAAAAGGGTAAATACAAAAGACCAGTCGGGCTGCAAAAAGTGGTCAGAACAATATTTAGTCTCCAAAAGGTGGGTATCATGTGGCACAAGGCCGGTTTAACGTGGGATCGCCAATCCCGTGTGCTCGGCCAAAAATATACCCTTTGAACCCGTATAAACGGGTTCAGGGTCGGTTTACCTCCCCGAAAGAGGATCCGTCCTTCGGCATAGCCTCGTTCGGGTTCCTCCCCGCCCGAAGGCAGAGAGTTCAACCGATCAGCCGGTCAGTCGGTTGCCCGACTTCAGACTGAACGGTATTTAGTCACCCACCCCCAACCCACGAGGTCATCATGTGGCACAAGACCGGTTTAACGTGGGATCTCCGAGCCCGTGGGCTCAGCCAAAAATATGTCCTTTGAAGCCGTTTAAACTGGTTCAGGGTCGGTTTACCTCCCCGAAAGAGACTCGCCCTTCGGCATATCCTCGTTCGGGTTACTCCCCGCCTGAAGGCATAGAGTTCAACCGATCAGCCGATCAGCCGGTCGCCCGACTTCGGGCTGAACTCGCCACTTCCACTTGAGGCGCAGTATTTATTACGTATGGAATAGTCCATTATGTTATTATGAGTAAGGTCCCATAACATAACTTAATCGCAATATCTTGTCAGCCATCTTTAAGGAAACACACACACTCACATACACACACATATATATGTGTGTGTGTTTACTGTTACAAAATGTATAAATTAAAATGAATGTTGTCGCGGTTCTCTTAGAAAGGTAAGATCCCGAATTCATCAAACACACCACACACACAGAGTCGCCATTTATTATAAGTTATTCGTCATTTATGTTACACCTATTATAAAAGACGACCTACTTTGTCACCTCTTCCCAAAACAATGTAATACCCCAAAAAATAAAATGTTAAATGCGCCCTGCCTCTATTTGGGGAGGAATATAATGATGGAATTGCTTGAAACCCTATCGTAGACACCAACATCACGCCCACAAACAACACACTCTCACACACACAAGTACACACACACAAACGCATATATATATATATATATATGTATATGTATTATTATTATTATTATTATTATTATTATTGGTATTAGTAGTAAGGGTGTTAGAAGTTATAGTAGTGATGCATAAAATATTACCATTTCCAAACAATGAAATTCTTTCTCTAGATTGTTGTCTTTATAAAATATTCTTTTGTATATTAATCTTGCAGTGCGATATACAAAGGATATTATAAAATATAAATATTAAGAAAGTGCAGGCGAATTAAATTTCTTTGATATGCTCGTAAGTCTTTTAAGTCAATATCATTTATTTCACACGAATCCTGTGCATCGCTGTCTGAACCATTAGAATTTTGCATAATAATCCCTCCTACGCCGTATATACGACTAGAATACACATCTTTTCGCCGGTACGACCGTGGATAAAGAAGAGGAAATTGTGCCTACCCCTACAGGTGTTTGAACACTTGTTGGATATATGCCTATATGTTAATGTATGGGGCATTATTACCAAATTCTCGACAGTACAAATAGTTGGCGCGACTATATATATATATATATATATATATATATATATATATATATATATATATATATCTGTAGTTTAGTGCTAGCAGCAAGCAGAAATATTTCTCCTCCCGATGATGGCCATTTCGGCCGAAACTAGTCGAGGAATCTAAATGGAATAATAATTAAAAAAAACGAAAGAATATTAATCTACAACCCAGTGTGTCTGAGGATTTTAATTTTCTTTTATTGTTCAATATATATATAATGTTTAACGTTCTTTTTATAGATACAAGTATTTAAGTAAATGCTCTGTTTATAATAAACAGTATTAAATAACATTAACGGCCTGAATGTCCGAGAAATTTTCATAGAAAATATTCGTCCTTTGACAGGATTCGAACCTGCATCCTATACGGAACCGCCATTTAGCCCGGCGTGCCTAACCGATTCGGCCACAAAGGATCGTTCAGTTGGCAAGGTCGAATTTACTGCTTATAAACTTCAATCTTCCATGAATCTCGTACATTCATAACTGCTCATGGCGTATCAAATGTAAACAAATGACGTCATACATGAAGAAATGGACAACATTTCTTGGAGACAACATCCAAATCCTAGTTCTATGGACCCATCCTTGATATTTCGACAATCTTAAGCTAACGCAGGATGCGATTTGCAGGACAAAGTTGGCGATGAAAACAAGAACCTGCGCGTTATCTACTCTTCTGGACATTTCTGAATATAAAATATTAGGACGGTATATTCTGAATAATTGAGAATATCTAAAATTCGGACTATATATTCTGAATACTTCAGAATATCACAAATTCAGTTTATATTACTGGCACGCATGTACGCATTCCTAGAATAGTTTGGTTTGATTTATTTTGTTTTACGACATATGAACCTCAATGGGTTATTTAAATCGACAAGATTTTTAGAAAAGATTTGTATGAAGAGAAAATGTATTCTTTGGTTTAGATTGGTTTGGTTTATTTTGTTTTACGGCATATCAGCCTCAATGGGTTATTTAATGCTGACAACATTTTTAGGATAGATTCCTATGAATAGAATATGTATTCTTTGTTTTAGATTGGTTTGGTTTATTTTGTTTTATGGCATATCAACCTCAATAGGTTATTTAATGCTGACAAGATTTTCAGGATAGATTCGTATGAATAGAATATGTATTCTTTGGTTTAGATTGGGTTGGTTTATTTTGTTTTACGGCTTATCAACCTCAATCGGTTGTTTAATGTCGACGATATTTTTAGGATAGATTCGTATGAATAGAATATGTATTCTTTGTTTAGATTGGTTGGGCTTATTTTGTTTTACGGCATATGCACCTTTTTATTGCTGGTAATATGTTTTTCTTCAAAAATCTATTTCTGGGAATATTTTTCCTTGAAGAAATCTGTAGCTGGTCATATTATTTCAAAGAATGTATAACGCTTTGTATTACTTGTATTTTCTTTTAATTTATTGCTGATAATAATTTTTCCTTCCAAAATTATTGCTGGTAATATTTTTTATTACAAAGTATTTAAAGTATTAAAACCTATTTTACATAAGTTTGGCTGTTAACTATTTGCCCATAGCTGGGACCCTAACAGGTGCTACCACCCCGAGTCAGGGTGGACCTGGGAATATCGGCAATTAAGAAGTGGCTCCACGCTCCTTAAAACCTCCTGATCAGAGGTCTTGCTGTTGGACGTAATTTATCGTCTTACCCAGGACGCGGATGTATTTTAACATCATACCCAGGATGGACATTCCTTGAATGTAATTAGCTACACAGTCTAACTCTTTTTATTTCACAACTATTGATCTGAGAACCTACAATACTCAAATTAGTAAATATCTACATCTACACTGAAAAAAAGTTTGTGTGGGTTGTATAACTAAGTCGTTATTATGAATCAATATGTTGCAGCATTGAAACGCCGCATTTCCAAAATCTAACCCCGTTGGATTGAAGCATGAGGTTGCAAATAGTTCAAGAACCTTGTGACTAATCGACAATCAGATTATGTTGAATTATAAATATTCAAACAAACAATGTTTGCAAACTCCCGCCACTTTTTTTAAAAATATTCTTTTTGGTGAAGTGGGAAAAATGAATTAATAGAAATGACAAATCTCTCTAGTGTCAAAAGAAAATTTAAAATCATATTTAAAATCAAACAAAAAAATATTCTTTATTTTCCTACTTAACATGCATACGGATTGAATTTATCGTTTTTAACTATTTATATATGTGCAATATAAGTTTCGATTGTATTCATAAAACGACTAAAATGACAATATACATAAACGTAAATACAAGGATGGTTTTAGACTTATGAAGTCTATAAAAACTTCGGACATTATAACCAATATTTCTTTATAAGTCATGACAGCCTGGGTAGAATAAAGCAATTTTATGCAATGGTTGTTTTAAGTGGGTTGGCTTTCTTTATTGTGTTTGCCAAAATGTATTTGCAGATGTTAGTTTTAAATCTGTTGAAAACAAATAATAAAGGCTACAAGAGATCGGTTGGAATTTAAATCCTCGCATACAAGTTGCGATGGGTATATTGTCGACATTTTATATTATTAATTTCGCGCATGCACTTTGTTTATTTTTTTATTTTGTCGAGTGCATAGTATAGTAGTTTGAATTGAGCTCCATCTGTGAGAAAAAGTGCATCATCATGCAATTCCCTCCGCCAGAAATTTGAAAATGACCTGCTGTACCGCTTGACATACGCGCCATGAGCTCTAATTCGATTGTTTGGATGTCAAACTGAGGGCAGTGCAAAGGATTCAGAAAGAGTTTGATTAATCTAATGATGATTACGAAGGTGCTTGGAGTGGCCACCAGTGATTTTATGATTGTGTGTACCTTCTTTAGGGCCCTAAATATTATGATTGTTTTCACCTTCTTTAGGGCCCTAGACAAAATACGGAGGGCTACATCATGTGCTTTGAGAAGGAAGTGCTGCTGTAAGAAAAGAGGGTTGATTCTGAAATGTCCAAATTTTGGCAACAGCGATATGCACCATGCCACACAAGTAGGAGAACCCATTCATGGTTGCTAAACATTTTCTACGGCCACATCGGCCTTTATATCAAGCCAACTATCTCCCCAGGCTGTAAGCCCCTTCATTATTATGTGTGGATGCAGATGAGCAAGAGACCGACAAAATCCTTTCTAACACCAAAGACAATATACCCATCTCAACTTGTATGCGAGGATTTAAATTGCTTGAAGGCAAGGATTATGGCAGCATTCACTAATTAAATAAAAACAAACAATGAGACAGCCCAGAAGTGTTGCAGGAGATTACGAATTTGTCTAGAGACCTTGGTTGAAGCCAATAGCTATTTCATTGAATTTATTTACTTTAAAAATTTCAAGATAGTTTTGTGTAATTTTCATAAATGTATATGTTAAAATCAGATGTCAGTATTTTTTTCATTTTTGCGTAATTTAGACGACATTTTATTCATCGCACCCTGTAGAGTTCGTCTTTCTTATTAACACAGTACTCAAATTACTTATCAGTTTTGGTAGAATTTACTTTAATCTCCATTTTTATGAAACGAACCAATTTCAGTTATATTTTGTTAATTCTAAACAATAAGATATTTAGACATTAGAAATATGATTCTACAGAAGGATGATGAGTACACAAGGGAAGGAACATTTGAGCGATGACGATGTATTAAGGGAAATTGAATCCAAATGGACAATTATAATCGGATAATGGCAGTTGAAACTTCTTGAAAATATAATGAAGAAAGAGTGCTTAGATAATTTGACACTCATATTGAAGGCAAGCAAACTAACTTAGTTTTATATGTATATTTGGCAGAACATGGATTGGGAGAGATAGCCAAAATGATAAACCTTTCTCAGTTGTAAAGTTGTAAAAGCCATGATCGCCCACATCCTGAAGGGTAATGGGCAAATATGAAGTATTTACATTGATTTTCATTCTTTGTTACATGATGTATTATAACAAGCTATTATTAATTTTCGACAAGAATTTACTTTCATCTTCATTTTTTATTAGATAAATCATTGTAAAACATATTATTTGATAGGCTTTGTATTCATGGATTTTTCTTGAATAAACTATCGTCTATTATTTTTATTAACATACAGGCGTCCGCCAAGGATCTTTTTTCCGGATAAACCACCTTTCTACTTTGCATAAATGATCTGCCTAAATGCATAGTCCGATAATTTTGTGAATATCTATGCTGATGATACAACAGTATATGAATGCATCTCCAAAACTGTAGTTGGTCAGAGACTGGCAGCTGACCTGTAATCTGACCGGGGAGAGGGGAAAGCAAGAGAGAGTAGAAGAGAGAAGGAGGGGTAGAAGAAAAGTGACGAATGGTAAAAAGATTAATTTAAATTTAATAATTAGTATTTCGCTCACTAGTTGTGTGACATCACCCGAGGAGCCATATTTGTAGTGTTGAAACTTTTGCGGATCACGTTGTTTGCACTTACATTGATAAAGTCCCATAACGAACGAAATGCGTTGGCATAAAAGACAGTCTGGTTACACTCAATGTCTCGAAATCCAAACTAGATACATTCCATCATCGGCGATCGGACCCCGTATTATTACCAATCACGATGAACATATATCCACTCAAAGAGTCTTGTGTGCTTGAACTCAAACGAGAACTCAAGTACGATCCATCGCTAATGAAAATGTCCGGTTCTCTTTGACTCCCCTGGAAGTAGATTATAATCTACCTTTTTCTTTTTGTGCCATGTCCTATGAGGACAGAGGCGATCATACCTCTCCACCTCCCTCTATGCCATGAAGCTCTCAGCAAGCGCCTTCCCTCTCCTTTCTCTCGCAGACCACGTTCTGTCATCTAATTGCTTAAGCACGCTAGTTATGTTTTACGTTGTCTCACTTTCCTCTATTCGACCCGTGAGTATCAGATTCTCCAGGCCCCACTTCCTCATTATGTGTCCCAGAAACTTCAGCTGTCTCTTTCTGATGTTAAGTATAAGAATCCTCCTTGTTTGTAACCTAAGACCTCATCGTTGCTCCCATGCTCGGTTCATGATATCCTTAGCATCCTTCTGTAGAACCATATCTCTGTCGCTTCGAATCTCTTCTTCATCGTTGAGGAAATCGTCCAAAATTTGCTCAAGAACCAAAACAGGCCGAAAATGGAGTAATGCTGAGATATATAGACGTTTTCAAGTTCCACTCGAGCAACTTTTTCCCGCAAAAATATGCTTTGTAAAATCAACTACCAACAAGATGCAACGCCGATCATATTTTAACTTGTTTAACAGTAGGAGTAATTGCTATTTCCCCATATAAACTGTGCGTCTCCTAGTGCGTCCCATTTCGAGTTTCCATTGTGTGCCTTGTTTCAAATCAGGCTGAAAATAAGTAAATCTCTATCTATAAAAGGCAGGATATGTGTGTGTGTGTGTGTGTGTGTGTGTGTGTGTGTGTGTGTGTGCTTGTGTGTGTGTAACGAATTCATGGCCGCAATTTTCGATGGATTTGCACCAAAATTTACATGCACATGCTCCAAGTTAGCGGGAATGCCAAGACCGACTTTACATTTCCCAACGTCGATCGATAGTAGAAATAATCGATTTTTTCATGCTTCTACGGCACTTTTCATGTAGTTTGCGGCCAGTTTGTACTGAGCAGAGTGAGAGCCTATAGATGGCTGCCACGAATAGGCAGAAAGATTCTATTGGCCAGCGTGAGAGCCAATAGCTGACTGACACAAATGTTAACTAGCATGCTAGCATGCAAAAAATCGAGAGCTGCATACGCGAAAATTTAAATCTGCATGGCACTTTACTCCAATTGGCTCATTCGCTTGCTTAATCTCAACGTTGATTCTGATTTCGCAGAACTGGGTTGTGTATGAAAAAGTATTTGTTGTTAAAATTCTTTTTTCATTCAGTTTTTCCAGTTACGAGTCCTTTTTTAAAGCTGATCGTTTTGTGTTCATTTTGTTTAGTTCTTTTTTCGTAACAGATTTAATGTTTAGTATAGAGCTTAGAAAAAATTCGCAGTGTGAGATAGGCAAGAAGTAAGGCATTTAGCAACATCAACACGGCAAAGGGGTTTCCTTTAAAGGCAAGGAAAGGCAAAAATATTTTAAGTCAAGTGATAGCGATTGCTGTATGAGTCGTACGATTTTTGAATCAAGCACGGGCAACGCCGGACCATGCTGCTAGTGCTGAGATATATGGATGTGAGCTACCCAATCTTTACTTTCTAATCACGATAGAGTTCAAAAGCATGCCCGCTTCGTTGTGCGTGATGAAATTTGCAACACAGGAAACATTGCAAACCCCTAGGTTTCCTATCGTTATTCACATGAAAAATGTCTAAACGAACTAGATTTCCTTAGTTCAGCTAGTTCTAAATTTTACGGCTTAAACCCGCTATGCTACGCACTTTTTAGCGGATGGCCCTCAATTCCCTTCGTATTCCAATGGTGATATGTAAGTTTCACTCGAGCAGCTTCTACCAGCGAAATAGTGCTTTGTAGAACCCACTACCAATAAGATACTGTCATGATCATTAAAATTTTAATTTGTTTAACATTAGTTACTGTCATTTTCCCCATATAAACTATACGTCCAAACGAACTAGATTCCCTTAGTTCAGATAGTTCGACTTTTACGGCTTAAACTCACTATGCTACGCAATTTTTAGCGGACCACCGTCATTCCTTTCGTAGTCCACTGCTTTATGGAACCAAGTCCCAAGAGGATGCTTCCTCGATCACAACAATTTTAACTTTTTTAAGAATAGGAGTAACCGATATTTTCCACATATAAACTGTGCTTCTTTCTCTATAACTTTCTACATCGAGTGTCTCTCGGACATTGTACAGGTTGAACACCAATGTAAAAAAAAAATACATTCGTTTTTAGATTTTAGAAAACTTATTGAATTACTGATCACCCCGGAATTTGTGTTCTCTTTTAGAAATTGTAAAAAAAATTACACTCATAAGTTACTCTGTAATGCATAGATATGATATGTAGATGTTGATCCAACATAAATATGCCTGAACTGACGTCTGCAACAAGGATTATTATTAGTAGTAGTAGTAGTAGTAGTAATAGTAGAGGGGAGTATTAAGAAAGTAAAACAATTGCAACAAATTATGATTATGCCAGTGGGATAAATATAACAAGAGAACAATAGAAGAATGTTGATAACTACAGCAAATTAAGATAAGCAACAAATAGAGAAATTAATTCGTAAAAAAATAAACAGCAGGAGAAGAAGAAGATTAGAAGGAAAAAATAGTCAGGAAGAAAAAAATCGCTCATGGTATACGATAAGTTCAATTTTGATCGCATTTATTTTCATTTTGTTTCCTTGAATATAACAATGTAAACAAATGGCCTTTGATTGTCCGATCTGAAAACATTAGTCAAAATACTGAAATTAGCACGCTATCATGCGTCTATTAATATAGGTCGAATAGATAGATAGATAGATAGATAGATAGATAGATAGATAGATAGATAGATAGATAGATAGATCTCATTACAAGATCAGACAAATAGCTAGATTGATGGGGAGAAATACGAGTGAGAAATATTGATATATAGAGGGACCTTATCAAACTCAGATAGATAGATAAATAGATGTGAACAGAGTAAGATATATAGATAGATAGATAGAAGGATAGATAGATATCATTACAGGTTCAGGCAGATAGCTAGAGAGATGGGAAGAAAATACGAATGAGAAATATATACGTGTAGAGGGACGTTAGCAAACAGAGATACATAGATAAATAGATGTGAACAGAGTAAGATAGATAGATAGATAGATAGATAGATAGATAGATAGATAGATAGATAGATAGATAGATAGATCTCATTACAAGGTCAGACAAATAGCTAGATTGATGGGGAGAAATACATATAGAGGGACCTTATCAAACTCGGATAGATTGATAAATAGATGTGAACAGAGTAAGATATATATATATATATATATATATATAGATCGATAGATAGATAGATAGATAGATAGATAGATAGATAGATAGATAGATAGATCTTACAAGATCAGACAGATAGCTAGATAGATGAGGAGAAAATACGAATGAGAAATATATACGTATAGAGGGACGTTATCAAACTCAGATAAATAGATGTGAACATAATAAGATAGATAGATAGATAGATAGATAGATAGATAGATAGATAGATAGATAGATAGATAGATCTCATTACAAGGTCAGACAAATAGCTAGATTGATGGGGAGAAATACATATAGAGGGACCTTATCAAACTCGGATAGATTGATAAATAGATGTGAACAGAGTAAGATATATATATATATATATATATATATATATATATATATATATATAGAGAGAGAGAGAGAGAGAGAGAGATCGATAGATAGATAGATAGATAGATAGATAGATAGATCTTACAAGATCAGACAGATAGCTAGATAGATGGGGAGAAAATACGAATGAGAAATATATACGTATAGAGGGACGTTATCAAACTCAGATAAATAGATGTGAACATAATAAGATAGATAGATAGATAGATAGATAGATAGATAGATAGATAGATATCATTACAGGCTCAGGCAGGTAGCTAGATAGGTGAGTAGATAAATACGATTGAGAAATATAGACATATAGAGGAATCTTAACAAACTCAGGTAGATAGATAGATAGATAGATAGATAGATAGATAGATAGATAGATAGATAGATAGATTGATAGATAGATAGATAGATTTGTTTTAATCATTGTATTCCAAGGAAGGCAAACGAGCCAATAAAAGGCAAGAGGTTACCAAATGTGAAAGAATATGAGAAAAAATGTCAGAAGATAACATTGTCACTGCATTTAAATTTTTGAAAACTAAAATTAACATGAAAGCCACAGTTCGAAAGATGTTTCCATAAGTGAAAAATGCGAGAGAAGAAATTGTTATCATATCTCGCCATTTCAATTGTATTTTTAGTGTTTGTCCTTGATGCCAATCTAGTACCGTATTTAAATTCCTAAAATCTAGTCAGCAACGTGGAAACCTCATCATGATAATTAACACTTATATGAAAGGAACATGTAAAGCTACATTTCGGCGGCGAGAAAGTGACGAAAGACAAGATGTCAGGTGAGGACCGATAACATTGCAGACTCTTTGGATAATTTCAAAAAACACATGGCACAAGAACCAGACCAGCGATATTAATGTTCATTATATGTCAGGATTTGATACTTGTCAATGTCTAGGATTGTCTAGGAAAACACAGTGAACTAACAATAATAACGGCAGGCCTAGCACTAGATTCAATATAATACTTCCACTTCATATCAGCGGAAAAGATTAACCGCAGAGGCCGCAATATGTCACTCTCATAGATAGATAGATAGATAGACAGACAGACAGACAGATACACACACACACACATATATATATAGATAGATAGATAGATAGATAGATAGATAGATAGATAGATATGAACAGACTGGGATAGATAGATAGATATGAACAGACTGGGATAGATAGATAGATAGATAGATAGATAGATAGATAGATAGATAGATAGATATGAACATACTGAGATAGATAGATAGATAGATAGGCAGGCAGAAATCACGAAAGAAAATATTCTCTCAGATGAATATAACTACATCCAAAGAGAACAATTTAAATAATGAGAGATGAAAACTTTAGACTTAAAGCATTAATTAATTAAATTAGACGAAAAAGTAGCAAATATAGAAGTGATACATCGATAAACCAAATTTCTGACTTTAAAAATATTATCGATGGTTTTATAGAGATAAATTTGATATACCGATGTGGGCATTTCTCAGTGGCGTTGTGGCTTGTCTACTTTTGAAATTTCTGGAGAGATCTGTATCTAATAACACTTTACTCTTGCTAGACATCATTAAGCAAAGAAAATCTACGAACAAGAGTGACTGGTCAATTTCTATTCCCACCACTCTAGCACGATAAATTTGGGAATAATTATGGAATTCTATTTAAGATCACTGAAATCTGTAACCTGTAATACTTAACCAAAAGAATAAATATATGTAGAAAAGACTTTAAAAAAACTCTAACATCCTCATTTTTCATCCACAAGGACATACAGAATATACGACCGCAAAATAGATAGCAACATTATTACCGACAATATTCTAGATAAGAAGGGATATTTAATACTACCTATTAACTGCATAACATCCAATTTCCAAAACAATATATCTCATCTTAACAATATAAAAATAATTACAACCGCATCGATAACTATTTGGGATAGGATCAGAACCAGGAATAACTATAATAATAATATTTCTGAAACAGGTATAGAGATTTTTTTTTCTTAATGCATT
>OZ010581.1:122416189-122421189 GCA_963932145.1 Acanthosepion lycidas
TGAATATATGGATTATTTTCTTTCTGTATCTAGAGACAGAGTTATGGTTTATTTTCCAAACACTCTCAGCTCATTATGGCCATGTTCATAGTTGATATTATCGAATGTCGGCTTTAACTTTTTATTAATATTGCTTACATTATTTTCGGCTTTTCTTTTACATGTGGATTAGGTTATTATATTTGTATTATCAACGAGTATGTTGCGGATACAGTTTGGTAGTCACGATATGTATTTAAATCTAATTAAAGGTATTTAAGTTATGGTCAGAGGGATGTAACCTGACTTTTCTTGTTAGGCAGATTGTAGTATATCCAATATAATTTTTTTACAAATATATATTGGTTAGAAACAAATTCACTTAAGGGACATGTGAATGCATAAATAATATTGACTCTCTGTAATTAGGATTTTTGCAGGTGTTATTATTGCTAAATAATAATGGACATTCCCGCTGAGTTCGTCGTATGAGGTTCCGACGACGATGAACTAATCTGAATGTCTATGACAGGCATGATTTTTGAGACGGGTTCGAGAATTGTACAAAAGACCATAAATAATTCAGGAGAATCTATCATATCCAAGTGCAGCAGGAACATTGTTAGCCGTCTTATTTTGCGTTCGTGATTCACGCAGTCGAATGATGCTTACTACTTGATGGTACATTATTCCTGAATGGCAGCTAGAACGATAGACTGATTTCTTCATAGCTACCTCTTCAAAGTTCTTGAATTGAATCTTGACGCAAGAAAGTTTTCTCTTCAGTATATATTTATACCTGAACCAAGGTCTACCGACATTTCTATGATCACAATGGAGTTCACTGTAGAAAAGAATTTTGGTATGCAATCATCACCACATAGCCAGCGCAACATAGTTGTAATTGCACTACGAAGGTCTCTATGGTACCAATCTTCCTATTTCGCGAAAAAGTCGCCATTCGACACTGGATCATCAAACGGTAGGACACATATTGTACAGAGGCTTCCTTTATGGAATATATCTAATCGAATACTGTGTAATCTATAAGGTGTCTAAATTTCAGAGCGATGCAAAAGAGATTACAAAACGACAGCTTTGTACATTTGGATTTTAGTGCAAAGCTTTATTTCACTTTCGTCCCAAACCCTATGGGGCAGCGAAGCAAAAGATGCACTGTCTTTTTGCAATGCGATTAATAAGCTCGTCATTCAATTTACCATGCTCCCGAGGTATTTGAAAGATTCCACATACTTGAGATTATTTCCCTCACCTTGTAAAGGGACCTCATAAATCTTACAATGATGGGGTCTCTGTTTTACACCTATGTCGGGCTAGGTTGATAAATAACTTCAGTTTTCATGTAGTTGATGGTAATTCCTTATGCTTTGCATGCAGCAGACAACCTGTTGAGTAAATCTTGTCCTTCCTCTAAAGAGATAGATACAGCGGCAGCGTAGTCTGAAAAAAGTAGATTGCGTATAATACTGGGGTACGTAGAATTGTTTTTGAAATTTAACCGCTGGTGGTTAAACAGTTCTTTCGAAAATCAAATTTAACGTCAGTTTTTGAATCCCGAAAAGCGTACCTCATCATCAACGAGAAAAACAGTGCAAACAAAACAGGCACCCTTATTCAGCATTGCTTAGTTCCATTAGTGACATCAAATAGATCAGAGAGCTGGCAATCAGATATAACTCTAGTATGCATACCAACATGAAATGATGACATTCAACATTTTGTCAGGAATAACAGGTTTGTTTCAGGGGCTTCTGGAATAGTTCTATGTTTACACTGTCAACGGCCTTAGTAAAGTCAACAAATAGCATAAATTGCCCCCTGTTACTCTCACGAACCCTGTCTGCAACCTGACGTAGGGCCTAAATCATGTAGATTGTGCCACAACCGGAGCAAAATCCACACTGGGATTATATTTGTTCTACACAAATCCTTGTGTCCACCCATGTCTTTGTTCTTAAGTCGCAGCTGATCCTAATTTTCATCAATGATGGCACATTTCTCATCTGGGAAACTATATTGACGATGTAACTATTTGATCCTGTGTTAATGCTAAGTCTGATCTGTTCCATAATGTCAAAAGCTGCTAACTGATCGAAAAAGTCGAAAAAGGGGCTTAAAGTCTTCTGATGACTGGGTTAACACTTCCAAAATGAAATTGTTCTCTATCAGTCATCTGAGAGACTCTTTTCTGCCTCCCATCAGCATGGCTAATGCTAACCTCCAGAATTGTGACTCGTTATGATTTCTTGCGCTTAAATTTTCTGCTATCATTAAGTACAACGATTAGGTTGGATCACTGTGTCATTCTAGGGAATTTTATCTCCAGAATGCATCTTACTTATAAAACTACCATTTGTCCATGATTTGAATATTGCTGCCCCATATGGTCTGGTGTTCCTACTATATATTTAGAGATTCAAGATAAATTTCAAAGAGGTATCTACAGGGTCATTGGTCCTGAACCGCCATCTCGGCTTCAGCCACTTTACTACCGTCAGTTTTTGTTTTCGGATGGGGCAACGTTTGGAAGAGAAGAAATGACAAATTTACACAACCACCATTTGTTGGCGGATTGAAACCCATATGGCAGAAGACAGGATAAACTCCATCATTAGTTCACGATTAATATGTGGGCTAGCAGGTCCATATATTCTCCCAGCGCGTCTTACAGGGAATTTATTCCTAACAGACTAAATGATATACCCTGCTAATACAAAGACTTATATGGTTCATACATGATAAGTCTCCAGCACATTTTAGTCACAATGGTTCGGTATGCACAGGCTGACACCTAAGAAAAATGAAAAAAGGATAGGTAAGGTGACTTGTTCCATAACCTGTGCGTTTTCCCGACGCCAATCCTTCGGAGTTTAATCTGTGGAACTACCTAAATCAATTGGTTTATGTAGAATATATTAATGATACAGAGACGCATTATGAATATCTCGTGACATCCGGGGAAACCATAACATCGTGTGTGCGTATTTGAAAAAAACCGCCTTTCAATCGTTTAAAAAGTGAAAGCAGTGTGTAGAAACAAGCACAGGACATTTTGAACGTTTCTGTGTTGAGGTAAAACGATGGCTTTTTGGGCTTATATTTACATGGACATTTTACCTTGTTTTATTGCCAGGAGACCACTTTTAAAGTTTGTAGAAGTATTTTTGATACATCATATATATATATATATATATATATATATATATATATAGGCGGTATTAAGAAAAAAAATATATAGGCCGTATTAAGAAAAAAATATATATAGGCCGTATTAAGAGCTCGCATTTCGTCCCTCACTAAAACCTAAAATATATATATGGCTATTTTTCGTACATTAAATGAATTACAACTACTTTCAAAGTTATTTACATACGCTCCGGAGTTCTTCAGGTAATTGGTATATCGAACTGAGCCCTTTATTTCGCTCGCTGGGGTAGACTGTTCTAGTTCCACGTGCTATGTTTAATGGATGTCAGTTATCTGTTATCTCCTGCTAATTTCCCTCTGAAAGTTCTCCACTTCCTTAACCGGGTATTGAACTCACAGTCTTTGGGTCCAGTCACTGGATCTAATCAACGCCTTTATCCACTGACATGTGTCCTTAAAGATGGCCGGAGTGTGCAACGCCCGATACGTTGTAATAAATATGACGACAAAGATGAGGACAATAGTCCTAATAATGTAAATAACGTACATAATACCTCATCTCAGAAATATAGACATACTTTTAAAATATTTTTAAAATATTAAATAAAAATTAAGATGTAAAATGTAGGTGAACCGTTATGTTTAACATTTGGTGTCTCTTTCTTTTGAGGTGATGGCGACGACCAATCGATTTTTATAATTTTTAAGAAATTTCTTCCCGTAGGGAGTGACATTTTTTTTTACCATTCTTCATGTTAAAACTCCTATCAGTGCTTTATATTACCATGTTTTCTTGCATGTACTGCGTTCTTTTGCTGAAATTTCATAGTTTCAGTTGGATTTAGATCCGAACTTTGCCATTCTAAAGCTTGAAATTTCTTTTTGAATGCCTTCTTTTGTGGATTTGCTTTAGTCGTGTTGGAAGATTCAGCCGGGATCTAAACCCAAACTTCGAACTGAGAACAAGACACATTCGTTCAAAATTGTTTTGTATCTTTCAGGATCCATTGCGCTGCCAATGCGTTCTATTTTACATGTTCCAGCTGCAACAAAGCACTCCTAAATCATAATTCTGATGCTGCCATGTGTAACTTGGCAACAAATTATTCTCTTCCAAAGCCGTATTAAGAGCTCGCCAGACATAACGCATTTAGTCCCTCACTAAAACCTAAAAAAAAGAATCTTTTGCGAGAACGTGTTTAGGTCATAAATATGAGATTTGACATGACTGAACAGAGATTCTTCTTTTTTCATAAGCAGTGGCTTTGGGCATGTAATCTGCCATGAAGACCGACATCGTTCAGGTTTCGACGCAGTGTAGACTTATGCACATTGATTTCGTCATTGGCCAGGGAGCCTTTGAGAACTGCAATGGTCACAGTACGATTCGCCTGGACTTGCTAAGCTAGATGTCTACTTGCTCTTCGAGTTATTTTTCACTCACGGCCAAGTCTTCTTTACGATGACCTTCCATTACAAAAATTTGTCGTATGGTGGAAATAGTTTTGATACATTTTTATAGACTTCTTCATCATTATAGGCCCTAACTATACGATTTATGAAAGATTCAAGGAGTTCTTTTGATATGGAGCTATTTATTATCTCTAACTTCACCCTTTTACATTCACAATGATTTATAACCGTTGACTCAGTTTGAACTTGTAACTAATGTAAAACTTTATAAATCTAAGGACCCACTTTCTTTTGTAATCAACGTGGAATATTTGAAAGTGTTTGTAATTCGGTTATTTTTTCCCTTTAATAATGAATATGTAGTTTAAAATTTGTTGATTATCTAGAAGAAAATGAACAATTTTTTAAATTATCTTTGGGGCTCGCTTACTTTTGCGTCG
>OZ010581.1:122423689-122426189 GCA_963932145.1 Acanthosepion lycidas
ATTAGTAATCGTTTATTTTTTTATTATTATTGTTTATTAATATCGTATTCAACTTATATTAAATGCCTAATTTATTTGTAGAGAAGTTGAATAATTAAATTGCTAACAAGCATTAAATTAATTTCTTTGTGGAGTTTTTTAAACATTTAAATTACTATCAAACCATGAAATCTATTTTTATCTAAATTGCTAAATCTATACCACCCTCTTCTTCCTCCAAAAACGCTAAGTACATCTCTTTTCTCTTTACTTCCACATTTTTTCCCCTTTTTTCTCCTTTTCCTTTCCCCATATTATTTCCGTTGAGTTGACCGATTAAATCGGTCAATGGCTGACCCTTACCCACTCCTTCCTCATACTAAGTATTATAATAGAAAAATAGAAAAATAAATTTTAAAACTCTACCTTCCCTCTCTAACCTCGACCATGTCTCTCACACCATCCAACGCTACCTTCTATGTCAACTTATATAAGGTTAATACTGTCCGTCAAAAGTGTAAACTTTAATTTCATTTTTCGTTTCACCTTTTGAAAGTGATGTCTGAAGTTCCAGGTAAAAATAAAAGTCTCTGGTGAAATAAATTATTACAATGAAGCCTTAAAGTGGTCTGTTTTTCTTTAAATTAAATTATTCGCTCTGAATTAACATTGAACTCTGAGGATTTCATCCTCCTTGGGATTATCCATACGGATTACCAAGATTTTCGTTACTTTTATATATATATATATATATATATATATTGTACTTAGGCAGAAATCCTTCTTTCATGTAAGCGTCATTATATATGACAGACAGGGTGCTTTAATTTTTTTTTATAATTTCCATATATAATATAATAGGCTCAAACACTAATATTCCATGGTTATAACTAAATACAATGGAATCTTAATCCACATATAAAAGAAGATTAAATATAATGGAAGAACTACAAAAACAAAAGTAAATCTAACACTCAATCCATTAACTATGAAAATGGCCATTATGTGCTGACCCTATTTGGAAAATAAAACACTCCTACTGTGGAGTAATGGATTGTGGCTCGGACTGAGGAATCGGAGTTCCGTCTCAAAAGTCGAATACAATACATTCAATTACGTGCTAATACCCTTGGAAACGGTATGAATCATCTTCTTCGACACCCCCAGCTATTGGTAAATAGCAGAACAGATCGGGTTCTAAATCCATGGATGGCAACTGGTCTACCGCAGAAAGATATGGCAGTCTACTGCGGGAAAAATCTGCCTCGTCTGTCATGTATTGAAAGATACATAATCGCCTAAGCGTGTGTCACACATGGCAGATAACTGACTGAATTTCATACGCATACATAAAAATTCCCCACATTGTGATTAACGATAAGCATCTTACGTTCACAAATACCCCAAAATTTCTTCAAATACATGATTTAGTCTTACTTATTTTAGATGGGCTGATGACGCCATAGGAAACATAAGGTAAACTTTTCTCAGGCAAAACATGCATTTGGCTAAACATTTAGATTTTGTCTCATTTGTTTTCCCTTTTGTTTAGGATACACATGCACATTGCACCTGCTACCAGTACACACATTCAAACTGTGTGTGTTTAAAATTAAAAGAAATTGGTTAATTCAATTAAAAAAAAAATGATAAAAGAGAACATTGACGCCATTTCTACAAGTGTCTTCCAAATGTTATCAGTTTACACTACAAAGTGTCTTCTAGGATTTCTTTTTCATCGAGTCGAGACATTTTCGAATAGTCTCCATTTGATTGATTGACTTGTCTATTTACGCGGCATATTTCAGATTTTATAAGTTTGCCTTCAGTACTTGTTCTGCTCAAGCGGTAAGTCATCGGAGTACTGACTGGGATTGACGATGTTTAACATCGCTGTCCGAACGAGAACCAGTGTTTTTTTTTTAATGGGTCCCTAATTCAAATTAGAAAGCATAAAGATATTTTCACTTAATAATGGCTTTGTTATTTTTCTTCAAAGAATGTAATGCGTCGGGGTTCAAAACGTTTTCCTCTTGTTATTTCTTTTATTATTTACTGCACATTATCTCATAAGTTGACATGTTACATGTAGAAGATTAGTACATCATATTACAATGAAAATATGACAATTAAAACAATGTAGTACATAATACTAAAAAACTATATAGTACTCAAATTTAAACATCAATCAGTATACATGAAGTTTTTAGTATACGAAAGAAAAACTCACATTAAATATATTATCTCATATAATATACTTTCAATTAATTTAAAGTTTAATGTAACAAAAATATATGGATGAAGACTGCCATATTTTGTCTACCATAAAAAAAAAATTCCTTGACAATGACTTGACGATTGCAATTCGTTGAATAAAAAAGCAGGAATTAATCCATAATTTTGCCCGGATATAACAATTATTCGACAGTTGAAAAAATCGATTCAAAAATGAAACGCTCATTTAATGGATGAATTTAACAAAAAGTATTTAGGCTTAGATGCTTTCTTTAAAGGATTCTTT
>OZ010581.1:122431189-122443689 GCA_963932145.1 Acanthosepion lycidas
AGAAACAGCTACCCGACCCCGTTTTATACGGGGTCTAGGGGAACGTTTGGCCGAGCCTACGGGGTCGGATTGCCCCACATTAAACTCGGCCTTGTGCCACATCCTAATTCGTGGAGAGGCTGGTAATTATGACAGGCGGATAGATTGAATGCTGGGTCATCTGACACACACTCACTAGTCATATACTACTCTTCTGTTATACTTGCTGTTTAATATATGATATATCTGTAACACGTGTTTTGTTATTTCTTTAACCATTTAAATGATCACAACAAATATATCTCCGTCATTTTGCCGATGTGACCTCCATCTTTTGGCTTTCTCCTTCTATAATTTTGATAGAAGTCATTCACGTGTTCAAATTGAAATTTAATCTAAATCAAAGAGAAAAATATTCAGTGGGGGTTTGTGCATCCCCAGACATCCCCTTTGATCAAAATGGAATAAAAATTATCTAAGTATCCTAGTATTCATTTTCTTATTTAAATTTAAATTTAATTTATATCAAAGGGGAAAAATTCCTGTGGCTTGTTTGTGTAAGTTCCTATTTATGTGGTGCAAATACAAGACCTTAATATATACATTCATATACCTATTGGTGGAAAAATCTTGATAATTGAAAGATTCTTTGAGAGTCTTCATAGCTGACGATTTTGTGTTGCACATCCTATGTCACATCTCCTGAAAGGCTTAAGAGATGTCTGTCGATCGCCCTTGAGATATGTTAATTATCAAGCGTTTCACTTATTCTATGCGTATTGAAATGTGTTGATAGTGGGGTGACAACCATTTCTCGATCAAGATCTTTTTTCAGTTGAGGCGATTAATAACATTGTTGTTGATTCACAATATCATGTTTTTATCATGAGCAATGTACACCAAACAACACTCGCATCCACATATTGTGTGCGTGATTTTTGTTAGGTCCTCTGTAATAATGGAATATTTTATTTGTAGCTGAAATTTAGATTATTTCTCAATAGTCGAGTGTATATAACATCCCGTCTTTCCGAGTGATTTTGTTAATGTCCAACTGGGGGACTGTTGTTAGCATACCTACGGTCGATAATGCGTATGTCTCCATTCACATAAATACAGTAGGGAATACTGTATGTTGGTCGGAGATTCGTTTCCAGTTGTGCTGGTCAAAGTCTTTGCTTCCGTACAGAGATGATCCCCAGACGAGGGCAGAGTCTTGTCTAGGGAAACAGTTACCTGACCCCGTTTTATACGGTGTCTACGTGGAATTGTTGGGCGAGCCTATGGACTACGATAACACACATTAACCTCAACCTTGTGCCACATCTGTGGGGCGGTTGGTAGTTATCTTGTAGTTGAAAATTCATTGTGGAAACCACTTGTAGCAGTTGAGTAATATTTCTACGCGCCGCTGGCAAATCTTATATGTAAGTATTATTGTAAGTATTATCGTTCATTACCAACTTTCATGTGATTATTCTATTCAGTAACCTTCCCTAGGCTGCAACAGGGAATCTTTCTAAAGTTGACGCTAATAGTTGCAATTTCATTTTTTTCAAATTTTGAATTTATTTGATGTTATTGAATTTTGATCATACTGTCCCTTACATTCAAATTCTAAAATTGACTTATCTTTGTGAGAAGAGCGACCATGATCCCACATAACACACATATATATATATATATATATATATATATATATATATATATATATATATATATATATATATATATATATATATATAAGGTGTGATAAAATATGTTAGACTGCCGCGTTTTGAAATTTTCTTCCCATTATTTAAATTCGGATAGGAGAACATTTCTTAAGATTAAGCACAAAAACAAAATAAGTTAAAGAAAACGTAAGCAAAGCATTAATAATATTAATAACAATATTTGCCGAAATCGAGAATAAAATTAAGTTTTTTAAATTCGTTCATCAAGAAGATATTTGTGTTTAACGGACTGTGAATAACATGAAGGCATAATTATTCTTCAAACCTCAAGATTCAAAAATATGATCCACGTAATATATTTTATAATAATCTCAGTGTCAATTATCGCAAAACTTACTACATTTATTTACTTATTACATTTATTTACTTACTACATTTATTTACTTATTACATATAAATATTCAGATACATGAGTTTTACCTCTTTAGTACTGTCAAGAATTTTCTGAGCTAAAGGACATTGAATATAAAAGTGCATATTAATCAGATAAAGTGGGAGTTTTCTTAAGTCATGTACGGGGAAATGTTGGTTGTAGAAACATATTTGAGTTTACAGAATTTTGACAAACTCTGTGTTGTTGAATAAGAGAAGGTGAGGCAGAGAAAAGAAAACAGTGTAAAATTATTTTGAGATAAGAAGAGTTGAAACGTAAATGGACAGCGGTATTCCAAGCCAAATGAGTGCATTGTGAAGAAACAAATAAGTAAACAGTTTCATTATTTACAATGAAAGCAATAAGGGGAAGGTGGTCTTTTAAATGAAGCAAATGTGTTGTTTTTTCTCTTTGCTTTTTAAGACAGCACTGATTAAGACCTGGTCTTGAGTGGATTTTTTGTATATTTTACACGCAGACATACACACACATACACACCCACACCCAAACACAAATACACACAAACGCATATATATATATATATATATATATATATATATATATATATATATATATATATATAAAATAAAGCACCTTTATGTGCATAATAAAATTAATATACAAATTTTATGTATATGTAAATAAAAAAAAGGAAAACATATCACAGGAACTCGTTTCACCCTCTGATGAACTTTATCAAGTCAATTGTAACAATTTTTTTGCAACCAATATTTATTAACAAAAGACAATTTTTAACATTTAAGAAACGCTCATAAACATACATCAGAATAACAAAAAAGTTGAAGTGAATTATTGAGTATGATAAGAGACAATAATAATTAGTTAACCCGATCAATATTAAACGTTTCTTAATTATATATATATATATATATATATATATATATATATATATATATATATATATATATATATATAGAAGTTACGAAACCCTTGGTAATCCATATGGGTATTCCTAAGGAGGATGAAATCCTGAGAGCACAATGTAAATTCAGAGATAATAATTTAAAGAAAACAGAAAAAAGAAATTAATTTCTTCGTGTTTACTTTTTTTAAATTAAAATTACCATCAAACGTTAAAATCAGTTTTTTTACATAAATTGATAAAACTATACCACCCCACTTCTTCCTCTGTAAATTACATAAACTTAATACTACCCGTCAAAAGTGTCAATTTTCATTTTATTTTTCCTTTCAAATGTGTGTCTGTGTGTATGCGTACATATACATTTTAATTTATTGTATTTCCAACAAATGAATAAACATACTTTTCATATAACTAACTGTACACAAGCTCCATAATAAATAAATATGCATAGAAAAGAGAAAATGTTTTTATTTAATGGAAATAAATCCCATTTAACCGTTTTAATGGGTGGGAAAAGTATTCGTACAATGAAAATTTCAGATTTTAAAACTTGTAAATTACTTTAATATTGTGGATTAAGCGTAATATGCTAGAATGTTCTAATAATGTTATCTTTAGTTATTTTTCACTAAAAATACAAACACTACATTCTGTAATTGATATTGGTTCAAGTTTAGTATGATATCAAACTCGCATGGAACACTGATTCTTAAGGTCTGGAACGAAGGTAAAAGTTAGAGGAAAATATCAGACAACCTGAGTATTCAATCTCTTACCATAATTTCATTCATTGCAAAGTATAAGAACTCAAAAATTTTGAAAATCAAAGAAAAACGGGTGTTCCATGGAAGTTTTCTTCAAGATCTTTGAGGAAAATAATGTGTCAAATTAAACAAAATCCAGTGTTTACTTGTCATGAGTTGGAGGATGATTTCCTTTTATCAGAATCTGTGTCACTAAACGGACAATAAAAAGGAAATTCATAGGAACAGTTGAAAGTCGCGTTCAACTTGGAAAACTCCCCTGCTATTGAAAAGGCACAGAGATGCCCGGTTGAAATTCGTGTGTGTACTTAAGGATAAGGAACAATCGTATAGTGAAAGAGAATTATGAACAGACGAAGCCAAAATTGAGTTGTTTGTCCCTAATTCTAGAAACCTGTATGGAGGAAAGTTGGCGATGCCTTCAAACAAAAGAACACAGTTCCAACAATGAAATTTGGTGATATTGGCATCATGGTTTACGGATGTTTTGGAAGCAAATTTAATGATTTCGGATGAAAATCCTGGACATCCTCCTGACTGGATGTTCAAAAAGATAATGATCCTAGGCACACTGCAAAATTTAAGAAGAAATGCTTTGCTGAAAGCAATGTAAATATCTTGAAATAGTCAAGTCAATCTCGAGATTTAAACCACGTCGAGAATCTGTGGCGTTATTTGAAAATTCAATCGAGAGCTCCCAGAAACATCCCGGATATAAAGACCTTATGCGAAGAAGCATGGAAGAAAATATGAAAAAAAATTCGCAAATTGTTGACAATTACAAATTATTTGCTGTAGAAGCAAATAATGGCTATTCTACAAAGTATTAAAGGGAGATTATGTATTCTTTTTGTATTGTACAAATAATTTTATCACAAATTACAATGTATTTATTTCTATGAAATCATTTTTTTCTGTTTTCTATACCTATTTATTTATTATGCATCCATATACAGTTAATTATATGAAAGTATGTGTATGAATTAGCTGAAAATATAATAGTGTGCCATTGATAAATTGTCGTCATTTTATATTTTTAATTTCGAACATGCGTGTTGCTTGTTTTTGATTTTGTTGACGCCACAGAATAGTAAGGTCAGTCGCTCATCCCTTTTGGGAAAACAAGCACCATGATGTAATTCACTCCACCAAAACTTTGGAAACACCAAGCTGTATTGGGTGGAATTTCAGAGTGTTTAGGTGTCAATCTGAGGACAGTGCAGAAGATTCCGAAAGAATTGGATGAGCCCAATGGGGTTTACGAAGTTGCTCGGTGTGATCACTGGTGATGGCGACGTTATTCCCAGTAGGCCTCAGACTCAATACGGTGGCCTACATCAAGTGCCTCGAAAAAGTAGCGCTGTCCTGGGTCAAGAGAGTTGGTTTACTACTGGAAGACCCTATTTCTGGCAAAAGGACTCTGCAACATGCCATACAACCAGGAGTACTTAGTCACAGCTGTCAGACAATTACTGCGACCACATCACCCCTTAAATCTGACCACCTAACTCCCAAGTGTGCAATCCCATTAACTTTTATGTATGGGACAGCTGAGCGAGAGACTAGAAAAACACCTTGTAGGACTAAACATGAATTGAAGCCAAGGGCTATGGCAGCATTAACAAATTGAAAAAAAAGAACAAGGAGACCGTCCAGAAGAGATTCGTGAAATTTTGAAGTCGTCTGGAGGCCCTGAATGAGGCCAGTGGCGAGAATTAAATAATATAGGCAACTTTTTCTATTGTTATACAAGTTTTGTCGATTTATTTTAAGTAAGTTCCTTTCATATTGTCTGATAAGCTTAATAACATTATCATTGAAAGAGGAAAGGAAATCACCATATTGATACATGTTTTAATCCTATCGTTTTAACTCTCGCGTGACATCACGAGCTGCGATGCGATTTTCGCTTTCGTGTCTCGTATACACGAGTTTGTATTTGCTTTGAAATTTTTCATGCAACAAAAATTAACTATCATTATTTTTTAGTCCGTGTATTATTGAAATGTAATTGTCATCTTTGATAATGGCTCATGTAAGCCGAAAGCTTAGATAAGATTAAAACATGTATCAATATGGTGGTTTCCTTTCATCTTTCAATGATAATCTTATTAAGCTTATCAAACAATATGAAAGGAACTTACTTAAAATAGACAAAATGTGTCTATATTATTTAATGAAACATGCATCAATATATATATATATATATATATGTGTGTGTGTGTGTGTGTGTGTGTGTGTGTGTGTGTGTGTGTGTGAGGGAGCGCGCGGATGAAGGAGGATAGATAGATAGATAGATAGATAGATAGATAGATAGAACCGAAGTATTGCAGCACGTCAAAAGGTTTTACGCGGGAATTGAGATAGATTTGTGAAAAGCTTTCGACGTTTCCAAAATTGGGTACGACGTGCTAGGGTGGAAGATATGTTCTAGTTAATATATACCAGATTTTGAAAATCCTTCTCTATGGTGAATTCTAGTAACTGCCATGATGAAATGTATTCAACAATGTATAACTTTGTTAATGCGACTCTTACTGGTTGCTTTAATAAATCCAATCATTAACAAAAAAAAAAAAAAAATGAAAATATTCTGTCGATAATATTTGATTGTGCTCTATTCAATATAGTATCCTGGAATTGGTTTCTTTCTTCTTTTTTTTTATTTTGTTATCTCCCCCAACTACGAGAAATGTAGCTGTCCGCACCGAATATATATTACTGCATTAATGTTTCCGCTTCCATATCGCCAGCAATAAATCATCTTATATTTGTCATTTAGAAGATATAAATTAACGCAATTTTTCTTAGAAATTCTTCAATACGCTGGCCTGAATTAGAGACATTTGTATGGAGTCTTAGTCGGGATTAGGTGATAAACGATTATGTATTCGTGTGTGCATATATGTAAGTCATTAAGCAATTCAGTTTGCCAATTCTGCAATAGGCATTGCAAGTTACTTGTTGACATCTGTCGTTCTCAGGAGAACGAAAAATGGAAATGACCCTTTTCCACGATGACCATACTCGTTGAAGTAGTCGGATGATATTATTATTTATATAATATAATAATTAGAATATATATATATATATATATATATATATATATATATATATATATATATATATATAAAAGTGAACATAGAAGTCAACACTTAGAGGCGACAGTCTGTTTCATGTTATATGCAATCGTGGCCTGACGATTGCATATAGCATGAAACAGACTGTCGCCTGTAAGTATTGACTTCTATGTTCACTTTTATATTTACACACGCTCTATCTCTGATATTGAGCACTTTATTCTATAAATATAGCACACCTTAAGACTATATTTCTTTATATATATATATATATATATATATATATGTGTGTGTGTGTGTGTGTGTGTGTGTGAGAGAGAGAGAGTGTACGATTTTGCGCGCAGTTGCGTGTGTGTTTGAGTAGGTGTATGTTAGTGAGTCTGTGTGTGCCTGTAGAGAAGGATAGATAGAGAGAAAGATAGTTGGATATAAACAGACTGAAATAGAGAGACAGATATAAACAAACTGACACACACATACACACACACACACACACACACACACATATATATATATATATATATATATATATATATATATCAACAAATAGTATTTAGTAATATACTAGCAGCATCGTACGACTCATACAGCAATCGCTATCACTTGACTTAAAATATTTTGGCCCTTCCTTGCCTTTAAAGGAGTGCCCTTTGCCGTGCTAGTTGTTGCTACATGCTTACTTCTTGCCTATCTCACACTGCGAATTTTTTCTAAGTTCTATACTAAACATTAAATCTGTTACGAAAAAACATTAAATATGTTACGAAAAAACATTAAATCTTTTACAAAAAAAGAACTAAACAAAATGAACACGAAACGATCAGCTTTAAAAAAGGTTTCAAAACTGGAAAAAACGAATGAAAAAAGAATGTTAACAATAAATACTTTTTCACACCCAACCCAGTTCTGCGGAATCAGAGTTTAAGCAAGAGAATGAGCCAAATGGGTGCCATGCAGATTTAAATTTTCCCACATGTGACGAATGCAGCTATCGATTTTTTTTTTCATGCTAGCATGCGAGTTATCATACGTGTCAGTCAGCTGTTGGCTTCCACGCTGGCCAAGTGAATCTTCCTGCCTATTCGTGGCAGCCAGCTATAGGCTCTCACTCTGGCCAGTAGAAAATAGCCACAAACTACACGAAAACTGCCGTAGAAGCATGAAAATATCGATTATTTCCACTATCGATGGGAGTTGGGAAATGCAAATCAGTCTCAGCCTTCCCGCTAACTTGGAGCATGTGCATGTGAATTTTCGTGCCAATCCATCGAAAATTCGTTACACACTCACACACATCCTGCCTATATATTAAAATAATTGCCGGACTTCGTCCATTACAGTATATATATATATATATATATATATATATATATATATATATATATATATATATATATATATATATATATAATTATTGATCTATTTTCAAGCGCTATTCAATAACTTCAGAAAAAATGATTTGCTTTTGAAAGTGAAGTTGTATTATATTGAAGAGCTTAAGTAGGAGGGCGAATAAGATTTCAAGTTTTTTTTTGTTTTGTTTTTTATGGGTGTTGTCTTATTTGACGAAACCGAAGACAAATCTAAGTTACAGTAGAAAGTGAAAAATTGTAGGCTAGATGTTAGTTGTGTGTATGTAATTCATGCTTATCTAGATATCGTGTGTTAGACATGTAACCATTGGTACCAAAACGCTCCCTGATTGGATAAGAATTTACAGGTTTATGACCATGTCACTTCAAGTACGATCACCGAAGTTAAGTAGCCTCGAACCTGCTCACTACTTATATGAGTGACCTCTTTAAAAGTACCAGGTTCTGTAAGCTTGGATGTGCTAGATTTGTAAAGGAATTGGAGATCGGAGAATTAAGTTCCAATTCCATTCGGGTTTGTTATATTCACTTACGCGTAAATAGTCCTGAGAAAGCTATGAATCCATCTCTTCCCATCTTAGTTATGGGTTATTTATTAGCACTTGTATCAGTAAATCGTTATTATCGCCAAACATTTTATACTACAGTGTAACCCGGATATAAGAGACCTGTCGGGACCGAAGCAGAAGTTTCTTATATCCGGGTTTCTCTTATCCGGGTTTGGTCTATTATATATGCATTAACACAGGCTGTAATTTGGGACCAGAGAAAATCTTTCTTATATCCGTGTTTCTCTTATATCAGGGTCTCTTATATCCGGGTTACACTGTATTTAAAAATACAGTGTGCCCATAAAGTTCGTGTTCACTTTAAAAAATTATAACTTTATTTGTATTTGCGATAGAAATAATCTGTAAAAAATGTTATAAAGTTTAATGTACCTAGTTTTAAGTATAGCTAAAATAACTAATGTGATTTCAGGCATTACTGTAAATCAATTGGCAAATGTTTTCCGTGAACTGCAAAATCGTATTACCCATTGAATTGCTAATGATAGAGGACATGTAGAAACTTAAATAAAATTTCAATAAAACCTTAAAAAAGATAGATTTACTTCTTACTAAACTTACTACTTACAAATTATTTCTATCGTAAATACAATTAAAACCATAAATTTGTTATAGTTCACACAAACTTTATGTAAACCCTGTATTTTCTGGATTTAAATAACCTACAGAAGTTAGATAAGAAAAAAAAACAGGACAATCAATCAAGCAAAATATTTACATTTAATTATAGTTAAATTCGTAATGAAATCATATTGAAATGCGTTCGAGCATACGAAATGGAGCAAAAATGTGCGTCTTGTCACGATGATATCTCAAATTAATTAACATGCTCCAGAATTTTATTTCAATAAGTACACATTTTCTTTTAGTATAGTTCAATCAGTTAATTCTTCTGTGATGCTTGCACGCAAGGTTGTTTCTTGCAAGATAAGCTCGCAAACGATCATCCCACTTTAGCTGTCAACTGCAACGTAGGTGTCGAATTATTAGGTTGGTGCAAAAATAATGACGTAATAATGTAGTTTTTTGACGTATTTTTTAACGTAAAAAAACGACATTATTACGTCATTATTTTTGCACCAACTTAATACATCATACATTATATTTGAAATATTATTAATTATCAATGAATAATTACGCGCAGCTTAACATCTATGGGGAGGGAATGTGTGATAGGTATGTTGAGTTCAATTTCTGGCAATAACTTACCATTCATCTTCACACGAATACATACGGCTTTCTCACAAGATCAGTCTAGGAGGAGACACACTAAAAACCGGTTGAGTGTACATTTAATAACTCCGCCCCATAAAAATCTTATTGCTGCGGAAACCACATTAATACTTCATAACCGGCGAGGATGTGGTGCTATCCCTCTAAAAGGGAGACTACTGCTTTGATAGGCGCATTATTAAGTAGGGTACACGTGGGCCAAGTGTATCGGAGGACAGAATATGGAAGAAAAACGAAGCTGAGAGTATTTTTCATGTAGTGGATGTAACTTTTTATCGAATATGTCATAATCCAACAAGTACAGAATGGTGAGTATATGGAAAATGTTTGAACGAACGAGGGAAAATTTAATATCGAAATCAGAATGTGCACTGGAATAGAATTCATGGCTTCCGGAAACTAAGAAAACTATAAAGAAACAGGAAAATCTGGTTAGAAACAAAGAAAAGAGTGCTTATCAGATATGTAATATACTTCCTTCCTTATGGTAGATAATTTTCTCATTGATGAAGGCAATACTTGTGCGAACAGATATTTGTCTCTACAGAAGGATACTGAGAAAAGCTTGAACGGAATAAGTTATTATCGAGAAGATTTAAGGAATATATGACAAGTAGGAGACCTGCACTTCGAATTATAAAGGGAGATTTGTAGCTTCTAACAGATAATAAGAAAAGAGGTTTGGATATATTTGACACTGAAAAGACATTCGGAAGGTAAGTGTACCAGCGGAAAACATAGATTAACTCATTTAGGAAGCTTTTGCAAATATATGACAGAAGAGTATTGTATGGAAACGATTATTGATAATAGCAGGATGGGTATTTGTGGGGAGCCATGATCACCCAAGACCTGATGGGGCACGAGGCATAAAAGAAGGAAAATGATTAACTAAGAATAATGGAATATTATGGACACGAATGTTATTTTAACTGATTTGCGTTTTTTTACTATTTGTTAACCCTTTATCGGTTATTTAAAGGTGCGATATATTTTGTATTGTAAGAATAATTCTTTTTGTTTTGCCTGTGAATATTTAATTAGCTTAATTTATTTTCTAGAATATCAATGATTTTTTAAATTAAAAAACCTAATATTTATGTCATAGCTTTGCGGGAGGATACTAATTCATATATTTCCCAATGTTATTTTAGCGTAAGTAAATGCAACTGATCCGACTGGGATTTGAACTTTCATTCTGAGACGCTATCAGTTATGCCGTCAGCCTAGAAAATGGAAAGAGATACAAAACGAAGAACAGCTTCAAAATTTATCCGCCAAAGAGCAAATTAGACTTCTGCAAGATAACTAAAAGTCATATTCAGAATCATCACACATAAAATAATCTATATTGATACTGAAATAAGATTTCCCGTACAATATGCAAGTTTTCATCATCTGGGAATTTATCCGTGGTATTTGTTTGTCTTGTTCTTGTGTTAGGGTCAAGTTCTTGTGTTTGGGTCTTGTACAGTTTTAATCCACAAAAAATGCATTATTTATCAGAAGTGTCAATCAAAACAACTTACCTTCTCTCTGCATTTAAATGGATCGAATCTAAGTTGTCCTTTTGATAAATTAAAAAGAATCATGTCAATGCTCTCCAGCTGATGAAGGTGATAAATAATACGCTCTCCAGAAACTTGGTATCCTTAAACGTAATGGTAGCGCTGTAAAGTAGATGTGACCTATGACCTATGACCTATGAAGCCTAAACTGACTCACAGCGAGGAAGTAATTCGAAGTGACACGCAAAGAAATCTTCTATGGTTAATCAGGCACGAATTTCTAATAAATGACTTGGTCTCACACAAGCCATTTAAAACTATGACTGCAATAAGTATTACATATTGGTGTGCGCGTAAAGGTGTGGCTCCAGAGAGTTGAACTGGCGTACCGAAGTCAAATCCCAGCCGGTATCAGTTGTGTAATTTTTTCGCACAAAATTATTTAGAAGGGTATGAATCAGTCTCATATCAATATGTAAAAAAAACACGTCAAACTGAACGCTCTAGACTTTGATGTGTGATTGCATAATGTTGCGGATTCCTAGCAATTTCGAATGAGAAATTCAAGAGTCGACTTTGAATTCCAGTCGAGTTCGTTACATTAACTAACGAGCAAATAACATTGAAAAAATTATGACTGTCTAATCCTCTCCTATCTATAGGCTAAATAGTAGGACAAATGCAATTCTTAGCCATGCTTTGTAAACAGTCAAGATGAAATTTAAAGCCGGTTATACCTGGTCTTAGCAAAACCATCCCATAAGCCCTACTTGGTGTGGAAACCGTAGCAGCAATGTCGAGAGTGTTGAGATCTCTGGCCCCATACTCCTCAGTTTATCGATGGTAACACTTAAGTAACTGCAAGTTTGGCCTACAAACTCAACCCAGTTGTTAAGAATTGACAACCAAAAAAGGTTTAATGTGGCTCTGGCCATACACTCTAGAGAAGATTCAACCGTCCATGATATTTCGAGTTAACCATTTTTTTTATTTGCTTTG
>OZ010581.1:122446189-122468689 GCA_963932145.1 Acanthosepion lycidas
GTCAAAGGAAAAAAAGTACATAATTTCATTACCACAAATGTTTTCGAGACAATACTTTGTTCATATGAAGGAACTGAACGCTTGGTTTTTAGTTTATCATTTCAGAAATTAGTTTTTTTATTTACTGATATAAAGACATACGTATCACGTCTTTGTTTGGTAGACTCATATTTTTGGTCGTAGTTGATATTTCAAAAAAAGTGTTCACAAAAAGGAATAATTCCAGCGATATCGAAATTCTTTGTGCGATTCGCAGTAATGCAACTCGGGTCCGCAATCCTTCAGTTGATGGTATATTGACATTGACTTGCAAGGATTATTTTTCATCTGCGTATCTTGTGACAAAGAGACCATTTACATTTTTTTAGTGGAACAATTGCGGTTTTTATGAACATTGGTGAGGGTGGACCAAATACAGAGTAAGCAACTTCCCTTCATGAATCGAAGCTCATCATTGCCAGGCTGAGTTACCAGAAGTACCTGGTTGTCAAATAGAATGAGAAATGGCTTCTTTTCTTCCTTCACAAAAACACTTACACACACACACACATATACATATATATATATATTTATTTATTTATATATATATATATATATATATATACATATAGTTATATGTTTTCTTTATTTTCCTTGGGCTTAAAATTTTGGCCAGCTGTATAGACATATATATATATATATATATATATATATATATATATATATGTATATATATATATATATATATATATATATATATATATATATATATATATGAATATAGAAAACATAACTTTTGCGTTGTTAGACTCAACTACTTATATGGGTAGAGCTTTAAAAAATTAAAATAATATGGTAAAAACAAAAACAATACCACCATTCAATAAGGAAATATGTGTACTGGGAAATTCGGTTTTATGCTAGCAGATCAAATGTTTAAAACCATACATGAACATAGCAGGAACTGTCCAAGACGTCTTAATTGGGAGCTGCACGGATTTCATTGTGAATAACTTGAAATAGTCGATATAAGCGTCTACAGAAGGCTGACTGGAATTCTATCCCAATGATGTAGATGGTTTCAACACGGTCATACACTATTTGGAATTGAAGTCCATTTCTATAGATTATCTTGCCATCCTTTTCAGTGGGTTTCAGTTTGGAGGAAGACACTGGATGAACCACATTATTCGCCATGAAAAAGTCCTTTGTCCAGTAGGCATTATGGTTTGCATATTTGTCCTGCTGAAAGACCCCACCATTTTAACACATCGAGGGTCATCAGACAATAAAGATGCTCTCTCAAACATGCCAATATAAGCAGCCGCACTTTGTCTCCACTGTATAAACTGAAGCTCCATTATCTGTGTATATTTCTAAGGTGAGTTATTATGTACGCTAAATATATTGTTCGGACTATCATCCTCATCTTTGTTGCCTTATTTATCACAACGGCCGAAACGTTGTGATAAATATGGCAACAAAGATGAGGATGATAGTCCGAGCAATGTAAATAGTGCAACTCCATTATTCCTTGGAAGGAGCATACCAGAGCATGATAGAGCTTCCTTTTCGTGCCAGTAATGTTGGTAGACATCTTCACCCTCTTGGTTATTTGTTTTCTCATCGGTGTAGAAAACATTGTTCCACTTCTCTATGTCCTAGACATCTTTCCCTATTATGTGCCCCAGAAATCTCTGTGGTTCCGTAATAATTCTGGTCAAATTGTAGCTCAACTCTATTTGGTCATTACATACTCTTTTAGCTCTCCTGTTGAGTAAAGCAGCTCTGTACTCTTGATACTTAAGCGATAATGTCTGTTGATATTGCTTTTGGTGTGTTTATTAGACAAGAATTCTTTATTCCCAAAATCCTACCCAGATTACTGACTGGCTGCAAGAGTGCCGACTGGGATTCATGTCATCAATGCCCCTTGGAACGGTATCTGTAAACCTCGTCTCAATTATTGTGCCACTAGTGTTACTTCTTCAGTGAAAATTGAAAAAGTGAAAATTGACAAAGATGCTTCCCCGATGTCTCTGAAATAACAGATAAGACACCAATCATTTTTCACGCCTGCCTGATCAGTCCCTATTACCCACAAAAATCACTTTGTTTCGGTTATATCAATATATAGCTCTGATCACGAAAAAGCCAGTTTGTAATCGCTCAGCGTAATTATGGCAAACAAGTCTTCAATTTATCAAATATATTTTTCGTTAGATGTAATGAAATAGAATGAGAACCAGTATAACCTTTCAAAGTTTTGTTCCTCGTGGCTGCCGCCGGCTCTATTAAAGTTTATTAAATAATGTTAATTCCCATTCGCTTCAAATTCATTCAATTTTATTGATAATCAGAATGTATGTAGATTCTCTTTCAATTCTAGTCAGGACCCATATTTCACTGGAATTTTTCCTTAGAAATAAGTATCTTCTGTGCGATAAGCACGTAAAACCACCCATGGTTTCCGCTGTCATATGTTTCTTACTTCCAGCCTATTGCAAATCCCATTCTGTAGTTCCTCCGGAAAAAAAAACTGCGTGATCCTTCAAACTGGTGACATACTAGTCTGCTTTTTTGGCAAAGTATTAGTGGCTCCAATCAATTAGTTAAACCTCTCTCTCGGAACGTCTCTCAGAGAAACAATATGCATTTCGCATCTCAATGTTAACTGCCGATTCCTTAACTATACTCGATGAAAGAGTGTGTCAAGTTTAGGTAAGACTCACTTACTAAGTCTGCAACTATGAAGGCATCGGAGTCTTTTTTTTTTCACTCAAGTCTGCCTTGAAAATTTATCTGTGAATTTAATACAGTTATCACACCTGAGCTGCTGCTTATGCTATGTATAGCGAAGTTCTTGACAAAATCCAAAGAATGATCTATATCCTTTACCAGTAACTAACCTGGCATCTCGGCTTCATATTCCACTTCCGTAACCTAGTTTCCCTTTACCTCAACTATAAATATTTTTTTTATAAATATTGTTCTGTGAGGTTTCTTCATTGGCATCACAATTTCATGAAGTTAAGCGGAGTGCTAGATTGGCAGGTAGGTCTCATCATTTCACTGGTGAAATTGCTTGATGTAACTGTAAGTTATATTATAATAGCCTCTTCTGTAGCACATCTCGCTTATGAAAATCTATTCGGGTTTCTTTATTTCCTCTCAACTATGATCGTCAAAATATACTCATATACTTCACTTTCAGGAAGCGCTTGACATAGAGGCTTTATCGCCTTTCTTGGTGTGAAAGGAATTTAAAAAAGTTTTTTTTTTTTCTAATTGTATGTATACGTTTTATTGTAGTTCCTATTTTCCTTTGCTTCTATGAATCGCATCTTCGCTGGACCAAGTTGGTCCTTAATCTTTTAAGTAAATTTCGAGCACTTACGTTTATAAAAATGATTTAATATTGCATACTTGCGAAAGCGGATCATATGACAAGAAAAATTCCTATTTATTCTACTTTATGGTCTAGCCGAGAACATTTTTAGCACCTCTCATATTTCTTGTCAATTTTATTGTTGCAAGGTTTAATTTTAGCAACAACACAAGTAGAAAAGACGCATTTCACACTGCGCATCTTCTTTAATGAAAAAACAAAAAAAAAACAACTTTGGACATTCGATAGATCGTTCTGCGGAACTGGAGATATCATTTGCGAATTTTCATCGACCTTCGGAAATCGATGTCGCAGTTTAGATAAAAACTTCGACAGTTATGACTCACACACTGTAATTACAAGAATAATGTTATCACTAAAACTTCTAAGAAAATAATTCATTAAGCGCTCCAGCGTCGTCTGGCCAATTAAACACCCACTTTCATCTTGCATATGAGATAAGGCAAATATTTTTGTTCACATTTTTATAATGTTCATGTCATATTTAGATACTTGTAAAATACTGAAGTTATTTGAGAGACCAACCTGATTTGCCGGTAACACTGATGGTGATGGATCAGTTTAATTAAATTTAATGAGTGATATGAAAACGAAAATAAATTTCTTGACGATTTTTCTTGAAACAGGGTCGCAATTATTTGCGCATTAATATAAAAATAGATAGATATATAGCTAGAGAGATATTAAAGGACTATAAACGATAGATAGATAGATATTAGGTTGGTGCAAAAATATTGACGGAATAATGTCGTTTTTTCACGTATTTTTAACGTCAAAAAACGACATAATTACGTCATTATTTTTGCACCAACCTAATAGATAGATAGATGCATGCATAGATAATGATACAGACAGCTAGGTAAGTAGATTTTGATATATAGAGTGATGAATAAAGCGTGACAGTAATATAGATAACGGCTTATATATGTATGATCTGATTATTTTAGCTATCTCTATAAATAACTAGATTATTTTGCAGTTCATGAATGCTCTGTGGATTATGTGAAGCCGAATCATATTCTGGATTATAATAATAATTCCAACTCAAATTCCACAAATCTAAAACGCCAAAATATATATTAGTTGCTATACTGATATAAATCGTTCTTGACTAAGACTGATTGTCGAAAGTGCTTGAATATCACATGACAATTTATGAACTTTGGATAATTTAATTATAACTTCAATCCCAATTTTCGTATAGAAAACGTCATTTTCTATATAGTCACAGCCAAGTCATTTCTCACCAGCAAAATGTAGTAGTCATCTTGTTACAGTCATTAAAGTCTCTTGTCTCACACTTCGCTAGATTTTTAATTACCAAATAGTGAATATTGTTTCCGCCGTGCTAGACAATTTATCTGCCCAGAATCTATCTCACATCTTTATATGTGTAATATTCGTCATTGCTTTGAATGTTTCTGTCTGTTTTATACTTAGAGATATTTGATAAAATCCAAAGAAAAACCAGGAATGATATTAGTCCTGTATGTAACTTTCCTGTCCCCTTTCTATAAATGATTTTATGCTTACTGTTCTGATGAATATTCTCTATGGCATCTAGATTTAATAGGTTGGTGCAAAAATAATGTCATTTTCTCACATAGTAACATATGTGAGAAAACAACATTATTTTTGCACCAACCTAATATTTGAGTAAAAAACACTGAAATCCGAAGGTGCATTTTAATAGCCATAGATGCATTCCAAAAAAGTAAGCAAAGTATTAAGAAACAGGAAAAATCATTAGAAAGAAAGAAAATAGTACTAAACTGTTTTGTGATATATGTCCTCCTATATGACAGTGAATGCTGGATAATCTCATCAAAGAGGAAGAAGAGACATGAAGCAACATATATCTGATTCAAATAAAGATTGATGAGAGTAACGGCGAAGTTTTAGAGAAAATTGAAATAAGAAGGAAACTTATAGTTAACAACAGAAAGAGACAGTTAAATTTGTAGGGCATATAATGAGGAAATATGACTAGGAAAATTTAACACTCACAGGATATATTGAAGGCAAGATAGACAGGAAAAAAACGCGTAACCTACTTAGTGAGCTTGAGTAAATAAATGGTGGAACAAGGTTTAGGAAAAACACGACAAAATTATTACGAACTACGATGGACAGAAAATTGAGGGGAGATTTGATCGTCTAAGTCATGAAGAGAGACGACAGGTAAAGAAGAAGATTGACAACAAGGGCTTATTATTTCAAGGTGGAGTTAAAATGGATGTAATCATAAGACGTTTGGCTGAGATTTTTTTTCGCGTATTTGTCTCTTATGTAACTCTCTTCCGGTTTCAGGCTTTCCAGCCAACTTTGATCTTCAAAAATGAAAGGGCAGAAATTGCATTGAAAACTTTCATAGCAGATGGTATATTTGCTAGAGTTTTTCTTCGTAACAAGGGAAAATAAAATTATCAGTTATTTCCAGAGAAAATTCAATGTCTTTTGTCATACAATCAAAATACTTTTTACTAGTGTTCATAAATTTGCCAGGACCAAGGTAGAGTAGTACTGAATGGTAACGTTATAAGATAGATTGATGTTTTTTATTCACCTTCTACGGCTCTGAATACTTTGAACCTTATTTAAAACCAGGACATGTTTTTAGATTGTAAGAGAGTGATAGTTTGTATTTTTTGGCGATAATTATTGATTTAATGATACAAGATTTACTATTTAACCCATAAATAAGAGGAGAAGAGTTAGATCCATGGCATCCGCAAGGGTATTTCCGCGTAAGAGAATATAACGAAACCAACTGGAATTAGAGTTCGGCAATCTGATTAAAAATACCGAGTTTTGTAAGGGTTTATGGAGAGAGCAATTGCTGTATATATATATATATATATATATATATATATATATATATATATATATATATATATATATATATATCTTTTTAAGCGATTCACTACAAGCAAGGCGGGAAGCCACTAGGACGCAAGGGGTTACAGAAGATTTGGACAAAGATCAGATAGGAGTGATAGAGGAAAGGATGAGGAGAAGGATAGTGGATAGATCAAGGCAACTGGAGATGTCGATTGACATTACATTTGAATAGTTTGAGATTATTGCTCTCAGGGAAACAGGAATAGGGAAGGGAGTTCAACAGGCGAGAGGTGCGAGATATGTAGCTATTGGTGTAGAAGAGACGGCTACATTTAATAATTTCAACAGTGAAAAGGTGAGAGCGGGATGCCAGCCTCGTAGGCGCTTTATTTCATGAAATCTGGGAGCAATTACCATGAAAGTATTTGTAAAAAGAACCCCGAGACAAACAGAAGGGTCTCCAGACCATATATGACAGCAATACTCCATGCAAGAGCGAATTGTTGATATAATAGGTATATGTCAGAATTGGTCCATGTAATTTAAGATTGTAGCAATGAGGGAAGCATGTACATCAGAATCTGACCCATATTGCAAAAATTCTGATGAAGAAGCAGTTTGTCTGTAAATTTACTTCGTGCAAATAAAATACGGACGGAATGAGGATGAATTGATTCACTCTAATTGAACGACGGGTTCTAGCTCTGAATGTCTGACATTGTGAAAATAGGGAATTCAGGTCGCCCAAACATCTGCCATAATTATCATGGTAGATAACGCGAAAAATATGTGAAAGGAATTGGAACGTGGAAATTAAGTCATCACCCACACGGCCGCGCGAACAGTTTTGAACACGATTGAGGCTGGGACTTAAGGATTAAATGACTCCAGCCCGGCTGTGGCTGGAATAATCCATTTTCGTCTGTTCCTGTAGGAGGAGTAAGATATTTTGCGGAGCGACTCAGGGAGCCGAACATTTTTGCAACGCTTTTAACGATATATCATATGTACGCTCCACTTGAACTCTGATGTGAGCTTGAGTCACAATAGACATTCCCGACATTGAGTGTAACATCGTTCTTTATGACTAGCTGAAGCTCAGGGTCTGATCATGCCTTCCGTCGTAGGCCGAGTATTCAACAACGTGACATTCTTGACAGAAATGTTTAGAAAACTTCGACTCAACAAGACTCCTTTTCTTATAAAACTTCAATGAGTATTTCTGATAGGAAGGGACGCTGTTTAACAGGTAATGTTACCATTCATCAACCTAGAAACTACAGACCGGAAAACAGATGGGGGTCGTCTGGCAAAAAATAAACCTTGCAGTGCCAGTAATATCTGTCAGTAGCCTCCGGTATTCATTTACGGTAGTCGCTACCATAGATGACGAGAGAGTTATATCGCCAGAAGGAATTGCACTACTGGGATGGCTATAGCCGTTATAATTATTCAGCATTCGAAAATTAAAAGATATACACTTGTTCAGTCATCATCTTGAGCTCTTGATAAACACTTTCCAGCTTTTGTCGAAAAAATACTCGAATAACAAAATTACTTGTCTATTGAAATCTGGATATCTATGGTGGCGTTAATTGAAGGAAATCATTTATTGTTTATTCTATTTTTTAATTTTTTTTAGATTTTTACTGCTGTCAATAAACTGTTATTCATTTCCTTTAAAAGATATTTCAAGATATCGATTCATATTGATTCATATATATATATATATATATATATATATATATATATATATATTAGGTTGGTTCAAAAATAGTGACGTAATAATGTCGTTTTTTGACGTATTTTGTAACGTCAAAAAACGACATTATTACGTCACTATTTTTGCACCAACCTAATACACACACACACACACACACACACACATATATATATATATATATATATATATATATATATATATATATATATTTATGCAATTACGTTTAAGACTGTTATTGATAAAGGAGATAAAATTTTGTTTCAGATTTTTTAAATATATTTCATATTGTTTATTTCAGTTCTTACAAAGTTGGTAACTGACATACAGTCAAAAACGAAATTATTCGTACATCCATTATGATTTTTCACGTGAAAGTATCGTAAATATGTTTTAAAACATATACAGTCAACGAAGAAGTTAGTCGTACACCTATTCAATACAGTGTAACCCGGATATAAGAGAGTTGTCGGGACCGGAGAAGAAGCCTCTTATATCCGGGTTTCTCTTCTATCCGGGTTTGGTCTGTTTTGTTTAGGTAAGTATGGCTCTAATTTGGTACCAGAGAAAACCTCGCTTAGATCTGTGTTTCTCTTATATCCGGGTTACACTGTATTTTTATCCATTTCTCAGAATCTAACGCCCGTATGATGACAGTTTTTTTTATATGTCAACAAGCAAAAAGGGAACATATAATGGAAAATAGAAAAAGACAAAGAATTGAAAGATTTTCACAATATTAATAATTTTAAAGACGAATAATTTTGTCTTTTCATATTTTGTATGATTCGCCTGTCATATTTGTTGTATCCAACCTATTGTTCTGAAAATTACGTTTTATATTGCTTTATTTTGTGCGTATTAACATATAAAAATCCTTGCACCACACGGGCATTCATTATAATCTGAGAAATGGATAAAAATATTCAAAATTGTTGAAAATTGTTCGTCGCTGATTGTTTATGTTTAAAAAAAAACATTTACGTTTTTTTCACGTGAAAAAACATTATGAAGATTTCCGATGAGACACCGAGGCCCACACGCACGCACACACACACACATACACATACACACACACATATATATTGTGACGTAACCACCATTTCATCAACCACATAGGAGTAAGGCTAAAAAGCACCCCAAAGTAAAATCTCAAATTCTAGTCGGAAATAAGTTAGATATAAAAGAAAACTAAATAAATAAATGAAAATAAAAATAAAAATCCAACGATTTCGACTTGCGAGTGAATATGTTCTATGATCGGCCATAACCTCCTCTTCTCTTCACAAATTCTTTCCCTACTCTTCAACCCACAAGCCAAGGGCCCGTGAACTTTGAAGTGACCCGACCCGAGAATGACCTGGTCCTAAAATTTCACAGCTATCAGGCGTTTGACCATAAGTGAATTCCAGGCACCATCAAGATCTCCTGTTGCGATTCACGTGATCAGAACATACTAAGCGTGTATTGAAATTTTGGCCATCACACAAGCACTGCGTGATTTGCGCCCCTTCCTCCTGCGTACCCGGTCAAGGACGAAGGGAACCCACGTGACTGTCTTTGGGGACAGCTAAAATCTAAAAAGGGATTTTCAGTTTCGCCTCTGACCAGCGGCAAAATCGTCCTTATTCCAAATAGACTGCCCACTGAAATGAGTAAGACGGCAAAGTCTGTCGACTAGAGTAAAAGGACTGCTATGAAACTGAATCAACCCAACGAAACGCCTGTACGAAATACTGTGGACCCCCGAACACTTGCAAAAGAAAAGGAATCCAGGAAAATTGCCGGTCTACCAAAATATTGTTTTAGCATAAGTACTCTCGCTTCGGCGAATCAGAATTTTGTATGAAAATATCGACTCGACTGACAGATAAGTTGATTCTCGTGGTTTGACCTGTTTTTATATATGTTTGTATTCGCTCACGGCTTCTGTTCTTTAATGATCCCCTTCGCCTTTGTTAAATGAATGTTCTTTTTTTTCTTTCTTTCTTTATTTATATATATTTATAAATAAATGTTTTATTTTGAAATCCATCGTCTTGTGTCTGTTCTTCGTTGACTCCCCTGACCGAGAAAAGATCCCACATTTTCCTTTTTTTAAAACCCGTGGTTCATCTATATGCTACAAGTTCGTAACAATATATAGATATATCTAATTATTCTGAATTCTTTTTATGGTGTCAGTGATTGAGATAATTTCATCTCTTACGTACGAACACATTTATCTCTCCACTTAATCTAATGTCCTTATCATTTCTTACCGAATTTGCAAGGTACTGGTCACGACTCAACCAACCTTTAGCGCAATCTGTTCTCTTTTCGTAATTTATAAATTTTTACCTTTCATTACTTCTATCTCCTTGGTGTGTTATCTTATTCACGTTTCCGCTCATATGTCGCTGAGAGGTATATCTAATCTTGTCTTTTGCAGTGAGAGTTATGCTTTTCTAGGTTTGCTTTCAAGCGATCCCTCTAAAGGGGTTTGTACTTCGCTTCATTCTTTTCAGAAATACGTTCGTCGTTTATAAAATTTCCAAAGAAGGATCGATGAACTAACCTGGTGTGAAACGTTCTGTTTCGCAGGATACGACTTCAGACATTTGTGAATTCAATTTTGTGACAAATACGTCAACAATCTGATTAGGTTTGCGTTTTATTTTCTACCGGAGGAAATGACCAAAGAAAAGAGTGTGTGCACTTAAATGAAAACCATATTGGTGTTGAATATGACAAAATTAGCGAAATTAAAACAAATGCCCAATAAAACATGTATTTCGGCTGTGACAATCATGAATCTAGAGTTAACAAATATTGTAATTGATTTGCCGCTATTTTAATAATTGATTTTAGTTTGTGAATATATATACGTATATATATATATATATATATATATATATATATATATATATATATATATATATATATATATATATATATGTATATATATATACACATATATAATATATGTGTATATGTATATATATATTCTGATAAAAATTTGTAAAATGATAATATGAATAAAGTCAAAACGAAACGGTTCTTTGATGCCACATTTATTTGCCCTGATAAAGTCTATCAGAGGATGAAACGGATATTTTCTGATATATATATATATATATATATATATATATATATATATATATATATATATATATATATATATGCGTGTGTGTGTCTGTGTGGTCTGTGTGTGTCTGTGTGAGTGTATTTCAAAAGAATTAGGAGACCAAGCAATCACGCTATGTTGGTTTCAAAATACCGAAATTTGGATCCAAGGTACCGTGATTGACTGAAGTTTTTGTTTTTAAAATTAAAAGCTCTGGTTTGTAATTTTTTATTATCTTCATGCGTGTATTGATCACTTTTTAATACAACTGTTTGTCTAATTAAACGCTGACCAAGAAATTTACATACTACCCATTATAATACCTCAATATCTATAGTCTCGTGTTAAGATTTTGGAGAATTTGGTAAAATTGGTAAAAGAATGAATTTATCAATCAAAAATACAGAGTGTATCAAAAATATTTTTACAAAATTTGGGAGCACGTTTCTTACACGAAAAGTCCATAGAAATATGTTTCTTTCCACCAATATCAATCATTTGGATTTTTACATATGGGGCGACCTAAAACAAATGTGTGTGTGTGTGTGTATGAGTAAAGTAAAAAAGAAAAGCCGATGGTATTCTTCCTCCAATGGGGTTTACCAAAATGTAAGGATTTTATTTTGATTTTGAGAAAAAAACATTTTACTACAGTAACAATTTTAATCTGTCACAATATGAAAGATCATTCAATTTCGCTTTCAATAATCATTATCTTAAAGGGATGACCTAACTTTTATCTTACTGTTAAATACGGATTTAAATAATTAGGTGCTATTTCTTATCCGAGTGCACTCAAATAATTAAAAAAAAATATTAATTTCAATAAAAAAAATATTGAAATAAGAAAACTTTTAACTTTAAATTTAGATTTAGCAATTAAATCACTTGAAATTCAGTGGTAATTATGAGTCATGTTCGAACATATGATACTGCAAAATAAATACTTAAAATATTGCTTGCTACATTTTTTCACTTGTACATTTTCTGTTAAATGTCCGTCGGCTAAATGTTCGTTTGGCCAAATGTCCGTTTGGCCAAATGTCTCTCGGCCAAATATTCGTTCGGCCAAATGACCGCTCGGCCAAATGTCCGTTCGGCCAAATGTCCGTCGGCCAAATGTCCGTTCGGCCAAATGTCCGTTCGGCCAAATGTCTCTCGGCCAAATATTCGTTCGGCCAAATGACCTATCGGCCAAATGTCCGTTCGGCTAAATGTCCGTCGGCCAAATATCTGTCGGCCAAATGTCCGTTCGGCCAAATGTCCGTCGGCCAAATGTCCGTTCGGCCAAATGTCCGTTCGGTCAAATGTCTCTCGGCCAAATATTCGTTCGGCCAAATGACCGCTCAGCCAAATGTCCGTTCGGCCAAATGTCCGTCGGCCAAATGTCCGTTCGGCCAAATGTCCGTTCGGCCAAATGTCTCTCGGCCAAATATTCGTTCGGCCAAATGTCCGTTCGGCCAAATAACCGTTCGGCCAAATGTCCGTCGGCCAAATGTCCGTTCAGCCAACTGCCCGTTCGGCCAAATGTCTCTCGGCCAAATATTCGTTCGGCCAAATGTCCGTTCGGCCAAATGTCCGTTCGGCCAAATGTCCGTTCGGCCAAATATTCGTTCGGCCAAATAACCGTTCGGCCAAATGTCCGTTCGGCCAAATGTCCGTCGGCCAAATGTCCGTTCAGCCAACTGCCCGTTCGGCCAAATGTCCGTTCGGCCAAATGTCCGTCGGCCAAATATCCGTTCGGCCAAATGTCCGTTCGGCCAAATGTCTCTCGGCCAAATATTCGTTCGGCCAAATGTCCGACGGCCAAATGTCCATTCGGCGAAATGTCCGTTCGGCCAAATGTCCGACGGCCAAGTGTCCGTTCGGCCAAATGTCCGTTCGGACAAATGTCTCTCGGCCAAATATTCGTTCGGCCAAATGTCCGTTCGGCCAAATGTCCGTTCGGCCAAATGTCCGTCGGCCAAATGTCCGTTCAGTCAACTGCCCGTTCGGCCAAATGTCTCTCGGCCAAATATTCGTTCGGCCAAATGTCCGTTCGGCCAAATGTCCGTTCGGCCAAATGTCCGTCGGCCAAATATCCGTTCGGCCAAATGTCCGTTCGGCCAAATGTCTCTCGGCCAAATATACGTTCGGCCAAATAACCGTTCGGCCAAATGTCCGTTCGGCCAAATGTCCGTCGGCCAAATGTCCGTTCAGCCAACTGCCCGTTCGGCCAACTGTCCGTTCGGCCAAATGTCCGTCGGCCAAATATCCGTTCGGCCAAATGTCCGTTCGGCCAAATGTCTCTCGGCCAAATATTCGTTCGGCCAAATGTCCGACGGCCAAATGTCCATTCGGCGAAATGTCCGTTCGGCCAAATGTCCGACGGCCAACTGTCACTCGGCCAAATATCCGTTCGGCCGAATATCCGTTCGGCCATATGTCCGTTCAGCCAAGTGTCTGTCGCCCAAATATCTGTTCGGCCAAATGTCCGTTCGGCCAAATGTCCGTCGGCCAAATGTCTGTTCAGCCAACTGCCCGTTCGGCCAAATGTCTCTCGGCCAAATATTCGTTCGGCCAAATGTCCGTTCGGCCAAATGTCCGTTCGGCCAAATGTCCGTCGGCCAAATATCCGTTCGGCCAAATGTCCGTTCGGCCAAATGTCTCTGGGCCAAATATTCGTTCGGCCAAATGTCCGACGGCCAAATGTCCATTCGGCGAAATGTCCGTTCGGCCAAATGTCCGACGCCCAAGTGTCACTCGGCCAAATATCCGTTCGGCCGAATATCCGTTCGGCCATATGTCCGTTCAGCCAAGTGTCTGTCGGCCAAATATCTGTTCGGCCAAATGTCCGTTCGGCCAAATGTCCATTCGGCGAAATGTCCGTTCGGCCAAATGTCCGACGCCCAAGTGTCACTCGGCCAAATATCCGTTCGGCCGAATATCCGTTCGGCCATATGTCCGTTCAGCCAAGTGTCTGTCGGCCAAATATCCGTTCGGCCAAATGTTCGTTCGGCCAAATGTCTGTTCGGCCAAATGTCTTTCGGCCAAATATCCGTCGGCCAAATATCCGTCGGCCAAATATCCGTCGTTTAAATACCTACCGGAGAAATGTCTGTCGGCTAAATGTCTGTCTGCGAAATGTTCGGCCATTACTTAAAGCGTTGTGTGTCAAATACCTTGAGACAGCAGAGGGTAACAAAAACTTGGAGAGCTGAATTACGAAACAGAATTGACTGAAACTGAGATATTCAATAAGGCATCTCACCTGGAATTAGAACATTCTATTCCCGTGGACTAAATAAAGAGATGGGTTCGAAATTTACAACTATATCAGCTGAAGAATACCGGAGCGACTGAAACGTAAATATGCCAATGAAGAACGATGTAAATTTTGAAAATATTTACAATACCTCATCTTAGTAATAAAGACAGCTGATACGGAGATTTTATAATAATATATATATATATATATATATATATATATATATATATATATATATATATATATATATATATATATATATTAGTTTGGTGGAAAAATAATGACGTAATAATGTCGTTTTTTGACGTATTTCTAACGTCAGAAAACGACATTATTACGTCACTATTTTTGCACCAACTTAATATATATACACACACACACACATATATATATGTGTATATGTATATCTTGTATATATATATATATATATATATATATATATATATATATATAGATATATATATATATCTTGTATATACACATACATACATATATATATATATATATATATATATATATATATATACAAGATATATATATATATTTTGATATATAATTGAGTATAGATGCTTAATAGAATATCTGTAAAGTCGATTAATATGTATTATTAATTTCTAAGATACAAAGATTTTTGTCTTCCCTGGATATTAAAGTTGGTTTTAAAATAAATATATTGGATTTAATATTTTAGATGCAAACGATATTCTGTCGAAGTGAACCGTCCTCATGATAAAATATTTCTCACCGCTAATTTAATCAAGGCTAATCGACTACACCTAAGGCATTGGAAAGCCTTTTAAAAATCTCCCACTCGTACAAAATTACTAAAATCAAAATCAGCTCTTCGGAAAATGTAGGAAAACAAATTTTTTCTCTGTGTTTTTTTACGTGGAAAATGTTTTGATTATCTGCGTGTACGATTTGTCTTTTATATTTGTATATTTGCAATGATATTTGTATTTTAACGTGTATTTTGTAGTTGATTCCATATAACTGTCCTTACCTTTGTCTTCGGGTTTAACACTTTGGTGAGATTCACAATTTTTAAACCCGTTTTTCACATTTAAAAATATGAATTTCTTTTACGTTTTTGTATTTTTAAGTATGAATTTCAGAATGATCTCGAGAAACATAGTTTTTATATTAAACATGATTCTTAGGAAAAACGTTTCAACATTAGATTAGGCATTTTCATTGTCTATGCGTCGTTTTTAACGTTTCATTCATAGAGAGAAACATGTCAAGTCTCTTGCATAAGTTTCTATCAATATGAACGCCGAGAAACGTGTCACGTACTAAATACTTCTTGGAATATTTTGTAGTTACAATTGAAGCACAAAACACTTATTTGCTTTAAAATCATGAAAGAAAGAATATGCTTCAAGTACTTTATCCAATATTGACATACATTAGTAATATAGAGATCGATCAATATGTTCATTGCTTGTTAGAGTTATTAGCTAAAAGTACATATAAAAATGCTACTCCTTGTTAATCACCGTGTGTATCAAATGCGTTGGCAAAAGTGGATATATTATAAGACAAATATATAAATTCTTATTACCATAAGACATTGCGGATTCACTGCTGAATCTAAACTGGTTAAATTAAAGATAAAATATAAAAGGAAAACTTTTCTGACGAATTTCCTTTTGAGTTCTTCCGAAGATTAACAGTTTTATTGATAAAATCGGTCTTGTATATGTGTGCAAGTTATGGAGATAAACAGAATAAAAGCTGGTAATAGATTACACAGGAAAGCTAAAAAAATATTAATATTTCAATTTGAATTTTGCCACCCGGCATATCTAGATTTTTAACTCAACCTCATTATTATTGGTATTACTGTTATTTATTTAGCCTATCGTTATGAATAATCAAGAGCATCTTCACTTTATTTGTTACTCTCTCAGAAAGCTATTTATGTTTACTGGGACTATAACAGGACACTATACGCGAACCTTTTATTCTCAGTGGATTAAAGCTTTCTTAAAGCCTACACCTGCGTACATTTGTTATTTACATCTATATTGTATGAGCTATGGTTTGGAGACCAAACGCAATATGTTGTATGAAAATGGAAATAAAATCACAGTAGAAAATAGAAAAAATCAGAGCATTTTCAGGAATGTTTAGCTTTAATAATAATGTTTTTTATGTTAACCAAAATTGCATTATGTTGAAATTACGATTTGAGCGAATTGGATTAATGACGCCGGAACGGATTTTATGTTTTCTTAAAATATCCATTTTACTTTTGCATAATATTTCTTTTAAGCTTAAATTTAAAGATGGCTGATTTATGGCAAATTTTAGATAGATTTCTCCAGTCTCTTGAAAATTCTTCAAAGTTTAAAATTGTTTTATTTTTTTAATTTTTTTTTTTGTTTTACTATTTCAGGTAATCTTACCAGGTAACCCACTTATATAATCATTTCGACTATGAGTCATCTATACATCAGTGACACGAGAGGTACCAGTAATCAATCTTTCGCGTTATCTGTTAACTTTTCTACCTTTGATGTGTAATTGTTGTCCGCATTTATCTCGCTTTTTCTTCTGTTTTATTGTTGATATTGACTTTTGTATCCCAGGAAATAATTCCTTGTTCATTAAATCGATTTATTCATTGTTTCACAGTTTGTTTGCAAGCGATATTGGCCGTTTCTATATTGCATACATATACATCTATAGCATTACAAGTTCAAAATGAGAATTTGCAAACTGAAAATGAGAAAACGTCACAGTCAAAATGAGAAAACCCAAATTTAACACTTAAATAGTATTTATCATATAGCAATATAAGTTTAATAATTGACATCTTTCAAATTTAATAATGATGAAAGCATCCTTTTGGAAGTTTGCTTTTATTCGATTTCAGAGAATTGGCGTCATTTCCTTTAAGGTATCTTCAACGAAGTCTTCCAATTTGTTCAATCTAAAATCCTTTTTCGTCGTCCCTGATAGAATTTCTGCATTGAGGACCTCACTCATATTTTGGGGCCAATTTTCTGTTCAGTAATGCCTTCTTAAACGACAAAACTTTTTTCTATTTAATTAAGCATACATAGCACTGTACAGTGCCATTCGGAGAAAACGATTGCACTCAAATAATGTATCGTGTAAAATTCTCTCAATATTGGACTGCTGTGGATCTTTGTCAATGACAATAACTGTTGGTTCCTGATAGATTTTATAGGCCTTCTGCAAGCATTCCTTTATCCAATTTCCAGTTGCTTCCTTATTGTAGGAACTTGAATGAATTTCATGATGTATTGGCTCCTTTGTACCAATTAGTTGAATATTTGCACCATTAGAAGCCGCTGAAGATATACTGCATCTTTTTCTTCTTAATGGTCGATATTGAGTTCTGGTAATATCCTGGTAGAAATTTGTTTCGACCCTAAATGGAATGGGAGAATTGTCAGCTTGATAATCTAATAACGTTTCGGCAAATCCCTTTCTCTTTTCCTTACTGGCGCTACTAATCCCCGTTTCATGTTTTAAAATTTATATCTTAGTGTACCTTAAGCCATCCAGTTGTCGGCGAATACATTTATTGGATACAAAAATAACATACGTCTTTTGAAATTCTTCTGAAAACTGAGAACAGGTGATTCTTGTGTTCTGCTCATTCTGATCAAACAAAAGTTGTCACCAGGTCTCCAGAAATCTCCAAATGCCTATAGCCAGCCCTTGTATCTAATTTATAAATTCCCTTTATCCATACATATACAGTGAACGTTTTGATTCTCAAACATCTTGTTGAGAATTTCCAGTCCCCATCAGTTTCGCAGAGTAACAAAAACTGCCTTTTCTTTTCATGGACTTCGGATTTGTATAAATGTCATTTTGGTAATGATTATTACGAGATGAAATGAATGAGCATAGGATTTACAATTGTCAAATTATTAATTGACTATATAGTGTCTAAGAACTTTGAAACATCTTGATTAAAATTCATACCTGAAGTTTATACACAGACACACTCAGGCACGCACACACACAGACACACGCGCGCGCACACACACAAACATTTATATATATATATATATATATATATATATATATATATATATATATATATATATATATATATATGGTTGGATAGATGTGAGCTTGTGACCCTGGGTTTCACGCTGACGATCGCTAAAGCGTGAAACCCAGGGTCACAAGCTCACATCTATCCAACCATATATGTTAACTCTATCTCTGATATTTAGCGCTTTCTAATAAGTACCGCGCATATAATATATAAATAATTATACATACATATATATATATATTTATTTATATTCATATACACACACTTTTCACACACACACACACACATACACACACACACATATATATATATATATATATATATATATATATATATATATATATATATATATATATATAGGGAGAGAAAGAGAGAGAGAGATTGAGAGAGAGAAATACCCATGTGAAAATTAATTGAAACAACTGTTTTAGTTTCCTTTCTTTCACCATACGGTTAATTTCCGACCCACTGGAGTGACAGGCTGTAATCTGTCATTTGCAGTGATGTGCGTAATATGAATTTATTTTCTGGGTGTATGAAGAAATTTGTTTGGCCTTGAAATATATATATATATATATATATATATATAAAGAAATATAGTCTTAAGGTGTGCTATATTTATGCAATAAAGTGCTCAATATCAGAGATAGAGCGTGTGTAAATATAAAAGTGAACATAGAAGTCAACACTTAGAGGCGACAGTCTGTTTCATGACATATGCAATCGTCAAGCCAATATATATATATGTATGTATGTGTGTGTTTGCGTGCGACCTTGTGTACAAGTGAACGATATTCAATAAAAAAAATAACAAATGTGCTAAGCACGTGGATCACGCCCAGTTTATTTAAAATTTACAAAATATCAATTGCTAGCACCTACGGAAAAAAATTAATAGTGAATTCTTACTAATAGTGTAGAATTGTAATTTGATTTTGCATCTTTGTTTTAGCTCGTTTTCTTTGGTTTTTGTCATTTCAAGTTTGAATTTTCTCATTTCGACTTTGGTTTTTCGCTTTTTGATCTGGGATTTTCTCATTTCAAACCTGTAATGGTAAAGTCTAGCAATCACCACTTATACGTTTCTTATAAGTCATTGTCAAGTCATTTCAACACGAATGTGATAATAGATTTCTACAGCATATCGCCATCCGTTTCTCTTATACCTTCAAACAATTTATTATCACACTTTGACTCAGTTCTGCCATCGTTACATAAAAATTCATTATAGTACTTGAGCAAAGGATAGAAAATGTTACACCGACAACCGAAAAGAGATGCCGAATAGGGAAATACGTCTTTCGAAATCTACACTAAGAATTAAGAACCATGAAAAATCCGTTTGAAGAAAGAAATAAATACTGAACATTAATCTATATATTATCAGCCCCCAATATATAGATGTGAATGCAGGACATTTGACTCATATATGAGGAAGAGACTCAATGCAAGAGAAATATGATTTTACCAGAGGCTGTTAAAAATACCTGCGACTGAACATGTGGATAAGGAAGAAGCTTTCAGGAGAATGAAAGCAAATGTACGTTTATATTAGGTTGGTGCAAAAATAATGACGTAATAATGTCGTTTTTCGACGTATTTTTTAACGTCTAAAAACGACATTATTACGTCATTATTTTTGCACCAACCTAATAATTATAATCAGTAATGGACACTTCAAATTTTCTGGACACACAATGGGGAAAATACTGAAGAATTTGGCACATAGAGAGAACAGATTGAAGGCAATTGCGACAGAGAGGAAAAACGAAATTAACCTTTGGTAAAGGTGATTTTCTAAGCTTGGCTTAGATGTAGCACAAGGCCGAAAGTGTTGAGCACCCATTGTGAATCTACCTCCTTACTCAATCGTAATTGATCTAGCGAGACAAGATACTGACCATTACACCACGTCGAGATTATCTGTCTCCCAAAATAAAATTTCCTCTTTCTGTTTTGAAGTATAAATGTACTCGTTATTCCTACTTTTAATTTAAACTTGCTATTTTCTCCTATAGGATGTCTGGTGGTGTTATGTTTAGAGGCTCGGAAAGAGAAATAGGAGAGTTTAGTTCGAATTCCAGTCGTGTTTTTTACATTCACTTGCGCGCGAATAATCTTGGGAAATCTGAACATCGATTTCCTTCCGCCTGGTACGAGTCAAATAGTAGGAATTGGATCTGGAAAAAATAGTTGTTATTCTCAAAAATTGTTAATGATTACAATCCAAAATATGTGCCGACTTTAAAACACACACAAAGGGTTGATAACCCGTAAAAAACAAATCAACTTATTCACAAGTTTGTTCCATAGTAGTTTAGCAGTCGTCATGACTATCATATCATTATCTTTTCTTTCTTCCCTTATGGAAATATTGTACAGTTGGCAATTCATGATTTCATATGACATAGCAGTCAATAACTATTTTGTGGTTCTAATGGCATCCTATCTATGAAAATGATTCTCATTTCGATATTCCAATGAAACTTAGTTTTTGCGTCTCGTTTTTCTTCAACTATAATTACATGTTTGTACTTACTTTATTTTGACATCACCAAAAGGTAACTCCAACATTGCAATATCCATATTCCTTACGGCCAAGCCTTCTGTTGTCTTATGTGTTAACAATATTTTAATAACGAATTTATTTAGGAGAATGTTCCGTTTTCTTTCTGAGTCTACCACATGCACACTGTGATCGGCGTACTCTTAAGTTTATCTCCAGCCGATAATAAATCATGGAAGCTCCCAAATTCTCTATTTCTGCTTACTTCTTACCGTCTTCTTATAGTTAATGATAAAAAATTACTTTAATTATTAATTTTATTGGCAAAGAGATTTTCATTGAAAGGAATTTTAAATGTTTTCGATATAGATATATTCCTTCATTTCTTTGAGTTCATCTTGTTCTGATTTTGCCTTGCCATCATCAATTTAGTAATAAGATTATTATCCAAGGAAATTGTAATAATATTTATTTGATCATTGTTATTCATACATCATTCCATGGCGTTATCGCTTTCTTTTCTGGTTGAAATTGAGTGTAACAACATTATTAGATACTTCCTGAAAATTGTATTTAAATATAGTAAACGTTCCTTGAAGAATTCATCGTTATGTTTTATACAGCAACGTAAAATTTAATGGTCTGTCTATATTTCTGAGATGAGGTATTATATACATTATTTACATTATTCGGACTATTGTCCTCATCTTTGTCGCCATATTTATCACAACGCTTCGGCCGTTGTACGCTCTGGCCTTCTTCAGTTCGAGAAATAAAGTGTTCAGTTCGAAATTCCAACCACCTGAAGAAGTCCCGAGCGTACAACGGCCGAAACGTTGTGATAAATATGGCGACAAAGATGAGGACAATAGTCCGAATAATGTAAATAAAATTTAATTGCATATCATATTCTATCAATATGTTAAGTATTGATTCATTTACGAGAATTATTATTTCCTATAAATTTAATTCTACTGTCGCATTTCGTGTCGGTTTTGTCTTAGATTTTTTAGGGGTCAAAGTTACACGCTTTACTAAATCAACGAGTTCTGTTTATTATATATCTCAATTGATTAAAACAAAACGGAAGTAAGTGTAGCATATTTTCTACGAGGAAGGGTGAGGAGGGAAACAAAGAAAAAAATCTAATTTTATGTTTAATTTATATGGTAGCGAATGCTGGTCAATCTCTTCGGAGATGAAAAAGTGGCTTGACGCATCAGCTATTTTTTTCTACAGAAGAATACTGAAAAATACCATTGACTGAATTTGTGATCAATGGGTAATTTGACATTTTTATGACGCATATAAAGAATAGAGGGCCTAGAGCATCTGACACTCACAGGGAGTGTAACGAACCTGTTTAAACGGTTATGAAAACAAAGCGGGGAACAGATGGTGCAAATATGAACGTTACTAACCGCAAAAAGTTATCGGATCTTGAAAAGTCCACATTCTGCAGGGAGAGGTAATATATAAGTAAAAGATTCATGGCTATTTTCGTATTAAAAAAACTCGACTCTATTCTTAACCAATAAACAATCTTTACATGATGTTACTTTCGAGATATCGTCAAAGAACTAAAGAAAATACGAGTAAATAAAACATCCGGGGAAAAATCAGTGAATAATAACACGACTTGATAAA
>OZ010581.1:122473689-122516189 GCA_963932145.1 Acanthosepion lycidas
GTCCTTCACTTCACCCTGTCCTCTTTCACGCCTCTTTAATCTTGCTCCCACTTTCTGTAACCTTTTGAGTGCTAGTGTCACTCCCGGCTTGGTTGGGTGAAAACTCAAAAAGAAAAAAAAGTAAATGCATATTTTTTTTTACAATGTTGTCACAAGATGGCCAGAAATAGCTAAATATTTGATATGAAGATTTATATATTGTACCTTTGTTTTCGATCATGCTTGATTTTTAATCTCTTAAAAAATACCTGTGTATAGCGTGACCCCCTATTTTTGGAGTAAAAAAAAGAAATTGATCAGAAAACTTACGGGTATATACGGAACGTGTCTTTTCTTTCTTTCATTTTGTGATTTTCGCTATAAAATATCTGGTGGAGCAATGCTATTTGCACCTTCCATTGTGAGCCACATGTTCAGTGAGACATTCCTATTTTTTAGACCCTCTGGCACAACTAGAAAACACTGGGGTTGTTTTATTCGTTTTCCGCTTGGAAAAGTAATCCCTGTTTTTTTATACCATTTCAATGAAAATGTACGAAGCAAAGAAAGATTCATGGGATGAGTAAAATATAAAAGAAAACAGAGTTGAAAGAGAAAAGTGGGTGCATGAGATAACATTTTATTTTTCCTCTTTTTATTCTATCTTGATTTTCTAAGCGTTGCTTAGGTGTAGAAGAAGGCCGAAATGGTCGAACACCCAATGACGATCGAACACATTATTCACTCAAAATTAATCTATCGAGACAAGATTGTTAACCATTACACTACGTCAATGTATCCTCATATTGTAAGCTTTCCTTAGATGTGTCACAAGCCCCAAATTGTGTATCGCCCAGTGAGAATCACCCTCAGTGCTCAGTCGTAATTGATCTCACGAGACTAACTTGCTGACTATTACACCACGTCAAAGTCACCAGAATGATTTTCTAAGCTTAGCTTAGATTTGAGAGGTCTAAAGCGTGGAACACACATTGAGGATCGAACCCACTACTCTTGCGAGATAAACTTGTGAACAATTACACCACGTCGAAATGTCCTGTCTTTCTAAGCATAACATTGATGTGGTACAAGCCCGTCACTGTGATGCGATCAGCGAGGGTCGAACTCACTGCTAAGTAGTAACTTGTTTTGTGAGATATATTAGCTAAAAATTACACCACATTGAAATTTCCTATCTTTTTAAACATAACTTCGATGTGGCTCAATCCTGAAAGCGTGAAGCGGCCAGTGAGGATCGAACTCTCTACTCAGTAGTAACTGACCCTGCGTGATAAGGTTGTTAACCATTACACAACGTCGAAGTGGGTCTATCTTTTCTTCGATGTTCCTTATAATTTCATGTTATGTCCGATTATGGTTCTATCACTTTGTGGCTGTTAACAAAGGTTGTCTTTTTAGCTATCCCCACGATGACAGCCAATTACACTATTTCGTTAGTGGTCCCAGTTTCTGCTATCTTCTATTAGCTTCACTATATTCTAAGAATGGCACATTCTCGAACCTCGCACTCCTCATTAGATATCTTTGAAATTTCATTACCCTCTTTCCGATGCTACTTATAAGTATCTTTTTTGTTTCTATTTTCTCTAAAACATCCTCGTTACACACATTTACATTCCATAAGATTTCCGGTATTATTCTGCAGTCCCACATTTCTGGCACCTCTTCTTTATCTGTGAGTAGATTATCCACCATTCACTGCCACAGAGGACCGATATTACATAATAATCCAGCATGAGTTTTAACATTTTCCTATTTCTTAATACAATTCTCAGCATCATTTGCGGTTCTAGAGTGTCTTTGATTTTCGGTGATCTGATCATTTATAATCTCAAATATTTGATTTGAATTTTACTACTAATTCCTAGTACTCAATTAATTACTGGGTTTACTGTCACTTCATATTCGCAACTTATTTTGCTCTTCATTTTCTATAGCTTTCGTTTAATCTCCTGCAACAGTTACACCTGAGGTTTTGTATTTCGTCCCTTTTTCCGAATTGTTCGTATTTTCTGTTGAAGAGATATTCATATGTGATGCCGCTTTCTTTCTTTCTTTTCCTTTCCTTCTATCTTTTTCAACTTCTTACACATTTTTGATTGTTTCGCTCATTTTTTCTTTTCATATTTTATTTTCTTTATTACCTTCCCTGTGTTTTTTTTTCTTTTCATTATTTCTCTTTTTGATTTTTCCTTCTTTCTCTTTTTATTTGATTTGTTCTTTCTTTCTTTCCTTCCTTCCTTCCTTCCTTCCTTCCTTCTTTCCTTCTTTCTTTCTTTCTTTCTTTCTTTCTTTACTTCCTTCCTTCCTTCCTTCTTTCTTTCTTTCTTTCTTCCTTTCTTTCCTTCCTTCCTTCCTTCCTTCATTCTTTCTGTCTTTCCTTCCTTCTTTCTTTCTTTCATTTCACGTTTTATTCTTTTTTCACATTATTTCTTTTCAGAATTGATTCTTTCTTTCTTTTTTCTCTTCAAATTTTCTGCCTTTTTTCTTTTCATTTCTATTAGGTTGGTGCAAAAATAATGTCGTTTTCTCACATATCTTCCTATGTGAGAAAACGACATTATTTTTGCACCAAGCTAATAGCTATCATAGGTTACATCATAGGATGTTTCTCGGTAAAAAATGTTTTTTATTCTGAAATAAATTTTAATATAATATTCACACGCAACAAAACAATTATTCTTACAACAAAATATATTTCGGCTTTAAATAATCCAGAAAAGGTTGATAAGCCGTAAAAACAATTCAATCATTCATTCTCTTCACATTTGATTCTTTCTTTTCTTCCTTTCTCTAGAATTTCTATTGTTTAATAAATCTCTTCATTGTCAACATTATTTATACTTCTTCCTTCACTCTTATCAAATTGTTAATCAGATATACAGAGCGGAATTTCTATTATTTAGTTATAATTTACCGAAAATATATATATTCCAAAAAATTCCCTCGTTGATTCTTGGATTTACCTTCAAATAGAATGTCAATTATGTGTATTTTATGTCGAGAGACTTTCTATTTACAAAATGATAATTTGGTGTCAAATGATTTTTTTTATGCCGACTTTCCTTAAGACGGCGACAGATTTTAAAAGACTAAAATATTTGATTATTCATTTTACTGAATTACAGAGAATTTTTTTTTGATGTCATATCTCTTCAGGACGTAATCTTCCATAGCTAAGCCCAGATTCCTTTCATTTATTATCTTTGAATTGCTCTTAATTCCTGGGAAATAATCGTGCAATAGGTACTTGTTGCATTCTCCAGTTGTCCTCAGAGATTAGCTTCCATTTAATACGAAAAGACCAGAATATTTTATTCATAGCTTGTAGGAGTTACTATGGGCGACACCCTTCCCAAACGCATTTATGCAAAAGTGAAAGACAATGCCTGGTCTAAACTTGAACTCGATTTTTTTTGCTAGGATGAAAAATGTTTACACTGCCTGCACATCAAATAAAGAATGAAACTAAATAAGTGTATTAGAAATATTGAACCCAAGATGACCATCATTTAACATCCGCAAGAGTGAATGTATTTAACAGAATTTTCAATACTTACGTGAAAATATACTTTTGCTTCACTCACTTGTGCCTCTTTCTTTGTCATCTATAAAAGTACACCGTTTGCCGTAAGTAACACCAAAGGAACCAGACATCAACTCAGCTGAATATGATGTATTTCGTGATATCTGAGATACTCAGTTCATATCATACGTTTGCTTGAAAGATATTGATCTAAGAATAACTTTCAAAAAATTAAAATTATACGAAGATTTTTGGGGAGGGAAACTATGAATTTATTTGGGAAAGTTGGCACTTTAAGAATTTGAGAATTTAAAAAAAATAATTACGAACTAAATTCCTTATTCTGTACAAAGCGAAAGCACTTACATTTATTTATTAAAGCTAAGTGATGTTTAGGAAGATCAACAGAATGTTGAATGTGTTTAATTATATGAATTCTATCCAGTCTGTTTAACTAAAATTACCGCAGACTATCATTTTCCATACAAAATAGAACAGTGAACATGCAACAGACTGAATATTATAATTATTATACAATCTAAATAATAATAATATATGATGTAATAATTATCTTCAGATGTAATGTTACTCAGAGTTTTATAAAATGTATTCTGTATTTGTGTCGTTGGCTTTTCTATGTCTAAGAAAACAGGATGTAAGTATGGTTAGCTAGAAGGGCAGCCCAAGTTGCTCAAAAGAATAAAGGAAGTTGCCTTCCAGAAGCTAAACAAAGTATTAAGAAACAGGAACGTTTCTTCTAAGACAAATAAAATATTTCTGAAATGTTAAGAAATATCAATCTTTTTTATACGGCAGGAGATAACGGATGATTTCCTCATAGATTAAGAGGAGATTTGAGGCAACAGTGATATAAAGAAGGATGTTGAAAATAACATTTCAAGCAATGGTGAAGTTTTAAAGAAATGTAATAAAAAAGGAATTGAAATTACAAAGAGACCGTTGAAATAATATCGAAGGAATATTTTGAGAATCTTCGAAGATTAAGGATTGATACAGGGAAACATTAATAACAATGTTTTGCAATGATTTTAATCATATTACTTCAAAGCAAGCGATAAAACTATTAGGTTGGTGAAAAAAATAATGTCGTTTTCTCACATATGTTACTATGTGAGAAAGCGACATTATTTTTGCACCAACCTAATACTAAGAGTCAAGGAGTTACTAAGACTGAAGAAAAATGAGAAAATTTAAGGAAGGAGAAAGGACAATAGAAGAACAATTTTCGGGAAGACAGAAGTTAGTGATTGGTGTTTTATTTAAAATTTTGAAGATCATCATATAATTCTCCATGAGAAGCCACCATAGTCGTATAGGCACCGAAAAGTACAATGTACAGACGAAATTGAAAAATTTTACTGTAATTGAGGCAACACCTAAAACCAATGTAAATCACAACAAATGGCAATCATCATCGAAGATCTGAATAAAAATGTTGGGAAGGAGAGAGACAGTAAAATATTTTACAAGTATGAACAAGGATCATTTAATGAGCTAAGAAAAAATGAGTCCAAAATTTTCCATTATAAGGAAAATCATCGACATTAATTTAGCGTGAAGATAGTACTAATGTCGACAGAAATTTATGAAACATTTCTGTTATTTTTTATCAAAATAAATTTCTCATGTCCAGTAGCTTTTATCGATCTTTCCTTTATTGATGGTGATTTCTTTCCTAATCTTTTATATGAATTAATGTGCAATGCCAACATTGGATGATGCCATTATTATCTCTTTCTGTTACTTACTTGATATCAATTTTACCTATGTCTGCTATGCAAGTGATGTGGTCTCTGTTATTTGGTTTAGTACTTGTGATTGTATAGCGCCAGTTTACAATTTACAATGAGGTGTGATATTCGGGGATATGCACAGGTTTTATTCAGCCCAAATCATTTTAACTATTGATCTGGAAAAGCGGTTGCATACAGCCGATAATTTTGATATTTCTGAACCTGTTTGCTGCAATGCATAGCATCCATATGTAAGTCTGAATCTCACAAGGCTAAGCACATCACTCCGGTTTTCAGGTAAATGTTATGGTCTTATAGCAGTTTGCTGGGCGTTCAGTGAAACAATATTCTGCGCTGCCTATTTTATGTTCAATATCTTTAACTTCTATACAAAATGTTTTATAACTGTTCAATAAATCGAGGTATTGAGGTATTTAGTATTTACTGTTAGGTTGGTGCAAAAATAATGGCGTAATAATGTCGTTTTTTGACGTTAAAAAATATGTCATAAAACGACATTATTACGTCGTTATTTTTGCACCAACCTAATAAATTCACGTCCTGTATTTGAGCGTTATTCACGGAATTTAAAGAGATTTGTAGAAGATTGAGACTAAGAATATTGTAATAATTCCAGAAAAAAACGCAACAAAATATTCTTTATAAACAAAGAAAAGATTACCGATCTTTTATGTAATGCTGTGTCCTCTCGTGTGGATAAATGCTGGACATCACATCACCGATGAAGAAGAACCTGTATGAAATAGACATAGTGTTCTACAGAATGATGGTGAGAATACCATGAACTGAAGATGTAAATAACAAAGAAGGTTTAAGGAAAATGAAAACATAATGGGCATTTATACTTAGGATTAGAAAGAGACAATTGAAATTTACAGTACATATGATGAGGGAAAAGGACTTGTAGAATTTGACAAAAGACATATTTTAGCCAACGGGAATAGCGAATAATATTCCTAAGAAGCTTTTTTAATTGATTGGCATAACTTGAATTAAAAAAAGTAGAAGCTGAAGAAGGTGGAGAAAAAGAAACAGAAGAAAAATGAGAAGAAGAAGGCTAAAAGAAGAAAAATGAGAAGAAGAAGGCTAAAAGAAGAAAAGAAGAAGAAGGAGGAGGAGAAAAAGAACAAGTAGAAAGGGGTTGGAGGAGGAGAAGAAGAATACTAAAAGAAGAAGAAGAAAAAAACAAGAAAAAGCACAAGTAGTAGTAGTAGTAGTAGTAGTGGTAGTAGAAGAGGAGAAAAAGAATCAGAAGAATGAGAATGAGAAGAAGATGAAGATTGAAAAGAAGGAGAAAAAGAAGACGAAAAGACAAAAGAAAAAGAAGTACAAGTAGAAGAAGAAGAAAAAAGAAGAAGAAGAAAACTAAGAGAAGAAATAGGAGGAAAAGCAGAAGAAGCATAAAAAAAGCAGTAGAAGGTGAAGAAGTAGAGTAGAAGAAGGAGAAGGCTGAAGAAAGAGAAGAAGAAGAAGAAGAAGAAGAAGAAGTGTACCCATTGCACATAATGTCTTGTGTAGAAAGACCCACATTGGGATACTTACCTCTTTGAGCCCTACATTTCTGAACAATTTTAACCTTTCTGCTTGACTTCATGAGTCAAAACTTTCAATAATTTGTATGTTATATTTTACGATAGATATAAAAAGAGTTACAAGTGTTTACCTTCCGTTTTAACCAGTGGCTGGGCATTAAGTCGTTTTTCTCTAATACTGTTCAACCGGTGCCTGGGTATTACGTCATTTTTCTTTACCGCCCGGAAAAGTAGTGGTCAGGTCTCAAAGGGTTAATGTAAGTGATTAGATAATGTATATCAACCACCAACAGTCTCACATTGGTCATAAGTTTCAAGTGATCACGATACGCAGGTATATTCTGTAGCTCAACAGATGAATAAGACAGCATTCTGCCTTTGAATGGGAAGGTTTTATTGAGAACAGTGGAATAGACAGAAAATTAGACGAGACATTCAATAACCAGAATTTGAATTAAAAGTTTCCCTCTTGTGATAACTCTACGATATTTAGAATTTGCGTTGCTATCGTCATTCTTCATTCGATTTTAAAATTGATTTCCTCATTAGTTCAAAGGAACAAAGGATGCCATTAAATGTTTATGCAAATGAGAGCCGACCTTTCGCTTTGGAGTCACGTGCTTCCAATATAACTGAACAAAAATAGAACAAATGTCTAGCATGTGATTCCTGAAATATTATGCAGAATCAAACACAATCCCATAAGCACACGGACAAAGACTCAAAAATATGACATCTCTGACATACACACACAAACGTGTACACATACGTCAGTGTAGCCATAGAAATCAACACTATAACGGCGATTGTCAGTTTTACGACTTATACGGTCATCAGACAATCTATTACTTCTCTTTGACTGTCGTATCTATTATATACTTAATCGAGGGGTTACGAGAAAGAAAGAACGGGAAAGCTTTTTTATTTACGTTTTCTTCTTCTGGGTTAATGCCTTTAATGCTCCATATCAATATATAGAAATATCGAATAACCTGAAATATTAATGATATAACGGAAGACTTACGTTATTTTCCGAATATGGCATAAGTCAGGTATATCCGAACGCACACATCATCGGAAAATCAGACTAACTTTATTAGAAAAATGTGACATATAAGCTTACAGCAGAAATGGGCCTGGAATAGAAAAAGATGAGAAATGCTTTGTTAAAAACACTGGAACAAAGAATGCGGTATTTTTACTCAGAATAAACAATACAAATGCAGAGAGATGTCTCAGTCAGTCAGTCGTGTGCCATGCGTGATACACGATTAGCCTTTCAATACATGACTGACGAGGCAGATATTTTTCCCTCTGTAAGTTACCATTTCTTTTTGCTTTATAAAGGCTATAGAACCCGGTCTGTCTTACTATTTACCCATAGATGGATATTTACCCGTAGCTGGGAGGTAGAAGAGGATTCATAGCTTTCCCAAGGGTATTATCACGTAAATGAATGTAATGGATTAGACTGGAATTCGAACTCGGCTCTCCGCTTCCTCAAACTGAGCCGCTATCCATTACTCTACCGAGAGATGTGCACCTATGTTTTATATTTTACGCAAAATCGTTCGATAAAGTACATCACAATGAGAACTGCCAGGTAACCATGACATATTTGATATTAGAAGAACCTATACTTGCCGCAAACGGCCTTCATACGGATAGAAAATGAATTCAATAAATATAGAAATATTGAAATGGATGTAAGACAAGTATGACTTATTCAACCTACACAGTGAGGCAAGTCCAAGTCCTTCAAGGATTCATTATTAGCGGCTAATATCTTAACAATATAAGATATAAAGATGACTTAATGTTGCCATAAGGAAACAAACATAAAAAGGAAACGACAAATAATCCCACAGAATGCAATAAAGGAAAGCGAGTAAAGAGGACTAAACATCAATTGCAAGAAGAGAGATTATGAAGGTGCATTGGGATAGGGAAAGATGCCTTCCAAAAGCTAAACTCATTATGAAGAAACGAGAAAATATAGTTAGAAACAAAGAAAGGGTTACTGAACTTGTTATTTTTACTATTATCATTTCACCCACACGAAAGAATGTAAAGCCAATAAGAAACAAATTATACCGAGTGCGAAAGAATAGGAAAAAAACGAAACATTATGAAGGAGCAGGAACGATAAATGAGTAATAAAGATGTCAGTAGATAAGGATTGAAATTGCATTTAAATTTTTGAAGATAAAGTTTGTTGGAAAACATAGCGCCAAAGGATAGTTCCACAAGCGAGAAGTGCGAGAGCAAAAATACTGTTAGCATATAACTTTACATCTAGACGTTTCAACTATTGCCATTAAAACCGGCAATACCACGGACACAGATTCGAATCATCGTCACTTCCTTCATATACTATTGATTTCCCGACATATCTTATTCTTAAAAATGTAGGTCCTTCCGAAAAGCTTCTTCCTAAGAACTGTGACTATTTGGAGAGGATTATTTCTTCATCCCTACAATTTTAAGCGTTTTATGTATAGCGTCAAACGTTATCCGTGAAATTACATTTCAGAATCATTCATTAATAATTCTTCTTCCTCTATCAGTTTAACTCTCAATTGAGTGGCTCTCGAGCTTTTAGGGGCGATATTACTTGCAGTGTTCTCTTTTCTGATCACCCTTGTCTTCTGTTTAGCTCTTTTCTCTAAACTTTATATTTTCCTTATTTTTGTAGTCTTACTCACTATATCGATATTTTAACTAAAGTCGTTCAATCAGGTTTTACGTCGTTTCCTTTCTTACATTTTCTCTAAGTAGCATTTTATTAATCATTTCACAGAAAGCAAGGCAATAAAGTCCCTAAGATGTAAGGGAAAGAGAATATGTGATGCAGTGTAGCCGCTAAAGCATCCAGTAACCAATGGTATTGATATCATAAATTGCAGCCACTCATGACGTGCGGAATATTATGGAGACTCTTAGAATTATACAGACTTGTCACCATTCCAAAAAATGTATGACCGATGGCATAATTCCAAACCAACATCTGTTTAGACAGCTTTCAACAAGCAGGGCAGTTGGAAGGACACTCAGGTATTACAAAAGCCAAACTCAAAACCAAGCCGAAGCTATGCCGCATCCCCATTGTTTTCCTGGGAAAACAAAGCGTCACTGCTCCTCATTTATACAAAGTTTTGAACGAGGCCGACTTAAACATCGAGATCAACTGCGTGCAAATACAAAAGAAAGTTGAGTCGCATGCTGCTCAATGATAGCCTGACATGCCACTGTGATTTTGTAACACACAGTAAAGTAGGTTTTGTTGTTCACTCGCCAAAACATGTGACAATATGTTGATACCCAACCACAGGAATAAAATAACTCAACCATATGTTCCATCACTATGAAAGTTTGCAAAATACCTGCAGGCCTCAAGAGACATATGCCTCCCCATAAACCTTGAGCAGATCTCTCTTTTACTGAACACACATTTGTCACTAGCGACAGGAAAGTTGGTAATGCCATATATATATATATATATATATATATATATATATATATATATATATATATATATATATTTAAGTTATAAGGAACTTGGTAAACCGAATTGGTAAATCCAAAGAGGATGAAATCCTGAGAGCTCAATGTTAGGACAGAGCTAATATGTAAAATGTATATATAGTTTATGTACGAGGATAAATGAATTTTTGTGTAAATTATCTCAAATGTTTTTTTTTTTTTTTTTTTTTTTTTTTTTTACTTGTTAATGATCGTATGTATGTAGGGATTCACATGAATACATTTGTGAGGCATATATGAATAAATGAAAATTAATATTACCCTCAAATTCTATTAAATAATGAAACCTAATCTTTAATTTAGTTTACCAATGTAATAAATAAATTGCATTCATAAATTAATTTTAAATATTAAAATAGATGTTATATATATATATATATATATATATATTTTTTTTTTTTGTGGAAATACAATTAGTCGGGTGAATAAGCTATTAAGATTTTAAATATTTCTTTATGTCCTAGATAAATATGTTTATTACAATAATAGTTATATTTAGTCCTGAAACTATTTACTTAAAAAATTAAACATTTAAGTTAATAACAAAATTTTTTTCAGACATCGAATTTTCTATCAAACATTGTAAACTATCTTTTACATAATTTTGTTAAAACAAAATTATAACAACTCCATCTCTCTTTCCCCCACCCCCCTATCTCTCTCTTTACCGTAAGACTCACTTGTATACATTTTCTACAATTCATTTCCGTTTTATTAACCATCTAAAGAGGTCAAGTTTTCTGTCACTCCTCCTACTCCAATATAAAACATACTTAAGAGAGATATAAAATTAACCCCTCCCTATACTTTATATTGTCTGTTTAACTACCACTCTCAACCCCCCCTATTAAATTACAAAAATTACACTACCCACCAATTTCTAATCCCATTTTTTTTCTCAATTCGTTGTTGGAAGATTTACCTGATGATCCTGAATCCTTAAAAAAGGATTTAGGTGAAATAAAATATCGTAATGGTCCATTAAAGTGGTTTGTTTTTCATTACATATATATATATATATATATATATATATATATATATATATATATATATATATATATATATATATATTTACTAGTCAAAATTATTATTATAAATTATCGTAATGGTACATTAAATTGGTTTGTTTTTCATTACATATTTATATATATATATATATATATATATATATATATATATATATATATATATATATATATTACTAGTCAAAATTGACGTCAAGAAGAAATGTATTATAAGTTCGATATTTATAAACACCTCAGGAAAGATATCCGTATTTTATCCTTATTAATATTAGCTATATGCGACACTTTTTATGTTTACTGTAAAAGTTCCCAATGACGTAAAACATTTCACCCCTCTACTCTAAATGTCAAATTTTCAGTGTTTAGATTCGATAAAATCTAGTACTTACTGTGAAATGCATTGCCTCGGGAGCGGTTCTCTTTTTTGTTCACTACACGTTTCTTCCCTAACTCTTCCGAACAGACAGGGAAAGAAAAGGGATGCTTTGAAAGTTTTTGTTTTTCGTTTAGACGTGATTGGGGTCTTTTCACACTGCCCCTAAACTAATACGCAAAGTAAAAAAATTATATATATATATATATATATATATATATATATATATATATATATATATATATATATATATATATATATATAATTGGTACACAGCAAAATTACCTCTAATGTAGAACAGGCTTCATACGTTATATGTAGAATAGATTCGTTCATTATTTGCTCTGTAAATATATTGAGCTCTATTTGAGGATCAGTTTTGATATTTTATCTTACTAGGATCCATTTGGATTATATACGATCAGATTTATCAACATTATATATATATATATATATATATATATATATATATATATATATATATATATATATATATATATATATATATATATACACACAGTGCTGTTCGATAAAAGTGGCTTGCCTGATTATTACGTAAACATTTTTTCGCCTATAGTTTTTGGTGTCAAACTAATTTTCAATCTTACTAATATAAAGACCCCTTCCCAAACACATAGGAAAAAAATTTACTCACGCTAAGGTATTTTATTGATAATTATAATTTTGGATATAAATGAGATTTAGGGGAAAACTCTGTGCAAAAATCAATAGACAATAATATTTTTAGTAAAAAATCAGGTGAGTCACTTTTATCGAACTGCACTGTACACACACACACACACACACATATATATATATATATATATATATATATATATATACATTAATGTGTGTGTGTGTAAATATATTTGTATTACCATTTTGAGGACACTGAAAGTAGTATTTTTGATATCATTTATTTTCGAGGGTGCGAATAAATGTATATCGTATTCGCTTCTCACAGAGTTCTTCTCAATTTCGGCCTTGTACCTCATATAAGGTACGCTTAGAAAATCACCATTTATCTTGGAACCAATAAGAGACAATGAGATTAAAAAAGGTATAATGGCATGTCGAACAGTTTATTGATTGATTTTGTTTAGAGACATAGCAACAACTCTGTTTTATTTAATGCCGAAACTAAATATTTTAAAATACTTTTATAGCTTCTGCTACAGATAAAATATATTGTTGGTAAATTTGCAATAAAATTTATTCTTCCTAATTCTGCTGTAAAAATGTATTCTTCATAATTTTACTTTAAATACGTATCGCTGGTATTTTTAATATAAAATGTAATTTTATGCTTCCATAGAGTATGCCTGTAGAGTATTTGTATATGATAAAATGTATTGTTCGTAATTGTATTAGAAAATTATGTTTTTATTTATTTTAGTAGTTCATTGATTGTTATTTTGCCATAAAAATGTATTGTTGCTAATTGTATTATAAACTTTTCTTTAGGGGTTTATTATTTGTCCATAACTGGGAGCCTGACAGGAGTTACCACCCCGGGTCATGGTGTATCTGGGACCAACAGGAATAAGGAAATGTTTTCACGCTCCACAAAACCTTCAGTCTCCCGATCGGAGACTATGCTGATGGATATAGTTTGCCGTTATACCGAGAACTAGCAAAGATTTTATAACGTTGGAGAAATTTCTTCAGCAGAGTAGAACAGACTGGAAATATTGAGTGACAGAAATGCATTTTGAAAAAAAAAAACATAGTTTTATCACAACAGATGCTGCAATGAAATGGCCTAAACCAAAGACACACAAAAAGTACACGTATAAAATTATCTGCCTCTCAGCAGCTTCATTTTATTTTTTCTAAATTTTGAAAAGGTTTCGAGGCCAAAATCTTTACACATATGTAAAAGCAAGCTTAGAAATAAATAATAGCGGAATAAAGGCATTTACTTATATTTGTTAATTATTTAGGTAGGCGTTTCAAGTCAGAATGATTTGTTTTCTTTTCAACCTGAAGACGCCTGACTAAGGAATAATGAGCTATATATATATATATATATATATATATATATATATATATATATATATATATATATATATATATATATATATATATATATATATATATATATAATGTAAATCTATTTAAACTCGGTGGGTGAAAAACCTGGATAGAACAATTTTCAAATAGTTTTTTTTTCTTCTTTTTGTTAAAAATACAACTTTATTTGCCGAGTCTAGGTATTAGGTTGGTGCAAAAATAATGACGTAATAATGTCGTTTTTTGACGTATTTTTAACGTCAAAAAACGACATTATTACGTCATTATTTTTGCACCAACCTATTACATCGTCAGTGTTGTTGCTCCCATGTCACTAGAGGTTTCGGGCCTAAATAAACAACAGAATTCTTCGGTAGGCGACCCGACCGCATATGATCAGTATACAGCCTGCACACAGAAAAAAATTGCTGTTAACTATAGGACGTGCTTTATATAAATTCCCCCAGAAAACAGCAACTAATCAAGTGTTTACTTGGGCTTTTCGATGGTATAGATCGGGTATTCTTGATTTTCCTACATGCGGCCAAGACACGGTGTTTTTTGGGAAGAAGAAAAGAAACCAATATATATATATATATATATATATATATATATATATATATATATATATATATATATATATATATATATATATTAATAAAATCAAGAAGATTTATTATATTGGCTCGTCTTACGACTTACTATTCTTTCTCTTCCTGCTCCACTTTTTAAATTCTTTATTATATCTTATTTGTTTGACCTTTATCTTTTTATAACTTTCCTTTTTATTCTTAACTTCAAAACTTCAAAAAAAAAAGACAAAACTCCTAAAATACGCTATGAATAATTTTTTGATTGATACTCTAATAAATTCCGTTTAAAAAACAAAGATAAATAACATTTAACTCAAATCGCTTAAAATAACTTAATCAAGATAATTATTTAAATGTTGAATAAAAGAGAAAATAACGTGTAAATTTATTTAAAATAAGTTAATCCTAAAACAAAATTATCCTGAAAGCAATACGATTGAAAAACAAGTAAATACGACAAAATAACAAACAAAAAAACAAACAAAAAACAGGCGCATACGAGGGAAAAAATTGGAAGAAAAAAGAAAGAAGCCGAAACCTCCGAACAGGGCGAAGAAAATCGTCCACTACTTTAAATTTCTGGTGCAAAGAAAAAGAAACCAAGCGAGTAATAAGTTAAAACAGAGAGTGCTCAATACGCTAAGTTGAGCAAACGTTTCAACGCATGAGATCATCAAGGTGAACTGCCTCAGTTCACACTTATGATCCCATGTGCTGAAACATAGGTAGGTAATTTGGCTCAGCGCCCTTCAGGAGGTGGTCATAGGCGGAATCTCAATCTGGGTGTGGGAGACGTATTTATCCAGCAGATTTCTTATGGACATCAGTTGAATTCGAGACGTTTAGAACTTATATCCAAAAGCCTCCGAAAAGTACTCCATGACTGTCAGAATACACTAAGCATCCTGGCCCTGACCTTCGCCTTCTAAAACAAGACGTAAATTTTGATGATGGATTCAATCTAGGTGAAATCCCAGCTTCCAATCCTTTTCTAAACATAGTTTTATGTTTGAAGCGGAGGAAGATGTGAAAGAAATTTAATATTTAATTTGAAAAAATATTAAACAGATAAAAGTTATCTCTATTACAGAAGGTTATCATACTTGTTAGAAAATAGTACCTAATTTCTTTCCTGACGTTGTTGTTGGAGGAATCAATGTCCAGAATTACTTTCAAGATATTTACAGCATTAACTTCTGGTATTAGTGCTGCTATGGTCCAAGCATAATCTTCACGCATGATAATGCATCTCCTCCTATTGTTCCCAAAGTTAGCCGACGTTCCCAAGAGGATTTCGCCAACGCATCAAATTCCCAACTATGGCGCCGAATTTCAACTAAATATAACACATATGGGACTAGTTAAAACGAAATCTTTAAACTCGTGATACTCTTAATAACATTCTACTACAAATGTATTGCTGTTGTCAAAGTGTGGAGCGCTATAGCAAATATCCTGCAACTAGCGGGTAGTAGGAGAGAAAAGTAGCAGGCAAAAATCGATGCCAATGTTGTATGCAAACCATTTCTGTCATTCTATTGTCTTGGAGATTTAAAGCATAAAACGTCTCTAAATTAATCAATAAAATATGTATTCTAAACTCTTATGGAAATGATACTTCCATATAAGATATGATTAAATTTACGAATAACCTAAAAAGAATGTAAATATTTAGCAATAATAATTCCATTATCACTATAATAATATAAGAACATCGTCTCTGTGTTAACCGCCTTTTGCAGATCAATTAGTGGGTGTCCCAAGCCAACCAAAGTAGATGAACAATGCTTGCTTAGTGGCACATCCCGCCTTAATCCAGAAGGACAGTCCACGCCCAACTTGAGAAGCTGAAGCAGGAAAATAAACCTCGTCACCCAATCCACGGCTGTGTACCAATGGCAAAACAGTTCAATCCCAGACACTGCTTTCTACATTTATTCAATCACTGAACAGCAGAACTGTTAGAATGTGTTTAGGTTTGTTATGCAGGCATCTTCATAACGTGGGAAATACGCTCTCTCTCAATCCTACAAAATCCTTACCACCAGATTCAAGTAATGCCCGGCCATTCTGAGCCCGCTTGTATCGCCTCCGAACAGCTGTTGATCGCTGCAGAGCCAACCTTCAGGAATGGGTATGTCACCGATAATGATCTCAATTAACAATGCGGTGAATTAAGAAACTATGGCGCATCTTCAAGTTTGCCCTAATCTTGAAGATTCATGCACAATTAAGACTATGACCTTTAACAACCCAGGCAAAGCTAAACTAAACTAATAATATACAATTAAACTAATAAATATAGTTAAATATTTAATTACGCGTATTCTTGTCATGTTTATCACAATAGCCCGGGATTGTTTCATGCCTGACCCTTCAAACTAAATTTATGTCATATATATATATATATATATATATATATATATATATATATATATATCTGTGTGTGTATGTATGTATATATGTATACTAGAGAAAGTCAAACATTATTCGCCCTCTCATATGCTATGGCGAAAATGGTAACAATACTTTTATAGGTATGCATGCAGTGTTTGTCTATATCTCTGAGATGAGGTATTATGATTATCTACATTATTTACATTATTCAGAGTGTTATCCTCATCTTTACTGCCATATTCAGAACGTTTCGCCCGTTCAGTTTCAGCAGATTGAAATTTCGAACAAAACCCTTTTTTTCGTTCACCGGGGTAGATTGTTCTAGTTCCACGTGTCATACCTCTTCCGAATGTCTCAATTATTTCCCTTTTAAAAAACTCTGTAAGTTTTTGGTTCACTGGCTTTGAACTCACAACTATTTGGGTCTAGTCACTAGATCTAACGAATGTCTTTATCCACTGGGTCATGTGTCCTTGAAGAAATCTGTGTATACCTTTCCGGGACTTATAACCTAATGTCTCATCAACGGTTTTACCAGTGCTCATATTGCAATTTTTTTACCAGTGCTTATATTGAAATTTTTGTGTTGTTATTCATTGATTTCCTCTAGCACTCCTTATTACTGGTTCCCATATTGTATTCATGTCCATGCTTGTTCTGCTTAGGAGATTTTTGTGGGCTAGCATATGTGCTGATTCTTTAAGTTTTCGTATTTTCCAATGATTTCCTCTAACTGTTATTTCAACCTAATCCCACTGGGGACGGTTTTCTCCCTTTTCCCTCAATATGTTTAATGCTATCAGTATCTTGATTTTATATCATCATTTCACCCCAAGAAAGGCAATAAAGCTAGTAGGATGCAAGATGCTACTGGGGTTTAGAGAATATGAGAAAAATACTATTAAGGATAAGAAGCAATAAAAGTATTAGAAGGCAGACGATATCGATTGATATTCCATGTAAATTTGTAAAGTTCAAAGTTGACTGCGAAGGAAGAAACCAGAAGAGAAGTTCACATGCGGAAAGGGTGATAAAAGAAACTGTTAGTATAGAACTTACGGTTAAATCTAGCTACTTCAAGCGTAAATTGATGAGACCTTGCCACCAATCAAGTACTGCGCTTAAATTCATAAATCTAGGTCCCATAGAGGAATGTTCATCAGAAAAATTACCATGTAAGTAATTATAGAAAGGTCACAAGCAAATTCCGTTCTGCTGATCGTAAAGTGACTGAAGACGAGATGCCAGGTCAGGGCCTATACCATTGCTGATTCTTCTTCGGATTTTATCAAGAATCTCTAGATATAAAACAGGGTCACCAAACTGGTTGTGTCAGCATTAGTCAAAGCAAAGACAAAAGGTAGACTTATAAATATGTAAGAGAGATTCTAGCGAGAAAAATCGTCTAGTAGATCATAGTGAACCAGCTTTGTTAGATGCTGACGCAGCAATCGATTCAATGTAATCTTTCGATTTTATCTAAGATGAAAACGTTAATACAAGAAGGCACAATGAGTGATGCTGATAGAAGGTAAAAAAAGTTATATCTGATGATTAAGAGTGAGCAGTTTTGTTTTTGAAGCGTTAAAATTAACAAACCACTTCTTGTCCCATTTAAAAATAGACTGCTATTTTTTTTTATAATTTGACCCTCAATAGACTAAATATTGCTTCATTGTTCTTAAATTTGAAAAATGACATCTTCAGTCGCCGTATTGACTAAAGTCTATTTGTTTTAATTATTTTGTCCATTAGTACAGAAAAGTGAATTCAAGGTTTTTTATGGTTTCTGAAGAAATGGATTCAACAGAATTCTATAAGTTTTTTTCTAACGTTATTTTCATGAATTTCTATTACGATTTTCCACTTTAATGATATCTAAAATTTTAGCAAAATCTATGAATACATAATGAACTGGTTTGTTGAATTCAATAGATGTATCGATTAGTTCTTGTTATACAAACAATTCTTCACCGTTGCTTCTGCTTCGCTGATCGGCCTCTTCTATTGATGGCAAGCACGAACAATTTGTGCGGTTAGCGATAATTGACAAAAAGTGTTTATAGATATGGCTGAATAAGATTAGCGGGCGGAAGACCAAACACCACCAACATTAAATATAACAATTTGCAATAAACCTCAGAAACAATTCATTGCATTTGTATGTCTACGAGATAAACTGTCAGTTTCCAACACATATGCAATTGCAATAATTTCCAAAGGCGGACTATGATGAGCAGTTTTTAAAAAATACTAGATTCAAAACGTGCAGAGTGAAACCAAAATATATAAAATATACATATTTCCAGTTGTGATTTATGATCTTAAAGTCATCGAGTTGAAAATTTTTTAGGACTTCCGTTTAATTACTGTCCACAAACAATCTGGGTAATAAATCTCATGACGATGTGATAAATCTTCATCCTTTGTTTGATAGAAATGAACCCACATTTTTGAATTGTTTAGTATACTAAACAGTAAAAATTCGAACATTTAAAATTATGTACAAATGTTATATTCCTGGCTCAAAGCAAATGTAAGGACAAATAATTAACCGCTGTGCCCCTATATATAAAGATGGTGGAAAAAACTGGATTGAATAAGTTACATGATCGTGTATATATATATATATATATATATATATATATATATATATATATATATATATATATATATATATATATATATATGAGACGAGTTCGAATTACAGTCAAATCCATTACATTCACTTACCTGCTAATACCCTTCGGAAAGGTGTGAATCTTCTTCTTTTCCCTCCAGCTATGGGTAAATAGCAGGACAGACTGGGTTCTATAGCCTTGGATGGCAACTGGTCTAGGAGAAGGGCAACTCTGAATTCAAAACCTGCGGAGGGTCGTTTGGGGACCTTGTGGCCCTTAGTGCATTAGGTCTCTGTATTCGGCCCTTCAAAAGGTGTGGATGGTCCTGCACGAAGCCTTCACCACTATAATCAAATCTCATGTGCTGCTGTAGGTCAGATGAGAACGAATAGAGTCCAATTCCAACATTCGTAACATTTAATTTAAAAGACGGCTCAGTACAAAGTAGAGCAATATTATTTTTTTTAAGATATTACACCGAAAACATGTCAAAATCTCTACACTATTGAATCTGTTCACATACATATCAAATGCATTGCATCAGCCAATTGTAAACTACTGGCGAGGAAACGATTTATTTAGATTTAAATTTAATCCGAGGTTTAAATCTAAATAAATCGTTCACTCACCAGTAATTTACATTCGCCTCGTGAGATACATTATATCCTAAAATAAAACACACACACACACACACACATACACACACAGAGAAAACTTTGTGCCATTCACCTCATATATATATATATATATATATATATATATATATATATATATATATAGAAGAGAGCATAGAAGTCAACACTTAGAGGCGACAGTCTGTTTCATGCTATATGCAATCGTCAGTCCACGTGTGATGTTATTTTTCTCGGCTATTTATATATATACTGGTCAGCGGTGCATTGTGGGTAGCCTATTTTAGCGGTTATTTTAACGGAAGTCGTTTATTTATTTATTTGGGTTAAATTAGTTTTTTTTCTGTTTCTTATTTATTTATTTATTTTTAATCGTTATTTTTATTAACGTAGTAAAAATTTGTTTATATCACTTATTTAATAATTTTGTTTTGGTTTGAGAATTTAATTAAAGCTATTTATTCGCTTTTGGGGTTGATTGTTATAGTTTATTCTAACTATTATTTTGGCAGGAACAGTTTTTAATTTGTGTTTATTTGGCTTGATTATCTTTATTTGTTTTTTCTAACAGTAACTTTATCGGGATTGGTTTGTTTATTTATTTACTTGGTTGAATTTAGGTCAATTTATTTTACTCGTATATTTTCTCTTTTCGGTTTTTCGATTTTTAAGTAACGTAGTATTTATTTATTTATTTTTTATTTTTATTATTATTTTTTTATTTTTTTATTTTTTATCGTTATATAACAGTGATAGGTATTTTTTCGTCCGATTTTTTGGTTTGATTTTTTACTCTAACAAATATTTTGGTCATAATGGTTTGCTAATTTGATTATTATGTACTTTATTTATTTGGGTTCTTTTTTTTTGTTATTATTATTATTATTATTATTATTATTATTATTATTATTATTATTATTATTATTATTATTCTATTTCATCTATTCTAACAGGTGTGATTTGGTAATTTGTTTGGACTAATTAATTTTGCTCATTTTATTGTTATTTTGTTTATTTGTTTATTTATTTGTTTTTATTTTATTTTTACCGTTTTCAATTTTTAAGTAACGTAGTAAAAATTGTTTTCATGTCTGCATTTTGAGATGAGCTCGGATCTTTTATTTAATAATTTATTTTGATCTGGGAAATTAATGATAGCTATTTTTTCCTCCAAGCAAAGTTTGCAAGTTTTTGATCGATTGTTATAAGCTGATGATTTTTTCCTTATTTTCTAAGATATTTTTGGTGTGATTTGCGTTTTGTTTTTAATTTCCCAGATATACTTAAAAAAGCATTGTACTGTTCGCATATTTACTATCTGTGAAAGATGCTTTGTGTATAAACTTTCTTTGTTTCCAGGGTCCTTCAGTTACTCCTATGTATTCTCTTTCTTCGTTTTCTGGTGATTTTATCGTGGCTTGGTATATTACGTTGTTTTGTAAACAATTACCGTTTAAGGGGCATTCGTTCTTTATTCAGCAGTTGCACGTTGGGTTAATTTGTCCGTTTGGTTTGTTGATAATTTTCCTCTTGTGCTTTTTTATTATTTGTACAATGTTCTCGGTGCAACTGTAGCTGATTTTTACTGTGTTTTTGTTGAATATTTTGTGTAGGGTGCTTGATTCCGGGAAGTGTTTGTGTAAGAGTTTGAAGAATATTTTTCCTACGTTTGTTTTTACGTTACGTTTTAAGTTAACGATATATATTTTTTTATATATCAAGAATAATATTGAGGAGGAAATGTATGACGAAGTATAAAAGGCTTTTGCAACGGGTTTAACTTTTGCGATCTTATCATATTTACCAATCTAATATATATATATATATATATATATATATATATATATATATATATATACTAGCCAAGGTACCCGGCGTTGCCGGGGTGTACATAACTGCAATTCTATAAACGCACTCCGCTGTATACACCCACTCCATGTCAAGAAATGCCTGTCCTGCATTACCCGCTTGCATGATACATACATTGGTATACTAAGCTACTCCCTCCTCATCATTTCTTCGTTATTGTCCTTCGCAAATATTTGTTCTTAATAAACACATTCCATCGATAAAACCTTTTTGTGCCATTGTTACTCGGGTTAAATTGTTTAAATATTTTACTTATTCAATAAATTTCCTATAGCCTTAATAACTTTCAAATAGTATGGCATTGTTCACAAATCTAATACTCAAACAAAAATATGGTTGAAGTATCAGAGCTTCATTCAACTTTTTCTTCGCACGTTTACACTAATGTTGGGGTTAATAAGAGCTTCTTCGGTATTATTTCCTTTCTAACGCTTCGATAATCCTTCTCAAACAATCTTTACATCAAAGGTTGTTCGAGTTCCAATATAGGATGGAATCATATAAAGAAACTATTGGCTAAATGACAAAAGCCGAATATGGACCTCGATTTTCGCAGATTTTGTTTAAGTGAAATAATCTAAGCCAAACATTCATACAAGACAATTTGTGTGTCATGCATAATTTTCAGGGCAATTTTGGAAAGCATCGGATGAAAAAGGAAAGAGCTATAGCCGAAAAATGCACTTTTTGAACAGTTTTTCTTGGTTTTTCGTTATACGCGGGGAAGCGACCGGGATTAAAACCACACTGTCTTATTTCTTGCATGATGGCAATTTTTCGTGACATGTTTCAAGAAAATCGTATAAAAATGAGGAAATTTAAGTTTGTATTTTACGTGGTACGATTTTTTTCATGGGTTTGGCAATTTTTTTGTGTGAGGAGGAAAACTATCAAGCACTGTACATAAATCTCGTAACATAAAGCATGTTTTGCACTAAGTGCGAAGAACATCAGCTCACCGAGAAAAAAGATATTTTTTGTGTTTAACTTTGACTTGGTTTTTAGAAAATGTCGTATCCACCTTCAGTTTTATCAATTTCTCTAGTCAACGTTACCATTGTTTGATTTTTAAACTTTACATGGTTGAAATTTACAAAGACATAAGTTGTTAAATCTAAAAGAAAAACACAATAAGACGCTTAAATTTAATTCACATTTAAAACTGATCCAAATTATTGGTACACACACACACGCTATATATATATATATATATATGTGTGTGTGTGTGTGTGTGTGTGTGTGTATTTATTGTAAGAAATAAGTGCAGATTACTTCGTATTGTAAAGAGGGTTTTTGTTGAGAACCAAATGTATTACTAGTTTCATTAAATAATATAGATGCGTTTTGTCTATGTATTTTAGGTAAATTCCTTTCATATTGTCTGATAAGCTTAATAACATTATCATTGAAAGATGAAAGAAAATCACCATATTGATACATGTTTTTTAATCCTATCTAAGCTTTCGGCTTACATAAATCATTATCAAAGATGACAATTACAATTCAATATATTAAACAATGCACGGACAAAACAATAATAATAGTCTGTTTTTGTTGCATGAAAGATTTCCAAGCAACGACAGACTCGTGTATACGAGACGAGGAAGCGAAAATCGCACCGCAGCTCGTGACGTCACACATGATCACGCAAGAGTGAAAACGAGAAGTATTAAGTATGGGAAGTCATGGTATAAACTAATGTCTTCTGTTATCAATTATAGGCATGTAAGAATATTTGTGGAGATTTCATGATTTATTTTGTTCAGGTTATATGTATATATAAATGTATTGCTGGTAATTTTTTTTTTTTTTTTTTTTTTTTCAAAACTGAATTGCTGGTTTTTTTTTTACTATACAATTTTATTTTTTTAAATTTTCAGAGATTTGGGGTTATTTATTTGTCCATAGCTGGGATCATACCATCCTGGTTCATGATGGACCTGGGAAAACAGCATTTAAGTGGTGGTTCCACGCTCCTCAAATTCCCCGATCGGGAAGCCTTGCTCGTGGAGGTCAACTTCATACCCAGGACGAAGCATTCAGAAGCGTTTGCTCGAAACGTCATGTCTGTGATAATATTTGTAAAATAACAGTTCCAATAAATTAATGTACCTCATTACAAAAACATGCATAGAACATTATTAAAAAAAAACAACTCATGTTTCACCAACAGTTATATCCTTTACGTTACAAGGACATTAATATTGTTTTTTGATCCATTTGCATTTAGTATCTAATGGTTAGGACTGTGGTTATTATGATACGTTACTACGCGTTTTCGTAATATTGTATTTTTTAGATTTATCAATTAGAAAACACTGTATGCAGATGTGTTCAGGATTTGAAATGTCATTTTAGGCGATATAATCATAGGTCGATATCTTATCAAGAATAAATGTCGAGTTTATACGGTATGACACAATCTTTTCATTTGATTAATCGATATTCATTTATATAATTTATGCTAAGCCCAACTTGTGGGAAATACTTGACCTGGATCTTGTATTTCTTATTATTCTTATTACTCTATTAAAAGATAAAAAAGAGACGTGTTCGGCAATCTTCGTGCTAACAGAAATTCAATAAAATATTACTACAGAAAACCTTTGCTGCCGGCTGATGCTAAACTCCAGGAGAGTAATATTCTACGCTTTGTTGACCTCACGTTTTCCACTGACATGATGCAGTGTAAAATTACATCTTGCATATTAATAAATCTAACTTTCATCCATGCATTGAATATTGCTATCATATCCGATCTGATGATACTACTATACATCTCAAGATTCTTGATAAAACCCCAACATTGGTTTGTAATGTAATCGATTCTGACCAGATATCTCGACTTTAGTCACTCTCACCGACGTGATGTAGTTTCCGTTTATATTTTCTATGAATCAGGAACTTTTTTCCCCTTGTACACCGATTACATGAATTGAACCATGCTACTAGATTGGCAACTAGGTCTCACCGTTCTACTTTTGAACTTGCTAGATGCAACTGCCAATTCTATTTCTTACTCTTTTGTCGCACATCTCACCTGTGGAACTACTTTTCAGATTCTTGCTACTGTGATGAATACAATCTTCAAAACTGTAAATTCATCGTCGATCCCCATCTCCTATTCTTTTGAAAACTGTCAGTTTTTGTCCTTTACTCAGCCATCCTCATTAAAGTATTCACATTCTTTTTCAGTCGCTTTAACTTCCTGCTTTCTAGTGGCATTTTCGCCTTGCTCAGAGTGAGATCATTAAGAAAATACCTTGTATTTTTTATTTATGCTTTTCAATGACAAAACTCATTTAAGACATTTATCTTATGAAGGACATCGTCGGGTAAAAGTCGTTTATGTATATTTTAATCCAAATACATATAAGCAGGTTAATTTTTCCTAGCTTCTAAAAAACGTAATCTACATAATCTTTATATACGTACATTACATATGTTTGCAAGGTTGTCATAGAATGAGATGATATTGGGTACAAGGTCCCATTGTCTATAAAATGCTTCAGTGATATGCGTCTCTGACAACTAATTAGTGCTCCAGGCCAGAGAATGGCCGAAGGTTAAAAACTAGCACCTCAAAAGCAGCTGTCTCGGGTAACCTGAGCTCGATAGCTCAGGAAGGCAGCATATATAGGGGAAGAAAACCTTGATTTAAACCCTTCTCTTCTTTGCGTTCATATCCAATCAGGGAAAAGGTTAATCCTGACAGAAAAAAAACAAAAAACAAATGCAGTTGACTATCAGTAACTGACAACGTTCTGGCAATACCTCCAGTCAAGACATCCACAGGTTTAATGCCCTGTATTCATTTGGAACTTGTCGATACGGCCAAGACACGTGACATGTAGTCTGAGCAGCGCACACACTCTATGTACCATTGCCCAGACATGCACCCTAGAGAAGAGATCACAGTTTCACCAACAAAGTACTGGAGGTTAACTAAACAGGGCGATACCATTTTCTCTTGAGATAACACTACAGCTACTATTACTACTATTACAATAAGCTGATTTGCTAAATACGATCCAATGCTTAATTACTCATGGCAATGAAAGTTTATAATTATAGGTACAAGACAGATGGGATTTCTCATTTAAGAAATTGTAGGGACATTTTTAGATCCCTTGATTACGTTGGTAACGGTAAAACCTGACGATTGGATCTAACTTTTTTTGTAGATTGTCCTGTGGATATTATGTACAATCATGGATAAACAAACACGGCGCAGATCACATGTACATTAAATGCAGGACCTTACGGACACGTGTCTATGTAGCCACTTCAGTTTTTTTTTTAGCTGAAATGGTGATAGAATTTCCACTGTGATAACCTTGTTATAAACGTCTCTGTACATGGGATTATGACTTTATTGAAACCCAGAATTTGGCAAACTGTAGTCATGAGTCAAGCTATCATATGGTTCAACTTAATGACAGTGTATGGGTCTGTTATAGAGCATGCATTAACGAACCTCAGTTGTCCGCAAAGCATAGTGATAACTCGCTAAAGATGTAGGCTGATTTCAAGTGGTACGCTGCTCCTATTTTATACAGGAAGTTGACATTTGACTGCAAGCTTGCAATGCTTTAAGAATATTCGCTCCCGTTCATAGACACATGTAACCCGATAACTATTTTTTATTCGAGTAAGATAATTATTACTATTATCACAATCATTTCGTAAGATAAATTCAGTTACCTAAAAATTTCATGAGGCCTCATATTTGAAGAATACACGTGGTTACTGAAACTGATTAGTGCAACCAATCCACTGAAAAACTTATAATCAAGATATGACCTCAAATCTTGACAGTCAAGTTGATCCTCTTTGAGGATGTAAACTAGTCATGGATCATCATTTTCTTCCAAATAATTCCTGAAGACATTCGACCACAAACCCCCTGCAAATGATTTTTCAAGATTAATGTTAAAGTTTTAGCAGTATTTTTGTCACGTGTGTTCTGAGGGGAATGTACCTTATTCCTGGATAATATTCGTGGTTGTCTAGAACTGTTCCTTCTCTTTTGAGATTTTCTCTCAAGCTTCAAATGTAAGACGCATTGTACAATTGGTGTGAACAATCCTTCAAAACATTGTTTACAGTTCCGTCAGTAATCAGGATAAAATGAATTTACATTTATGTTGCTTCCAGAAAAAATATTGAAAAATATGTTGTAAAAGTTGGCATATATTTTGTGGGATATCTTCTCTCTCTCTCTCTCTCTCTCTGTCTATGTCTCTCTCTCTCTTCTCTCTCAAACATACACACACACACACTCACTCACCTCGTAATGTCACTTCAGGAATTATATGAGTATGTTTCTTTACAATTTCCTGAATTTTGTGTCCCAAGCAATTATTGTTGCTTTATAATATTTTTTCGTCATTGTCGTACTTGTTTAGATTCAGCAGTCCATATCGTGATGAACGGATATTTTCTACTAGAGGCTCTATTCTATGAGTGTCCCATGGGGAATAAACTCAATCCATTCTGAAAAGGAATTCGTACATGTGATGGATAAATAATCGCTTCTCAGTACCACTCCAATAAGTACCCGGTTCTTCCTGAAACCCTGCATATTTACAAAAACTAGACCAGATCGAAAATGAAACACTGTTGATATATATTAGTAGAAGGCTAACAGTCGTCACCTTTTATTCTTGACATAAGCCAAAAGTATCCTAGTATCCTTGTGTGTGTTTATTTTCAACATTAAAACCACTTTACCATAGATGAAATGTTTAAAAAATATCACCTTAATATCGCTATTTCTACAGAGAGTGTTGGAACAAACTACATACCTTAGCTCCACGGATTCTAATCTCCACGGCTAAAGCGCGCCAAACTAGGCACATTTTATGGAACCACCCTCATTCTCTTAGTATACCGTTGGCAAGAGGTAATTTCTACTCAAATAGCTTCCTTCTATGTATCACTAAATTGCCGAACCAACTTCCAAGAACATTCCTTCCCGATTAATACAATCTTAATTCCTGCAAGTCTCGAGTTTACACTTTTACTCTATGAAATGTGCCTCTTGTTTTCTAAATCCCTACCTCAAGTGGCTCTTGGGCCTTTTAAAGGGGGAAAAATTATTATTTTTTACATTTCTATTCATGGAAGTGCATATAAGAGAATACTTGCCTATGTACGCTTGCCTGAAATGAAAATTAATCCTTTCAGAAGACAAAACATAAAAATACTATTTTGCAGTATAATTTTAGGATGGCGATGTGCATATTCCAATGTCAATGAAATAAACTTTCTTTGCGTTTTCCATGTTCCCTTAGACCAGTTCCCATTGATATATCTCTCTTCCTCCTATTCTTTTTTCTTCCTTGCGTTGATATTATTATTATTAATATTAATATCGATTGCATTTATCATTATCTATCAATCATTATTATTCTCAACGGCCCATACAGTCGGTACTCTGAGATCCAAGTCTTTGCGAAAATTGATTTCTGCTCTAAGCAAACGAGTTAAAAAATAATTACGACCGTTTGCCAAAAGATTCACTAAAGATGAAAGTATTCTGGCCAAAGATCGATCATAATAGAGCAGAAGGTAGACATTTACAGCCAATCCCACCATGAAGAGGCCCAGGGTATTAATTCACTATCGAAGTTCGCCTTGATCAATAGCACATGGTATCTGACGTTAGCAGCTTAATATACGTGCGGGTGGTTTGATCTCTGACAAATCAAATTCTAATTCCTCCTGCGAAGTCCTAGCCGAGGTTTTCACATATCACATGAATGCTTTCGTTGACATTAGAGCAGTGGACGCATTATACCACAAAGCTAAGTTTATATAAGAATATTTTATGACGGAAAATTACAGCTGATTATAGTCGGAAGCAGTTACAACATGAGGTGCCGTTTGATTCTAGAGGCTGTCTTTTTATCATGGCCTCGGATCAATAAAGAAACAAAATTCATATGATGTAAAAGAACTGGAAACGCTCTTTATTTAGGCAGATCGAAGTGAAGTTGATTTGGTGGGAAGCAGAGACAACGCCTGATCTTATTCTGTAAATTCAAGTGCCATTTTTCTGATCGTGCATTTCTTATTTACCGGTTTGAAAATAAAGACGTACAGTCTCAGTTGAAACAAAGAATGAAAGTAAAATACACTATTTACATTATTCGGACTATTGTCCTCATCTTGGTCGCCATATTTATTACAACGTATCGGCCGTTTTACGCTCCTGCCTTCTTCAGCTGGTTGGAAGGTCGAACTGAACCCTTTACCTCGCTCACTGGGTATAATGTTATAGTTCCACGTGCCACGTTTAATGAATGCCAGTTATCAGTTATCTCCTGTTAATTCCGCTCTCCAAGTTCTCCACTGCCTTAACCGGATATTGAACTCACACCCTTTGGGTACTGTCACAGAATGTAACCAATACCTTTATCCACTGTGCCATGTGTCCTTGAGGACACTGACGTCAATTAAACACGTGGAAACGTGGAACTAGAACAGTCTACCCCAGTGAGCAAAATAAAGGGTTCAGTTCGACATTCCAACCACCTGAAGAAGGCCGGGGCGTACAACGGCCGAAACGTTATGAATACTATGTCAGTAAAGATGAGGACAATAGTCCGAATAATGTAAATAGTATACATAATACCTCATCTCAGAAATATAGACAGATAATGAAAGGCCGAAACGGTGTAAAATATATGGCGACAAAGATGAGGACAATAGTCCGAATAATGTAAATAATGTACATAATACCTCATCCCAGAAATATAGATAGATACTGAAAGTCCAAAACGTTATACGTCAAAAAACGACATTATTACGTCATTATTTTTGCACCAACCTAATAAATAGTATACATAATAGCTCATCTCAGAAATATAGACAGATACTGAAAGCAAAATAACTATCTTCATATGGAGTTTTTTATTTCACCAGGTAGAAGACAGGTTGTTTTCACTGTTTCAGGTCGAGTATTTGCCATATTGCTTATTCCGGACTTAATTATAGTTGAGTACGTAGCATTAGTTTTAGAGATACCGACTCAGGAAATGTTGACCGTAAATCAATGTCAAGTATCAACATGATACATTAGTTTTGCACTGATACGTCTTGGAAAGGAAAAAAAAAACATCATTTTTTTTGTCTAAAACAACGGCAGCTATATGCTAAATAACTGAGTTCTCAGAATTCCATATCACTGGTTAGCGACCAGTCTACAAACAGAATTATGAATTCAAAACCAAACAGAAGATAGGGTTAAAACACTCTACTACCATTCTCGAGAATACCTAAAAATTCAGGAAGAATAAAGAAGTGATTCTGTGAGGAGACAAATAAACTTTATTTATAGAATTTACTTTATGATTTCTTGGTGGAAGCATAGAGCGTTTTGAAAGATTTTTCCAGCGCGATATCAAGACTATTTCGCTTTCACCTAATGACCAATGCCACTTTGCATACAGAACGAACAGATAGAGAGATGGTGTCATCCCGACTGTCATTCCCATTGCATTAACTTACTTATAGAAGAGGGGGATACATTTGTTGACTTCAGCCTTAAATACGATCATCCTGAGAAGACAGATCACAGTGCACATAAAAGGCAGACTTTTTCATTCCATCTGTCATTCGATTAAGGAATTTCTGAGAATTCTTCAGCAAATTCTCAGAATTGACTTGCATCTGTCCAATTTTCATGCTAGGCACTGATGTCCTACAGAGATGTGTATTAATCCCTCTTCTATAGATCATCGAAACTTGTGACTGCGTCTATATAATTCCCCAAAATCTGCAGACGACAATACTGTTTTTGGACTAATTTTGGGATTTGATGAGGAGGATTACAGGCGAGAGATAAAAAGATCGACTGCATGGATCTTACGGAATAAACGTGCTTTATAAAGCTTACAACTGATGATGGACTTGAGAGAAAATCTATATAACCTCTCCCTTTTATTATCGGCGTTTTTTTTTTCTTTTTTTTTTTCTTTTTTTTTTTTTGGAGGGGGTGATTAGAATGAACCTTCTAGGCACATGCATTGCAAAGGATCTCTCCTGGACGACTGATATCATCTCGATAGTCAAGAAGGCATTGCATTATCTCTATTCACAACCAATTCTCAGAAATAAATGGCTTCACAAATAGAGCTCATGATGGCCATCTTTCACTGCTCTATTTAGACCGTGATGCCGTAACCTCCACAGGGTTACAAATATTGCCCACATAGTGATCGGCTACTCGCTGGCAAATTGGTAAATTTCTACGCAGCATAGTAGAAAACATAATTAAAGTTAGCACACCTCAACGGTACGAAATATTTGAACCGTTACCGTTTAGGTTCTGGAATGGTTTTTATCCTTTGGTCGTATTTAAAATGAAAAATAAACCACTAACTTACAATTTCCAATGTAATTTAGACGTTATTAATTTTATTCATTCGATGCTGTGCATGTTTTTTTGGTATTTTTTTTTCATCTGTGTTGTGTTTAGGGAATTTCATTGTGCATCGTCAAGTGACAAGATGAATTAACAAATAAAAATGTGGCAACACCGAACGCGTAAAAATGTTTACAGCCACAATACACCAAGCCACGTACATAGAATCGACGCTGACTTATTCCCTTTATATTCCATTAGTAAGGAGGACGTTCATTCATATTTCTTCTTTCACAAATAGTTATGCAGCAGAATCCCTGATCATTAATCATTTTAAACCAACCGTTATCTATCCTACATATTCCCATATATCTCTTACTCCATCTTTGCCTTCTTTTATGTCATCCTTATTCAGTCCCCCCCCGATACATGGAATGGGTTTTGCGACTTGTAAAAAAAAACTAATGAAGTGACTAAGTCGTCCGTCATGACGATTTATAACATCAACACACTTCTTCTAGTTATCTCTACGTGAGACGTCATATAGATTTCGGCAGCGTATATATTACGAGACAAATGACGACACTCTATGTTCCCGCATTTTTGGTTAACTCGGCATAATTAGGTTTCATCCCTTGTCCAGCATGAAAGATCTTCTGCATGACATTATTGCCGTTCAGTGCAAATCCAGTCTGTTAAATTCTGCTATTGACCACATCCTCCTGACTATGTCTTTTTCGTAACAATTGCAGGTTGAGCTTTCTGATTCCATGCTTTATCAATGTACAAATAGTAATTTAGTCGTTACCTCTTTGAAATCAGACATCTCCTTCTCCTGCACTGGTTGATAATAACGGCTAGATAGTAATCTATTTAACCCTTAACTGGAGGAGGAATTGATACATTCACACCATTGCCAAGAGTATTTGCGTATAAATCAATATAAAGAACAACACTGGAATATGAACTCGGCTCTTCAATTTCTCCTTCTGAGTTTCTATCCATTACACCATCATCAAAGAAAATGAAAACAAGTATTTAATAATAATAATTCTGGATCCTTTTTATATATATATATTTTTTTAATAATGTATACGCGTACAGGTTAACGGATTTGGGCTCAACTTATGTTGTGGCTGCGGTATACTGATTCTCCAATTGAGCTTTCATTACGATTATATGATCAGCATAATACTGACGCCCTTTCTATTTAAGGAAGACTGGAAACTACTCGAGAAATTTAGAGATTGTTTTCATTTGCCGTTGAGCCTTCACTATTTACTGAATCCATAGCAGCAATGGGTGTATCAAAACAGAATAGCCTGAGAGAGCATATACTTTTTCATGATGAATTAAGATTTTTTTCACCTGCTTTAAACCTATAAGGATAAAGGAAAAAGATTAATTTATATGTTTTGCAGGAACCATAGTGCGACATGAACGAATCTGAAATCGGTAAGCCAATAGCATTTCCGCACGGATAGCAGTATTTCTTTCTATGTGCCATGTCTTTTCAGAACGTCGACGATCATGGCTCTCCAGGTCCTTCTATCCCTTGCAGCTATCAACAAGTTCCTTCCCTCTGCCACCTTCCACAGACCACTGTCATCCACTTACCTAATGTCGCTATGTATGTCATGCGTTGTTTTCCCTTATCTCTCTCTCCCTCTTTTCGAGTATCAGATTCTCCAGGCCCTCCTTCCTTATTATGTCCCCCAGTTCAGCTGCCTCTTCATGATGTTAATTATAAGTCTCTTTCTTGTTTGCATCCTCCAAAAGACGTCATCGTTGCTCGCATGCTCGGACCATGAGCATTCTTCTGTAGAAGCACATCTCCTCTGTCTCGAGTCTCTTCATCTTGGAGGAAATCGTCCAACATTCGCTGCCGTAAAGAAGGGCAGATATCACGTAACAGCTAAATATTCTTTTCTTCGTTACCAAAGAAAACCTCCTGTTTCGCAATACTCTGCCCAGCCTTTGGAATGCTTCCTTAGCCATCCCGAAGGAATCTCAATATCGCACTTACCGTTCTCTGTCAGAACGCTCCCCAGATGTTTAGACTTCTGAATCTGTTTGATTCTATGGTTTCCGACCTACACATCACGCTACCCATAAATCATGTTCAATCTTTTGGTCTGTCAAATAATGGGGAAGGAAGAGATTTTCTAGACGGAAAGGGTGTGCGTCAAAAGAACAAAAATAGGATAATCACGTAGTTTACCTTGTATTATATACGATTTCAAATTAAATAATTATTGTTTCATTCTTAATTTGCCATTTCTTAAATTGCTTCTTCAGCTGCCTGAATGTAAGCAATGATATTGGGAAATCCATTAACGTATACTACTATATCATTAATTATTTCACCAAAAGCACTGTAGAAAACGGTCGCCTATTCAGGCATATAACGTCTGTCATATAGCCTCCAATTTAATCCACCTGCGTAAAAAAACAGAATCGGCACAAATTTTAGGTTCTTTAGAATTGTGTACGGGCAAAGTAAAATATCGTTAGATTTAATACTGAATGTCAACAAAAGGCACCCTAAAGACTTCAGGCTTTATGAATACAATGCATATTTAATACAATGTTTAGGTCGTTGTACGCTCAGGCCATCTTCAGGTGGTTGGAATGTCGAATTGAACCCTTTATTTCGCTCACTGGGGTAGACTGTTCTAGTTCTACGTGCCATGTTTAATGGATGTCAGTTATCAATTATCTCCTGTTAATTCCCCTCTGAAAGTTCTCCATTGCCTTAACCGGATATTGAACTCACACTCTTTGGGTCCTGCTACTGGATCTAACCAACGTCTATATACACTGTGTCCTTGAGAACATCTCTGTATGAATTTCTGTGTATTATAGACCTAATGTCTCAGGAAGACTTTTTACCAGTGCTCATATTGCAATTTTTGCTATGTTTTTACCAGAGCTCATATTGCAACGTTTGTTGTTATTGCTGCTTTTCTCTGGCACTCCTTATTACTGGTTCCCTTATTGTATTCATTTCTATGCTTGGTCGGCTCAGGAGATTTTTGTGGCCTAGCATATGTGCTTACTCCTTAAGTTTACGAATTTTCCAATGGTTTTCTTTGTCTATGATCTCAACCTGATCCCACAGAGAGCGGTGGGCTCTCTTCTCTCTCCATATGTGGTCAGCCAGGCCTGACTTTTCCACTTCCCCTCGTGTCACAGCTTTCTGGTGTTTTTGAATCCTTACCTTAAGGAGGCGAGCTGTGTCCCCTTTATATTTCTTTCCGCAGCTGCACGGGATAGATTACACACAGTCTTTAGTCATGTTCTGCTCTATGGGGGGTCTTACTCGGGAGAGATATCTGCGAAGTGTCGGTAAGCTTTTGAAGGTTTTCTTGATGTTATATGGACCTTTGTATTTTCTCTGATAATCCCTTTATATAAGGCAGGCAGACTGATTTTTGAGTGTTGTTGTCCTCTTCTTGTACCCGCCTATCCCAGTTTTTTGGAGCTGCTGCCATGTACCCAGGGTAGTTGTTACGTTGTCGGGTAGGCCCTAGCGTACAACGGCCGAAACGTTGTAATAAATATGGCGATAAAGATGAGGACAACAATCCGAATAATGTAAATAATGTACATAATACCTCATCTCAGAAATATAGACAGATACATTGCATAATGTTGAAGCCAGGCGAGTTCTGGAATAAGATGGCCATTTAGAGTAGCATTTTTTAAGCACTCCATGAAGAACACGTCGATAAATGAGGCTACTAATAGTTTCAGTAATGGGTAGTTTAGCAATATTTGTCAGGGTGGAAAGTTAATGTTTCTCGAAATTGACGCACTATATCCATACAAGGAAAGACTTCAAAAGCCGCTTCAATAGTCTTAATTAATGGATTTTGCCATGAAAGTATACATCAATGAATAATATAACCAAATATTCGACTAGGAAAAAATAATAACAGCAATAAAATCATACAACATTGAGTCCGCATAAGACTACCGCTGAAAGATGCTGACACAACGTACGTCATAAGTTTCTGTGGCGTCATTCCTCCCGCTGCCTCTCAGTATCCAAGCTGACACTATTTTCTCCTAATGAAATGAATAAGAAAAAGAAATGTTTACCAAAGGTTAATTTCGTTTTTCCTCTCTGTTGCAATTGCCTTCAATGTGTCCTCTCTATGCGCCAAATTCTTCAGTATTTTCCCCCATTTTGTGTTCAAGAAATTTGAACTGTCCATTACTGATTATAATTATTAGGTTGGTGCAAAAATAATGACGTATTAATGTCGTTTTTTGACGTTAAAAATACGTCAAAAAACGACATTATTACGTCATTAATTTTTGCACCAAACTAATATGTCGTAGCGTGCAGATCCAGAGAGGGCACAGAAGGTACACTGTGTAGTGAATAAATAGTGAATAAATACTGAATAATACAAAAAGTTAACATAGGAATCAACAAAGAGAGGCAACTCAAGGAATCCTCTGTCAGTCTGTTACTACTGCCTTCATAGTTGGTATATATATATATATATAAGTCACTAAAGCATAACGGGAACTGGGAAGAGGGAAAAGCCCTAGGAATTTGTAGTGGAGAATTTAAAGTCACCAGGAAATTTGACTATATTTCTGAGATGAGGTAGTATGTACATTATTTACATTGTTCCAACTATTGTCCTCATCTTAGCCGTCATATTTATTACAAAGTTTAGGCCGTTGTACGCTCCGGCCTTCTTCAGGTCTTTGGAATGTCGAAGTTAAGCCTTTATTTCGCTCACTGGAGTAGACGGGACCCAAAGAGTGTGAGTTCAATATCCTTTTAAGGCAGTGCAGAACTTTCAGAGGGAAATTAACAGGAGATCACTGATAACTGACATCCATTAAAATATGGCACGTTGAACTAGAAGAGTCTTTCACAGTGAGACAAATAAAGGTTTAAGTTCGACATTCTAACCAACTGAACAAGGTCGGAACGTACAACGGACGAACCGTTGTAATAAATATGGTGACGATTATGAGGACAATAGTCCGAATAATGTAAATAATATACAGGTAGTTTGATTCATGAATTCCCAGTCTCTTTACATAAAAGTGCTATAATGGATATTGTGCAATTCTTCTCCAGAGATACAACATAATTTAACCTCTCTCTTTCTCACACCATATATATATATATATATATATATATATATATATATATATATATATATATATATATATATATGCGTGTGTGTGTGTTTGATGCCTAATATTTGGTGAAACACGGGTTCCCGTCCGATTTATTGTATTTCAGCATGTAGGCTCTCAGCGGTCACGTTATTGGACATAATCTTCAAATTCTTCGTTAGACATCGTTGGACTTAAGGTCATATCATGTTAAAATACCGGTTCTCATACGATCACTGAAGGTAAGCAACTTCAAATCTAGTGAGTACCAAGAAGAGTGACCGCTTGAAAATACCAGGTGCTTTGGTAATTTAATGGATTGCTCTGAATTGTTAATCGGAGAGCCGAGTACCCAAATCCTTTTGGGTCCTTTGTTTTCATTTACGCACAAATACCTTTGCGAAGAGAATGCTCTACCTCTTCTTACATTATAATATCACCCAGAAAAATCATAAATTTTAAAATATTTTATGACTTTAAACAACCTGAAAATGGGTGATAGGCTCTTCCTCATTTTTACTTCGACCTCGTGAATTTAATGCACAACTAAATTGGCAAATAGGTCTCGTCTTTTTACTGATAAAATTACTAAATGTAGTAGTAAGTTCTCTTTTTCTAGTTTCTTTTCTCCCTCAATAATAGCACATATTCCAAAAAAAAAACATCTTTTGGTCGACACACAATTATTTCGTCTTCAAGTTTTTGATTGTATGGGGAAAACATATGCCTGACGATGAAAGTACTTTCATTTTAACAACATATAAACTGGAAACAACAGACAACATGGAAAACTTTCAGAGGGAAATTAACAGGAGATAACTGACATCCATTAAAAAATGGCACGTGGAATTAGAACAGTCTACTCCAGTGAGTGAAATAAAGTTTGACATGCTATAAACTGAATCAAATATTTGCTATTTAGAAATGAAGAAAAATTAAAAATAATACTACTTAGAGGCCAAAAAGATTGAAATAATTCATTTTTTAAATGCTTTTTCAGAATCACCTTAGGAGAACAATAAGCAACAAATTTTATATAGCTGTTTTGTGATTTTTAAATCGATTTTATTTCTTATTATGTATAGATTATATATATACATGTGTATGTGCGTATGTGAGGGCTCGCGTGTGTGTATGTGTGCGCATAATATAACGAAATATGTTAACATAGATCTAATAAATTTTGAGGGTACCTCGAAGTGATGTAATAGCAAGCTTGTCTCGCTAGAATAATTACGACTGAGTAGTGAGTTCGATCCTCACTGGGTGTCCCATACTTTTGGCCTTGTGTATCATCTAAGCTACACTTGGAAACTTCACTATCTAATAATTTTTGGTTTAGATATATCTGCAATGTCATGCGTATCTTTTGGATTCTGGTATCATGATGTAGGTCCTTTAATTGTTGCGAGTCATATGGTGGCTTCTCTTTAAATCAAAAAATTCGGTTCAATACATAATATATTATAATGTCTTTGCAATTTGAGGTATTTGCGGGTCAGTATGACAGAGTGAAGTTTTCCTGAAACTGTTTTCATACACTTCAGGATTTAGGGTATGTCAAAACGTCCTTCTGAAATCTGCGACTGTCATATTCATTAGAGGATGGGCTTAGTTTTCAATAATGTCAGGCGACTACGTGATGATGTTGAGTAGCGTGCAGTAACTGCAGCTGGAAAGACAAGACTACATTATATCTTACAAATGAATTGTAGGAATCAGTGTTTATCAGAAGAACGTATTTAAAACCATGATGCTGTTAACCGACAGCTTGTGAGCTCCCTTTCAGTTTATAACGACGCGACGGTCGTCCACAAAAGAAAAACATCTAATGAAACATATGATCTAACCATATTGATATTAGATCTAGTACTACCATTCATATAGACATTAGAGACGCTTTCGCCAATGCAACTGGCTTAGAATTGTTAGTTTAACTGGCCTGCCTCATCAAACTTGTTGCATTGACTGACCAGATCACTACGTGATGATGTTGAGTAGTGTACATGAACTGCAGCTGGAAAGACGAGAATACTTTATATAAATACAAAAAGATCAAAATCCTTTCAAAGTATGTATGGGATAAATCTAAATGTACAGGCATTATTAATGTTTCGGAAACTGCGAACTTGGGCCGATAAGTGAGAGGATCCTATGCGTTGTGTTATTAGGTTGGTGCAAAAATAATGTCATTTTCTCACATATGTTAATATGTGAGAAAACGACATTATTTTTGCAACTAATCTAACTAATACTTTTCAATCGATTTACTAATCTGAATACGCGATATGAGCCGTTATTGACACAAGCAAGCCATTTTATTCTCTCGAAACATTCAGAACATTGTAGTGAGATTTTACATTGGCAATCGAGATACCAGCACTTGTCAATTTCAATATGTCTGTTCCAAATATAATTCTATTTTCTACAATTTTAACTAAAATTTCCTGAAATTCTATAGAAACCCTATATGTGCATTATATACATTCTATCGTAAAATTGGTGGTAAATCTTGAAAAAAAAAACAACTTTATTTTCTATTTATTACCTGAAAATTCCGTTCCCTATGAACTTCTTTTATGTGCCGTAACACTTCAAGACGTAGGAGATCATGGCCCTCGGCATCCTTTTGACACTTGTAGCTTTTTAGGTTCTGTCTTTTTGACCTTTCTCTCATAACTTGTTCTGTCATCTATTTGCTAAAGCCCATTAAATATGCCACACGTTGCTTTCCCCTGTCCCTCTTTCCCTCTATCCATCCTGTGAGTATCAGATTTTCCAAGCACTCTTTCCTCATTACATGTCCCAGAAATTTCAAATGCCTCTCCTTGATGTTGTCTATAAGTTTTCTCTTAGCTTCTATTCTCTCCAAAAACTCGTCGTTACCCACATGTTCAGACAATGGTATCCTTAGCATCCTTCTGTAGAATCACATTTCTGTAATTTCGTGTCTCTTCTTCATCTTTGAGGAGATTGCACAGTTTATGCTGCCATCCAAGAAGGTAGAGATCCCGTAACAGTTCAGTACACTGTTGTTGTTTTTTTTATTTCCAATTAAAATTTCCTCCCTCGTAATTATCTACTTAGCTTTTAGAATGCATCCTTGGTTATCCAATCTCAGTGTCGAACTTTGCATCCTTTGTTCGAACACTGAGCAGATGCAATTGAAACTCAGTTCACCAATTTAATTCGTTCTTGAAGCCTGTTCGTAACCCGAAATATACGTTAAACGAAACTATTTTCGAATAGGAATCACTGTAAAATGGGTTAATCCGTTCCTAGTCCGAAGATGGATACTTATTTACACTTTAACAACAGTACTTTGGGCACAGGTTTATACACAAAACTAATGAAAAACATTAAATCTAAGAAAAAAATAAAGAAGCCTAATAAAAAACAGATAAAATACAGACGAACATTTTAATTTTACCGTACCTGTAAGTTGGAGAGCTGATGGCGTAAGAGAAAGGGAAAGGAAAGAGATGATTTTTTTTTGAAAAAGAGAAGGAAAGACATGAGCGTCTCTTATTGATAGGAATAGAATAGATCGTTGATTTTGTTATACTAAACTGAGTATGAAGAGACAATATACTAAAGGATTATTTGTCTCTCAGCTTTTCTTTTTTTCTTTACCAGTATCACTGCTAGTTTTCTTTGGAGCCAAGACTAAGGACTAATAAAGAGAAAGAAGGCATCGTACAATAAAATTGGGGGAAAAGGAAAGCACAGCACAACACACGAAGGTATACAATATGGCGGTCGACTCAGAAATGATTCCGTTCAGGGTTAACTCGGATCGGCTCGGTTCGGCAATGTTGTTCGAGAACCGAAATGTCGTTTTATAACCGAGGAATTTTTTTCTCGAATTTTCTGGTCGAAAACCAATTTCTGTATCTGCTTGATTTAAGCATCCCCGACTTGTAATTTGAATTTTGGCATAATTTTTTTTTTTTTGTTGATGAAAATGCATTCAGTAATATTTTTTTTGTAATTTATGTTTAGTCTCTTCTTCTCACTCTCTTTCTCTACCTTCTGTAGGAGGTTTTGTAGTTTAATTTGCATATCCTATGTTGTGAATATTGTGTCCGACAATGATGAAAACTATGATCTTCAAAAACTTAAATTCATCATCGATCGCTATCTTCTGTCTTCATGAATTTTGTTTCTTTATTATTCTTTCCCTCAATTCTCGTCACTAAATTATTATCATGATTTTTCACATTCTATAATACCCCTGTGCCTTAGTGGCATTATCGCCTTGTTTGTGGTAAAATATTATATATCCATGAAATCACGTTGTGGATTTCATTTTAGTCATACGTTAAAAGATTCCTCCCGCAAACTATCTGTAAATCTGAGGTCTCAAAAATTCTTCTGTGAGGAGTGTGAATTGTTTCTTTCTTTCTTTAATAGCATATCAACGCCTTATGGGTCATTTAATGCCGAAATTTAATTTTCTTGGGAGCTTCAGTAATAGTTTCTTTTTACAAAAAAATGCTGGTAATTTATTCTTTTATGTTTGTTTTTTTAATCTATGCTTTGAGATTTTGAAACAGTTTTGGGTTTCATTATTTGTCCACAGGAGGGACCCTAACAGGTGATACCACAGCGAGTTAGGACAACAGGAATTAAGAGGTGGTTCCACGTTCCTCAAAACATCCTTCTAACAGATCTTACTGCTATTAGGTTGGTGCAAAAATAATGACGTAATAATGTCGTTTTATGAAGTTAAAAATACGTCAAAAAACGACATTATTACGTCATTATTTTTACACCAACCCAATAGATGTAGATTATCATCATACACAGTTAAAAGGAAGGCGAATTTACCTGTTACCCTCTGCATTATTATCATTACTTTCCTCCCCCTGCATTCTTTCTCAAGCACTCTTCCTTGTAGTATCCGAATTGTTAATTTCACTCAAAGCTGGTTTCTGTTGCTATAGCTGGATATGACAACACAACTATGAAATTCATGCACACTGTTGTTCATGGATAAGAGCCATCTTCAATGGCAAGATACACTTTTTGTACCGCAAATGATGTCACGTACAAAGTGATAAAAATTAACACGTATCTATTCCATATTGTAAGCTGGAATCCTATGTTATTTGCTTTCATATAATTTAAAGAATTTATATAAATATTAAACCATTAAATTTTGTTTACAAATTTTTCATGTTTATTTCGAGTTCAAATCGGGTTTGTTGCATTCACTAACGCACAAATAACATTGAAAAAGTTATGAAGCGATCGCTTTGCACGCTCCAGCTATGGCTTGAATAACAGGACAGACTAGGTTCTATAGCCTTGGTTGCCAAGCAGTCTAACGCGGAAAGAAACGGAAGCCTACTGCGAAAAATCTTCTGCCGTGTCAGTCATGAATCGAAGCAGACATAATCGCCCGAGCGTATATCGCCTATAGAATTTAAATATCTGGATTATTCATAAGGGTATCTTGGGTTGGGGGCTTACGAATTGACGAGTCATCGCTGATATCCAGGTAGAGATATCTGTGATCTGCATCGAATTTCCGTGCGTTAACCTAGACGCCTAGGGTGACTTATGTCACGAATTTTTTATATAAGAATCTCTGCTTATGTTAAAAATCGATAGATATTCTCTCAGATAAAAAGGAAACCTGAGGCAACAGAGATGCGATTCTACGGAGGAATTCTAAGAATAACACACATCGAAAAGATGTGAGCAACGAGGAAGTTTTACTGAAAACGGGAGCAAATGTAAAACTGTAAATAGAAATAAAAGACAATTAAAATTTCTGACACACATTGCGTTTAACTTTCTGAATATCGTCCTTAAAGTCAGTTAGTTATGTATCATGAGTGATATACGCTTAGGCGATCATGTATCTTTCAATACATGTCTGACGGGGCAGATTTTTTTCTCGCAGTAGGTTGCCATTTCTTCCTGTGGTAGACCAGTTGCCATCCAAGGGTATAGAACCAAGACTGTATTTTTATTTACCCATAGCTGGGTAAAAAGAAGAGCATTCATACCTTTCCCAAGGAAATTAGAACGTAGTGGATTCGACTGCAATTCGAACACGAATCTCCGATTCCTGA